>CM060947.1:194752630-195375516 GCA_030765055.1 Mantis religiosa
CTCAAATTAGAACAGCATTAGTGCTGAGATTTCCCGGGATCTTTGGAAGATTTGGTTTAGGTACTTGAACTTGGGTTGCAGTATATTTGATCCAACTGCATTTAAACAAGCCGGTGGAACTCATTCTAAAGTTCAATACATTTAACAAAAGTATCGAAAATTTATATGAAATAAAGAATATAGTGCATGCTATCAAATGTCTATCAATCAGGTCAGAGAGGAAAACTCCAGTTTGGTCGACTCGGTACCACAAGACTGCTGACTAGCAAAGTACATCTGCATAAGACGGACGAACTGCGATCACCAAAGTCGACGATGACTCGATAACGGGGAACAGAGACTTTGTGGAATGGATCCCTGTTCAAACATTTCCCTTCTCGCAGTGCAGAGACTTTTTTTTGGAAATGCATGAAAGATGAGTGCGATATGTTTGCAGTCGTTCCCGTGCGATGGCGCGCCAATCAGAGTGTAATAACTCCTCATGAATACGTGATGAGCTTCTATGCTGCTTCTTACAAACACTGCAGCTACTTTTAAAAGCCTTGTACAGCAATGGATGACTGAAGCAAGTGCTGACGACCTTCCGTAATGATGCATGACCTTCTCCTTCGGACTAGGACAATGTATCCAAACTAGAGCAATCCACGGTAAACAATGTTAAGTGAGGTACGTGCGTGTAACATCTGCATGTGACGTACTTATTTATTTTAATTTACGTCCTCCAACGTTTAGTCATATCGGACGATGAATGAAATGGCCCATAGAGCTTAGAGTAACCTGACATCACATCACCTGACGTAAGGAAAACTACGAAAACTCTTTATACAAGTAACTCACCCAGACCGAGATTCGAACTCGGGACGTTTTGTACGTGATGTAGGCATGCTACCACCTATGCATGACGTTTGGACAAGGTTAGCTATCTAATAAACCTTTTAGCAGAAAAAACATCTACAATCTGTCTCAAACGAGAACGGTTTTATTGTAAATATGTGGGAGGAGAGAAAGAGAGAGACAGAAGTATTTTAACGGAACGTAAAGAGCGTTCCATTTTATGACATATTTATAACTCATTAATATCTATAGTACTCATAATAGAAATATCAATATTAATTGTGGTATACAATATTCACTAAGTTCTTTTATTGTTCCATTTCGTCTTTGGAATATCTTTATGATTTATCATTATAGTGCACTACAATATAAAGTCCCAAAAGTAAATCTCCTGCAGTTTGCACTTAGACACTGAATATATTGCGAGAAGTTGCGCCCGAGGTCACAAGAAACAAAGTGCCTTTTACACACAGTTTGACACACCCACGAGTTTTATGTAGAAATGTAACGGATTCACTCTCACATTGTTTACAAGTTTAACAAAGGAGACCTTTGACCTCGAACGCTTGAAACCGCACGAAAACATGCTTGGTAGAACAAAGGACAATTGAAACCAAAGTGGTCTGTATCATTTCCTTGCAAAATTCTGCATTTGTCTACTAGCGTCATTATAACTTCAATAAGTATTATAAGTTATATAACAAAATAGTTGCTAATTTTTTAAGGCTGTAATGTATTGAAACAGAAGTCAAGATACATGTTCGATATAATTATCAAACTTCACTCTGTGATTTACAACCGCTTTGCTGCATCAAAGTGTAAACCCAAATTCCAATACGCTTGACGAAATGCAGGCTATGGCATTGACATAATCGTATCATAATTTGCAAATGTAATTAGGTGACTTTTCTCATTGGTCTGCGTGAATGCGTAAGTGATTAGAAATGTGATAACGTGGCTTTAGTAAGGGTTGAACATTGTGTTCTTACTCTTCGCTTTATTCATTAAAATTCCACGTCCACACTTTAAGGACTAATATAAGTACTATTATTATATTTTGCATTATTATAAGTACTTTAAGCAGGGTTGTTTTTAGCACTCTTCGTTGAAACTGTACTAATACACTGGCGTCCTTGACTTACTTTATCTTGTTACTTTGTTTCTCTATGCTGAGGAGTTAGAATGCAATGTTTTGCATGGAAATGACACAAGTACCTGTTTTGTTATGTTTCTATTGTTATTCAAAGCATGGTGGTTACGAGTGGTTACGAACGTTCGAGGTCAAAGTGTAGCTTGTAAGATACCCTAGAACGTACTCAACCAGTACTTATCTCTCTACCATTGCTGTTCAAATTTCGTTGTTTATGTTCTTGCATTACACGTGTAATTCTGACGTAATAATGAGATCTGCTATGTACCACCACCGAAATGCTGTGGCATTTATTTTGGTTTATTTATATTTATTCATAAATGAAAAATGGTGCTCCTCTATGCCAGAGAAGCATAGATGATATCAGCCACTGTTGATTATGGAAACAATTGCAGTTCAATAGTGATGCTCATTCTTTAACAGTGGGCTCATATGTTGGGCTTTTGTTACTTCAATTTTAAGCAGCTAATTTCTCTCTCCCTCTCTCTTAACGAACACAGTGACACGTACATTCACATTCTCATTACATTTTCTAACCCTTGGGAGGACGGGAATTAAGCTAGACTGCTGGAAGCCTAACCCAGGATCTTTGGGTTTATGGGTTAAGGATATCTATGACTGATAGTTCATGGACATTTTTAAAATATCACCTGTCCTTATTTTTAATGTATAAAATAGTATAAACGTTTTAGAATCCAAAGAATGCTTAGATAGCCTCCGCGAGGCATTTCTAAATGGTCTAATCGAGTTTGAAATTTACGGGAATGGTAGTGTTAGATATGAATTCTAATTCTTTATCCTTGTTTTCTCGTTACTGCAGTTTTCAGCATTTTCCTTCATTTAAGATGTTCCTTTCGTCACAGTTTTCGTGTTAGACTAATGAAATTTGCTACACAAGTTCACAGAGGCACGTGAACATAAATTGCTCTGAGTTTTATTGTGAGATGCATTTAAGCACATTTTCTTTATTTAAAAGCACAGCAATTTCAAGTTTTTGGGCAAGAAAGCCATATTCATAGCTTTAAAAATTTCTGGAGACTAAAGTTTTCGAGACAGAGAGAAACCTAGAGAAATTTCAAAGAATGGATGTATAGGGAACCTGTTGTTAAAATATTAGACCAAAATTTAAGTTATTTTGTTGCAAGGAACCTTTTTGGTGACGTAAAAAAATAATAAATTTGACTATAATTTAGAAACTGTCAAAGTGGAATTGATAAAATTTGGGCTGTACTATGTTACATCTATGGTATAAATCTTAAAAAGCTAGGTTATAAATTTAATATTTAAACATATCAGTCACACGTATCCTTAAGCTGCTAGCACGCTAACAACTAGACTATAATTCAACTCGGAAAGAAACATTTTTAAATGAAACAAACTTGAAGTTTATGATGCTAAAAATAGGCGATCCTCAACATAGCGCTTAATATTCCGTCAAATGCCAAGGAGCTTTTTCACAACGTGAAAGCAATAAATTAAACGAGGACATAGGGTGTAAATGAACTCGCGAGTCCTTTACCTTATAGAGTCGCCTGGCATTTGCCTTTCCAGGGCAGGGGAAAATTCTATAGCACCTTACCCGGGCATCTGGTCGGGGATCGATCCTGAAGCTCTGCAATAACAAACCACTTTCGCTGTGGAAGTAGGTGGGATCTTTACTTTTCCCTAATCAGCCTAACTTTACCCTAATCAACAAAAATATTTCTATCGATTGTTAATGCTGATTAAAATAATAGCAGCATATAAATGCATTATTATAACACAAAAACTAAACGAACCTGCATTAATACTTCAAGAAAGCATAATACAGCTTAACATATTTATCTTTTTGTTATAACTGCTCCGAAATTATTCAGTGTCGTAATTACTCAGTGCCCAGATTTCTTGAATGCCTAAACGTGGCATGTCTTCGGTAAGCTGCTAGAACCACATGCATTCTCCCAAGAGCAATAGAATTTGAGCTTTGGGGTCACTTTGCCTAATGAGTTTAGATGCCTTTGATCATGGCTTTATTGTACTAGGCTGGAATATTGAAAGCCTGGCAGCAGATAACGTTCGAAGACTGGTTGCTACCAATCATACTGCGACGCAAGAAAGAGAAAGAATATTTCAAAGTTCTATATCAAATTATGAAAACCATAAATAAATTGTGTCGATAAGTAAACAGAAGGAAATTAAAGGTTACTAAGTTTTAGTACTCCCATTTAATGTACTAAAGCAATTCTGGTTATTTATGGAAGGCTCATGAACATATGAAAAACAGTATTGTACATTGCAGGTTTTCTGTCAATCCATTGTTAAGTACAAGTAACATCTGCAAATAGATTCAACAGACACCTAGTGGTAAAACATCTATATGTGTCATGAAACGTTTCTTAATACATTTTTGGAGTTTTTGATTGGAAATCATGTGTATTTCATTATACTAAATAAATATTTATCTCCATCTGATTTGCGTGTGGCAAGAGAATTACTATTTTGACTTTTTCGAGATAACCTCATCAGCCATAAAATTTAAATATTTTCTCCATCCAGGGACAAACAGAATGTGTTACGGTGTCTACTAGTTTCTTTACATAAATTGTTAGAAATTTTCTTTGGTTTTTTGCTGTAGTTCTCAGCGTCCCAATCTATAATGGTCGTCAAAGACAGTTTATTTTCCTCAGATGCCCTCTTATCAGGCTTGAGGTTCTTTTACGTGCCGTAAATCTAGGACGTAATATCACCGCCTTTACTTCCCTTCCGAAGAAAGCCATACTAAGGATTTTTATGCTCGAAAAAAATTCATCGCCCTCCGTCGGGCAACTTTGGCAAGCAGAGGCTAGCACGTTACCCCTAGACCACGGAGGACTCTTTCATTTTGAATATTATGCATTTAAATCAAACGGAAGGTTCTAAGTGAAACAATGATGCCAACATAAAACCGAATACACTATTCATAGTTCTTAATGAAGTACAGTGGTAACTATAAAAAATTAAATGCACAATCATAGTCTAATTTGATGATTTAGCTTGAAAATAGATACATAAATATCTATTTTAGTTAATTGATGGAAATTAAACATTTCTCCACACTAGCCGTATATAGGCTAAGGTATTTGATGGATAGAGTCAACATGAAAAATTCAATGCCATGGCCGGGATTTGAACCACGGATCTACTGGTTTCCGTCCAGTCGCTCTTAACCTTTGAGCTACCATGGTCAACGTGCCTTCCTGACATTAAATTCTCCAGTTGACTCATATTTCCCCGGTAGACCACTAGGGGCTCTCGCATCCGAGATACACCGTTCGTGGCGACTTACTATTGTAAGTACTTAAGTCCCAGGCTTCATCATTTAACTCTTATTATTTTAGTTAATTGATGGAAATTAAACATTTCTCCACACTAGCCGTATATAGGCTAAGGTATTTGATGGATAGAGTCAACATGAAAAATTCAATGCCATGGCCGGGATTTGAACCACGGATCTACTGGTTTCCGTCCAGTCGCTCTTAACCTTTGAGCTACCATGGTCAACGTGCCTTCCTGACATTAAATTCTCCAGTTGACTCATATTTCCCCGGTAGACCACTAGGGGCTCTCGCATCCGAGATACACCGTTCGTGGCGACTTACTATTGTAAGTACTTAAGTCCCAGGCTTCATCATTTAACTCTTATTATTTTAGTTAATTGATGGAAATTAAACATTTCTCCACACTAGCCGTATATAGGCTAAGGTATTTGATGGATAGAGTCAACATGAAAAATTCAATGCCATGGCCGGGATTTGAACCACGGATCTACTGGTTTCCGTCCAGTCGCTCTTAACCTTTGAGCTACCATGGTCAACGTGCCTTCCTGACATTAAATTCTCCATGGCATTGAATTTTTCATGTTGACTCTATCCATCAAATACCTTAGCCTATATACGGCTAGTGTGGAGAAATGTTTAATTTCCATCAATTAACTAAAATAATAAGAGTTAAATGATGAAGCCTGGGACTTAAGTACTTACAATAGTAAGTCGCCACGAACGGTGTATCTCGGATGCGAGAGCCCCTAGTGGTCTACCGGGGAAATATGAGTCAACTGGAGAATTTAATGTCAGGAAGGCACGTTGACCATGGTAGCTCAAAGGTTAAGAGCGACTGGACGGAAACCAGTAGATCCGTGGTTCAAATCCCGGCCATGGCATTGAATTTTTCATGTTGACTCTATCCATCAAATACCTTAGCCTATATACGGCTAGTGTGGAGAAATGTTTAATTTCCATCAATTAACTAAAATAATAAGAGTTAAATGATGAAGCCTGGGACTTAAGTACTTACAATAGTAAGTCGCCACGAACGGTGTATCTCGGATGCGAGAGCCCCTAGTGGTCTACCGGGGAAATATGAGTCAACTGGAGAATTTAATGTCAGGAAGGCACGTTGACCATGGTAGCTCAAAGGTTAAGAGCGACTGGACGGAAACCAGTAGATCCGTGGTTCAAATCCCGGCCATGGCATTGAATTTTTCATGTTGACTCTATCCATCAAATACCTTAGCCTATATACGGCTAGTGTGGAGAAATGTTTAATTTCCATCAATTAACTAAAATAATAAGAGTTAAATGATGAAGCCTGGGACTTAAGTACTTACAATAGTAAGTCGCCACGAACGGTGTATCTCGGATGCGAGAGCCCCTAGTGGTCTACCGGGGAAATATGAGTCAACTGGAGAATTTAATGTCAGGAAGGCACGTTGACCATGGTAGCTCAAAGGTTAAGAGCGACTGGACGGAAACCAGTAGATCCGTGGTTCAAATCCCGGCCATGGCATTGAATTTTTCATGTTGACTCTATCCATCAAATACCTTAGCCTATATACGGCTAGTGTGGAGAAATGTTTAATTTCCATCAATTAACTAAAATAATAAGAGTTAAATGATGAAGCCTGGGACTTAAGTACTTACAATAGTAAGTCGCCACGAACGGTGTATCTCGGATGCGAGAGCCCCTAGTGGTCTACCGGGGAAATATGAGTCAACTGGAGAATTTAATGTCAGGAAGGCACGTTGACCATGGTAGCTCAAAGGTTAAGAGCGACTGGACGGAAACCAGTAGATCCGTGGTTCAAATCCCGGCCATGGCATTGAATTTTTCATGTTGACTCTATCCATCAAATACCTTAGCCTATATACGGCTAGTGTGGAGAAATGTTTAATTTCCATCAATTAACTAAAATAATAAGAGTTAAATGATGAAGCCTGGGACTTAAGTACTTACAATAGTAAGTCGCCACGAACGGTGTATCTCGGATGCGAGAGCCCCTAGTGGTCTACCGGGGAAATATGAGTCAACTGGAGAATTTAATGTCAGGAAGGCACGTTGACCATGGTAGCTCAAAGGTTAAGAGCGACTGGACGGAAACCAGTAGATCCGTGGTTCAAATCCCGGCCATGGCATTGAATTTTTCATGTTGACTCTATCCATCAAATACCTTAGCCTATATACGGCTAGTGTGGAGAAATGTTTAATTTCCATCAATTAACTAAAATAATAAGAGTTAAATGATGAAGCCTGGGACTTAAGTACTTACAATAGTAAGTCGCCACGAACGGTGTATCTCGGATGCGAGAGCCCCTAGTGGTCTACCGGGGAAATATGAGTCAACTGGAGAATTTAATGTCAGGAAGGCACGTTGACCATGGTAGCTCAAAGGTTAAGAGCGACTGGACGGAAACCAGTAGATCCGTGGTTCAAATCCCGGCCATGGCATTGAATTTTTCATGTTGACTCTATCCATCAAATACCTTAGCCTATATACGGCTAGTGTGGAGAAATGTTTAATTTCCATCAATTAACTAAAATAATAAGAGTTAAATGATGAAGCCTGGGACTTAAGTACTTACAATAGTAAGTCGCCACGAACGGTGTATCTCGGATGCGAGAGCCCCTAGTGGTCTACCGGGGAAATATGAGTCAACTGGAGAATTTAATGTCAGGAAGGCACGTTGACCATGGTAGCTCAAAGGTTAAGAGCGACTGGACGGAAACCAGTAGATCCGTGGTTCAAATCCCGGCCATGGCATTGAATTTTTCATGTTGACTCTATCCATCAAATACCTTAGCCTATATACGGCTAGTGTGGAGAAATGTTTAATTTCCATCAATTAACTAAAATAATAAGAGTTAAATGATGAAGCCTGGGACTTAAGTACTTACAATAGTAAGTCGCCACGAACGGTGTATCTCGGATGCGAGAGCCCCTAGTGGTCTACCGGGGAAATATGAGTCAACTGGAGAATTTAATGTCAGGAAGGCACGTTGACCATGGTAGCTCAAAGGTTAAGAGCGACTGGACGGAAACCAGTAGATCCGTGGTTCAAATCCCGGCCATGGCATTGAATTTTTCATGTTGACTCTATCCATCAAATACCTTAGCCTATATACGGCTAGTGTGGAGAAATGTTTAATTTCCATCAATTAACTAAAATAATAAGAGTTAAATGATGAAGCCTGGGACTTAAGTACTTACAATAGTAAGTCGCCACGAACGGTGTATCTCGGATGCGAGAGCCCCTAGTGGTCTACCGGGGAAATATGAGTCAACTGGAGAATTTAATGTCAGGAAGGCACGTTGACCATGGTAGCTCAAAGGTTAAGAGCGACTGGACGGAAACCAGTAGATCCGTGGTTCAAATCCCGGCCATGGCATTGAATTTTTCATGTTGACTCTATCCATCAAATACCTTAGCCTATATACGGCTAGTGTGGAGAAATGTTTAATTTCCATCAATTAACTAAAATAATAAGAGTTAAATGATGAAGCCTGGGACTTAAGTACTTACAATAGTAAGTCGCCACGAACGGTGTATCTCGGATGCGAGAGCCCCTAGTGGTCTACCGGGGAAATATGAGTCAACTGGAGAATTTAATGTCAGGAAGGCACGTTGACCATGGTAGCTCAAAGGTTAAGAGCGACTGGACGGAAACCAGTAGATCCGTGGTTCAAATCCCGGCCATGGCATTGAATTTTTCATGTTGACTCTATCCATCACATAAATATCTATTTTATATTTGTTCCCTTAGATGTGGTTTATATACAGCAAGTCAGAATCTAACAAGGGCGATAGAATGTGTTCACGAAGATATTAAATAGAGATAATTATGAGTTGATATAGACGTTTGAATATTGTTTGTGTATATGTAAGAAACTGTATATGATTATTTGAATGCACTTTAAATCAGGGTACCAAAGAGGACAAATACTGTTAGATCAGTATTTAATTAACAGTCGTCAAACCCGTCGTCGGAAAGCTCACAACCGTATGAAGTCGAAAGTTGGAAGGAAACTTCCTTGTCTTATCTGTATTTCTGACAATGTAAAACCGTCAACACGCCTGGGAAGGTTCATGTGGAGATGTCCAAGGTGCAAGGAAGATAACAAATTGTAAAGGCAGTCATGTATTTGGTTATGGTTTCAGAGAGTCGGAGGAACACATATCACTTACTGTAGTCTTGGAAATCTCCAAGAGAAAGGGCTGATGTGAATGTAACGGAACACCTTGCTCACCCCGAACCAGCACAGATTTATTGGGGCTACCACTCTTTGGGGAAGAGGTAAGGCGAAGGGAGACCACAGACTTGCTGGCGAGTATAGCGAAAGAGACAAGCAAAACTCCTAACAGTTATACAGATAGCTATACTGAGCACCACTAAAGCTACAGTTCGGCCGCTCTTTCTCCGGCTCTGACATTTCTCGAGAGGGGGAAGCAGGCTGTTGCCAGTTCTTTAGCGGGAATTTCAAGCAGAGGAACAATGCGTATTTTAAATATTTCACGTATTATTATAATAGCGATAATAATAGGACTTACAAACACTAAAATCGGAATTCACGCACGCAAATATAGCAAAGAAAGTTCACCAGCGCAAGCAGCTAAAGCCATGTGGCTCAAACAAATTTAAGCTGGCAACACAGGGTTGGGTTCCGAAGCCACGCCTAGCAACGACAATGCTGATTGGCGCTAGCAGACAGTTTTAACTTCCTGACCATAGCACCGGATGTAGAGACTCCCAGTACTACCAACAGATGCAGTTAGTGTGTGTAAAAGGTGTGAACGAAATATTCGAATAGAGTGGCGTTGTAATAAATATCTTGCATGATAATGAAATTGCAAGTTGGATTTCAGTGTTTTAAAGCTAATATAGTACTATATTTTCATTCTAAAGATAATTTTGAGGATAGGTTTTCAATTGCTCATTACTGTATGTTGGTATTATTAACCTTCCCCCTCCAGCTCTTGCAGTCGCAAAACGTCAGAGCCGGAGATACAACGGCCGGACTGTAATCATCACCACACAGAAAGAGGATGATGAAGCGACCCTAGCAGTCTGGGCATGGCACTCAAATGTTTCAAGTGGGGCCATGAAGAAGATTTACACATCCCAGCTCTCTGAACCATCGGCCCGCACACACGCTATTAACCTAAAGGAATGAAATGAAGAAAGGAAGTAAAGGAATCCGATCATAGAGAAGCTACCCCAGCATTCGCCTAGAGACAATGGGAAACCACAGAAGAAAACCAAGTGATGGATCAACGGGAATCTAACCCGTTGCTGTGATAGGCTTGGGTGCAGGTGGAATCTTTAACTTCTCCAGATATTACCTCTGACTGCACCCCACAGGCCTACCTATCTACGTTGGAGAAGCCCATCACATATCATTGTGCTGCTCGAATGGTTACCCCAGCTTTATCTTTGTTAATAGAAACCTCTCAGATAACGCACTGATTACTCCACGTGGACATAACAGTTGTCATTTGTGATTCCTGCGCATTCCATTGGTTAAAGTGATGCGTTCATTGGTGCTTAGCACAGATCCGAGAAGAGCGGCAGTTCCCCTCTTACTCTTTCAGAATAATCAAGCGTTATCTGAGATGTTTCTATTAACAAAGATAAAACCATGGTAACGTTTTGTGCAGCAGGGTAATACCAAAAGCCAGATCAGATAGTTCTAGCAAATCCACCACTCGCTGTCTACTCGCCTCTGGAACGTGACATAGAAATATGAAAGGAAAATTTTCAGCAACATACAATCAATCCCAGCATTCGTCTACGAATCAGGGAACATCGTGAAAGTATCCGGCCCAATGGGAATCGAACGTAGGAACTCCCAACGTGAGACTCATATATTATTGTAATTAAGTGCCACTAAATGAACAATATAACTTTATTGTATAAAACATTTGTGGACATGTTATATGTTACTGTGGATGCATTTAGTAGCAGCATTAAGATTTGGTAGCCATGCATTTACCCTTAAACAAACTAATATAACTTTCCCATGCTCGCTGCATCACGAGCCACAAAATCGTGAGTGTAATTGAAAATGACACTGAGTCAGACTCTTTTATACACCCTAAACTGAGGTCGGTTGAATCACGCGCATCCTACATTGGTGTAGTAGAGTTCGTTGCTACCTCACCTTGATTCAGTGGGAATCGAGTCATATCTAACTTCAGCCAATCAGAAACCTCAGAATATTTTCCCTACGAGCAGTATATCAGGTGATAGGAGTTGGTTTCACTTTATTGCTGCAAGCACCTTACTTGCGAAGTCAGTCCAATGATAAAATGGACAATTAGCAAAATCATGCTGAGCCAGATGAGTGAATCAAACTAGATGCAAGCGTTCTACGAGAACTGTTCAATAAAGAATGATCATAATTTTTACGATCATAATTTTTCGCACTAAAATTCATTCTTATTATACTCTGTTAGCTTAATGTGAAACAAACACGCCGTAGTAGTTTCATTGTTGGTACTCCTGGTGCCCGCCTGTGAGAACCAGGCAATTTTAGACATGTTCAGTATCGCCTATACTGCAATGGAGGTAACATGCAGTTAAAGTTGATGTTAGAGGAAGATCCGGAGCTTCATTCAAACGTAATCACTGCTGATGAAACTTGGCTACATCATTTTGATCCTGAGAGCAAACAGCAAAGCTCGGTGTGGCAATCTCCTTCATCACTAACCCCCCAAAAAGCAAAAGTGGTTGCTTCTGCTGGGAAAGTTATGGTCATCTCATTCTTTGATGGAATGGTTTATCAGCATGTTGTACCTGCACACACATCAGTAATTGGACAATACTACAGGGATGTCCTGAAGACATTGCAAGTCCATATCAGGCGCAAAGGACCACATTTCCGTGAAGCAGGCTGGATGCTGCACCACGATAATGCGCGGTTGCATATTGCCAATATTGTTGCTAAATATCTTGCAAAAATCAAAGTGAAGTGCATCCCTCACCCTCCCTATAGTCCGGATTTAGCCCCAAGTGACCTCTTTTTGTTCCCTAACTTGAAGAAACGCCTTCGTGGGAGACATCCATCATCAGAAGCAGCGGTGAAGGCTGCGGAGGCGATTTTGAAGGATCTCTCAAAAATGGTTTCCAGCATGTCTTTTAAGACTGGCAGAAACGCTGGAACAAGTGCATCGCATTCAGGGGAGACTATTTTGAGAAGGACCATCAAAATTATGAGGATGAGTAAAGGTACGTTGTCAAAAAAAAGTGATCATTCTTTACTGAACAGCCCTCGTATATTGTCGAAAAGCACGGGATCACATGTGAAGGTTATATGCATACCGGCAATAACGATGACTACGATATAAATATAACAGAGAGCAGCTTGAAAGGCGTCTGCTCTTTGTTATAACAGACGAAAGTCATAATGAAGCTTGTCCAATTTTCGCAAATAACCAACGCTTCGCAGCCTATCAAAATGATCTCAATTAAAAGAACTTCGGATATTTTGATGTCCTCATACATGGAGAGTACCGCTCTCAGATTTTGGTTAGTTTAAATTATTTCGAATAGTGGTGCCCTACCAGAGAAATGGTTCTACTCTGGATAGAGAGTAAGGAATAGTGTTAATGATACTCACCGCCCAGCATCCGGATCTCACCCAACTGTGCGTAGAATAATACATCTTTCTCATAACTGTCTTCATCGTTGATCACGAGTGGGATCGTCTTCCTGCAACAAAAACGTCCAAACGCTGCATCAGAAACATATCTAGCTTAGCTAATACAAAATTATATATGAAAATATCTAAATATTAAGTGCAGAACATTGAAGTTAGTAGGTTATCAAGTGATAATTAACTGTTCTTTTACATAAGCAATGTGTGGACCAAGGTTATAAAGGTAGTAACAGAGTGAAAAATTCAATTCCAAAGCAGGTATTTGAACCCTGGATCTCCGACTTTCTGTGCTGTTACTCTCCACAGCAACATACCAGTATGACGTTAAATTCTCCGAGAGAGTTGCCTTTCTCCAAAAAAAAACTAAAAGGCGTTCTCCAATTCTTTCCAAATAATACTCCACCCTGGAACTTAACAGTATGTCAGTCCTGTCTTTGACATTGTTATAACCTGGTTCTACCTTTCCAGGAGATATCTGAACTTACACTGAAACTGTAAAGACAGTTTGTAAGGAACTTTTAGGTGCTTCATAAAGAGGTCATATTAGCAAACATAATTAACGTCCTAAAATCTAATTTTTAATATTATTTGTGCGTATGTTTGTTATGTATACGTATAATAAAGCTATAGCAGAATGCGGTGCGATAATTTTTGATTTTGGATGGATCATTGGCATCAGAAATTACCTTTCTCAATACTTTATGTCTGTGTGAAACAGAGAGGATAGTGAGTGAGAGTGTGTGTGTGTGTGTGTGAGAGAGAGAGAGAGAGAGAGAGAGAGAGAGAGAGAGAGAGAGAGAGAGAGAGAGAGAGAGAGAGAGAGAGAGAGAGAGAGAGAGAGAGAGAGAGAGAGAGAGAGAGAGAGAGAGAGAGAGAGAGAGAGAGAGAGAGAGAGAGAGAGAGAGAGAGAGAGAGAGAGAGAGAGAGAGAGAGAGAGAGAGAGAGAGAGAGAGAGAGAGAGAAGTATTTCCTTCACCCAGGATTGGTCGAAAAGATTATTATGAAATGTCATATAGCGTACCTTAGATCCCACTACGAAAGTAAGGCTATAACACCATTTTGAGCAAAAAGAAGAATTCTAATAGGAGGCTTAGTAACAAAAATTACGCTAAATAACAAAGGTTTGTGAGTATAATATTTACTATTGCTATAGTTACAAATAACAATAAAATGACTAAGTAAACCTAATGCGATACCCAATATTGTCTAACAATATAGTAAGAATAAGCAAGAGGCACAAGTTTTCTTTCTTATAACCTTTTCTTATGTTTAACTTTTATTAACACACTCCCAAAACACTTTACTGAAACTGTTCAAAGAGAGGTTCAGAGGTAGGGAGAAACAGAAAGGGATGAATGAATATCAGAAAGACAGGGCTAAGGGAAGAGTGGAAGAGAAAGACATTGATGGAGGGAACGAAACAGCTGGGGATCGAAAGAAGGAAGTCAGAGAGAGAGAGAGAGAGAGAGAGAGAGAGAGAGAGAGAGAGAGAGAGAGAGAGAGAGAGAGAGAGAGAGAGAGAGAGAGAGAGAGAGAGCTAGGGATGGCTAGTGAATGCTGTAATACGAGCATAACTAGCGTTCTGCCAGCTAATCAAACACGAAGACAAATCTAACAAAACTCCACATGTAACTTAACGTTGATTCCAGTACATTACAAGGTATAGCCAAAACTGCTGCAGCAGTGTTACAGCAACGTTTTTGTTTTCAAATTTTTGGTAGGACGAGTATCGAATTAATAACACTGGGCAACAATGAAAATGTTTCGGGCTTAAAAATATGTGTTTCCATCTGCTGAATTAAAAAATTACCATAAAAATGAGAGATTAGCTCTTGTTTTGAAGATAAAGTGACATTTTATTTTTAGAGTGCAGATTTTAAATTTGGGGGAATTTTTTGGGAGTTGGCAGACCTGTCAAAATACCGTAGATGACAACTACAAGCATTTGGTGACAGTGCTCCTGCAAAAATACCGTAACCTTGGATGCAACATGTCCCTTAAGATCCATTTTCTCCACTCCCACCTAGACCTTTTTCTTCCTAGTTGTGGAGCTGTTAGTGATGAACATGGGGAGAGATTCCAACAGGACATTTCTGTTATGGAACAAAGATATCAGGACCGTTGGAATGAAGTAATGCTTGCGGATTACTGTTAGGGATTCTGCGGAACACCATCACAAGAGGCAAGCTAAAAGATGACGAAGTCAATAGGCCACCACATGATTCTTTTCAGAAACGACTATCTGCGAAGTATTTTTCCAGCAATTTAGAACTCTTAGCATGTAATTACCAGTTAAAAAATCAAATGCAGTTTCATTGTTATTAGCATGTATGTAATTAAAATCTATCCTTTTCTCTCAATCCGTTAATATGCAATACTTCCACCTTGTGTATATCATAGAAACTAAAGCTAATAAAACTGTTTCATTGTCATGTTTGTTTTTCTCAACCGAAAATTAGTAGGAATTGCCTCATGAAATACTCGAAACATTCAAAAATTATTTTTTGTTGCCCAGTGTAATTTTCGATGTGTTTTAAACATACCACCTCCAACCTATTGTACCACAATGGTAATTAAAAAAAGAAAGAAGAATTCAGGTAGTTGTAAATGCCTGAATATGATTGGTTTTGGGTAGGATTATCATTTATTTCTATTATCAGTTGATCGATTAATTATTAAATCAACAATGTATTAATCTGCAATGTTTCAAATATTCAGGCAACTATGTAATAAACGACAAATAATAAAACCAAATAATAACATATCATTAACTTATTAAAACAGTATTATCGCTACGAAGTAATTTGCTCACATTGTTAAAAAGATTAGTTACAATCTAGGATTTTAAGATAACATTACATCTAGTTATATTAACAGAGGTATTATGACATAAAGATGCACATAAGTTGTTATAAACAAACAACATATTATGCTTCTGTTTATACTGCACATAAATGACCTAGTGCAATGTGAAACACGTCTAAGGAAACGTACGTTTGAGACAGTTTCAGATTATAGCTGTAATACTGAAGATCACATTTGAATAAGACTGTCGTAACACTTAGAAAGCTGCAACATTAAGTTAATGAGATGCATCTCCTCTGACTCCATCGCGCGACAGCATACACAACTACGTCGCCGCCCAAGCTCCATAGAAACTCGCACAGATTCCTTTAGGAGCAACTTTTGATCCTGGAATTTTTTCAAGGATGTAAAACAGATGGGAGGTAAATTCCACGGTGTAGCAATTACAATTAAAATGCTAAAAGTGTTGTTTGCTGTCAACTGCCAGGATTATATTAATGCTGTTAGAGTGCAAGAATTTCGATCTGCCAGTAAAGTTCCATTACATGCTTGTAAATCTATTGAATCGACTGCATTAAAGAACAATCTGGATCATCGCTGTGGGGAAGATTTAAACTCGCAACCTTAAAATCAGTAGATCTGCATGTAACTGAGCCACCCAGGACGGCGATAATGCAAAGAACCTTTTGAGTATACTGTCTCGCTGAAAGTATCCTCGCTAGAAGTTTGGAAGTAGGTGATAATTCCAGAACTCATGTATAACGAATCATTTATATTCACTAGACGATGATATGAGCGCTGTTCAATAAAGAATGATCACATTTTTTTTACAGCGTACCTTTGTTCATCCTCATACTTTTGATGATCCTTCTCAAAATAGTCTCCCCTGAATGCGATGCACTTGTTCCAGCGTTTCTGCCAGTCTTCAAAGACATACTGGAAACCATTTTTGAGAGATCCTTCAAAATCGCCTCCGCAGCCTTCACCACTGCTTCTGATGATGGATAATGCCTCCCACGAAGGCGTTTCTTCAAGTTAGGGAACAAAAAAAGGACACATGCGGCTAAATTCGGACTATAGGGAGGGTGAGGGATGCACTTCACGTTGATTTTTGCAAGATATTCAGCAACAACATTTGCAATATGCGGCCGCACATTATCGTGGTGCATCATCCAGCCTGCTTCACGGAAATGTGCTCTTCTGCGCCTGATATGGACATGCAATATCTTCAAGACACCCCTGTAGTATAGTCCAGTTACTGATGTGTGTGCAGGTACAACATGCTGATAAACCATTCCATGAATAACAAAAGAATGAGATGACCATAATTTTCCCAGCAGAAGCAATCACTTTTGCCTTTTGGGGGCTTGGTGATGAAGGAGATTTCCACACTGAGCTCTGCTGTTTGCTCTCAGGATCAAAATGATGTAGCCAAGTTTCATCAGCAGTGATTACGTTTGAAAGAAACTCCCGATCTTCCTCTAACATCAACTTTAACTGCATGTTACCTCCATTGCAGCGGTAGGCGATACTGAACATGTCTGAACTTGCCTGGTTCTCACAGGCGGGAACCAGGAGTAACAACAATGAAATTACTACGGCGTGTTTGCTTCACATTAAGCAAACAGAATATAATAAGACTGAATTTATTGCGAAAAATTAGGACCGTAAAAATTATGATCATTCTTTATTGAACAGCCCTCGTATTTAGGACTTGAACATGCAGGTTACTCAGGCTGCTGCACCAGCTTACATAAACAACGATTGGATGTAGAATTTAGCTCTTAGGAGTTACAGACTGGAAGGCGGAATACATAGTGCATTCCTAAGCGGCTTTTGTGTTAGATAAAAGGAATAATGTACTCCAACCAAAAATGTGATCCCGAAGTTTTTGCAGAGATATGTTCCCTTGAGTTTGCCACATTAAGAAAATCGAATTTTAAAATTAAGATTATACATTTTGTTGAAACTGTAGAAGCTGAAGAATAATCGTGTGCGTGTATTTATCTACCCCTAAAATAAAAAGCAATGAGGGTTCAATCTAACCAAGTTAGGATACGTGCGATCTCTACTTGTATCTAGGTTCGAACGAAAGAATAAACATCATCAGTTCACTAATGTAGTGAATTTTAATATCGGATAAAAACACTAAATATGCTAACATATGCACTACATTTTGCAATTATCGTATAGATAATAACGCCAAATGTACAACGGAAATAACATTGATTGAAAACTTAATTTGCTATCAGTTCAGTGATCATCACTCACCGGAAAGCTCAAACTGACAAATCGAAAAAAAGACAACGGCAAAAGCATAACTCCCCTAGTTAGCCGCATGGAGAACTTAATAAAACTAAAAGAAACTATTGTACCAATACAGAAACTGCAATTTTAGGAACTCATTTATAAAGAGCATAAGATAACTTTTAAAATTATATATAGTGGTATTTGTTATTGCATATGCTGAAATAGATATTACGAATCCTAATCACTGCTAATAAAAGGGTCACTCTTAACATTTTGAGAATGAAGCCAATAACAGTTTAAAAACATAAGCCTGATCATCGTATGTTTTTAAGGTATTTACATTCTATACAACGTGTCATCCTTTTGAAAACACTTTTCAAATGCTAAATGCTATTCTTCTTTGCAGAGAGTGCAAATATGTATTTAACAATAAGCCTATATGAGTTAACTAAAAGTAATTTCTAGGCAAATATTTTTATTCAAATTACAGTAAAATATAATGGGAAGACAATATTCAATTAATGTAACACATGCTTGCCTCGATAGCGTGGTGGTAGAGTGTCTGCCTCACGTTCAAGAGGTCCCGAGTTCGAATCTCGGTCAGGGTGAGTTACCTGGATAGGGTTTTTCCGGGGGTTTCCCTTATCCTGAAAGACGAATGTCGGGTAACTCTAAGCTCTATGGACTCTGTGCTCATTTGAACATCATTTCACCCATTCCATTCATCGTCCGATATGACTTAGCGTTGGAGGACGTAAATTACGAAAAAAACCCACAGAAAACACTGTAACACATAGTCCTCTTTATCTCATGCTATAGATTTAGATAGATAAAGTTGTAAGTTCAATAGGAAGAAGAATATATATAATAAACTATTTTTATAAAATAAGATCTGAAGCTTTTCTGGTGACAAATATGCTCACTTTCTTCTCGGGCAGCAAGCCAGATGAAAAGACGATTAGGTATCGACGTTTCGGGAGTGTACATCGCCTCCCACCATCAGGATATTTATAAAATGTTATAACCACAATTGAAACACTGGATATAACACAACTATAAACAAAGACAAAACACTATCAAAATTTGCATTACTGCGAATTAAATTAAGTGCCAGGTCAGGAGATGTCGTGAGTATAGAAAATTGTGTCAAAGAAACGTAACTACTTAATTTGATTATCAAGCTGTATTGATCTTATCTTCTTAATTCGATGGATTTCCATTTTAAGACCGGTTTCCAAGAGGAGCTGAACTGAAATCCAGCATCACGATTAAGCGTGCTTCTTTCAGAGGAAATGGCCAAAGTATCCTTAATTTTGTGCTTCGAGTAACTGTTGCGTTTTGCCAAGATGGTCGTCTCCCAAAAATTGGATCTATAGTCGTTATCAAAACAATGTTCTGCCAGCCCAAACCAAATCGCAAAAATTTACATATAGATTAATGTTAAAATGAACAGTTCAAGCAAGTATAAAACTTAAACTTATTAATTTACAAATAAATCTATTGAATGAGAAATTGTTAGATTAAATTAGACTTCTCAGGTTGCATTAAACGAATGCTCCGTTCATGATCGATTATTCTAGTAGCGATGGTCCTTTCGGTGTGTACTATATACGGTGTCCCACATTCACAGGGAATGCGGTACACTCCCGGAACTTGGAAGTCCCTTTTGTCTTTCAGTGGTCTCAACAGATGTTTAATCTTCGGAGGTGGCTTGTGGATGGTGCTGATGTATTTGGCGAGAATTCTGCTGATTCTGCCGGATAGATTGCCGGTAAACGGGATGCAGGCTGTAGCGGTAGACTTATCTGACGCTTGCTGTATTACAAGTTTCCCTTTCCTAGCTTTGGTGATCGAGGAAATGCCAGTATTTCATTTGTGGTTATAACATGTTATAAATATCCTGATGATGGGAGAGATGCACACTCCCGAAACGTTGATATCTAATCATCTTTGCACCTGGCTGGCTGCCCGAGAAGAAAGTGAGTGTATACGTCGCCAGGAAAGCTTCAGGTCTTATTTTATAAAATGTTATAACCACGAAAGAAACGCTGGATATAACACAAATATAAACAGACAAAACACTATCAAAATTCGCATTACTGAAAAAAAACAACTGTTTTCAGTAAATTAAATGCCAGGTCAGGAGATGTCGTGAGTATAGAAAATTGTGTCAAAGAAACGTAACTACTTAACTTGATTATCAAGCTGTATTGATCTTATCTTCTTAAATCGACGGATTTCCATTTTTAAGGCTGGTTTCCAAGAGGAGCTGAACTGAAATCCAGTATCACGATTAAGCGTGCTCCTTTCAGAAGAAACCGCCAAAGCCTCCTTACCTGACTTGCTGCCCGAGAAGAAAGTGAGCAAATTTTTATAATATTGTCCTTAATAATGCCGTGACAATAATTCTATAATTATTCTACTCTAAGTAATCGAAAAAGTTTAAAATAACGAGGGAAAATAACATTTCGAGAAAATTCAATTAGTCTTTGCATGAAAGGTTAGCTAGAATTTCTATTAAATACGAAGGCAGGGAGTGAATTGTTACAGCGTGTGTCTTATCTAAACCAAATATATAGGATGGGTTTGATAAATTTAGGGAAAAGGAACAGAATTAAATATTTGAAAAATAATCGCTGCGTTACGAAACAGTTGAAGTTAGACGGGACACTATAAAAAGACACGTCAGTAACTGAATAAAATATTTTGCTAAACGTGAAAATTTGTGGGAATGTTGAAGAATTAATATAGGTGCTTTAAAGTCTAAGTGCTTACAGAATGAGAAAGAAGTGTAAAACAAAAGGCAACAGCAAGAAAAAAGAACAAGAACAAGAGGAACCTGACTCATTGAAAGTGTGTTCATGGGAAGGAAAAAGAGATACTTAAAGTGGCAAGGTACTTTTTGCAATAAAATGCAAAGACACATTGAATTTCAATCAATCATGGCTGTCTATAACTCCCGATACATCATTTCGTAAGTTTTGTCGCTATAAAACTTGTCTGTTACAAAATCCATATCCACAAAACAGGCAAACGCTTTTAACATAAAATAGTAACATCATGTCTTAAGAACTATCAAATATTTTTTCTATGGTTAAATTATCAACATTCTGACTTCTCAACTCAGAAGACCCGGCTTCGATTCAAGTTAGGATTAGGAATTTTTCTCTAACCGAACTCATTTTATATCTTCCGCAGATTTTGTGGGTAAGAATGGGAATGAATATGTCTTTTATAATAACTTCTGTAATTCACGTCTTTGGACTGTTCAATCCGCTCCGGCTCCATTTTGGTCTGCCTATCTTTTCTTCGGTCTTCACTGGTTTCTTGTACCTCTGGGTTTATAGTTTATGGCTATTTTAGAATTTCTGTTATTATTAATGTTTGAACATGATTTTCCCATTGACTTCTATTGCTAGCAATAATATTACTTATTTCTCCTACTTTTAGCTTTTTCCTAATATCCGGTTTTTGTCTAAATTAGTGTACCCAGTTATTGCTCTTACAAATTTCATTTTTTTTTCAAAAATTTACGTCCTCCAATACTAAGTCACATCGGACGATGAGTGGAATTGATGAAATGATGCTCAAATGAGCCCAGGGTCTATAGAGCTTAGAGTTACCCGACATTCGTCTTTCAGGATAAGGGAAAACCCCAGAAAAACCTTATCCAGGTAACTCACCCTGACCGAGATTCGAAGTCGGGACCTCTTGAACATTAGGCAGACTCGCTACCATCCACGCTACCGACGCGGGCAATTTAATCTCTGATGTCTGTATTCTAGTGCCATTTCTTTTTGTTATCATCCACGTTTCTGATCCATTGGTACTACCATTGATTTATACAGTTGAACTATCGCGTCTTTAGAGACCTTATTTTTTCAGTGTTCTTTTTAATGTGCCTGTTGTATAGTTAAATGTATTTATTTTCTCTATTACTTCAAGTTCTTCCTGGTGCGAGACATTACGTCGTAAACATCTGAAGTGTGACGTCTAATCTATTATTACATTATCTAACACTATTTTTGATCTAACTGTGTTCATTCCTACAAAATCTATAGTTTTGGATTTATTTGCTGATATTTTCATTCCACATTCAATAGCAATTTTATTTAAAGTGTGTAGCATTTTCACCCGGTCATCTTCACTTGTGGCCATTAGTATATAACACAGTTTTCAGTTTAACTCCTGAAACCTTAACCCGTCCATTAACTTTATTTGACCAAGTTCTTACTATTTCGTCAATATACAATTTAAATTCATAACAAAAATAATAAAGCGCACATTAAGACATAGTTGAGAAAGGTGCAGTAGTACAATCAGTTGTTTCTCAAGACGAAATTTCCGAATTTACCAAAGTTCTCCCATGTTTTATAAACATTTCTAGAAGTTAGTGATATAATCGATTTGCAATGATCAGATAGATTAAGGATATGTTTCAGTCAGAGGTTTTATTGTGATGAAATAATAGGTGATATATATTTTAGGCGTGTAAGGATCTAATAAAATTGTTTCCAAATTTTAATAGTCTCTAGATAACTTATTCGTACTTTTAAAGTTAGCTCAAAATCAAAATATCTATTACCATTTCTACAGACGTAGAAATAAGGAGATGAGAGATTGGACGTTTAGATGACGTAATGTGACAGATAGTCGCCAGTTTCAGTAAGTGTTAGATGAAAAGAAAGTAAAAGCAAAGTCTTGCTGCTGGAAAGTGCTCGTAAGAAAGTCATCCCACTCAAAGAGCATCTCTATTACCGCCACAACTTACTAATCTCCCAGAAGCTCTGACGTCACTATCTTGAGATTTTACTAAGTGTGATGAAGTCAAGATTATAACTGCGCCTGTAAAAGTTTGAGTGAGGATATTAGTAATTCGGGGGAAATAATGCAAATACCTTTAAAATGGATGCATACTATTATATCTGCGGTTCACTGACAGGCAGGACTCAATGATTCATAGTAAGGCAAGGAATATGAATCAGTGGGCTTGTCTCTCTCATGGCTTGTCCTGTTATTATATCTAATTACATGCAGGACAACTTCTAAATTATAGTGACAAACAGAAGGTTTTAGTTCCGCTAGAAATGTGAAACGAAGAATTATACCCGTTTGTGTGTGCGAGTGTGGGACGGGTAATGGGGAAGAATAGGAAGTGAATAAAAGTTTCGCTTATTTCTCCGGGGTAAAGAAGGAAAGGTGCGACATTAGGAAGAGACTCAGAGTAAAAGAATTATATGATTGCGCAGTATCACCCAAGTTAGTCTACGACAGGAAAAGTGCTGCCGACCAGAGCATAAGACAGATTTAAGACAAATACGGTCTTGAAAGAATAGTTTGAGAAGTTGGGTAAAAAAGTCGTGAATGTATCATATAACAGTTTTTCTCTCTACTGCTTGCATATAGAGCAAATATTTGAGATAGCGATTTCACTGTGTAAGGTGACTTAAATTAGCAAAGTGTTTTTTGGAATGAAGTCCACGCGTTTCTGTGAGCAGCATAAATAAAAAACGATGTCAGCTAAATACCAAACTTACAAGTATATGACACGAATATTTTCACACACACAAAAAAAAAAAAAAAAAAAAAAAAAAAAAAAAGATTTCCGCAACTACACTACATTAAATTTTACGGTGAACATTTTTTGTTTTCACAAAACTTACTAACAATTTTGATTCAAATAACATATGTTGAGGAAATTTGTACAAAAAATAAAATACACATGTTTCATTTTCTGGAAATGGAGTTCTCTTCATTCTAAAGAATTTTGTATAATGGGTATAAGAGATAGAAAAATTTTTTACAAGGTACCCAAAATGTTGACATCATTAAACCAAAAATTTTATCTCAACCGAAATTACGGCATTAATAGTTTCCCGGATATTCTTTATTATTGGTTTGAATTTTCAAATATTATTTTTACTTTTTCAAGAGGCGTGTGTTATGAAAGTTTATCTCATTGAACAGAAACTGGTGAAAGAATACGCCTTTGTAACAATACGTACTTTGGAGAAGAGCAGAAAGGACTCATAAGATTTGGTTTCTTATTCGTCATTGTTTATTTATTTTTCGCAAGTAAGCCCACGAGAAACAAAAATCAACAGTTGATAGCGGTTTCTCCATCTTTTATTAACCATGTAGCAAGAAATGCAACTTGTTCGATAACACCTAATTTTTGTTGTTGTTCCATTTATACCCCGCCTTTAACTGCAGTGGTCATATCGGTGGCCGTTCTCCTTTGGAAGATACCGATGCTGTTAACTCGTAATCGTTGGGCCGTATCATTAGATCACGCACATATTCTCGCTCTCATTCAGAGCCCGGGACCCCTAGCACGGCAGGCAGGAACAGCTAATTTGATGGACTTTCTAGGACATCATATTTATAGCGATTATTATTATTATTATTATTATTATTATTATTATTATTATTATTATTATTATTATTATTATTATTATTATTATTATTTGTAATTTACGTCCTCCAACATTTAGTCATTACGGACGATGAATGAAATGGGTGAAATGATGCTCAGTGCTTCCGGGGTCCATAGAGTTTAGAGTTACCCGACATTCGTCTTTCAGGATAAGGGAAAACCCAGGAAAAACCTTATCCAGGTAACTCACCCTGACCGAGATTCGAACTCGGGACCTCTTGAACGTGAGGCAGACATGCTACCATCTACGCTACTGAGGGGGGCGAATTACATTTAGGTGAACAGTATAATATGAAGGATAACTTATATGACATGTAGGAAACGTTGTCTAAGTGTAGGATACCAGGTTTTATTCGCAATTTGAGAAATTTCCTTTCGTCAGATACGTAATATGCTAAATAAACCGAATTTAAAATGTCAGGAAATCATTAAAATAACAGTAGAGGAGCCTTTCGATGCTTATGTATGTTTTATCATTTACACAAAGAGTAATGACTTGTTATGTATATTTGTTAGCTGTCTCACAAAGCAATATCCACTAATGGGCTAGGTCGATGAAGAGCTATTTATGATATCCAGCCAACTGCATGAGTCTCGAATGCACTGAAGTATAGGGGAAATGCCACTTTAGATACGTTTTAATATACCTGCCATTCCGCAGCACGTAAATCTCAACATGGATTTATCTCTAACTTGCTCGCCTTGCATACAGAGCGCCCCTAAGTGGCTCTTCACTTAATTGCTTTATGCTACAGCTCCTACAATTTAATAGGAAAAGATGTTACTGTTCCAATCACTGAGTGATACCAGCCTTCCATCATAACTAACGATGTTTCCAAATATGAACTATGACGTTAAGAAGGAAGTGAAAATTGATGTAGGAAGATAAATTGGATAGGATGTGTTTTACCTCTCAGCCTTAAATCGCATCAGTCAGAGTGTATTAAGAAAGCCACCGATCACTTCCACAGCTTAGTGAATTAGGCCAATTAAACTCTCATGTTACGCTAAATTCAGCTATTCAGTTATTCAAGCATTTACAGAGGATTAGTCTCAGTTTATCAACACAATATTGTTGATAGTTACCCTTCAGAGGAACAGAAATCGTTTAATATTGCAATACTAAAATAAACCTCTATTTCGTATACAAGGGTCGTTTCATAAGTCTGTAAAAAACCAAGAACAATTTTCTTTTGGAGAACATCTCACCTTATTTCTCGATATAATCTCCATTGATGGCTCTACACCTGGTCCAGCAATGTTCCAGTTTTTCAAACCGTCGGAAAAATAGGTTAACAAGGTCTGCAAAATACATTGACGGTGACTATTACTTCTTCATTTGATCAAAATTTCTTACCATCAAGTCAAATTTTCAAGTTTGAGAAAAGGAAGAAGTCACTTGGGGCTAAAGTATGGTGGATGAGAAACAAATTCAAAACCCAACTCATGCAATTTCCCCATTGCCATTGCTGATGTGTGCGATGATGCATTATCCTGCCGAAAGATCACTTTTTGCGTTTCAATCTCGATCTCTTTTCAGTCAACCCATATTGCAAACGATCCAACATTGAAGCATAATAGTCTATAGTTATGTTTCTGCCTTTTTCCAAGTAGTCTATGAGGATTATTTCTTGAGAATCCCAAAATCAGTGGTCATCCCCTTACCAACTGACAAAATAGTCCTTGCCTTCTTTGGTACACTTTCACCAGCCTTTGGCCATTGCTTTGACTCTGATGTCAAAAAGATGGATCTATGTTTCATCCACGGTCACAAATCGGCGCAGAAGGTCTTGCGGATTGCGATTAAACATCGCCAGATACTCGGCAAGTGTTCTTTCGGGTGAGATTTTGGCCAACTCTGAGCAATCGCGGAACCCATCCTGCACACAGCTTTTTCATTGACAATTTTTCGTGCAGGGTATATTATGCACTCGCTCAATGATATGCCTAGAGACTCAGAAAGCTCACGAATTTTGATTCGTGATCTTACATAACCAGATCGTGGATGTTTTTCAATGTTGTCCTATGCGGTGACAACAATTAGTCGACCAGATCACGATTCATCTTCGGTGCTTCTACAACCACGTTTAAATTTATTCATCCGAAAGTAAATGGTCTTCAGTGTTGGTGCAGAGTCCACGGGAACTTCATCCAATTCAGTTATGACTTGTGTGGTAGTCTAACCCTTCAAATGAAAATGTTGAATAACAACACGAAACTCTTTTTTTTTTCTATTTTCAGTCGCAGCTATCAAACTGACCAGCTCAGATGGCTGTCAACAATGAACTGTATATTACAGCACATTCAGATTTTCTGTAAAATCTTCTGAATAATCAATGTTGCCACCAAGAATTTTGTAACAAATATTTCCATCACTTCCTGGAAATATACAAGACTTATCAAACGACCTATGCCATATTAGCAGTTTCCTGTACAACTATTATTGTTCCTTACAATGTTGAGAAAAACCTTATCATTTGGTATCTAAATTAGTCCCTGAAGAATTAAATCATTTTATTTAATTGAAGCGAGTTTCAGCAAAAACATATACCTACATACGCACAAAATAAACAAAGGCCTCTAAATCTTGTTCCATAAACCTTTGCCCCAGATCTCTTAAATTCCACTAGCCAGTTCTCATTTGGCTGCTGTCCCCATTTTAAGATGACAATTTATCTAATATATTCTAAGTGAGTTACCAAATTCACAACTTAATAACAGCATGAAACATATATTACATAACATAGTTAATATATCTAGAATGCATGTTAATTCTTATAAACAAATTAGTAGCAGTAATATTGCTATAAAGATCATTCCCAAGTTAACGAAAGCACATGTATCTTCATGACAAAGTATTTACGTAGCTTTTATCTCCTTATTTTGCATTGCACAGGGCTTAGTTTTCTTTGGCGTGGTTGGCTTTGAACGGTATATATCGTCGTTCAAAGATGTACATTAATTAACCAAAGGAAAGTGAAAGGAGAGTGAGCTCAGGAGTATACGTGTCAAGATTAGATGAGAAGGTGTAATGAAAGCATTAATCTCAGCAGCTTCAAAACATTGTCTTATAACTTCACTTGTTTTTTTATTGTTTTTTGAATTAATAATTACAGAGGGGCTGAGGAATATAACAACCTGCCAATTTTAACTTTCGAAACTATTGCAGAATAAGTCTGGCAAAAATATTGCAGTGTAAGGACTAAAGGCTGTATGGTCGAGTTTTAGTTTTGGTAAACCTGTTCTTAAGTAGTATAATGTATTTGTTTACACAAAAATCTTATCTTTTCTAATCACAGAATCTTATCTGAAATATTACACTTATTTTAATATCTGCTCTGCACATTTTTAAACAATTTTACTTTTGTCTGCTTCCTGTTGAGCATAACAGCTGTTCTCAGGAAGTATTTTAACAGAAATATTAGAGACAGACACACGAGTACACAGGAGGTTGGAAAGAAAAACTGTTATATCAGATACACCAAACATGCAAGCATTACGTTCAAAAGATTGTCTAGGTGATACGATCAACAAGAAATATTCCACAAATAACTGACACTACTCCGTATAATGTAGTTCTTGATCTAAATTTCAAACTTTAATGTGTTTTACGTTCTGGTAAGTTGATGTATGTTAAGTTTCTGTCGCTATTCTAAGATTTTGCAATAACACAAAGTTAGAAATGAAGAGTACAAACGACCTCGTAGAACCTATTTGCAAAGATTCAAGGTGTGCATTTATTCTTAATAATAATATCTCAAACGCATAATATAAATTTTATGGATATTTTTTTGAAAATCTATGGCATTTCAAATAAAATGTATTCTTTGGAACATTCCATGAAATACACCATTTAGCCTCTTTAAAAGGTACTTGAGTTAAATGGAAAATGAGTCATAAGTATGTTCTATTTTTTGAATTATGTTATTCTCAGACACACTAACAAATTAACATTTATTTCCTGACAGCAAAAAAGCTGATATGTTGCACTCACATATTTTTGTTGTAAAAACACTTTTTATATCTACTTCTTTTTGATCGAGACAATCATTACATTATTGGTAATTTTCTTGTAGCTTCAACGAGAATATTGGACTACAATGGTTTAATGCAGTAATAAAATCATTTAAGAGCTGGTCGTTATGTGAAAATCGATTCTCTTTGCATGGCCAAGATATTAATGAGAGAATAACGATTTCCCGTTTGAAAAAAGAATAAGTATTGGGAAATTCAAAGAAATAATAATAGCACTATATATAGGAGCCCCAAAATTAGACCGATAAACTTTGAGAACTGATAGATAACACTATTTTAAACAGTTTTTGTTAAGGTACTTCTTTTAAGTACCCAGTTAATGTCAAAACAAATGTTGGAACGCACGTCCATTGCAATTAACAGAGTTCATCGGTGTGCAATTTTGCCGTACTCTCGCAAAGACAACAGTTATTTCTCCTTGGATAGACGAGCGGAAGATCAAGGACAGCTAATTTCTGTACTGACTCCTGAGGATGAGGAAGATGTGTTTCGGTGCATTAAGAACAATCCTCATCGTGCCATCGGAAGACAATTTTATAGCACCTAAGTCGTAGCACTGTGGGATTGATTATGCAGGAAATGTTGTTGCACCCTTTTCACCGTGAAAAGGTCATCGCAATGAGGCCTAAGACTATTTCTCTCCGGCAGCAATTTTGTCAGTGGTATATGGACAAAAGTGAAAACGATGTACTTGTATTTTGTATACCATGTCCTGTTAACATAAAAATTAATTTTCACACGTAAGCAGTTATTTAACCGTCGGAGTTCACATGTTAGCGCCTTCGAAAATCCCCATGATATATTTCAGAGGTTACATCCACTGAAATTTAGTGCAAATGTGTGGCCCGGTATTGGGGACAACTTCTGAATAGGATCATACGTTTGGCAACCCGACTAAATGCCTACGATTATTTATTATTTCTACAACAAGTTTTGCCTGATTTACTGTAAACAGCTCCCCTTCATATCAGACAGCACATGTGGTTCCAACATGATGGGGCACCAGGCCACTTTGCTATATACGGCAGTCACTGGATAGGCAGAGGTGGGCCCATTGCCTGGTTGGTACCTCCACTGATCTTACTCTACTTCAGTTCTTTTTGTCGGGGCACATAAATACTGTAGTGAATGAGACAACTGTGGAATCTGAAGAGGAACTTGTAGCACGAATAACCTGCTCAACTGGCAAAATCATAGAAATGGGGGGTGTCTTCGCGAGGGTAAGGCAGAATGGGGCACGTCGATGCACTCTTTGATTTATTCGCAATGAGCATGCGTTCAAGCATTTGCTTTGACATTAACTCGTTTAGTGCTTAAACGAAATACCTCAGCAAAACAAAATTCCGATAACAAAAAATGTTTAAAATAATATTATCTTTCAGCTTCCAAAGTTTGTCGGTCTAATTTTGGAACATCCTGTATATATCGGTTTTAAAGAGCATTTTATTTTTGTGCAATAAGATTTGTTCATTTTTATTTAACCAAAATTGTTATTATTTTTTAGAAAATACAAATTTTGGAAAAGTATTCCATGTAAAGAGTAGTCTGGGGAAGAATGATTCTTTAAAATCTTAGAGTCGAATCTTTGGAAGAAATTTAATTTAAATACCAGTTTTTATACTTAACTGATTGCTGTTCACATACATACACACACACACACACACAAACACACACACACACACACACACACACACACACACACACACTCAAATATAGGTTCAGGAGACCTAAAACCCAGGAATCTCAATATTGAATTATTGGTTGAAATGCAACACCGTTTCTATCTACATGGTAGAGAGAGTAAAAATGGTATATTAAAGTATCGTCACATAAACTGGCATCGCTGAGATTTGCATAAAACTGTGCGAACTGACACTATGTGTTATAAAAGGCCAACAAAACGCACGCAATGCGTTCAGAGCACTTTATTTACACTTCTTCTGGAATTTATCTCGGCAATTGTAAAATGAAGCTTTGTTTACGTTTTGAATATTTTTTTTTTTTTTTGTTTCCAAGTATATCAAAATTATTAAAAGTACTGTGGTACTCATGAAAGACTGCGTTGCTAAGATAAGGCAATAAACACATATCTTTCTACTAATTTTTTTCAGGAAGAATAATTATATAGCATTATAGTAATCAAAATGTATAACGAAAGCTATTATTAAAATACGAGGGCGGTTCAATAAAGAATGATCACAATATTTTTTTTTTTGATAACGTACCTTTACTCATCTCATGATTTTGATGGTCCTTCTCAAAATAGTCTCCCCTGAATGCGATGCACTTATCCCAGCGTTTCTGCCCGTCTTCAAAGACATGCTGGAAACCATTTTTGAGAGATCCTTCAAAATCCCTCCGCAGCCTTCACCACTGCTTCTGATGATGGATAATGCCTCCCACGAAGGCGTTTCTTCAAGTTAGGGAATAGAAAAAAGTCACATGGGACTAAATCCGGACTATAGGGAGCATGAGGTATGCACTTAACGTTTAGTTTTGCAAGATATTCAGTAACAACATTGGCAATATGCAGCCGCGGATTATCGTGGTGCAGCATCCAGCCTGCTTCATGGAAATGTGGTCTTTTGCGCCCGATATGGACTTGGAATGATTTCAGGACATCCTTGTAGTATTGTCCAGTTACTGATGTGTGTGTAGGTACAACATGCTGATAAACCATTCCGTGAATATCAAAGAATGAGGTGACCATAACTTTCCCAGCAGAAGCAACCACTTTTGCTTTTTGGGGGTTGGTGATGAAGGATATTTCCACGCTGAGCTTTGCTGTTTGCTCTCACGATCAAAATGATGTAGCCAAGTTTCATCAGCAGTGATTACGTTTGAAAGAGACTCCGGATCTTTCTCTAACATCAACTTTAACTGCATGTTACCTCCAGCGGTAGGCGATACTGAACATGTCTGAACTTACCTGGTTCTCGCAGGCGGGAACCATGAGTACCAACAATGAAACTACTACGGCGTGTTTGTTTCACATTACGCTTACAAAATATAATAAGATTGAATTTTAGTACGAAAAATTATTATCGTAAAACAATATGATCATTCTTTTTTGAACAGCCCTCTTATAATCGACATTCCAGATACCACAAAGAAGTTGGGAAATTATTTTTGCGGAAAGAATTTCTCATTAGTAAGTTGTAGAGTGGTTATAAAATAAGAAACAGAGGGTGAAAAATACTTGAATTAAATGCTCCCATGTATAAAACTGGAGTTGGAAAGTAGCGTTTGCTATTTCGCCCTCTGTTTTAGAATGATGAAAACTCTTAGGAAAATGTTGCTCAGATAAGCTGATTGACGGGATTCGAATGAGTATTTGATTACCTTGTTCGTTCCTGTTTTATAGGTTAGAGGTTAAAGCGAGAGAGGGATTAGGTTTAGTGATTTGATACGAACTTCTTCACAATCTCTGTAGTGGTGTTCCCGGTATCGCAATAAAAGTGGCTTCTATTTTCAATTCCAGTACCTACTGCAAGACAAGCTTAGAATAAGCTAGCAAGTCGTAATGAGACATAATACTCAACTTCTGCAGCAGCAAGTACTGTCCTTTTAAAGTTCAAATAGTCTCTCTCTCCTTTATAATGTCTCAAACTAGATTGATATCGACAAGAACCACCTCATTAAACACACGGAATTTTCCTCGACCAATCAGCGGTCTAAAAGAGCTCCGTTAAAGCGTCTATCTCTCTTCCCTCTCATATGTTTATAACGGAAGTAGCACTTTGAGATATATTACAGTTTGTTTCTGAACAGAGTATAAAATGCTTCTTTATCCTAGAATATTGTCCTACGTCATAATAGTAACCCTCCTTTCCTTTATACACTCGTATACCGATCGATATAACTACATGGTAAGGTGTAAGGTTCGCTTTCGAGAGATCTCGGCTCAATTCTCGGCCCCTCGGCTCTCGACTTTTTCAGGGTTTCTTTGGTGGGTAGTCGAATGCTGCAATGGTTTCATGTCCAACAATATAAGTTTTTAACATTTCCCTTTCATTCCTTTCCTTCTTATATTTTAAGTTCAGTGGCGTATCCTAGTGCAGGGCAGATGGCGCGGAAGTTATTCAAAGGAAGAAATGCTTCCCGTAGTCATCAGGAGCTGCTTGGTCGACCTTCACCACCAGTGGAACGGGTCTTGAAGCTTGAAGCTTATGGACTTACGCTCGTATCTGCTGAGGCATGCGGCTTCCTATAGTTCGATCTTTTCTCTCTTTTTAAATTCTTTATCGCTATATATAATCGGATGCTTAGAGACATTGTTATATTTACAATATGTTCAAATGAAGTTAACTAGGTGTTTAACATTAGCCTAACAATTTTGTATGATCAACTTGTGCTACTTCTGTTTTATATATTTGCTTGCTTTTTTGTGCTAAAATGTAACTACCGCTGTTTTTGAAGGATTTAAAAGTGTTATTAAATCAATCCTCTATCCTGATTATTAGGTTTTCTTTATCACATGGTATTTCCATAATTATGTTAGTAATCATGTGCAAAATCTGTATGAAATATATTAGGTGCCTTTGAAAACCATTTATGAAGGTTAGAAATAAAATTGACCCCAATATAGAGCTCTGAGGTACTTCATGATCAGTATTTCACATTGAAGAGGTAAACCTTGGTAACAACATTTTGCTGATGAATATTTCAACCACATGTTTGCAGTTCAACAAATAAGACTAAAACCGTTCCTAACCCTTTCCTCGTATTCCGTATGTCTGCAGTTTATCCAATAGAATATCATAGTTCAATCAGTTCACTCCTATCTCCTAGGAGTGACAGCCACAATAGATCCATATAGGTTGCAGAGCACGAGGTTGTCTCCCTCCAAGATATAACCTATATATCCTTGAAGCCACTATACTTGTGCTTAGTTCACACTCACCATTACCTGCACAGATGTATGCATTCTGATTGAAAATATCGTCACGAGCCCATTGTTGATCAAGGTGGCGAGGCATTCAAAGGGACGGACAGTCAGTGCGGAGATGAAAGCTCGCCGAAACGGCGGGGGGAGGAGATGGATTTCTCGAGAGTTCTAGTTCTTTTCTCTAGCCGCGTCTCGATTGTTTGAGAAAATTCCGGAATGTGAGTAATCTATAAAAAGGGAGCCAAGCCGCCGAAAGAGTCAGTCGTTAATTGTACTCGCGTGCGTGAAGAGCTGGTGAGCTTTGTCGATGACCTTGCAAGTTGTATTGTGTATGTAACGTTATTATGGACTGTGGTGTACGAAGCGTGTTTCTACGGAAATAAAGCGAAATTTTTGGTGTTTTTAACCTGGACATTTGATTTCACGAACCCACAAAGTCACAATATTACTTAGATATACTGTTATCTATAGCCTTTTCTTTTCTCTTCAGGAGCAATGAGATGCGAAAACTCGCTTCGTCAGTTATGATCACTATAGCTGGCAGCTATTCCGAGTATTTAGATACTCGAAAACGAGTACGCTACATCTAACACACGTCCGTATCTTCCCACTCCTTCGTTTTTCCCGAGCTCAATTTCCGCAATTATTCTTCACCTTCTTTTATAAATAGAGGAGTACAATAAAGCTCATCTTTTAAATCGACACTAGGCAGAATTTTGTGTACGTTTTGAAAATCGGGTTTTCATCTAACTTCAAATTTATCTTATAGTACTTAAATTCAATATTTTCCTTTTGTATAGTAGGCCAACGTCTCATCGCATTCGTTCGTCCCGTTGACGTCTCTAACCTAATCGAAGGATGCTTGTTTGTATGATCCTCTATCTCAAGGTAATGACTGGAACACAATTGCTACCGTGGAATGATTTACGTCCTCCTACCACTCAATCTGAATATATCCGATTTTATCAGTTTAACAACTAGTACCTTCATATATAGAAAGATGGAAAGTGAAAATGTTTTACCGAGGTTCACTCAGAATAATGTGTAGCATCATTAATTTAAGCGAAATGACATTTAAAATGAATAGGGGCATTCTCTCCTGAACCAATATGCTTTTAGTGATTATGATGAATGAAGCGAGAAGCCGAAGAAGGAATAGCTTAATAAGACTGCAAATCTACATTGTAGGAGCAACCACGATGATGAAATATATTAAACGCATGGATACATTTAGGTTGAGATTCTAACCATAAGAGTAATAGAACACTAAAGTTCAACAAATTAAAATTAAACACTAAAAGATGTAAATACTTTCAACAACATTAACTTCATGTTCTACAGTAGTTAAGAGTTAATTATTCATTAATTTATTGATTGACTCATTCGCTCAAATGAATAAATAAATGTAAATTCAATGTTATTTTAATTTTTTTCCCCTGTGTTTGAATTCCTGTAAAATTTGTCTCAACAAAAATACTTTGAATATATATATATATAGGAGCTGAAAGAATTAAACATTAAAATATATACCTAAACGATGAGATGTATATGTGAGGATACTACTGAAAAACAAACAAAAAACTTCATTTCTCCAGGAACTTTCGTACCTAATATTGCAGTAAAAAATCCACCTGTAGTTTTTGCCTTGACTCATAATTTCAATGAATTCACTTTTCATTCTTTAACTACCTGAAGACCATGCTTTGTGTGTGAACTGGCACACACACACACACACACACACACACACACACACACACACACACACACACACAAACACATATAGGCGTGTATGTATATTGTTATCGCTCGGCATGTAAACAACTGCAGGTAGGTATTACTCGACAGAGCGTTGAGGCGTATGGACCTTCAGATGACCAGATCTGTGATCGTCTCTTATCAGGTCTTATCTGGTCGATTACAGGAGTGAAATATTAGTAAGTTGGTGACATATATCTGTCATTTGTGATTCATGCGAATTCCATAGGCTGAAGTAATGCGTTCATTGGTGTTAGCACAGGGCCGGCAAGCGGTGGCAGTTCCCCTCTCACTCTTACAAGAATAATCAGTGCCTTATCTGAGAGGTTTCTATTACCAAAGACAAATCCATGGTGACCGTTCGAGCAGCGCGACTTTACCAAACACAAATAGAGTGATTGAAAGCTGGGTGTGTCTATACGATATGTTTCCTCGCGCCTGTCGATGTTTGACACATTGCTGTCTAGAAGACATGGTTACATCTGAACAGACTATAAATACACTGGACTCGCCGTGTATGTGCGATAAGCTGAGGTAAACATCTCTGTGTTGCGAATTTTTGTCGATACGCTTTCTCGCTTTGCCATGTAGTATAGTCTGACTATGACAACGACCTCACTGCGAGAAAAACATCCTGACCTTGAATCTGTATACACCTTTAAGCTAATGCTTCACTAGTTCGCAGAGTACTACGTTATGTTGTTTTCGACATTTGCACATTTGATGGCAGTGCTGTACATCTGACGTCATTTATACTCTGCGTCCAGCTAACTTGCATAACATGCGAGTGGACATCCCTCCGGGCTTTATATATGTGTATATATAATTCTTATATAAGTATACTTATATAAGAATAATATAATTATTCTTATAATTGCTCATTTCTCTATTTCATATTAATCGAGATTAATATTATCTTACTGTTAATTTTCTTGTGGGTGCAAGGAGAATATGGAAATGTAGTAGGCTTTTAGCGAGAATCAACGTATAAAAGAGGTGGTTGCTATCTGGCGCATTTGTAAATTACCTTCCCTTTGCATGACCAACATTTTAAAAATAACGATCTCCCGTTTGATAAAGGTAGAAGTATTGGAAAATTCAAACAAATAATGAATATGCATCTCCAAAATAATTCACTAAAAGTCGGATGAATTGTGTGTGATAGGGAGATCTACATTTTTTGTGAGTCATTTTGTCCATCCGTTACGGTTTCGGAATTACTAAGGGAATTTTGAGGACATTTTCCAAAACATTCAAAATGTACTTCAAGATATTTCTTTTGTCACGAAAATGTCTCACACATTTCAAAATAAAACCACTTTTCAGAAAAGGTCAAAAAAGTTTCATTTTATGTTTCATTTCTGAAATAGTCTAGGGATTTTCTTGAAAATTTTCATGTCATATCCTTGGACAATGCTGAACTTAAGGTTGGTATTTAACAGACTTTTTGTTTATTAATTTTGAAATTCACAAACACATACTTACAAACCTTCTTCTAAAAGTATCTTTTTTGGATTAATTGAACCTCAAAATTTGTACTTTAACTGAAATATCGCAATGCAATTCTTGTGGAAGTCCAATTCTTTTCCTACCTTTATAAATACGTAGTAGAGAAAGGAAACTAAAACTAAAGTAACCAAAAACTTCTAGTGTATGCGCAATTATTCGAGCTATATTTAACATAGATATGTTAGTTATCTTAAGATAATTACGTTTCTTATCATGCTTACGAGGTCTTATCAACAAATTGATGTAGAGAATCAAACCACCCTGTTTCAGTAATGCTGTGTTGCAAATAAAGAAGGCAGGTGCTTGACCCGTGACTGTCGTATTTAAGCTGCAAGTATTAGGATTATGGCACTGCCCTTCAACTTCACCACAGCTTTTCATATTAGCTACACTTATTGCGAATTGTGTATCTGCATGTGTTAGTAATAAGTACTCCCACTTACAAGTATGAATGAATGCGTATGGCATTTATATCAATTTAAACATACTAATAGATAGCTTTAACTTTTTGTAGGCATACAACAGTCATGCTCTCTTCATAAAACATAGAATAATACAAAGGGAAAGTAAGAAGAAAAGGAGAGGAGTGAACTAATTGTGTGCTGCGTATGAGAAAGAAACCGTAAGCCAGCAGAATTTTTAAATGAGAAGGCTAAAAGCTCGAAACCAGTAGAAGATTATTGCATTACTCTTATATTGAATATGAAAAAGTAAAACAATAAAATAAAGAAGTAAAATAATGCAGACACGGCATAACGTAATCCGCTCTGCGACAATGAGTCCTTTTAGACTTCCGCTGTCTCTTCGAAAGCAGAAATGTCCCTATTCTCTTGGTCGTTTTCCCGTCTTTAAGTTTATAGCCCTCAATCATATGACGTAAGCATCGTATTCCTGACATTCTTCCGTACCCATAAAGATCACTTAAGCGCTTTCTTGGCGATATAATTTGACTTGTAAAGTCCTGCCGAAGGTACCTGTAATAAAAGCGTCACATTTTCTTTCATTCTAATAAATGAACAGTTTTGCATTCTAGCATAAACTAAGTAAGAGATACAAGAGAAATATTGATAATGTCGGTCTGGTTGGCTCAATTGGTTAGGTACTGGCCTACTGATCTCAAGGTCGCGGGTAAAAACAGCTTTAGTACGATGCGCTTTAAAGTTAGTAGATATATTGGCGTGTAAAAAGAAATTCCTGAGGGGCGAAATTCCGTCACACCAGCGATACTCGCCTCGGTAGCGTAGATGGTAGCATGTCTGACTCGCGTTCAAGAGGTCCCGAGTTCTAATCTCGGTCAGGGTGAGTTACTTGGATAAGGTTCTTTCCGGGGTTTTCCCTTATCCTTACAGACGAATGTCGGGTAACTCTAAGCTCCATGAACCCTGGACACATTTGGCATCATTTCACCCATTTCATTCACCGTCCGATATGACTTAATGCTGGAGGACGTAAAATTACACACAAAAAAATCCCACCAGCGATGCTGGTATGATTCTGGCAATCGACAACGTTAACGAATATTGATATAATTGATGGAAATTAATCGTTCTTCCATACTAGCATCCGTCCACTTCAGCTGCCGTGGTGCGGGCGCTGAGGACTCTTAGCACTCGTGGTACCTCTGACGTTACTAGAGGAACCTCGGACCGAACATTCGAACCCCTCCCGTTAGGGAGCTGTTCGGATTGGGTTGGACTCGAGGGGACAGTGTATTCCCGACATCCACGGGGAATTGGGTACCTCCGACCAGGTTACGAGTGGATAGAGGGTTGCCTAATAAGTCCCGGATACTAACCTGCAGAGCTAGTAGGTGTGCTAGAACACCAGGTGGCCCCAACGAGGTTTTCGGTAGTCTTCCCTGCGGGGTTGACGCGCGTAAGTGGTATATCTACTTTCACCCGTCTTGACGTTTTAGTCGATGGGGGGGGGCTCTTTAGACTCCAGATATTGTCCTATGGAAAGAGCCCCGGAGTTTCAAGATCTCGGGTTGAAGGAGGCCAGAGTCTTTGGACCTACGGGTCCTGTACTGATTGGAGTAGAACCTGCAGTTAACGTGTAGGCTGCTATTTGCATAGATAGAGTCAGACTGAAAAATTCAATGCCTAATCGGGATATAACAGTACTACGGATCTGTCTCCGGCCGATTGATCTTAACTATTAAGCTACCATTATAACGACATTAATTTCTCCATCTGACCGTATTTTTCCGATAAGACACTAGTGGTTCTCACATACAATGAGATACGTACTGTTTGTGACGACTGACTACGCTGTAAATACTTTAACCATTTAATGCAAGAATTATTTACTACTTATGCCATTCTCGCTGTAATTCATTAACTGTTTTTTTTACTGCTTTCTGCGGTGGTTCAACGCAATCGATTCGAATAGCCATGATCTTTAAAGCGATACGTAATGGACTGGCCATCCATTGAAAGCCAAACGCCGTGATTTTCAATGTCAGCAACTGCAGACAAATACGCCTGTGGTAAAGGACAGAGAGGGCCCACGTAAAATAATGGATGTGATGGCACGCGTACATGTTGATGGGATATCATTTGACAGCAGTTGTTTCGATTTTTCCTTTCTATACTAAAAATACACTAAAAATGTAATTGTAAAAGCAATATTTAAAATTCTAAAGGCATAAACTTTTTTGCGTAACTCATAAATGCCAGTACACTACTATAAAAAACAGTGAAACGTTTCTCAGGCTGAACACAGGCTAATATTGCATATCTGCTACACCATGAATTTAAGGGTTAAGTCCCAGACTTCATAGTTAATCCACTATTAGATTCATAGATTATTAGTGGTTAAATCACTATTAGTACTTAAAATAGTAAGTGGCCACAAACAGTACGTACTTCATTGTATATGAGAACCCCTACTTGGAGAATATAATGTCATGTTGGCATGTTGACCATGATAGCTTAATGGTTAAGAACAACCGGACGGAGGGTAGTAGATCCATGGTTCAAATTCCGACTGTGGGATTAAATTTTTCAGTCTGACTCTACCTATCCATTGGCGACATTGTTTTACAATGGGGTACCCTTCATGAGTTGGGTTCACGAAACCAGCCTTATGTACGGAAAAACCTGAAAGATATAGGTAGTGTTACAAATATGAAAGTAAATCAAACGCGTGTGTCTGAGAAATGTCGTTTTTAAGACACGTTATTTCTCACCATTAAATTGAGGCATTTCAGTCGTGATGGCAAGTTAACTGCTTACGTTCTATCATGTATTATTGTGCTGCTCGAATGCCTCCCTGGTTTTATCTTTGTTAATAGAAACCTGTCAAATAATGCACTGATTACGTGGACATGACAATTATCTTTCATTTGTGATTCCTGTGCATTCCATTGGCTGAAGTGATGCGATCATTGCTTTTAGCACACGTTCGAGAAGCGCGCCAGTTCCCTCTCATTCTTCCGAGAATAACCAGTGCGTTGTTTAAGATGTTTGTATTAACAAAGATGAAACCTTGGTAACCAAATGAGCTGCACAATACTAAGTGTAAGCAATATGGGTTCGTCCTTCGTGATCTATGGGTAACACTCTAGCTTCTGATTCTCGAAGTCGCTGTTTCTAACTCTTTGGGAGGCAATGACATTTTTCGGGCGTACAAATTCCTAGCATTACTTCATTCGGAAAGAAAGTGAAGCTGGTGGTTCAGTTCGGTAGATTTAGGGACTCTGATGGACATTAAATGGTCTTTTATGCACAGTATAGAACGAGATGCCGAAATCAATAACATTTAAAGAGGTAATTCATTTTTATGTATTTAAAGTAAGTATTGGATAGAATATATGGAGTTCGGCACCTCGAACAAACATGTCTTTTGTATCTATGCCACAAGTGGAGCATCCCTGGGAGAAAGAATGAGGCCAGAGGAGACAGAGGGCGTCTGACCCCAAAGAGCCACAACAGAGCAGAGGATAGAGTCCGCACCCGGAATATCACCTGGCGAATTCTTTCTTGAAACGGCCCACTAAGTCGGCTCGGAGACCGCGAGCATATCATCTTGCCATGCAACGCCGACACTTTATACTCCGAAAGAGACCACCAAATGAAAGATTGTGTGAAATGGTAATTCTTCTTCTTCTTCTTCTTCTTCTTCTTCTTCTTCTTCTTCTTCTTCTTCTTCTTCTTCTTCTTCTTCTTCTTCTTCTTCTTCTTCTTCTTCTTCTTCTTCTTCTTCTTCTTCTTCTTCTTCTTCTTCTTCTTCTTCTTCTTCTTCTTCTTCTTCTTCTTCTTCTTCTTCTTCTTCTTCTTCTTCTTCTTCTTCTTCTTCTTCTTCTTCTTCTTCTTCTTCTTCTTCTTCTTCTTCTTCTTCTTCTTCTTCTTCTTCTTCTTCTTCTTCTTCTTCTTCTTCTTCTTCTTCTTCTTCTTCTTCTCCTCCTTCTACCTGACGGCTTTGGATTGTTTAACTCCTTCCGGCTCCAAATTGGTCTGCCCATCTTTTCTTCGGTCTTCCCTGGTTTCTTCTTCCTATAGGTTTATAGTTTAAGGCTATTTTTGGTATTCTGTTATTATTCATACTCTGAACATGTTCTTTCCATTGATTTCTATTTCTTTTAATAGTATGGTTTATTTCTTCTACTTTTAATGCTGTCCTAATATCCTGACTACGTTTTTTTATCAATTTTGGTATATCCAGCTATTACTCTTATGAATTTCATTTCTGATGACTGTATTCTCGTACTATTTCTTTTTGTTAGTGTCCATGTTTCTGATCCATAGATCAGTGTTGGTATTGCCATTGTTTTGTATAGTTTTATTATAGAGTCCTTTCTTGCTTTATTTTTTAATGTTCTTTTTCTTGTGCCTGTTATATAGTTAAATTTATTTACCTATATTTTCTCTATTATATCAGCTTCTCCTTGGTACGAGACATTACATCCTAAATACTTAAAGTGTGATTTCTGCTCAATTACTATGAAATGGCAATGGGGATGTAATTAACCTACCCGGAATTCGCTGGCGACGGGGGAAACTCCGAGAAAATCCACGGATGGAGTAAGCCTGGAAACGAACCCGAACCTCCCGAGTGCGAGCCACATGCTAAACCGCCTGAGCCATCCAGCTCAGTAAATAAGGAAGCCCTGTTTAATGAATTTCGTTCTTGTTTTGAATCAACTTAATTCCATTTTAGTCGCGACTGTACTTCCAACGAAAGGGTTTACGTGGATTGTGCAATTGTTTATTGCCTGTCGATATCTCAGACGATGTCCAGTTTTCTTTTATTCGAGTCTTCTATTTCACTGATCCGCCCTTTAAATGTAACCCAAACCTACAGCTTCCAACACATTCCTAAATTCCGATGCTCATATTGAATCCTCACCCTTTCTTTAACTGTTGATGGTAATTTACTGCCCGACTGGAAATACACCCTCATGAATAATACAGGCGGTCGGTAAAATTCTGATCTCCATGGGAATATGTTGTCCCAGGGTAAATTGTAAAACGTGTTATAAATACGTTTCATAATCATGTTTAACTGTTTCAGTTATAATGTGTGATTATAAGCTCGAATTTTAGGTAGGATATATCCGTACCCTTCATGCCCCTGCCATACTAGAAGATGGTTGGCTATCTTGTGCATATTTGCACTAAGTGACATCCAGGGAGTCATAGATGGCTAACTCCTTAGGAATTACTTGTAAGTACTGATAAGATATTTCAATAAAAGGGAAACACGCAGAGCATCCCTTTGCATGTTTTGTTTTTCAAGCTCGGCCTTGTCACTGACTTAAAACTCTACGCCGAGGGGGATGCAGCACTGAAAACCCCAAATCCGCCAATTTTCAACCAATCTTACTGAAATTTTTACCACTTAACTCTGATGCATAGTGGATACAGAATTCAAAATTTGTTTTTTTTATCTTCAATAGTTTTTTAGTAATTAATTTGTGAAATTCAAAATTTGGGCAAAATTCAGACCGCTCCACGTGATGAAAATTTTCAAAATTTTAATTTTCCTATTTCTTAAAATATTCAGATGGTTATGAAGAAAGGATCTATCATATGGATTTTTATACTGCCTTTAGTTCCACAGGGGAAAAAATTGGGTATGGAGCAAACAAAATGGGCCGAAAAATGATTAAACATTTGACTTTATAACTTTAAAAATATAATGAATATTAAAAATTCATATGACAGAAACCTTAGTTTGCTTTCTAAGAACATGTGTTGATAGAATCAAAACAGCATCGTGTGGAACATTTTGAATGACAAAAAAGTTGAAAAAACGAGTAAATCGAATTTTAAAATCCAAAACATTTTCCTTCTCAGCCACATGCCTCGAAGCAGACTAAAACCCTCCAGATAGATAAGTTGGACCTTCCTGCCTCTTACTTCTCTCTTTTGCAGCAGTTTTCTTCAATTTTAGTTTCCTTCTGTATGTTTTAGAAGTTACCTGTGCAGAATTTGCTGAATAAAGTAAGCGTAATTGGTCCTTTCCTTGGCTAAGTTTTAGAGATGCTGGTGAAATCACAGTATCCATTATGTCTCACTGCAGCTTGAGTGAGGAAAAACAAGGTAAATTGAATGCACTGATGGTTGATGTCACAGTAACCTGAAGTCTCTTCTTTGTCACAAATACTTCTTTTGGTCATTTACGCCATATCATGCTATGTAAACTTTCATTTGCATTTTGTGTCTTAACCAAAGTACATCTCCTTAGGATTTCATCTGATGCCAGCCTTCGGTACACAAGCATTAGTTTTCTTACATCGGGTCTCAAGTATGTTCCCATTGTTGTGTTGTTATGTTTAGGTGTTTCTTCCCATGTATCGTTTAGCCTATTCATGATCCTAGCTATGTACACAGTCAACAAGTCAGTTGTTTCAAATAATGTTTTACCTATAACCTATATAACAGTATTATGTACGTTTATGTGCATACAACACCTTTATGTTAAATGGCGCACTAAAACTCCTTAATTACATAAAATAGTATGCAGTTTATCGAGAAACACAAGAAAATTACGACCAAGTTAGAAACTCACCCAAAAGCAAAATATAAACATTACTATTTGCTTTCAATGTGTGCAGCCAGTGTTTTGTTTCAATGGTGCCACATACTGTGAGAAATAACCATCATACCAACATATAAAATTCCACCAGAAACTTTTCCCACTAATTTCAAATGTATTAATTTAGTACATTCAATGGAACTCAAATGACTGAATTCTGTGACATGCACGTGCGCACTGGCATTTAAATTGTTATGTGAAGGTAGTTAAATACCTGAAACTCATAAATTTAGTTGGATTATGATTCTATAAGGTTCAAAGTATTGTATTAGCTCAAAAACAAAAACAAATTATTTTTTCCCATATTTTTAGCCAATTTCGGTGCTGCATTCCCTTAAAACTCTACGCCGAGGGTGTGCCAAGGTCATGACTACGGATAACCTGTGGTGGCATGGGTAATACGGGATAGCTCGGCTATAAGAAACAAATGACAGTTGAATTTTGAGCCAAACAATGGTACGACACCTGTAAAACACTGCACCTATGCTACTGTATTCCTCTCACGACAATATGTCTTGAGGAATATGTTGACATCTAGTGTATCTGAGAAAGTTTGCTGCTAGATTTTCAACTTATCAGGATTCTGAAACATATGCTCTTCTGCTAGTAGTGTTGGGATACTACTTTGTGCGATATATTTAATGTAGAGAGTACTTATATGTATGAAATCATCATAAGCTGCCAAATGGTAGCTTCCAGAGAGCAGTACATTCCACGGATGTTTTCTCGGCAGGAATTACAGTACAACGAAGATTTTTTAAATATTTAATGCAAACTGGAATTATATTTCATATATTTTGATTATCTCTTCATGAAACATTTACTTCCTAAAATTGTGATATATATATATATATATATTGGTACTCCGTACTGTTTAATATACATTAAATCAATTTGCATGATGTAGATGAGAAAGTATCTACATTAAAAATTGCAGCTTAAAGTGCCTGAATTAGCTGTGGCAGTTAATTTAGACAGCAAATCCTTTCAAATATTTAATTTACATTTTTTGTCGTAAATGTGAAATGATATTCACAAGAACATTTAATTTCACATGACAGTATTGCAAAAGCAGAGCTATTTGTTTCATGATATTACGGCAGACTTGCTGATCATTATTCACTTGTCGGCATAATGGATAGTTTTGTAAATTAATGTAATTATTCGTTAAGTTTCGCTAACCAGTGTATGCTTCGTAATTTGGGTTGCATAAACCCTATGTTCAACATGTTTCCTCGCTGGAGTTGGCTGCAGTTGGCATTCGTGAGCTTAGCTCTTTATTTTTGAGGTTTAATAACTTAAATTGGTGCAAGTTACAGAAATTCCAAATGTTTTTTATTTCCATAGAAATACAGTTGCAGATTACAGCACAGTTACGTTACCTACACAATCAAATCTACCAAGGTCGATGACCACAACAAACAGCGATCTGTTTACATTTGTTTACAACATCAACTCTCGTTACAACACTTTACAACTGTTTAGTAATCCTGTTTACGACTGCCCTTGGCGAGTCGCCGCCTCCTTAAATACCTCTATTGATAATTCTAGATATTTCTGGAACAAACAACAAATCGAATGTTCTATAAAACAATCAAGACGTCACCAGAATGTTCCATCTACCTCACTAATCTGTGTCGGTAAGTCTTTTATCTCTGGGCTATTTTTATCTGCTTTGCAGGCTCTTTATTTCCGCACTGTGCTGCCTATCAGTTCCTTTGTGTAAACAGGCCGCGTTATCGCTCCGCGCGAGCCATTTTAGAGCGTATGCCACCAGTCGTAATACTGGATTCGCGACAATCTGGTAAAATGTTATAAAACCTTAGCTGACTATTAACTTAGGCTCTGAATATTGGCCGTTGAACCAAAAGATAACAGGGAAACAGAAACTAATCAACTATTGCTGTTTGACATGCATCAAAATGTAAAGATGTTCAACTTTGCCGAAGAATAAAAAACAAGAAGCAATACTTATATCATATTAAAAGAAAGAATATTAACCAGATAGCTAAACCATTTTAAGTACATGCCAAGAGGACGTAGAAATGTTGGAAGATCGAAGATATGAAGAAAGACAACAAAAACTTTCGAGGACGTAATAGGCCAATAAGTCTAAAGAGGAAGAAAAGTTGATACTAATATATAGCTCACGGAAATAAGTGCATGTATATAGATGATATATATATATATATATATATATATATATATATATATATATATATGCCAGCCTAGGGATTTGGAAGCTGATGCGTATAAAAATAGAGGAAAATTATTACTTGTATAACTGTTTGGAGATGATCAAGTTATTATATAGCACAAGATACAGACGATGCTTCTTATACGATTTTTTTTTTTAAATTTACGCCCTCCTAGGTTAAGTCATATCGGACGATGACTGAAATGGGTGAAATGATGCTTAAATGAGCTTAGGGTCCATAGAGCTAATAGATACCCGATATTAGTCTTCCATGATAACGGTAAACCTCGGAAAAACCTTATCCAGATAACTCACCCTGACGAGATTTGAACTCGGGACCTCTTGAACGTGAGGTAGTTACCATCTACGCTACAAAGGCAGGTGTTGTTATATGGTGAAAAGATTAACTGAATAATAGGATAAATGGGACCTGCGGATAAACATGAATAAAACAAAATACATGAAAATTAATTTGGATAGAAATGATCAAATAAAAACAGAAAAAGGTCAAATTAAGAATACGACTAAATTAAAATATCTTGGATCAATACTAGAAAGTTATGGTTTGACTAAATCAGAAATAGAGAAGGGAATACCTTCACGCTGTTTTTTGGAGCAAAAATATCCTTCTGAAAATCTAACCTTTTTTTTTTCGATTGGAGGGAAAATCCATTTATGGATTTCCACTGTGTTGGAGGGCACAGTGGTATATGTGGGTTTCACCTCAAGGGTACCACTCCACTAAAAAACCTCCATCGGATTGGGAAGGAGAAAAACATTTATATATAATGCATTGGTAATTCGTACAGAGTGTCTGTCATATTGTATGGATCAGAGACCTGGATAATTGGTAGACAGAAAGCGAATAAATTATTATCAACTAAATGGATTTCTGGAGGTGAACATCCAGGAAATTAAGAACTGAGAAAATAAGAAACATCACAATTAGGGAAATGATGAAAGCCGAAAAGAATGTTTTGGAAAAAATTCAAGAGAGAAGACTAAGATGGTATGGACATGTCATAAGAATGCCAAATTAAAGAATACCAAATAATATATTGAAATTGGAGATAGAAGGGACAAGGAGGAAATGGCGACCTAGAGAGAAGAATGCGTTAAAGGGAGTATGGAAAAAATGGGACTGACGGACAGGAAAGGCGAGGACAGGAACTTGGAGACTAAAAATTTATTGTGTGTGATGAAAAACCATTTCTTGTGTGTGGAACAATTCCGAAATAAAAATAAAAGTTAAAACTTTATTTAAAGCAAACTTGATTACAACAAGAAATTATTTCTAAGCCCATTCATCTGTCAATTAAGTGTAATTGACCGTAGCTGTATTAATTATATAAAAGAATTGTGATCATAAAAGGCAAAGGTCAAAAAACAATTACTACTTCTGTTCTGTATATGTTTTGTGAGAAATAAACATTTTCAAAACTTTATTTATGTGGGCATTTGTTATCAAAGCAACAGCTACAAGATGCTCAACCTGGAATTTTATTATCCCACTGATGTTTTCCTTTTTCATCTAGTAAAAGAGATGTTTGGTTGACTAAAAGCGTTTAGACTTAATGAAAAACAGTATCATCTTTGAAAAACCGATATTCTGCCTGAGGCCAAAGCAGCACAATACAGGGTAACAGCGTTTACAAAGCATTCAAACGATTTTCAAGCCCTAACAATATTGTTTCAAGTTGGGGAATAAAAGCAATGAGGCAACACAAAGCAGCCCAAGGATCATAAAATGTCATGGAGCGAGAAACAAAAGCAAAGCAGCTTAGAATACCAAACAACCAGCACATTCGTTAAGGTGGAGTGATTCTGTTGGCAACAATGAGCTTTGTGTGTGATTGGTCAGTGCGAACACAGCCACATTTCTCCAGATAGCTGCAGTGATTTATGTAAATGCTCATGTTCCGAAAGGGCACGGGAGCGTTAGTTTAACTGCCGGAGATTGCTCGCTTTTAACTTCTCTTTCAAAACGGAAATGGCTGCCATGTTTTTGTAACGCAGAGGTGCGTTTGCTCTATGTTAACGCCGCTCTCCTGGCTGTTTATGTAACACTTGTCCACTATATGTCCACAACAAATCATAAAAATGCTAATTCATGTTAATGTGTCAGTCTGCAAATAAAAACTGCACTCTGGTAAATAAAATGCAAATATTCTTCCTGCATTAATTCTTAAAGACAATATTGGCAGTTTTAAAATGTATTAACCTTTAGAAATGTTTCCCCTTAGCTCCCGCATTTATTAAAAATAATTCACTCAATGAATTAAAATATTATATAGTTTTGTTAGGATTATTTTCGGCTGGAATGTTCAAATTATTTTGTAGGCTAAAATGAGTGGCTTCAATCTGTGATAATTTCTAAAAAACAGTATTTGTAGCATATTTTAGCACACGGAGGGTACTCAAGCAACTGGTAGGCCATAGTGAGCCCTTTGTGGTCCCAAAGTAACCCCTGTGAGAAATGGATGAAGGAGAGACCATATGCCGACGTTCGAGCGGGATGGCTCAGCGGTTTCGTCTGTGACCCGCATTTGGGAGGCCCAGGTTCGATTCTCGTGGTCAACCTACCTAACCCATAGGCTATTTGGGGGTTTCCCTGGTCGCCAGACGTATGCTGGGTAGGTCAATTACATCTCCTTAACTTCCTGTCGCTTCTTTCATCTTCATTATCATTTCAGAGCATCTCTCATCCAGTGGTCTCTTTCAGGGTGTCTCGGCGCTGTCATGACTCCTTGGGTCGGCCATTCTTTGTCTCCTCTCGCCTCATCCTTTCTCCCGAGGATGCCCTACTTGGGGCTTAGGTACAATAAACTACAGGTTTCGGTGCTGAATCCCCTCTGTAGTAATTCTAATATACTGACGACTAGCTAGCTAGGTTGGGGTTGGGGTTGGGGTTCCTAACAATTCTAACATGACACAATATTGATGTCACCCACAACTTGGAGATCCTGGGTGTAAATTAGTTGTAAGGAGACACCAACAATCCCACCAGAAGGAAATACTTTCTGAGCACAAATTTCATCGTCCTTCCGCACCACAGCAATCGTCGTCGCCTGGTCTAGAGCCCTGGGAAAGATGAAGCGAAATGATGGGAATATGACAAGATGGGTAGAAAATTTGTAGTAGAAGGTGAGTTCACCCACATATCCGGGAAAACTACTAAAAAGGCATAGTCAAATTGGCCTATCCAACAAGAATCGAACCCGGAAAATACTAAATTCTCGCACATTACTGCGGAGCTATCTCACTCGGTCTTTGTTTATATATTTATCAAAATAAAAGCAAATACATTTTTCGATATGCACCCTCAAAAATAATTATCTCTAAGGTAATTTAATGAATGAACTATTTAAAGACTCAAGCAACATACAAAGATAAAACAATAAAAAGACAAAATGAAAGATTATCTTTAACCTAAACTACTACCATTTATATCCATCTCACGCAACATTTTTAAAAGAGTCTACAGCATTATAAAATTTGGAGAAATACTGTCTATGATAATTTTACTGATTTTGTGTAACTATTCTCTCCTGTATTTGATATTATTAATTAATGATGTTACAAATGTTCAGCTGGATATCGATTTTGTACAGGCAAATTCTAGAGACTACCTGCCGTGCTAGGGTCCAGGATTCGATTCCTGGCGGGGGGGGGGGGGGTAGGGACTTTTCTCCGACCAAGATAGTTCCCCATCTTCCCCAGAATCTGGAAGTATGAATAAGAGTGCAAATCTGTGCATTATCTAATGATTAAAACCAAACGAATACGAGTTAACACCATCGATATGTTTTAAAGGAGAACGGCCGCCGATATGACCATTAGAGATAAATCGGAGTATAAATGGAGCAATTAAAAAAAGCTTAAGATTAATAATCACAAAAGGATAATTTGGAGGCATAATTTGAAATTATATTAATTGAAGGTTGAATTTTACATAAGGGTTTATTCATTCAATATTCTTGAGAATCAAATTTGAAATTCTGATTTTCTTTCTTTTCCTTTTCTTTCTTTCTTTCTTTCTTTCTTTCTTTCTTTCTTTCTTTCTTTCTTTCTTTCTTTCTTTCTTTCTTTCTTTCTTTCTTTCTTTCTTTCTTTCTTTCTTTCTTTCTTTCTTTCTTTCTTTCTTTCTTTCTTTCTTTCTTTCTTTCTTTCTTTCTTTCTTTCTTTCTTTCTTTCTCTCTTTCTTTCTTTCTTTTTCTGTTTAATTATGTTTTTGTTGGAGCTAGTATAAAACAAGAACAGCGAAATTGTGCAGAACGTTAAATCATTAGATATGTTATCTCTGATTATTTCGTGAAGAGAATTCCCTAAGCACTACCTTAATATGTATCACTTTTCAATTTACTGTGCTTATGTATCTACAAATTTGATATCCCCTACAAGAATGGCGTGCCTTTCGGCATGTTTACTCTTTCGAACTTAAAACTGGAAGTAATAATAATACATAATTTGAAATCAAATGGAATTATCGCACTTTGATAATTTGGACATGTGACTGTGAATAGGTGAAAATTAAGCCGTCATTCGAATGCCTAGCAACCATAATAATTCTTAATCCTTACTCTGAGAATGTAATGCTAACTGAATAAGGGTTGCTAGTTAGCTAAATTAGCTTTCTCAGCAAGTTGAATTTAGCATAGGTTAATGGAGTGGGAATAGTGGAGGTACAAAATATTTAAAGTGAACTGTTAGAACGCCGATGCTACTTGTCCCAAAGAGAAAGTAGGACTGGAAATATGGGGTTAACTGCTTTAAGAATTTTAATTTATTTTCTACTTCTTTGTGAAAAAGATACTTGTTTAATTCAGTGGAGCTTTCTTCGTGCTTTCCGAGACACATATTGATTCTGCAAGTAGAGCAAGTCTGGAAAAAGAAAAAAGCAGACTGCTGTGGCATATCATCTCTAAATTCCCTTAAGGAATACAGTCCTGGATGATGGATCCATTGTATGAAACGAGTATGGAGTTCTCCACCCGTCGTTGGATCCGCAGAGATAGGAACTGTTGTGCTCCCAGTTTTTGCAGGTATTGCTCTCTTATTTTCTAGGTGTGAATGAAATAGTTGGCTTTTGTTCGTTCGGAACCAAATTAAAACTTTACTTATGACAAAAATGGTTAATGCGAGCCATTCACATGCAACACCATGATACGTATTTATACTCTAACAAGAGAACGTTAGTGTCTAAATGGGAGAAGGACTCAATATACTAAGGATCAAACCCAGCCTTTTTAAATCATATTACCTGCCCAGGAATGTAGTTGCGTAACTCCTATTTTAATTAATTAGTAAAGTAACAGTAGCTCTGCCACATCATATGACTGGTATAATAACAATATTAGATTTTCGGGAATGTTAATTACAGCAAGTGACCCATCAGAAACCGTCTTATGAAGTCTCACCTCTATTCATTCCTTTGCCTTGATTGATCCCCGGACGACAAGATATTCTTGAGCTCGCGATCTTCTTTTATTTCTCCCCATCTTTCCCTACCTATTCAAGGGACCTGTGTTAATTTGCAGCTTCAATGACTCGTATCCGGACTTAAGAAGTGCCTCCCCAACTCCATTTTATATATCTATCTTATAGAAAGGACTTCTTCCTTAGATAAGTACCGCTATTCTTATCCTGGAGTCTAATGCCAAGGATAATTCTTTCCAAATTCCCTTGGCATATTTCTTATCTTTCCTTTACCTCTCACAGCTAAAGAACCATAACTGGTCGCAGAAAAGAGCTGCCCTTATGCATTGAACTGAAACATTCCAAAGCTGTAGGTTCATCATAAACAATTTTGGTTGCTTCAGATATTCCAAGACTTCCTTTATAATAAAATAGGTTAATTTCAGACAGTCGAGTTTATACAACGTCGCGCGGCCTTGTAAGCTTTGAAAAACCTATGAAAGCACTTAGGAGTAAATAAAACGAACTTGAAGAAATTTTCCAATTTATTGTTTCTCTCTCCGTCCGTTTCTGGCTGCGGAAATACGCACAATAGTTCCTAGCTGGTACAATCCACTCGTTTTTCTCCATAGAGTGCAACATCTGCAACAGGGGTGGGAAGGAAGGCACTATAGGTGTGAATTTACCCTCCCTCTTGTCCCCACTACTCTCTAGACACAGGTAGACTTGACTAGCTAAACTGGTTATAGTCGCGTGGGTCTTGTCATTGCAGTGGTGGACTGTATGTGCAACATGAGCAAACAAAGAAAGTTTGATCGGGTTTGGGAGATCGAGTATCTTTGTTCTTCATGTTGTAAAGCACAGTGTGGATATCTCCTACTAATATTGAATACATTACGAGCTTCTACTTAAAAAGACGTTCAATGCCCCTCATGCTGAGGCCTACATCGAAGACAAATTATCGGGGCATTATTCAGCAAAGAGCATTCTGTGTGGAATCGGGCATTTTGAATAAAATCTTATTTTTCTCATGCACTGTTTCATATGTTTTTGATAATCTGAGACTCGAAATATTGGCTAAGTATTGCAAGGATTGTTGGAGCTGCAACAACTAAAGGATTGCAGTTCTGGAGGGATTGAAGTAAATTTTATCGTAAGCTTAGTTTAACGAACTTAATATTAGTTTACAAAGTACACAAAATATATTTATACTTTTAATAGACTGTGTGAAAGTATTTATGATGAAATTTGAAATGTGACAAAGCCAAATAGGACAGAATGAGCTACTCTATTTTACATCTTCAAAGATAGCTGTGAAAGATTTGCTGCATAATACGAAAGAAACATAAATTACTGTATTAGAGGAATTATTAGATGCCTCCTGAGCATAATTTGTAGACTGCATTAGCATTTACAATGAACCTATTCAAGGTGTCCTACCTTTAAGTTCAGTCTAGTTTGTAGCCAGAAATTGAAACACTAACATTTAAAAAGAAACCAGCAAAAATAGCAATTGTGTAAATTGAGGGCGTATCATTATGTTTATCAATTTACATAGTAAACAATTTCGATGCAAGACTTAAAACTTTCACAGCAAGTGTTATTAATCAAGCTTCAAGAATGATCAGCTTTGATTAATTTCAATGCACTTTTCGGACATATTGTGACGTTTGTTTTTCAGAATACAGTGTAGAAACCATTTCAATGTCTTTAGAAGGGAAACAATTAGCCCTGCACAGCAACTATTAGATAACAAAACAAAACACAGACAATAAACATACCAATTCTATAGAACTTCTTTTGTCAGCTTAAGGGTAGGTCAGTAAAGTGGTGAGAGGGCGGTTTCTCACAGAATACCAGTATGAGCTGTCTAGCATTGTCGTTACGTCCTCCACTTGTATTCCCTAATTCATTAACCATCTTCGTGCTTTCCTAGCCAACGCTTGCACTCAAAAGTATGCATTTAATTACTTCCCCCCATACTATCCAAAATCTGAATGATCGCCATTGTGACATACGTCACCTGTTTGTTTACTTGCCATTTAGAAGGAAAAAGGAAGAAGTGATTTTAGGGGTAAAGAATTTCGCATATCGGGTTTTCTTTTAACATCTCCAGGAGGTCCTTTGAACTGTTTCCTGCAATCTCGGCGCTCGCACTCGCCAACCAACTCGCCTCAAGCGCAGACAGCCGCAAGATCTCCTCCTGAGTGACGTTTCCAGCACAGACGATCCAGATGAGTGATTACTAGCATCAGACTTAAAGTCCTCAATTTGTGATATAGTTATCCTGCCGTATTTAGTTAGAGGAGCCGTTCATGGCTACCCAATTGTTATGGTTCTGTCACAACGTTTCTCTATTACAAACATGTGTAAAGCATACTTGCTGATTGATGGATAATAAATTAAAAAAGAAAGATATCGGGTGTTCATCTTGTCGGCCCTGATCTACAGTAAGTGCGTTGGAACAGATCTCATACACTAAAAACTACCTTGGGGTAGAGGTTTTATTCGAAACTAGAGCAATTAACAGGAGAGGAGTTCTCATGTGCGGCGTATCTTGGAGAATTTATCGGTATATCATTTACTCGGGAACTTAAGCCATTGCTAGCCATAGCATTATTTTGGATTATCCTCATTGTATCAGATTTTATTGCATCACATGACAGCTTGTGTGTTTAAATCCCTATGTGTGCAACACCCATTTAATTATCAGCTGCAGGCATGAGAACTAAGCACTAAGAAGGCTAACCAGACGTCATATAGATATCGATTAATTTACAGGTATGTGCATGTGTTCACAAAAGTCGTTCGCGTTCATCAAGAAGGAAAATCTCGGAAAATACAGCAACTGCAACTCTCTACAGCAGAGAAGCCGTTCTATAGAAGTCTTAAATGCAAGTGACAGTACTTTGTCAGTACAAACTTCTTATAGGTGGCTTTCAGGAATAATATATCGCAAGGAGTTGATCATCTAAAGAAAACTTTCATCTTCAAGGGATCGAATACCTCAATCAACTTCCTTATACCTGAACAAGTTATCTTGCTACGCATATAACTTACTATGTCACCAGTAAGTTTTGTAACTCATAGACCAAGTAACTAATTTTACGAAATATATGTTTTATCTAATACCAATAAAGAAAATAAATGGTATTGGATCTCTTTGTGATTTTCCAACATTCAAGCTGAAGATAAACTACATATTTCAAAAACCTCTTTCCTAGACAAATTTGCCGTTGAAAAAGTGCTGCTTTGAATAGATACGGTACTGGACGAAAGAAACACAATCAGAATGGAAGAGGATAATTACCTCAATCAGAGCACATGAAGATGGTGATGGCATTATCTCTGCATGCGTCTGTGTGTCTCTGCTGAGATTTCAATTGAGTGATGCTCTTAATGACACCATTTCCTCTGTTGTCCCTTGTACAGGAGTATTTGGATTGATAGGATGTTCCTTATATAGCTTGCTGAATGAAGCGTCTGAATTCCGAGAGTGGAAAGTAATTATCAAAAGGAAATGAGCTTAAATGACGCAGATGTAGGGTCACGTGTCTAGGGAAATGGCGCATCCTGAGAAGGGGAATGCCCGATCCGGGCAAAGCTTGTAACCCCTGCTCCAAATCTTTATATAAAGTGTGGCGAGGCACACAATGGAGATTTCGCGATAATCTCGCAAGGTTGGCCTGACGATATAAATACCTTACAGCCTTGGGAAATGGGGCACTCGTCCCAGATCACTGGAGTACCATGTCAGACATCTTCAGCACCTTTTGCGTCAGGGGGTCAGATAGTAGTATCCGTTGGAGGGTGGGTAATGCTGGACCAGAAGCTTTTAGTATATATAACGACGTTTGGCAAACATAGTTGATCAGTGCGGTAGTGGAAATATATCGCTGTGTTGTAATGGAATCGGAAAGTAATTGAATTCTGCTGATGAAAGAACTCAATTCTGCGTCAGAGCTGATATTATTTTAACTGCTGTGGTGCTAAATTAAAGTCGAAGATGAAGTTATTAATATCATTTATATACCGAAACGTTTATATTTTTTTCTTCTGGTTTGCACACATTTGTAGCATCTTTTTAATAAAACAGACTGTGCCATTCTCTTAGGCACAGGAAGGGTAGGGTGATGTCTGCTCAGAAGTATGTCTGTTGATTTTCCGAAAGCGTAGGATTTGTGCTTCCATAATCACGACATTAATAATTTTGCACAATGTATTTTTCGTGACATTAAATGCTCAATGTACGTCTTTCTTTGGTGCCACGAAGTCTTTCATGTTCAATGAAACCATCCAAGATGGACACCTTAAGCTTCTTTCCATATAAATCTTTAACGAAATATACTAAGAAAAATATCTTATTTTACTCAAGAAGCAATAAAATAAAGTAAACCAACAGCATTAGCAGAAGTACCACAATATATCAGGTGTGGAGATTAGTCCTATATTCAGGAACCCGTTCTATATGTATAATAAATATGACGTGCTCTCATATTGATTTATTTATCATTTCTAATTCACACTCATCACTCATTAAAGGATTAATAAAAATTGTTGTTATACATTTCGTCTATTAATGATTTCACTGTAAGGAATAAACGTAGGTTATATATAAAATACTAAAACAGCATCCAATGCAGATATTAGAAGCATAGAGGAATAATTTACTGTCAAATCAACCAGATTGTAACTAAAGGAGACAATAGACTGAATGCTTATTCTTCTGTTTACATTCTTCTATTTATATTAATCAAGATAAACATTTGCAGAAATAGTTTTGTTGCACAATTACTTGATGTATGTACAGTGAGTGTAGGAAAATGCAGCAGGATTTGTAACCCGATATCTACGTATGACCAATAAAAGCATTATTTGAGAAAATTTTAAGATATTTGAAAATTCAAACCAGTAACAAACGCTATCTCGTAAATGTTTACTCGATACAACAAAACCAATTGTGTATGAAATTTATTAAAGAGATCTTATTTTTGTGGAGTAATCTTTTATAGTTTACCAGTATGCAAAAGTCATTCAGGAAGAAGAGGTTTTCGGAGCTATTCCCCTACAATTCAAAGTACATGATTTATTCACTATGAGAATATGTTAAACGTGTGGTATTTTGATATAAATTATTAGAGTAATTTTGAAAAATCATCAATTTCGAAACTTTTCCAGGTATATCCAGATAAAGAGTTGTTTGAGATGTGAGATTTACTTGAAAATCTTTTAGTCGCAAGCTTAAATGATGCTGAACTTATATACCAAGTTTGGTATGTAATCAAATTCTTTTGTATTATCATGTTGAAACACACAGACACACATATACAGACGTACATGAACGTTTTATTTTTATTGAGGGAGTCTTAAAATGTGTATTTCGGTGAAATTTCACATAGATTACAATAATTCCTTTACTTGCTGAAGCATGTAGTGGCAAAAGTAAAAAGAAAAAACACTGTAAACCTAAAACACTGTTAAAGGACACTTTGTACTTGTAAAATGTAAACATACAACAGGTAATGTTTAGAAATACTTACCACTACCAGAAAGAACAATTTAACAAACATTTTCATTTTCAACAGCTTCTGTAATTTTAATACTTCTTTTAGAGTTTCAGTTTACAAAACTACTGTCAGAATGACGAGGATTTCAAAGACCATTTTGTAAAAAATACTTGTGGATATTTCATACGCAACTTTGAGTAAAATAGTCATATATGTTTTAAAGAAAGGAAAACAAATCCCTTATTAATGGTAATTTGAGGTAGGAAATATTTTGTGAAGACACGAACGTTAGCGAAAGTTTTGGTCTTTATGCGAACCCTTATTCATTTAATCTTCAATACTACACAAACCATTCCAATGACTAATATGTCTATTTCCTAATTATGCTCTTGTTTCTTTCTGCCTCCCTTCTTACAACTCTTTCCCTCGAACTGCGAACTCAGTTTTGCGAACTGGCATAAATTGATGACCAAATCACTGAGCCGTATCTACTACCAACCAGAATGACATACCACACTTTTGTCAGAGATAAGCTTATCTCTCTACTTAATGTAGTATCACTGGAAATTCATAAAGTAATGTGGCTACAACACTACGGAGTTCTAGCTTACTTAGATGGAAACGCGTGGCAGCGTCTGGACTCCACATACTCCCATCGATGGACTGGTAGATAGGGTCGTGAACCATGGCCACCAAGGTCAACCAATTTTAAACCTCTTGACTGTTTTCTGTGGGGTGCATGAAGACGATGGTGTACGGTACCTCCACGCTGCGACTGAAATACTGAGTACACAACCGCACCTACTTAACCACGTACAGAACTTTCTATACCTCCGAGGTACCCTCTGTATTGAAGTTGGAGATGAACTGTTTGAACCACTCTTGTAATTTACTGCACGATGTTTTATTATTTTTGGGTTTCTAAACGAAATATGAAGACATTTAAACTGCTCCCAGCTATCTCTGGGACCACACGTCGTCCAAACCAAGTTATTTCGGAGATATTCACTTCAATGTTCCGCCCAACATGCTGAGCGTTGTCGGTATATTTTCTCTACATTTTATTTACCATGCTACGGGAAGTGATCAGGGTTATTCCCTTTATTTTATTGAATTAAGCGTTAAAATACTAAAGTAGTGAATAATATGCCATTTGTCTATAGTTAGAATAATAAAGGGAAGGAAAGTGCAGCCAGACAACTCTCGTAAATGTAAAATAGATCTGCCCTAGATAGACGAACCTGCTTCTATCTTTCTTTTCGAATGGTGCTTAATGCCCGCTCTTACAGTTGCGGCTTTAAAGGTGACGACACTGAACGGGACATGAAATTAAATAACTGGAAAAGAGCAATTTTGAACCTAAGTGGAATACCTCCCCAGCATTTGTCAATTATGAAATCTGCGGAAATCCTGTAAAATGAAGCTCAGCCAGAGTGAACGGTTCTGGTGGGATTTAAAGAATAGGGGAATATCAGGGAACATTAGAAAATTAAGTTTCCAATTTGTATGCCACTTATCTGTTGCAGGTTAGCGGTGAACTTCAACGCCTTTCATTATGAGAACAATTACAAACCTATGTTGTATAAACATGGGAGTAAAGTTCCATGTCCTAGAGGAATACATGAACGGCAACTTGCATGACATGCAGGTACATATATTTGGTTGCAAACTGCGTGACGTGCAGATGTACACAGGACGTGCGCTGCATGTCTGCAACAATCGCAGGTGTGTCACAGGTATGCATAGATCCCGACGAGTAAACCTGGACCGCAACTTACATGCCTACAACAATATTTGAGCCGCAATTTACGCATCGTCGTTTAAATCAGGTATGAATGAGCCACGTGTCACATATAGCAGCAAGGGCCATGGAGGAGTAAGTACTATGACATAATGTAACGCCTCTATCTGAGCAGTGGCGCAATGCAATTCTTAATTTTGAAAAGCTAGACATTTATTTTTATTAAAATGTAAATTCCATGATTCTGTGTCTCAGTATACAGATAATACACATTAAACAATTAATTTATCAAAGCAGTCGTCATCAATGTTATTGAAGGCTCATTAGCAATATTGAAAAAAAGAATCACTTGTATGACGTACAAGCTTAAATATACATTCGTTTATCTTAAACAAGGACCAGTCGCATATATAGTTGTTCAATTTAATCATTATTTTCAGGTTACGTTTTATACAGGTATTTGCCACTTTGTTAAAAGTTATTTGCACTGTTTACAATTTCAATTATTATTTATACCCCTTTGTTGTTGTTTGTTTATGGCATCCTCCAAATGGGGAAGCTATTTCGGTAAGAAATTCTGTGCATATAATATACTGCACATTGCAGTGCAGCATCTTTATATGCTACAAATATGAAAGAGCCCATTATTTCCTCAACGTCCGACCATTTATCATCTCATAATTGCATAGAATGTTCCACTACTAGGTTACAAGACTGCTGTGTTGTAAACAGCAAGCCAGTAGGGGAGAGAAATGGCGCTTGACATGAAGTGAGACTTAGGATCAAGAATGCCCATGCTTAGTTTAAAGTAGAGATAAGTTTTCTTTCTTTTCTGTGCTAAATATAAAGTCAATACTACTCTTTTAGAGATGCACATGGTTTGCATCAACAAAAGGTGTGAACTACCTCCGTTCATAATGTATACGGTGTTAGCATTTGCTCAGTGTGCTTAAATATTATAGAGCGTTTTCCAAAACTGGGAGCCACTGCCTTTCCACTAAACTCTTCAGTTGATCCACATGGATTTCATGGTCGTGACTGTACCTTGGGGCAGCCCTTTCAACAAGGAGAAAGCATCCATGCCACAGGAAATTGAATCCAGACTCCCTAACACGACTCTGTGCGGACGGATATCCTAGTAGTTATTGCATTAACCTCCCCAAACAAAAAGAAAAAAAAAAAAAAGAAAAAGAAAACATCGCAGAAAATTGGCCAAAAATTACAACCTGTATAGTGCTTACCAAAGAACTTTATGCATAATCTCTGTTATCATCTTTGATTATACACATTCTCAGTATTATAAAAATTCATTTAAATGACTGATACAAAGTTACTCACCGATAAAAATGACAAGAGAAAACAAAAATTTCGCACGAATTAGTAGAAGTTGGAGCACCCGGTTTAAATAACTAGCTGCTGATGGAAGAGGTCTGAAGATTATGGGTAGTATAACGATGAATAATTTATAGTGAAAAATAATGATTTGTTTATCTTCAAACATTTCATTTAGTACCTTAGTATCATTGTTTCTTGTATTCATTATGCAAATTATTTCTAGTATTACACTGTCAACTACATTTAAGGTAACGTATAAGGGAAAATCCAGTTGATATCCATTTTTGTTTTATAAACAAAAGGAGAAATATTTGCTTTCAATCGCTCACAGATGGTAGCAACTTGACTTGACTCCGGTAAGACAAACATAAAACAACGAATATTTTGGAAACAGTAAAATCCAGAAAAAATTGTTTGATGTAATTTGCAAAGTTTATACATTTTTCCTCAGTGACTATTATAGTTTATCAGCTCAATATGCATAATTCAGTAATGAGGACTACAGAAAATTTGAGATATGTGCCTTTTTACGTCAATAACTCAAATATAATGAAATATTTCAATCAAAAACACTGGATATATTTTTGGGAAAAGTAAATAGTAAAACAGTAAAAAACAATTGTTCGGGTGCTTAAATGTTGTTGAAATTCTCTAGTATGCTGAAAAAAATCTGATGTAATTGTGAAAACAGTATTCATTCGAGTTTTGATTTGGAGTTAAGATGTCAGAAACAGATAATCAGACACACAGAATTTAAAAAAAAAATTCGTTTTGCCGGTTTGGTGGACTTAAGGGTTGAATGCAATTCTTCCTTCCCATAAAGTAAAAATATGGATAAACCATGAAATATGTTTTTAAATCCACACATTGTTTTATGTTGCTTCTTTTTAGATTTATTTTATTTTAAATTTTGATCGCATCTATAGCTGCATGCTGTAATTTATGTGGCTGTAACTTATTGTCTGTGGGTGCTAAAATTGTATTTGTATTTAAAACTTGTATTTTTTCGACTATTTCCTCTTAATTGTTTGTATTAAATTCTCTATATACCGCAATATTTTACGCACTTGTATGAAATTTTCAGCGGAACTAAGGTATCATATGCTTAAATTTTTTTAAAAATACACATATATACTCCGCGCACGCATTTACACGAATTAATGAACCCCTTAATATGGATATACATTACATAATACCAATAAAATCTAACATAACTTCGGATTTTATTTTACATATCATGAAAGTTCTCAAACGTCCTCTTTAAGATACTGTACTATTCGTATCATCCGCCATTTTTAAATGCTCTGCGAAAGCTTTTAAAAGGTGTGGCATAAAACTGGTATTTAACTACCACGCTGTTCAGGAACGTGTGGAGGTTTAAGAGGATTTTGCTTCTAGTCCGATTTTATTATGCACTGCTTCATAAAATGTTTCATGCAGTGTTCATCCTTTTGAGTGAAATTTTCGGTAGCCAATGTTAATGGATAAACAGCAAAACGTGTTACATAATTTAACTATCACGTATATTTTAATATCCCTTAGCCTGAAAATAGCAATGTACGAAATATCTTTTTGCAAAGATACAAGGAAATCCATAGAAATGAATTATAGTGCTAAGGTATGCTTTTTTACATTGATCGGAATAAATATGAATCCTGAAAGTAAACCTCACCGCCTGAATGATTGTATAGATAGATCATTACAACTTATCTACTGACTAAGATACAAAGTTAACTGTTAAAAAGACAGGACGTTTTATGCAAAGCTTATAATTACTACAATACGCCATAGGCGTATAAATTACAAAGTTTACTTCTACCAGTTCTTTCACTTTTTCGCGATTTTATTTTTACATAAATTAAAAGAAAATCTTTCGATTTCTAACAATACTGAATTTAGTATTAAGCAATTACTCTAGAATTAGGCTAAACAAAGCAAACAAGACCTTTGAGATGTACTTACGAGTTACATGTACAAATTCTACATAAATATGCATGCTTGGCTTACATACATTACAACAGGTCCCGTAAAAGTTTAATTAGGATACGCTCCTTGCATTTGTTACAAGACAACACGCTGTATCGTTGAACTCTTCTTCCCCCCGCTTTCTTTGTCCTCCCCCCTTTTAGCACAAGAAAAGAGGGTGTATGCTTGCCTTCATTAATGTCTGAAAAGAGTTAGTAAGCTACGTTATTTAATATTTTGAACAAAATTTGGAAAACTTATGCTTGAAAATGAACAGCAATGTCACCAATAAGCCTTTATGCTGCAATATATATAGTTTTTGCATGTACGATTAATTTTATACAAGGCGAGTGTGCCATATTTTATTAACGTGCTCTTTTGGCTGTTCTTTTCGAATTAAATAAGTATGTCATAAAAGTGGTAATGGCTAATGTACAGACCTCGATGGGTGTATTAGAACTAAAGGTAAAATAAAATAATAACTGGGAAGTGAAAGAATCATTTAGGGACGATAAGTCAATAGAATTTCCTATTCGGAAAGATGATATGTACATTTGTGCCCTTTTGTACTCGAGAATACGTATCTTTTAAGAGGTTATAGGTTAAAAGGGTGAAAAATTTGAGCATTGCGGTGAAGTATAATTATATTTCGCCTCTAAATCTCCAGGAAGAAGGGATGAAGTGAGAGAGCACGAAGGTCGACCAAATCTGATAGGCTGTTAAGGTTTCCAGGTTAAGCTTTGATGCCTCAAACCAAATCACCACCATTTTTAGGTTTCAAGATGCCGTGTCAGGCAAGAAATGGTTGCTTAAATCACATTTACCCAGCTGCCATATACACAAACCACCGTGCTGACCCTTCAAGGTATAACGTAAAGAAATGAAAGGATATGAAGTAAATGAACAAATACTGGTATTATGAAATCGACTACAACATTCCCACAGTGAGCTAAAGAATCTTAATAAAACACTTAATGTCGGGTAGAAATTCTAGTAGTCGAACTTGGTATTCTCCCGAATGTGAGCCTCAGTCACTACTGTCTCAGCCATAGTTCTGGTATGTATGAAGTATACGTGGTATGCATTCTGAACGACTGTGTAATGCATTGTTTATTTTTATGTACAAATAGAAATATTGTTCTTAGAATATAAAGACTAATAAATATTCACTTTTCGGTTATTAGGAACGACCGGAAGATACCTTTCCCGATTTACATTTAATCAGCTTCTGCATGTTATTAACACAACCTTATCCCCTTCCCCTCGATGCAGTCTCTGTACACGAAGTTAATCGAATCAATTCAAACATTTTATCAAACGGTTAAAACTTGTTTCTTCCCTGCTCCCGCGCATAACATCAATGTTTAGCAAGCTGCCTACAGAGCAAGGCGTTCTCTACATGCCTGCAGTGGTCTTGAAACTACTCAGTAGAGGACTTGGTATCACATTTTGTTGAAACATTGTATGGTCCTTATACAAGGTAAAGACAAAATGGTCTTTTGGCTTTCGAACACGTGCAACTTATGTTTAATAAGACTTAGAAATATGAAACAAGTACCAATGGAGAAACTTTCTGTAACAGTACAACTGTCAACAATATGCATACTCACGTACGGCCTTGTGCATTTTTGAAATTGCAGAATGACTGGCATTCAGGATAGGTGGTCGTTCTGTATTAATCAATCGATTTTTTAAAAGTTAACTTCATTCAATATTAAGACAATTATATCTGACAATGCATGAAGTGGGTGAAATGATGCAAGACTTGTAGATTCAGCCAGTGAGATCGTTAGTGGTACTCTGATTTAGGTACATTTGTAGGAGAATGTCTCGTGAGGCTCAACACCAGAACAGATGGTTGGCTTTTGCTGACAATGACAGAGACCTTGTCGGCCTCCGCATTTACCTTGACGTTTGTTTAGGGGATTATATTCAAGATGTTACGTACAAACTACCCCCTGCCATATCATCCTTGATCTAAAAGCTTGCATCACATCAGTTGACCATCACATGCCAGAATATACCAAGTAGGAGATGCCTTCACGTCTGCCGTCTTATCAAAGAACCTCATAGAGAACAGCGACAATGTACTCCAACAGTACTTTCTGAGTTTATCCTTCCATTAGTCATATTTTACATTTATGTTTTATTAGACGAAAATTAACTTGTTTAAAGCTCTAAAGGTTTCTTACATTGTTAGGAATTTATAACGTTAACTTTCCACATCCTGATTTGTAAAGTACCTTCATTTAGTATTCAATCTCATAGTTAACGAATAATACCAGGTTATTTGCCCAGGGGCTAACCTAATATGTACCTGCAGAAAATTAATATAACAACGTCTGTCACCGGAAGCGTTTCCCGAATAATTCTGCCAATCGCTATACATTGTACCTACACCCAGAAGGAACAAAAGCAGTGCAATTCCAGGAAACCGAATGTCTAGATTTTCGTTTTCTTTGGCAAATTTGTTGAAGGTGGAATGTGTGCCAACAGCTAAATCGATACCACGCCACTGATAAGGTTTCTCTTGCTGCCAGGGTTTCTTGCTCTAACCCGGTTCTCAGCATCTCTTTAGGTCCGAGGACTATTCGAGAGTGAAAAGGCTTTCAGGTGGTGAAATGGAACTTACCGCTGCTACATTCGAACTAAGCTTATAGGAACATCACAAGATATTTTATAGCAGAAATAAGTGCGCAATATAAAAAGAGCCTCAAGGAAGAGGATCTATCAGGTTCAAAGTTCGAAACAAAAGCTATAACAAATCAAATATAAATGCAGTACTTAAGGTTTACACGGTACTAAGTAAGAAGTAACAAATAAAGTAGGGAGAGGGTTAGTTAATTCTATTTCAACTCATCCTAGGCATTAAGGGTTACCAACATTGGAATTTCACATGCAATATCGTAAATACCGACTTGCTGTTCGACCTAATAAACCTTTCAGGCGTATTCCGGTAAGCACACTGGAGCTCGTGCTCTATCATCCTTGGAAATTGAATAATGAGATTATATATTATTACAACGACATTATATGTAAACGGCCACGCTTTAAAAATAAGAAAAGGGACAGAAAAAAGATAAATAACCACTGTCCAATAAATGCTGATTTCAATGGAAATTTGGTTTGATGATAACTTTACAACTGTTTTATTTGCATTTTCATATTGTTTAAACCAAGATGGGTTTTCTTTCTTTTGAATTGTTCTGTCTCTTTATTCTGCCGTTGTTCGCTTTAAGCTTAAGTGCGCCTATTTTCCACTGTGTGTATACACACTGTGCTACAGAGCTAATTCATTTTTAACAGAAAAACTGAAAGTAAGTATAACTATTCCATTACTTTAATTCACAGGATATCTACTATTAATGTAATTTTACTTTTAAACTAGTAGCATTAAAACCTATTCGAGTTTTATTTTCCTCTAGATTCTTACTTCATCTCTCACAAATATAACGATAATTTCAAAACAGCTTGGGTTATCTCTGCAGACCACTTCATCCATGTGCTGTAATCTGACATGGAGGAACAGCGTTCCATAAAGCCTTGGATATCAATCAACCTGATTTTGATAAATATCGCATCTGAGTAAGCGATAATCGTGGGATAATTATGCCCCTCTGTAGATATATTTGCACTAGATGTCTCCCACTAGGAGAGATAAAACAAATAGCAATAATAAGATGTTATCAAACACCATAAATATAATTTCTTTTAACAATAAATCATGTTCTTCCAGAAGGTTTGCATTCTTATTATTTTAATGAAAAAAATTTGATTTAGAGTAGAGTTTCTGTATTATAACTTAGCGGAATTATTTCTTCTTAATAGAACATAAAGAATAAAACACCTTGTGTGAATGTTGAGAAAAGATAATGTGTTACCTTCATAAGACTCTCTCTGTCATTCTTTTTATTGCAAAAACCTCCTTACAGGTGCAAGGAAAATAGAGGAATGCAATATGCTCAAGAGTTATCCAAACCCTATTGATTGCCTTGAAATTACGATTTATTTGCATGGCAGTAAGAAAAATAACAAATAGCGGGTTTCCACATGAGAAAACCATGTATTGAAAATTCAAAACAATAATAAAAATATGTCTAAAATGGTTAAAGTTATAAAAAACTACTTTGCTTTAAAGAGGTCTAATGTTTTAAGGTTTACCAGTTATTCAAAGACATTCAGCACAAAGAGGGCGTAACAGTTTATTGACAGAAAATGCAACACATCTATACGTTTTCTTCTTTATGTAAGTATCTTAAATGTATGGAATTTTAAACAAAATTGTTTTCCAAAAAAAAAAAAAAAAAAAAAAAAAAATAGAAAAATTTTCCAGTAAATATTAGTTTGAGGCGGGAGAGAATTTTAAAAAATGTATCCTGTCTCATATTTGAAGATGCAGAACTTAAATCTCAAGTCTGTGTTTATCCCACTTTTCCTTTTTCAGTTATACTAAGACACGCATGACGTAATGTGGCATCCACATAAATTTCTCTACACTTACACAAACCATGCTTAAAACTCTTAGATTTTGTTTCACATTAATCCACAACATTTATAGAATTTTATTGCTAGTTTCTTGTAGGTGCAAAGGGAATATAGGAATACAATAGACTTTAAGCGATAGTAAAATCTTTCAAGAACATACTGGTCACTATGTCATGGCTTTGATATTCCATTCTTTATCTTTGGGAAAGAGGTGAAAGAAATTGATAAATATTCTTGTTTGAGAAAAGTGTAAGAACTGAAACATTCAAACAAATAACAAATTCAGGAAATGGATCACTGTGCGCGCGTGCGCGCGCGCGCGCGCACACACACACACACACACTCAATTCACTCACTCACGCACTCACTTAGGGTGTCTCAAAACATGTATTTTCGGTGAAGTTTCTGTATCGAATTTTGAACGGAATACAATATTTCTACATGAACACATGAGAAGGTATTTCTTTATTTATTTTTATTTCTTTATTTTTTGATTTAGTGGTTCTCAAAACAACAGTTCAGAGAAATATCGAATTAGAGCTTTTGGATGGAATAATATTCTCCACCTTATCTTGCATAAGTAGGTTATAGCAAAATTAATAATGTATTATTTATGTGGATTTTGTCAAATATAGCAATAGTAAATATTTTGGAACATGTTTAACAATTACGAGAATCAAAAACAGTTCAACTTTCTTTGGAGTGTTGGTGATGCAATTTACTGCCTCCATATTCCTTAAAATTTCTCTGAAGATCATTATTTATATCAATTGGATTATAATAATTCATATTTTAGTTAGGATAGTGTAAGTGTTTAGGCACAGAGTAAAAACCTGAAACTCCTATGGACCGTGGTTAAAGATTAATCTTGAATGCTTATCGTTATGGCAAGCTGTTTGTAAATGCCTGTATCCACCATTTTAAGTGTCGTCATATTTTGAATTTCTAGAAGCTATAATCACGCATTGGAATTCTTAAACAATGGACATTAATTTATCTACCCTCAAAGAAGTAAAAAGGAGAAGCCAAGGATGAATGGCAGGCATGTAAAAGCCACAACGAGTGGCCCAAAAGAGTATGCGAGGGATGGGGGATGGTTGACGCCCTTGGTTATAGTGCAGTGCAGTTCAACATTTTTTGTTTCTTCCATACTGGATTTAGAAATCCCGAAGCGCGTTTACAATATAAGCAGCTTGATATATAAAACGCTTGTGCTAAGCTATTACTAAACAGACGTATGAATTGGTATTCTACTCTGAGGATCTGTCATAGGTACACATTTCTATGAATTAAAGCCAGGAAGAAAGGGAATTAAGTCGTGATGATATCGAACTTTACAATCGTTGGTAACAAACCATTCTCATCCGTCGTTCAGGCTGCTGGTCTTTATCAACGGTATAGCTAACTAGATGACCACTGTTTGAGAATTCCTATGGCTATTGATGAGTTTACTTACTGCACTAGTGTTATCTCTCTGTTTCATTATTCAAATTTCATTTATTTTCAAAGGTATCAGATGATGTGCAGCAATGCCAGCTTACGATCCATGGCAATAGTATTTGTAAGTACTTAAGATCAATTATACGTTCAAAAATAATTAAATATGGCATAGACAATAACTGAGTATTAAAGATTGTGATTTTTCATAATACATATCAATCTAATGATGGAAATAAACATTCGCAGTTTCTTATAAATGAGAGACAATATTTGTTAAATATTGTCACGTTCACTGCGAAGCTTCTTTTCACTACTTCTAAATTGCTTAAGCTTAAACGATATTCCTGAAAGGCAGCTGTGAGTAATTTGTTGAATTCCCAGCGGTTCTGTTGGCAAGGAAGAAACTCTAGTGCGGCTCTGTATTTCTGCTTTATTTTAAATTCATGACCTCTCCTTTCGTATTAGCGGATTTTCTCTAATCTTTTCCTAATATCCACTCAGGCCTTAAATCCTATATACGCCATAAACAACGTGGATAACCTCTTTTGTCTTATTACCAGCGCCGTACATCCTAATTTTCTCTCTTTTTGTGAATCACAGCTTCTGAGAAGCTTCGGTCGACCAATCTCTCGCTAGTATACGTTTCAAAAGCGAATTTGCAATCTATGAAATTTCAAACTGAAAGGGAAAAAATCCTTTACACAATCTACATCACTTTATTATTGCACAGTAAAACATTAAATTTATTTCTGGAATGTATAATAATAAATAACATAACTACTAATAATGTTGATGATGATGATGATGAATATGAATATGATGATGATGATGATGACGACGACGTTATCAACTCTGTGGACAAGTAATCAGCTATCTCTGTCTAGCGTCCACCACGTAGAGGGTCGCGGGTTCGAGGGTTCGAGTGCCACCTTAGTGTATATGTGTAAAAACATGGAAAACAAACAGTAAAACAAACGGAAACAATAACAAAGTGTGTATATATAATATGAAATAAAAAATTACAGACGTCCACGCGACCTTATCAGAGCGAAACCAGGAGGAAATGCAGGCAGATGGCAGCTCTGTTCAGTGAAGCTTCGCCTCTACGTGCATTTCCCCTGAAAACAGTAGCGATTAGGCAACCCATCTTGCACTGACGTAAGCGGGAAACAAAAAACTACAAAGTATGGCTTGCGTGGGCCACCTGGTGTATGTATATTTTAAGGGCATTATTTCTCTTTTACCAGAGGTCTTATATTCATGAAATGATATTAGAATGCAATTCTAAATGTGTAATTAAATACTAAGACTTGTTTTTCAATAGTATTGAAAATTGTGTCTACGGCAATTCCATTAAGGCAACTCCATTTACGTGTTACCTAATACATGTAACCATTTATCTTAAAAATGTCAAACCAGTTATAAGTATAATTTTAAAATTCACAGATACATAGACCGTTATTTTCTTAATAATTAGTAGGCGTCCCTCATGTTTCAAACCCATTCACACTCGTTATTGCAAGCTTAGGACTAAGTTTCGGCATTTATGTGACGTAACTTTTATTCCAGATTCCGAGATCTGGATGTTTCTTGGCTGGCGGGCTGCTATCCGGAGGCCGATGATGTTCCACAAGTTTTCTATAGAATTAATATCTAGACTTTTAGCTGACCATGACTATGTGAAATTCCTTTTTCAGTAAACTAGTTCATTGTTACTCTTGGTGCATGCCATAAATTTGAGATGCTGAATTTTTGAACTTGAAGTTATTTTCTATTATACTTATCACATATGTTTTACTGACACTTATTGCTGATGCAATTTCTCTATGAGAAATTAGTCATTAATTATTCTGATACACTTTTCTCTCATTATTACTCTTTTGTCACATAAAGCTTCCCTCATCACCAGACACGACAAACCGTATCTCAACACCTGCAGCAAAAGAAAAGAAAATCTTGTATCCCATCTGCTAAGTGAAAGTTAAACCATTACTTGTTTGTTCCACCAGGTACCTCTGACGTTGCTAGAGGAACCTCGGGCCGAACATTCAAACCCCTTCCTGATTGGGAATTGTTCGGATTGGGTTGGACTCGAGGGGGCAGTGGTTCCCGATACCCGTGGGAGATAGGGTACGTCTCCGGACGGGGTTGAGGGAAGCCATTAATATTACCGGGTACTAGCCAGCATAGCTAATAGAAGGTGTGCTAGATCACCAGGCGGCCCCACCGAGATCATATCGGTAGCCTTCCCATTTTGGAATTGGCGCACGTAAGTGGCGTATCCACCTCCATCCCATCTTGAGTTCACAGGACCAGATGGGGCTATTGTTAGTCTCTAGGTCTTGCCCTATGGAAAGCCACACGGAGGCGCCGGGCGCACTTTTGGGACAGCTCGGTAACTCCCTGGTCGAAGGAGGCCCGGGTCATTGGTCCTTCGGGTCCAGGACTAATGGGATTAGAACCTCTGGCATTAACTCAACTCTTTGTTCCACCAGGTTAGTTTGGTCAGAGATGAAGATACCCTTTTGTGAACATCTGTCATTGTTTGGTTAGTAATTTTCCATTTTAAAAAAAGCTAGAACAAAATTAAAAGGATATTTTTGAGAAAAATGTTATTGTGCCAGAAGGTTGATAGTCCCCAAGCTGAGACTTTTTTCTGAGGAAAAATTAACATAAAGAGTGAAACATTGGTTTAGTATCTATGAATTAATCTGCAATATAAAATGTTATATTTTTCAAAAACAAAAATTTGTTAAGAAATTCGTAGTTCGAAAGCTAAACGTCTGAGCGCAATGCTATTTATATAAGATACCAGACACACAAACTTATTTTTGAAAGATTGCCCAAATAACTGCAGGAACCATGAACGTTTGAAATGAGATAAGGCAGTGGTTCTAAACATTTTAGGAGCTTCAGTTGATACAAGTAGAAGATTATGCAGCAGTACAATAGTAAAAATCTGATGGGTAAACCCACTGATTCCCTCTACTCATTATTGAGTAAACACGAAGATACACATTTCTAAAAAATGATTTCTTTTCTGATCCAGTAACCTGAAAATGTGTATTTACACTAAAATTTATGTATATAATTTATAGGTGGAATGCAGAGAAAGTAAAATGGAGTAACAGCTCCCATTTGAAAATTCAAATCAATTACAAGCAATATCGCGAAGATCTTATATTGACAAAAATATTTATGTAGAACGGCACAATAAACACTGACAGGAAAGACATCAAATACACTCAAATTAAAGATCTCTAAAGGTTGTAGTCATCTCTGATTTGTTATATAGTTATGAAGGTTTCATATTAACCAATAATATGATGTATTACTTGACTTACTACACACAATAGCTTACATTTGTATCTCTTCGATGCACTAACCTTAAAAGAAACTTATTTTTATACACTGTATATTAATGGAAATTAATGTTACAAGAAATGGTTTCAATACACATTACGTTGTAGGCACAAAAGGCAACCAGGGAGCTAAGGTGACTGCTAACTCTTTAACAAAGTACTTCACTATACCTTTGCTTTGAAATTACGCTACTTGCATGACTGGGCGAGAAACCAAGTGTCAAATGCCTGGCACTTAAAAGAGGTTACAACATTGCAAAATTCAAAGGAATGTCTTGAAAATTTTGTAGAAAAATTGGCATCTAACAAACTTTTCATTTATATGCAACAACGTTTCTATTATTATTTCATGGTTTACTGGTTGCACAATATTAGAAGAGAAATGCATTCCAAATGAAGAGGATTTCATAGGATTTTCATTTTCATTTTAGGTGAGATGGTTAGAGGAATTTTTAGCAAATTAAAAAAAGGAATGATATAAATTGTTCAGTAAAGAATAGTTGAATATGGAGTGGATTTTCTCGAGAATATTTGCCTTACATATTTGGGAGATTATAAACTTTAATATCAAGTTTGGATAAAATATTGGATAAAATATTAATTATAGCTTCATTAAAGCTAATAAAGCAATTCAATGTTTAGATCAGAATCAGCTAATCCAGATATAAATATTATTAAAACGATTTCCAGCAAAATCTAAAAATTAAATTTTGTGTTGGAGTACAATATTTTGTCTACTCTTCATACTAAAGTAATACAGAATGTAAAAAAGACAATTCTGTGCTCAGAAGAAAAAAGTTACAATTCATAGGTAATGAACACGCAAAGGTGAAAGAGAGCGGTAGAGAAAAATAGCTATTTGGAAAGATACTGTACTAAGAAAGGGTAGAGCCAGACTGAAAAATTCAATGCCACAGCCCGGATTTGAACCACAGATCTGCTAGTCTGCGTCCAGCCGCTCTATCCATTGAGCTACTATGGCCAACGTGCCAACATGACATTAAATTTTCCAACTGACTCCTGTTTTTCCCGGTAAACCACTAGGAGTTCTCATAAACATATGAGACAACTACCTTAATGGCGACTTACTATGCTGTAACTACTTTAAGGCCCGGGCTTTATAATTCGAACCACTATTAGGTACAATTAATGGAAATTAATTGTTCTTTCATACTAGCCGTGTGTAGGACGCACTATGAAACGGTAGAGCCAGACTGAAAAATTCAATGCCATAGCCGGCATTTGAACCACGGATCTGCTGGTCTCCGTCCAGCCGCTCTAAACCTTTCAGCTACTATGGTTAACGTGCCAACATGACATTAAATTCTGCAACTGACTCGTAAATGTTTCAGTCTGGCTCTACACTTTCATAGTGCGTCCTACGCATGGCTAGTGTAAAAGAGTGAAAGAACAATTCGCCCGTATCGGTAGCGTAGATGGTAGCATGTCTGCCTCACGTTCAAGAGGTCCTAGGTTCGAATCTAGGTCAGGGTGAGTTACCTGGATAAGGCTTTTCCGGGGTTTTCCCTTATCCTTCAAGACGAATGTCGGGTAACTCTAAGCTCCAGGGACCCTGGATTCATTTCAGCATCATTTCACCCATTTCATTCACCGTCCGATATGACTTAATGTTGGAGGACGTAAATTAAAAAAAAAGAACAATTAATTTCCAAACTGTACTAAATTTATACACATTAACGGACGAAAATATGTTGCGTGAGAATAGATTATATACAGTTGTCTGTTTAATTCACATTTAAATTAATATGAAATATACCACCATTTTAACACAAAAAACGTAAAAATCCCCAAGTATTAGGTCAGAATTTTAATCAAGTTCAGTCCGTGTTGGAATACGATAGTGCTGACTCATCCAACATTGCTTTTCACTGCACGCTTCATGTTTTGCATTTCGTTTTGCGGGAAAGCCATTCAGCTTTTACAGCGTTTCCTACGACATCTAGTGTAGCACAAAATTTTATCTGCCACGGTCTCCTCCGACGTTTTACAATCTTTCAGACGGAATGCACATTGCGACGTACATACAGAAATTTGTATAAAGTCGTCTTGTCCTCCCAATACACGGGAACATAGCTTACCTTATTACTGAAAACATAAGAACATATTGACAGATTTATTGCTGCCCTTTTTATTTTGGTAGAAAAAATATTAAATTTGTAAGAGTGATTTTAGTTTTCTTTTGCCTTTCACGTGATATTTTAGGCTATTTTCCTTTATTTTCATTCATTTGAACGTAATAATAAATATGGCCATACACGTAAATATTTAAGAAAGTTAACTTCCGAAACTTTTTCCATTGCACTTTTTAATTTTGTCTTTAAATGTTTGAAACAGATTGAATAAATGTTGTATTGTGCGTGGCCTTTGAATGTCCAACAATTTAGTAAAATAGCGAGAAAAAAATCAACTTTGATGTTTCAAATGGCTGCTTGTAAATTTGCATAGTGACATTTAAAATCACGTGTGGCGTTACATTTACGAGCAGTTGAATGACAACATAAAATCGAAATTACTGCTTTCAAAGATACTTATAGAATAAAAATGTAAATAGGAGCTTTTAAGGCCAATTTTCACCTATTAGGCCAGCATGGTACAAGTGTAATGTATATAGTACACTAGTAATCTTGTATATAATATACAACATTTAGCCCGCCTCGGTAGTGTAGATGGTAGCATGTCTGCCTCACGTTCAAGAGGTCCCGAGTTCGAATCTCCGTCAGGGTGAGTTACCTAGATAAGGTTTTTTCCGGGGTTTTCCCTTATCCTTCAAGACGAATGTCGGGTAACTCTAAGCTCCATGGACCCTGGACTCATCTGAGCATCATTTGAACCAATTCTTCACCGTCCGATATAACTTACGTTGGGGCGGACGTAAATTACAAAAAAAAAAAAAAAAAAAAAAAAAAAAAAAAAAAAAAAAAAACAATATTTAGTGCAAGTCTACAAGGGTACCTTAAGATTTCTCTGTTTAAATGACAACCACTAAAATTAAACAGTGTAAATTATATAAACAATATGATCCAAGTAGGAAAGGCCCTCTTTATAAACATTGAAGTTGAAGGTGGGATACATATGACCGACCGACCGAGGTGCTGGCTGGCTGTATAAAGCCAGCAGGCTCTTGCTGTGTACCCACCCGTTAAGGGTTTTACTGCAGATGAGGTTAAAGTTGGCATTTTGTAGGACGTGTTATAGGTTTTGAGGTTTGGAGTTAATTTGTAGGTTACAAATTTATGTACCTTCGGGTTGAAGGGCAGGATGCAGTACTATGCACCCTGGTGTTTTTATTTTGAGTTTGTTATTTGTTGGGAAAATTTTGATGCCAAACAGCTTAGGAGAATTACCTGTAGCTCAGCTTTAGCTGCTGATAGCATTAGCTCCTGGGTTATCTCGAGTGCCCGCAAGCCATGCGGGGTACACGATGCAGCCTAGTGAGGTCATAATCTCCCAATGATCTAACAAGGGCACTTCTATGTGTTGGTAAATTGGCGTATAATTTTGATGACCGGCGCCTAATTACATCTTCCACGTATGGAAGACCCGAGGCTTCGTGAAGCAACTGGTAGGGAAATAACGTCCCACAGAATATATAGACCGGGATACATATGGGGGGCAACATGCCTGCCTCGGTAGCGTAGATGGTAGCATGTCTGCCTCACGTTCAAGAGGTCCCGAGTTCGAATCTCGGTCAGGGTGAGTTAACTGGACAAGGTTTTTTCCGGGATTTTCCCTTATCCTTCAAGACGAATGTCAGGTAACTCTAAGCTCCATGGGCCCTGGACTCATTTGAACATCATTTCACCCAATTTATTCACCGTCCGATATGACTTAACGTTGGAGGACGTAAATTTAAAAAAAAAAAAAACATATGGGGGTAACGTCAAGCTTTTATGCCCACCTCGGTAGCGTAGATGGTAGCATGCCTGCCTCACGTTCAAGAGGTCCCGAGTTCGAATCTCGGGTTATTAGATAAAGTTTTTTCTGGAGATTTTCCTTATCCTTCAAGACGAATGTCGAGTAACTGTAAGCTCCATGGACCCTGGACTCATTTGAGCATCATCGCCCTATTCATTCACCGCCCAATATGACTTAAAGCTGGCGGTCGTAACTTAAAAAAGAGTCAAGCTTTTACCAGTGCAATAGAGAATAATCAAATTCTTAATATCGAACTTTGGACATGTGTAATAAGTGCCACTTGTTCGTCATTTGTTCGTCAGGTTTGGAGATAGTAAAACGTTTTAAGGACGTTTTATGAATGTGAAAACGGGAAGAGGTTTTTAATGTCGGATAAAATTCAACTCTAAGTTGCAGATGCTGCAGAAATGACTGAGGATCACAGTTTTAATATGCCGTGATTAAAATCAAATGTAGATGATCAATATTATTAACATAAGCAACGTAGTTTGTTGATTAAAGAAAATGGAAATAAATGACATCGGAGAAGCAGTGAATATCGCTTCTAAAATCTAATGTGAAACCGAGCACCTTTGTGAGCATAGCTTTTGTGCGAATTTTATTATTACCCTGAATTACCAACTATTTTCATGTAATTGATCTGTAGAAACTGTAACGTTCCAAGGCAATTGAGCAGTCGATCTACACTGGCTGATTGTTTTACAAATGTATTGTAAGCTATTTCTGTCTCTTTCTGGATATATGTATGTGTGTATGTTATGAGGACATTAAAAACAAAAGTCCACATTGCAAATAAATAATTACCGTATTACAACAGCATACCAAGCACAGGTGAGTTACAACTATCAGATTATGCAGCCCAAAACCTAAACAAGAGTAGCATATTTACATCACAAGTTTAAAAAACAAATATTTTATTTGCTTCTATTATTTATTATATTTATGGGCACATTTTGATGTATTTGTTTTGTCCTAAGCGTGAAATTCAAACCGTCACTCAACAATTTAAATAATTGTTTATCGTGGGTCAGATTACACGTTCCAAGTGCAAATTGCGTCGTGATACCTTTTTACAGTTCTGTAACAGTAGAATGTTCCTTACCATACAGTTTTTATTTAATAATTATTAGAAAACTTTTCAGACAATCTTCGCAGTATGAGACAATTGAAACTTATTATATAAAAGCTATATGCTGCCCTTCATTAGGCTGGTAAGTCAAAATATTAAAATTACATAAAAAGAAAGCAACATGTATACTTTATATTGTTCAATTGATTAGGTTTCTTTAGTCACCTGGTAAAAATTTAAAGATATCATCGTAAGGACGAATTCTGTCAAATACCTGAAATTTTGTTTAACATAATCATATTTTGGAAATGGGTTTATTTACGAACGCCAATTTTATATAAGCAGCACTGCAAACATACATGTTTTGTAAACAGAAACAAAATGAACATACTGAAAGGCAATCGTTTTTAGAACTCATCAATAGATCTGTCACAATGGATAAAATATAATTATATTAAGAAATTATTATATGAGACAAGATTAAAGACATTAAAACAACGAGCGGGCTCTGCTGAAGAAGACCGGCTACTGATTGCGGGAGTCGATCTAGTGTCTTGCTGAAAAATTCAGCATGAAGTAGCATCAAGTTTGGCCGATACTTCAATGGGTGCTTGAGCTGAGAGTGTTAGAGATAAAATTAATGGAAAACACAGAAGATGTGTCATGCTGGTAGTTCCCACATTTCTCAAATTGTCCGCAGTAATTATATTTAGAGCAGCAGATGTCATAAAACACTCTCTCTGCAAGAGACAGCCGCTCGTACAGGCGCACACAAAGATTCACACAAACATTAACGTCAAAGTCGTTATAACATTGCAACTGCTTGCTTTTATAGCATTTGTAATGTGACAGTACCATCGGAGAAGCAGGACTAGAGTGTCCAAGAAGGGACTATGTTAGCAGTGTGACAAATCGTGATTATAACTGACATTGTTACCTTGGGTCAACGTTACTAAGTAACACAGTGCTTTGTAAATATCTAAAGTATTGTTACTGCTACAGAAGGTCTGTTAAAAGAAACTATGGCTCGCCAGGTGGAGCACTTGCCTGTTGCACTAGGTATCGCAGGTGCTGTTCCCTGCTGGGAGGGGTGGGAACTCTTTTTTCTACGAAAAATTATTCTCTTTCCTCCCTAGACTCTGGAAGTATGCATATGAAGGAGTATGTGAATGTGTATGTGTGTGTGATCTAATGTACCACAACTAAAGAAAAACCAAATTACCCGAGTTAACACGATTGGCGAAGGCTAAGAGGCCTCGATACTGTAAGGATATACAGGGAAGAATAAAATGAAAGTTTTTCACCTCATTTTAAAAAGTTCTAATATCCAAATTAAGCAAGGATTACTTTTAATTTTAACATGCAGTAAGAACAAACACCACTATAGGAAATGTGCCATGACTTTTTTTCAGATCTTATACTTTTTTATTGTTTAGGTTTGTAACGTTTAAAAAAAATGAACTAAGTTTTCGACCTTTTAACACCACGCGTTAAAATGTATTTTATATATATTAACCATAAAGATATTTATCACACTATCACTCACGTCACTGAAATTACTTAAACTGATGGGGAAAACGCAAGTTCGATGAAAAATTTGAGCATAATTTTCCTAATTTTGATATTTGTTTCTTAGTCACACGAAAACCTGTTTTTACAGCAGTATTAGATATTATAACAAAAATTTTTACTGTATTGCATGCATATATATATATATATATATATTAATTTTGCAAACACAACTTACTACAAAGCTGAAAAGTCAGTTCAATTAAAACATTTCTACTTTATTGTGAAAATGACGATTAGGTTAAAGTCTAAGGTGGGTGTTTAAGATAGGAAATGATCCCAAACTAAGTGGAAACACCACTTAACTTCAACTTTGAGTCACTTATCTTCCAGGAAGAGCTTTTTGGAAGAGTAATTGTAAACATTTAAAAACACAGAGGTTGATATCATTGTCTAAGTATAACAGTGATTCTGCAAAACTAATTAAAGGATTAAAACCGTGCGCAAATGGAAGACTGCGCACAGATGGAAGATAGCACACCACACTAACAAGGGAAGTATCAACGTACTCACACCGCTACGCACCTGAAAATTTGATTGTATAGTCCCTGCTGTATATAAACAAGGTACACCAAAAATCTGCTAGAGAGTAGAACCTAACGCCCAGAACTGAAGACTGGAAAGTGCCACAGGCGATCACTTGTAAGTAGCTGCTGGACATCCCCCGTCAGCACTGTGCCGGCGCTCCTTAAGTATGTCTGTGTGTAGACTACTGCCCGCAGGGGTAAACAATCCCTCCGGCACAACGCTATATTATTATACCTATATGTTCCTACATATTCTGGACTCATTTTCGGGTACTTCCAGCTATAATCCGCACCCGATTTTTGGCACAGAGGCTCCACCTAGAGCAGAGATGATGTCATAAAACACTCAAGCGAATACAGGTATCAGCATAGTGATAATTCCCTTGTAAGAATGTCCAGTTCACAAAACCATTTATAGCAACAAATAGGTCTGGCGTTTTGTGCAATCCACTCATTAGCTCCTTTACAGTACTTCCAAGAGATGCATGGACTCAATATTATATTAGCAGAGTCTTAAACAACATTTTTTTTATTTTGGAAACCCATTTCTACAGCGGTTTCTCCATGAGCGTCAGCTGTCAAGGAGCAAACCATTCACTCTCTCTTCTCATTCAAAACCGCCACTTTAATTCCTTTCATAAACCATTGCGTATATCTAAAACTCCATTGCTTACCCAGACTGCCAAGAGCATACGTCAAGAACAATTAATGCTTTGTTATGATAATCCATTATAACCCATTAAACTGCAGATCAGATAATCCTAGCCCACCTCGGTAGCGTAGATGGTAGCGTGTCTGCCTTACGTTCAAAACATCCCGAGTTCGAATCTCATCAGGGTGAGTTACTTGAATAAGGTTTCTCGGGGTTTTCCCTTATCCTTCAAGACGAATGTTGGGTAACTCTAAGTTCTATGGACCCGGATTTATTTGAGCATCACATTACCCAATTCATTCACCGTCCGATATGACTTAACGTTGGAGGACGTAAACTTTAAAAAAAGAAGATAATCCTAATATAACTAAAGGTACAAAGAAGTTTGTATTAAACAGAATGTTGTATTTTATTCTCTATCACGTACCTGACAGGCACAGAAGCTACTGCGTTTCACCCAACAATTTGACATTGAGATTTCGCCATAAATGCATAATTTGAGGCTCCTGAACTTAAAAAGAGCAGCATAACTCAAAATATTAAAGTCTCAGAAATGAAATTTCGTATTTAGGTACCTCTTGTATCTTCAAAATGATTTTAGAAAAATGCCTCAAGAAACTTTTCGGAAGTACTTATTTTCTAAACAAGAGGCATCTAACGGTTTTGGTTAAAATGCCGTATTTTAAGATACTTATATCACAAATAAAGCTTACTTTGATTTTCTAAAAATAACACTTTAATCGTACTATATTACGAAAGAATGTTGCATAATTTTGCATAACTAATAGGCCATTAGAGGTATAATAGATATACTACACAACAAATATAACAACTTTAAAATACTCCACATCCCATTTATTTCAAGTATATTTTCTGTCTTAGCCAGTTTCGAAATAATCCGTTTTCAATGGTTTCAGTTCTTCAATACTTTATCAATTTTGAAAAGGCTTTGTTCTTTCCGTTATTTTTCATGGTTATCATAATAAGAGCATGGAATTTCTAGATCAGCACACAGCGACTCAATTTTTAAAGATCTGACTGATCATTCAATTTCCTCGATCACCCCTGTATTTCAAGAATGTTTATTGAAATATAATAATTTCGGCAAAGGATTATCTAGATTAATGTAATAAAATAAAAGTCTTTTTGAGAAAAGTTCGTATAAGCTATATAAAAATTAAAGGTAGTAGGTAGAGAAAGATATATGGATGTAAACATATAAAAGTTTTTGAACTTGAAAGTGCAGGCGAAGTTGGTCTGTTATTTCCTAGCAATTTAGCAGTAACAGTAAAACTGGATTCCGTAAGTACACTATAAACATCGCCAGTTGAAGAGAGGGCCACTAAATTGCCTCGCCTGCAGATATGTTGAAAAGGAATTTGTTTTCGAGAAGTTCTTTAAACAGGACAAAGTGTACTACTTTGGGAGATATAATCTCGGAACTATGACCTAGGAGAAGCTTTCTATCGTTTACCAATACCAGCATGAGTAGCAAAACAAAGCGGCATGCAAGTTCAACTTTTGTCGCCCTCAGTGAGGAAAGAGAAAGAGTTGCCTCTTTTTCTAAAAGAGCCAGTGGCATTTTCCTTGGCCTTCTAAGTCATCCCATGAGGGTGGAAGGGGGCCTTGGCTACCGTTTCCATGCCAACGGTTACACGAAAGTGTAGAGAAAAAGTGTAATCTGTCCACTGAACCGTGCTTCGCCCTGAGTTCAGGACAAAACCGTGATAAGTTCTCTTTCAGTGTTTTCCTATCAACGGAATCAATCGATTTTTAAAGGTATTCATGATGAAGCTTCAGTAACAAGAGCATTGTAGCAATAACAATTCAGGCTTCACGCACACTGCAGAATATGACATCTTTTGGTTAACTATAAGTGACTTATTAGAATTACGGAGAACGTTTAACACATTAATCTACAGTGTACTTATAAAATTACTTTATATATAGATTCATGTGTCGTCTATTCCAAACATGTCGTCACCCAGATTCACTGAAAGTTTATTATTATTTATTGTTGTCCCAAAAGTGACGTCAAATAATCACGTGCTATGATGGTACTGTCAAATGTAGGTCAATTTCAGCTTATTTTTAATGTTTCACTATCTTACACAGAATCTTTCAAAACCTAAGTTTAGTCAGCAGCACTTAATGGTTGTTGTTACTAATAGGAACGAAATTGTTTGAGTAGCCTTTAAAGCTCGATAGACCATTTAATTTAATTTGCCTCCCGTTCATGATTATGTGCCAACGGCCATACCATGCTGAATACACCGGTTCTCGTCCGATCACCGAAGTTAAGCAGCATCGGGCGTAGTTAGTACTTGGATAGGTCAATTCATCCCGTTCATGATTGTACAATGATCTAGAAAGTCTTTACGACGAATCTTCACCTTTAACCCCTATAATTGTAATTTTGTACAACCCCACTTAAGGATACCTATAACTGAAAATTTGAAATCCTGAACTAATAACGCTAGCTTTTTAAGCGTTTTGCCACAGATGCAAGTTAGTGCAAATATGATACAGCCCAAATTTTGTCAATTTCACTTTGACAGTTTGGAAAATATGGCCAAATTTATTTATTTTTGATTACGCCACCTAAAACGTCCCTTGCGACAAAATAACTTGAATTTTGGTCAAATATTTTAACAACAGGTTCCCAATATATCCTTTTTGAATTTGCCCTAGGTTTCTCTGTGTCTCAATAACTTTAGGCTCCAGAAATTTTTAAAGCTATGAATATGGCTTGTTTCCCAAAAATTGAAATGTTTGTGTTTCGAAGTAAAGAAGGTGTGCCTAAAATGCATATCACAATAAAACCCAGGGCAATTTCTATTTACTGTGTCTCTATGAACATGTGTAGCAAGTTTCATTAGTCTAACACTAAAACTGTGACAAAAGGATTATTTCAAATGATGAATAATGCCAAAATTTTCAAAAACGAGAAAACAACGATAAATGATTAGAATTCATATCTAGCATTAGCATTCACGTAAGTTTCAAACTAGATTAGAGGATTTAAACGTGGCTTGCGAATGCTATCTAAGAATTCTTTGGATTCAGGAAGGCTTACACTATTTTATAGACTAGAAAGAGGAAAAGGTGATCTTTTGAAAATGGTCATGAAATTTAAGTCATACATATCCTTAAGGATGGAAAATCCCGTGATATACACGCAAAAGCAATCTTCCAAGTTCCCTTTCTGTAGATAACAGCAATAGATCGATTTAAACCTCTGTGCCTTTCTTTGGTATCATAGTTATTTAATAGCATAAAAACCATACAGTTTTCACAAAATATGTACACGCTTAAAATATATAACAAAATAGAAGTAAAGTTGATTAATTTAAAATTTCCACTCTCGGGTCACCAAATTAAAAAAGACGTATAGTTTAGCACTATCGAGAAAAATGATCTCAGTTCTTATTTATAAAATATTGATTGATGAATTTCACATATTAGTGGACACAACTTTCTCTTTATACATATTTATTCAACACCATGCTAACTCTCTTGATTATAACATGGAGGTAAAGCAACATTTTATATATTCGTTTTGGCATATCCGATTTTCTTTTGTTGCATGGAATGAAATATCTGCGGCATTTGTTCCACTTTACATGCATGCTCTATGGAACAACTACCATTTTCTACTCCATGGCATTTTAAAAGGTTCTATTTCCAACATATTATTTATATATTCATATATATTCAAGTACAGGGCCTCGTAAATCTTTTTAATATTTTGGTAATTTATAAAATGAAGTTACCTACTGGTTGTGCTGTCCATTGTCTGTAAGAGCGGTTATTGGTAGTTTTAATGGTGTAGAGTTATAGAATAGTTATAGAATGGTGTGTTACCGCACACAAAACGCACACGTACACATCCATATAAACATAAAAACTTTTTCTCTTTATAATAGCAATATATACATAAATAACAAATTGATGATTCGGCTGGAATGCTAATATCATAAAATAGGACAGAAAGTTTTATTAAAAGTAACGACCAGTGGTTCTCTGTACTTTAATTTCCAAGTTGACTTGAATAATTCTATATAGATAGAGACTTCTTGTTCTATGTGGCATGACATTGAACTCTTACTGTTTATTCCTTTGCTTCCTATATCTCCGTTCCTTGCCCTACCTATCCAACTTCGTATTCCTAGAAGTTTCCTTAAATTGTTGTTCACTCCATCTTCCCATCTCGATCGAACAGCCTCAGCAAATGAAAAATTGAGCATCAGTACATATTGAAGAAGTTCTAAAACTAAAGTAATTAAAAATTGAATGAAAAGACAAATTAAATTATGTTATTTTTCTTTCTGTGTATTAAAACTTAGCATTTTCTCTTTGTTAAATTGGCTGTTGAAAGTAGAGACAAATACTTTCTGGATTTGTTTATTTCTTTATTGAAACTTATTCTCCATATTCCTCATGACTTTTTAGTAACTGTCCTCGTTAAAGGCGTGAGAAATGTGTTTAAAATGTTAATCCCTGCCCAAACAATGTGACCACTAAGGGGCAGTAGGTTCTGTGTCGTATATGTGGGATGTTAGTTTTGGAAGTCGTTGTTAAGGTTGAATTTCTATCTATCCCAGAACAGCGTTTGCATACATCAGTATGCATACTGATTAGAGCCTGTATAATGTACTGACGGGACGGATATGTTCCGTTCCATATAATGTGTTTATAAGTGTACAATCTCTTCCCTATGAAACACTAAATCCTCTTAGGAAGTTTGAAGCAAAGTCTGTTGATTCTTACTATGGGCTTGGCAGTTTCAATCCTTAATCCTACTGTATAGTTTTATACACATCATTAAAATTGGCAGATAATATGAGAACAAGTTTTTATTTCAACTTTTTACGACTGCGTGTAATTTGACACGAGACCTCCATTGAATAGTGTAAACCAAAACTTCAAGGGATCAATATAAAGCTCATTAATGTACAGTTTAACAAGTATAACCTATTTTATAGCTGATATTATTCTCTTGGTATACATCCTAATGGAAATCCTCATGGGGACAACGTTAATCCGGAGAGATTACTTAAATCTTAGTGTTGATGAGATCATTGGTTGCTAGGGCTTGCAGTTATGAGAATGTCCTAATCCTGATGGTAGTAATATAAACACTAAGTTTCTGGAGCAGTTTAACACGTAATCTCCCCAGCTATAGAGTGTTGTGCAGTTTTATACAAAATCCCTTAATCTTCAAGTTGTAATCGCAAGGTCGGCATCGGCTTCCTCCAGCAACTTCCACCTCACAATAAACTCTACCTTCTGTTTGGCAAACCTAGATACATGGATCCTGTGTTAAACAATCGGCTGTGGCGGCCCTTTGTTTGATTTGAATAAAAATGAATTCTCAGCGCGCTGCATGCAATTCCGTTCCACTTCACTGGGTTTGTTTGTCAACTACAACTAACTATAAATATATGTTGCGCTTACAGGAAGGAAGAGGTACTTAATTGGGCGAAGCAGGTTCACGTCGTGTGACTTTGCCCTTTCTCTACACCGGATATCTGACATCTGTTCAGGCGAGGTTGCCTTTGAGGTTAACACATTAACCAGAAAAGCGTATCGGCTTAGTAGCACTGTTCAGGCGTTGGGAGAACCGAGTTATATCCCGTCTCATGACTGGGAACTGTAGTACATGATGCGTATACCACGTCAAATCCTGGCCAAGCAGCTAAGAAATTCAGAATGTGGGTTATATACCATTTTAACTCTACTTGTGATGGTGTGCATTGGCGCAAAGAGAAGATGCAGCGGTCGGGGCTTTCTCGATTCTCCACAGATTTAAGGAGGTTCACAACATGCACACCAATGTCTTATCTGAACCATATTGTAACATGATGTTGTTGTGCTTATGAAAGCTTCACTATCTTCACTAGCTCAATATATATATTGGGAGATTACATTACACTATTTACTTCTCAGAGAAAATGTTGGAAGTGTCCTCCACATACTGTACACTGTAGACACTGAAGTTTATATGGGTATCTTCAATACATTTGTGGAGCAGCTGGATGACATCGAATTGAGAGAAGGTTATTTCCAGCAAGATGGAGCAACGTCCCATACATCTAATGACACTATGGAACTTGTAACCAGTTTCTTTGATAATAATCGAATAATTTCAAAAGGTCTGTGGCCGCCCAGATACCCTGACCGAACTTCACCGGAATTTTTCTTGTAGGGGTATCTAAAATAGAGTGTACAAGAATAGGCCATGGACAATTGATGTTCAAGGAATCCATTCGAACCGAATTAAGTAAGATTGTCGAGGAAACTCTCCGTAAAACTTCAGAGAATATGGTGAGACGAGTACAAACATGTATAGGTGTTGGTGGAGGACACTTCCAACATTGTCTCTGAGATGTAAATAGTGTAATATAATCTCCCAATTCTGTATTACATTCTCCCAAATTGCACATGTGTCCTATTATTCGTACAAAAGTTATGGCCATTTGAAATGGTCTTCTTCTTCTTCACTCCAAGGGCTAGGCAATGCTGCCTGTTCCGGCTTAAAACATGTCTGACCATCGTTTTCGTGGTCTTCCCGGATGTCTCTTTCCTCTAGGTTTATAGTTTATAATTCTTCTTGGGATCCTATCTCTCGGCATTCTCTCAATATGCTCTCTCCATTCATTTCTATAATTTATTATTTTTTCTTCTAAACAACTTATTTCTAAATCTTCTCTTATTTTTTCATTTGGGATTTTATCTGAAAGAGTACATCCCTTTACTGCTCTTAGAAATCTCATTTCGGCAGCCTGTATCTTGCTTTTGTCTGTTTTTGTTAATGTCCATGTTTCAGAACCAAAAAGAAAAGCAGGCACAGCCATTACTTTATAAAATTTCATCCGCGTTTCTTTTCTGGTTTTGTTTTTAGGCTTTTATTGAAATGGTTCACGTTTATATGGATCGCACTATATATCATTGTCATGCTCTTGCCCACCTCTGTAGCGTAGGTGGTAGCGTGCTTGCCTCAGTTCAAGAGGTCCTGAGTTCGAATCTGAGTTTTCCCTTATTCTGAAAGATGAATGTCGGATAGCTCTAAGGGCTCATTTGAACATTACTTCGCCCATTTCATTCATCGTCTGATATGACTTAACGTTGAGGACGTAACACAGAATTAGAAGTTTCATTCTATCACATTAACCAACCTGTGGCTTAATGAGACCAACAAGCAAATATAGTTTTATGCCTAAGTCATATTTATGTGGCCATATCATTCTCTATTTGCCAATGAAGCGTTTATTTCATTTAGAAGGCTAAAAGGGTTTACCAACAGCCTGAAACTGGAGTAATTTCTCTCTTCTCTACAAGTAATTAACTTTAAGTAAAACGAAAGAAGTTTCCAAAATTTAGAATAAATTACATATTTTCCGAGTTAAGTTTCGTTTTATTACATATTGTCTGTACATTTTGAAAACATTGGATTTAATATACGAAATTGGAAAGCCTAGAAACCAAATTATTATTATTTATTATTATTTATTATTATTATTATTATTATTATTATTATTATTATTATTATTATTATTATTATTATTATTATTATTATTATTATTATTATTATTATTATTATTATTATTATTATTATTATTATTATTATTATTATTATTATTATTATTATTATTATTATTATTATTATTATTATTATTATTATTGTTGTTGTTGTTGTTGTTGTCTTCTATCACCAGTGTTATAATTCTTTGTAGTTAATAAAAGTATATAGATATAAATATACGTTACTATAAGAAAAATGGAAGAGTTAACTACAGTGAATAGCTCGTTTTAACTCTTTCTTTACATTGCCATGTGTGCCAGTCTTTCTTTCACTCTATATATAGTGCAAACCTTATATTAAATAGTTTTCACCTATGATACTAACAAATTTACTAACGATGTTTCTCAGGCCACTGATCCTGTTGTCTCTACTCGTTAAGGCGCTTAGCTTTAGAAAGGAGGAAAGAATCTAATAAATACATAAATAAATGAATGAACAATAAACTAACCAATGGCTTAAGCTGGATATCTGCTACAGCAAGGAAGGAAAGGGAGAGATGCTTCATTAGCTTTATTCTTGCTATTTATTTATCAATACAATAGATAATACGATGCCCATAATAAGTACTATTAATGCTGTTAATAAAACTCTTTATATACTTTCCTTTCTTATTTTCTTAATTTAAGCCCATGGCAGTTTTTTTCCTTTCTTCAAGCGCTTTCCCCCTTTCGTCCTCCTTGTATTCGACCCAAAAATAAGATTTCGAGATTTCGCTGGAAGTCTACGTATTGAGGCATCCTAAACAAAGAAAATATTTCAGAAAAGGTAACAAGCGAGCTAATTGCCCGTGCTGAACAATGAAAAGCCAGAAAAAATACTATTGCTTATACTTAAGTCAGGTGTAGATTTAGAATGTCAATACGAAGCTCTTCAACGAATCATAAGAAACCACATCAAAGAAGACATGTCTATTATTTGTATATTCTGGAAAATAATTTGATAAAATAGCACTCACTTTAAATATCTAACGAAGAACTATATGTATAACCTGGAGGTTCTACAATATATTGTGAAGCACTTTCTTTCGCTGTGTATTTATATAATTGGCAAATCATGAGGTAGGGAAAAAATTGTTTCATTAAATACGAGAAATAAGTGATTATAAGAGAAATAAGTGATTTGTGTTAGTAACTAATTCGGAAATATCCTTCGCCATTTGTCTTATTGTTTCCACATTTAACAGTATAACTAGCAACGCTGCTACTTATTTGGTTAGCATGAGCTAAAATAGAATTATTAGGCAACAGTTGACTCGTCTAAGCGCACACATTATACAGCGTGGTACTGGACTGTGGCCATATTTTGCTATTATTTATCAGGTTAAAAGCAAGTAAATAGAACAAAATAAGCATTTAAACGAACTTTGCAGAATAAGTGTAGGAAACCGGTCAAGAAAGCCAACTTTCCGGCTGAGTGTGCCTTGATGCTGACCACATCTCCCAGTATCGACTGGATGATTGCCCACCTCTGCCTTGCCCGCCTCGGTAGCGTGTCTGCCTCACGTTCAAGAGGTCCCGAGTTCGAATCTCGGTTAGGGTGAGTTACCTGGATAAGGCTTTTACGGGGTTTTCCCTTATCCTGAAAGACGAATGTCTGGTAGCTCTGAGCTCCATGGACCCCGGGCTCATTTGAGCATCATTTCACCCATTTCATTCATCGTCCGATATGACATAACGTTGGAGGACGTAAATTACAAGAAAAGAAACCCTCTGCCTTGCGTATGTGGGCGTGAGGCCGACAATCAGGTTGGCCGACTCTGGGTCGCTTGCGGGCTGTTAGGGCGTGGATAGCTATTATTATTATTAATTATTATTATTATTATTATTATTATTATTATTATTATTATTATTATTATTATTATTATTATTATTATTATTATTATTATTATTATTATTATTATTATTATTATTATTATTATTATTATTATTATTATTATTATTATTATTATTATTATTATTATTATTATTATTATTATTATTATTATTATTATTATTATTATTATTATTATTATTATTATTATTATTATTATTATTATTATTATTATTATTATTATTATTATTATTATTATTATCATTATTAAAGTGTAGGAAAAGAAAGTCATTTTAATGTTACAAATCATGTGATTGTACCGTAACAGAAACATATTACGACATTCTGTGACTCAGGATGACAGAACGACCGTAACAATTGCCACCCAGTGCAGTTTGTCATCTGTGAATGACTTCACCAATACCAAGACACGCCTAAGGTAGGGCTACTCTAAACATAGTAAACACGCCTTACTTTCTCCACAGTCGAAAAGAAAGACTAGATAACCTCAATTGAATCTACTTCTGGAAACAGAAATCATAAACGCATTTCAAAATCACAATCCTGCTTGAAGACTTGTGGAGTTGACGTATGGAAGATTCGTTGGATCTCTCTACAATGCACCTCGTTGTTTGTTTTATCTTCTGCCAACAAAAGATTTGATTTCTACATTTCTTCCACCCTGTCCTCTTTTCCCTCGAGGCATTACTTAATGTCATATTCAAATAGGGGGAGTTGCAACAGGCCAGTAGCACAAGTTATAGCCGCGAGCACGTTTGAATACCAAGCACTTAGCCCACTGACAGAATCGATTTTCCACTCTGCGGTGATACGACGTTCCACTTAAGGGTTAGTTCAAGCTTTAAAACATTTCGGGCGCGTTCGACCTCTTCAGCAAACAACACATGGTTGTCGTTATCAGGAAAACAGCCGGAAATTCTCTTTCTCTGCTCTGCCGGTTTACGTGGGTAATTGAATTAAGGAGAGCTGTAGAGCCTCTTGGGATTTTGAAGTGCTTACGGTTTTGTTCATACTTCCACCAGACACACATTTGGTAGCAGATTTTAATTATGTTCTTTGATTTCGCATGCCTTACGTTTACTGAAATTAGGGAACTGTTATGCTTAGGTAAACAGACTTATTTCGGATTTCTGGTATGAAGTATTGTGGTTTCTCTATTACGTTAAAAAGTTGTAGAAACTTATTTCTTGCAACTGCCTGTTTAAAAAGATTATAAACCAAACTGGAATGATGAGTAGTGGTTTATCAAAAACAGCGAACAATAACAGCACAACCGTGCTAATAACTTAATAAGTAATTTACAAAATAAAATGTGTAAAATAAGGAGCAACGATAAAGGGACAAAGATAAAAAAGTGAAAGTCTAATATTTGACTATTTCCCCTTTTCTGTTGATTATTTGTATCAAAGCTTATTTTCTAGACAGTAAAATATGCGATAGCTACGGTAATATTATGTCGATATTGTATGAGTTTGTCAGAAATGAATAAATAAATAGATAAATAAATAAATAAATAAATAAATAAATAAATAAATAAAGAGAGAAATAAATAAAGAGAGAAATAAAGAAAGAGAGACAGAGAGAAAGAGAGAAAGAGAGAGAGAGCGAGAGAGAGAAAGAAAGAGAAAGAAAGAGAGAGAAAGAAAGAAAGAAAGAAAGAGAGAAAGAAAGAAAGAGAGAGAAAGAAAGAAAGAGAGAGAGAAAGAAAGAAAGAAAGAAAGAAAGAAAGAAAGAAAGAAAGAAAGAAAGAAAGAGAGAGAAAGAAAGAGAGGGAGAGAAAGAAAGAAAGAGAGAGAGAAAGAAAGAGAGAGAGAAAAAGAGAGAGAGAAAGAAAGAGAGAGAAAGAAAGAGAGAGAAAGAGAGAGAGAAAGAAAGAGAGAGAAAGAGAGAGAAAGAAAGAGAGAGAAAGAAAGAGAGAGAGAAAGAAAGAGAGAGCGAGAAAGAGAGAGAAAGATAGAGAGAAAGAAAGAGAGAGAAAGAAAGATAGAGAGAGAGAAAGAAAGATAGAGAGAGAAAGAAAGATAGAGAGAGAAAGAAAGATAGAGAGAGAAAGAAAGATAGAGAGAGAAAGAAAGATAGAGAGAGAAAGAAAGATAGAGAGAGAGAGAGAAAGAAAGAGAGCGGAAGAAAGACAGAGAGAAAGAAAGAGAGAGAAAGAGAGAGAGAAAGAGAGAATGAAAGAAAGAGAGAGAGAAAGAGAGAGAAAGAGAGAGAGAAAGAGAGAGAGAGAGACAGAAGGAAAGAAAGAGAGAAGGAAAGAAAGAGAAGGAAAGAAAGAGAGAAGGAAAGAAAGAGAGAAGCAAAGAAAGAGAGAAGCAAAGAAAGAGAGAAGGAAAGAAAGAGAGAAGGAAAGAAAGAGAGAAGGAAAGAAAGAGAGAAAGAAAGCAAGAAAGATAAATCAATCACACTCTCCAAACATTACAAATGTGGAAAAATTCCAAACGATGAACAGCAAAAATTTCATGAGAGCGTTAACCCATAAAACGACTTACTTCAAATTAATTGTGTAGCCTATCTACATCTGCACATATTCTGTAATAGTTGTTTTTTGTCTTTTATTCTTTGGCCGTTATACATAAAATTAAACAAAAATAATGAAAATTTCAATGGGAATTTGCCTACAAAATGTTCGCATAGGTACTTTAATAAAGGCCATTTTAAAATTTCGATAAAATAAAAGTTTTCACAAAGAGAGTTGTTTAGGGCTGGGACAATTTACTGTAATGAAATGTATGCGTCCTAGAAAGAATAACATGTACTGGAAACGTAGAGCCAAATAGAAAAATTCAATGCAATAGCTGGAATTTGAACTACGAATCTCCCAGTCTGCGGCTGGTTGCTGTTAACCATTGCGCTACCATGGCGAACTGCCAGCACGACATTAAATTCTCCAACTGTCTCACATTTTTTTCGGTAAACCACTAGGAGTTCTCGCACATGAGACAGCTATCTTAATGGCGACTTACAAAGCCTAAGTATTTTAAGTCCTAATCTTTATAGTACTACCAGTCTGGCTCTAGTTATCCAACCTTTGGCCTGCACACGACAGGTGTGAAAGAACAATTTGCTATTTGACAGAATTTGCAGTTTTGTGTTATACTACTTATAAACAGAAACAAGCACCCCCTTTTCTATGAAATCGACTTTTGGATTAAAGAAGTCTCTAAATATACATTTTTTTGGTGAAATGTGTATCTAGTTTTTAAACCAAAATAAATATTTTTCTACCTCAGATAATTATGCGGCGAATAAACTAAGATTAGTGGTATAGACCAGCTTTTATCAATACATAAATTTGATTAATACATTGTAATAGATACTTATCGTGAAAGATTTCGAAAATACTTAACGAAAGGATTTTTTATCAAGTACAGAGTATATGATAGCAATGGATGTGTAAGTTACCATTATGAATTGTTTTGAGTGAGATACCTTTCCAAGCACTCTAATTTACGGCGTCTACAATCACAAGGCGCTCAGTAGGGAGGCATCCACATAACAGTGGAGGTGTCTGTTAATGTTTCTGCTGTTTGAATCATACCCATTTAAGTACATTTTCACAATATCTTTAAAATTTATTTGATTACTCCCACTTCCAGTAAGCACTCTTACAATGGGGGAGACCTTAGATATACATAGATTCTTTTGACTACCATCTGCCATGTGGAAGGAGTAAAGCGAAGAAACTACAGAAACACACAGAAGTAATAAAAATCCCAGAATCTAAGACCAGTCCCATTTGTAAGTTGTCGAACGGGGACGAGGAACGACCCACCAACCAAGCAGTCCTCTATTGTCTACGTAGAAATGAAGTGAAAAGAAAATTAAGGAAAAGAAAATGCTGGTAATTAAGAAGCTATCCCACTCGCATGTCATAAGTCGTGCAGTGGTTCTAACACACGACCTTCACCGATGGAACAGTCAGCGAGGCCAGGTCTATCCTTTTTTTTTCGTCTCCTTCCAACTCCTAAACACAGCAAACTTATCATTCCTGTGTTTACCTACCACAAGAAGGTATAAGAGGAATGATGGGGAGAGTTTTGAACTGTTTATCTGTTCTGTTAGTGCATCTGTTTACTAGGAAATGGGTGCATGGAAGTGCATATGAGTCACCCATGCTGCCAAATCTAACACTCGTTGCAGTAACTGCAGTTACAGGTATTGTATGAGTGAGTTATGTGACAACACTTGTGTATTTTAAATGAACCTACAGTCTGATTTTTAAAAGAAGATACATGAAGGTCATCAAGCAAGGGACGCGAAGGGTAAGAAGGGAAGGTCGTCTATGGTAACGTAAACAAAGGTTGTGAGATTGGTTTTACTGATGAATCACATACATTGATAGCTCCAACCCTTGTTTATGTTTCAAGTGTAGAGAGGATAAAAAAGAGGATATCTGCATTACTTCCTGTCTGCTGTTGGGCAACAATGCGGAACCTTAGGTGGAGAAACAGATGAGCTTCACGTATCTTCTTTTAAAAATAAGACTGTAGCATCCTTGTCATACTCGGAAGGCGAGCATAAACACCGTACGGACATTCGTTACGCTACATTCGTTACATTGATTACGTTACACATTCCTCTACCTTGCCTTCTTGTGCACACCTTGATGTCATATGCCATGTAAATTGTCTGCCATTCCCCCTCCCCCCGGGTACACTTGACTGTAAAGTACTGTGACAGCCATACAAATATTAAGTGCTAATAAACAAATGAATACTGAAAATTATGTTAAATGTTTGGGCACAATGTTAATTTCTAATTTACCCCTTAACTCGCTGCTAGCAATAATGCCTCTTACCATAATATGCAAGTAGATAAGCCTCCAAAGACAAGTTCTTTAAGAAGGAATGTTTTCTTGGTTATAAAATCACAATATCCCGTTTAATGAAAATAGCACCAAAACAAAATTTATGATTTAATTACAGTCATTAAACCGACTCAGAAGAGCTTTTTGACTGACCAAATATTGTCAGAATATAACCAATGAGATCTTAAGGCTTCTCCCGTAACAATGGGGTTTGAATCCTAAGGGTTGCTTGCAGAAATATAATCTTTAAAATGAGAGGGTGTGTGTGTAGTGTTTAACGCCCGCTTTTACTACATACGGCACCACAGGTGGTGACACTGATGATACATGAGATGAAGATGGAGCACTGGTGGAATGAGATGGCGGGGGAAACCGGAGATCCCGGAAAAAACACGCCCCAGCGCCGTGTTGTCGACCACAAATCTCACTTTGCGGGCGCCTGGGATCGAACCCGGGCCGCCTTGGCGAGAGCCAAGCGGTCTAACCGCTGAGCCACGGCACGGCCTTTAAAATGAGAAACGAAATGTCCCGTCAATGATTTGAGCAAATTGGACAAATGGAATTGATAAAGATATGCCATCATGTGGATGAAATAAAGAAGGGGTACGAGGAAAAAGATGCACAAAAGGGGAAAAAGAAACTGAAAGAATTTTAATTGAAGATACTAGAATGAAAACAGTGACGAGCATGCCAGCGTAGTGTAGTGTTTAACGCCCGCTCTTACTACACACGGCACCGCAGGCAGTGGCACTGATGATACATGAGATAAAGATGGAGCACCGGTGGAATGAGATGACGGGATAAACTGGGGATCTCAGAGAAAACTCACCCCAGCGCTGTGTTGTCCACTACAAATCTCACGTTGCGGTCGCCTGGGATCGAACGTGGGCCGCCTTGTTGATAGTCGAGCGGTCTAACCACTCAGCCAGGGCGCCACCATAAGTGCATGACAGTGACAATGATCAACAGATGAAGATATGGAAGAATTAAAATATGATTAAAGGTAAAATTGTTTAACTAAGTGTTAAGTTGTGTGTAAGTGAAAAACCTTTCTGGAACTATATTATTGAATTTGTTGGAGACTGTAGGACTTTCCTGAATAGCAACACCTGAAATAATAATCCAGTGATACTTGAGAGGGTAAAGTCATCGCAGTGAGATATCACTGCCATTGAAGGTCAGGGAAAACAGGTGAGCGACTCGTATCAAAGTTTTCATTTATATATTGCAGTGTTTAAGAGCCATTACGTGGCCTATATCATGAAGCCATCTCGTTCGGTACCCACTTAGCTGTAACTGATTGCCTTTACCAAAGGATCCATGCAAGCTGTAATAAACACGTGCACCGCCGCATATCTCTTCCTCAATGGAAGCTCCAAACTGGAATACAGCCAGTACGTCCTTCCAATTATATTTTCACACCTCACCATCAACCATGCACACTGCACACCTCTGACAACACTATCTTTGTGCACAGCGAACACGTGCAACAGCAATATAATTAGCCCGACAACAAACTTACACGAAGAAAGAACCGGATCTTTTAACTTCCTTTGTGGTGTCTAAGAAGGGAAAGTGCTTCTTGTGGAAGTGCCGCATTGATTGAAGCCCCCGCTGGAACGGCGCCAAATTGCAGCAGCAAACCTGCAGGCTATTCCCACATAAAGACCGCCATTTTGAAATCTCACACTTGCTAGATTCAAATGACGGCTTAATGAAGCTGTACTTTTGTCAGCTGCCCACGGAAATGTCTATGGTCAAGCTTTGCGTTTATACCAACTGAATGCAGATGCCTGCTTGTAACGCGCTGTCAAAGGAAACTGTACGAGGAAAGTCGCTTGCTTTTCCACTATATTATGCTCCCAGCATAAAGGTAATGATTTAAAAACATGCGTGCAGAATTTGTAAGGAAGAGAGATGAAGGCAACGTACTATTACAAGGTGCACGATTACGTGTTTATCTTACTAAACAATTGAATGGTGAATAACAAGCTTTGTGCAGTAATCAACCCTTACTATGGCGTTTGATGAGGGGACATGTTTGCCTCTGTATTTTGAAATGCAATTTATGATGTTGATTTTGTGAATATATTTGTCATTCAATAATCAGTAGCAACATCTGAATTAACAACAAATAAAACATTTTTGGAGCAGTCACATTATTACAGTACTTAGAAGTAATCTTCTCCAACATGAAGAACTCGCCTCCACACATCAGGGAGCCGACGGATGCCATCCAAAGCGTCTTGTCCTTATATTCGAACAGACTACTCTACTGCTGGTATAATTTCCTGTCTGGTTCAAAAGGGGACTCCTCTAAGTGGTAATTTCATTTTCGCAAAAAATTCGAAATCACACGGGTTCATATCTGGGGAGTATGGAGGATGCTCCAGAATGTCCCACTTCCATCTGCGAAGTAAATTAGGCCCGCATTGGTAGCGTAGATGGTAGCATGTCTGCCTCACGTTCAAGAGGTCCCGACTTCGAAGCTCGGTCAGGGTAAGTTACCTGGTAAAGGTTTCTCCGGGGTTTTCCCTTGTCCTTCAAGACGAATGTCGGGTAACTCTAAGCCCCAAGGACCCTGGACTCATTTGAGCATAATTTCACCGAATTCATTCACCGTACGATATGACTTAACGTTGGAGGACGTAAATTACAACAACAACAAAGCGAAGTAAATTAACAACAGGGGCAGAACTGTGAGAGCAAGCATCATCATGTAACACAATGGGATGAGAATTCAGGAGATTTGGGCGTTTACAACGCACAGCTGGTCGTAAATGGTGTTCCATAAAGTGACTTTAATATGCACCATTCACACAATTTCCTTGAGGAACCGTATTAGTGATAAGAACACCGTCAAAATCATAAGCAACAATGAGCAACAATGAACTAAGTGGATCCTGTTCTTGTCGATACTTTTTGGCCATAGTGAAACAATGTGCCGCCACTCATTTGATTGTTTCTTTAATTTTGGTTCGTAGCATCGAATCCAGGTTTCATCTAATATTATGATATGTCAAAGAAAACGCTCCACGTTCATAGCCTTCTAAGTGTAATCTGGCTGTTTCCATCCTATGCCACATTGTTTTCCCTGTAAGATTGTGTGGAACCCATTGAGCGCAGATTTTCCTCATCTTTAACTTCTTATTATGTGGAGAATCGTACCAGAATCAGCTACATCCTCCCTTGCTAGTTCAATACAAGTCCAACAACGATATTCTTCCAGCAGTGCTCTAACAGCATTCACATGCTGAATACGGTCTGCTAGCTCCACATTTATGATGAATGTCTTCCCTTCCTCTACGAAATACACTCGCCCACTTAGCCACGTTACGATATGGTAAAGTCTGTCTACCCATGCTTCCAATAATTCTGTATAGCATTGTCAAGCATTGATACCTCTTGCAACCTGAATTTTAATGAAGCATCTTTGTTCGTATTTACTAAAAATATTTAGAGCACTAAAGATACAATTAAACTTACTAAAATTGTCTTATTAAATAAATGTATTGTCTTCAAACTCACAGATAACAAACATTAGATGCTCTTATTTTTCATTGTTAACAGCTTACATGATTTACCGCTGATAGCGTCAAATGCAGGCAGTGTTGCCACTAATTTTTGAATGACCCATGTATTATTCTGCACCACGTTGAGGCGACTTTTGTAAGAAAAATAAATGTTGGTTTGTCGAATAATCCTTCATTGGATTTGAAGTTCCCGGTTGCGATAGGAATTAGTTTGGGTTCCTGATGTAGCTATACTTTTCCCTCAGGTCGTGGTTTCAAATCGAGATGGAGAAGCTTGATGTGGTTTGACAAATAATTATAATTTCAATTTATTTTATTTACTTTTTATATACCATATAGATTCCCGTAGGGGAGGGGATCCGTCCCCTTCAGCTGCCGTGGTGCGGACGCTGCGGACCCCTAGCACTCGTGGTACCTCTGACGTTACTAGAAGAACCTCGGGCCGAACATTCGAGCCCCTCCCTGATAGGGAGTTATTCGGATTGGGTTGTATTCGAGGGGGCAGTGGTTCCCGATACCCGTGGGGGATCGGGTACGTCTCCGGACGGGGTTGAGGGAAGCCATTAATATTCCCGCGTACTATCTTGCATAGCTAGTAGAAGGTGTGCTAGATCACCAGGCGGCCCCACCAAGGTCATATCGGTAGCCCTCCCATTTTGGAGTTGGCGCGCGTAAGGGGCGTATCCACTTCCATCCCGTCTTGAGTCCACAGGACCAGATGGGGCGGGGCTTGTTAGTCTCTAGGCCTTGCCCTATGGAAAGCCCCACGGAGGTGCCGGGCGCCCTTTTGGGACAGCTCAGTAACTCCCCGGTCAAAGGAAGCCCGGGTCCTTGGTCCTACGGGTCCAGGACTAGTGGGAGTAGAACCTCTGGCATTAACTATACCATATAGATATAAAAATAAAATGTTAAAACCTTTAAAGTAGACGGTTACTCCTTTTAAGAAGGCATAACAGAAAACTTCCACAAGCATGTAATACATAGTACGTCTTAACATCTCGCGTCTACACGTCCGTTCGACACCGCTTTTTGACACTAAGTATATTTTACCTTCTATCACGTCTCAACACAGAAAACTTTTAAAGACGGGTAAGAAAGAACACGTCTTACACCTCCCGTTTCCACACTCGCAAAGACGCTTTCTTTTAACCCGAACGAAGTTTATTGATTTTTACCGTCCCTATGGCAATTAAACTGAAACTTATTGATCACGTCATCCTTAACGGCCAGTACAATCTTACCATATTTGCTTATTTTTATAATCTTTCTTTTTAAAACTTAATTTAAAGTATCCAATACTCAGTTATAACTTTAAATAATTTAAACTTCTAATAACATCGTTAAAACAATTTAACATTATTGATTTTCTCTTGTTCACGAATCACTATACCACACGTTTTACATTATCACACTTCATCTGTTCACTTTCACAATCACTTCCAACTATTTCTTTTAGAAATTTTGAAAATAAATTCAAAACAACAAAATAAAATTAATAACAAAGTTTTGGGGTTTGAAAGTAAATAACTGTTTCAACTTTAGATAAATAATTGTCTTTCAGCTCAACATCAAATATTTCGAATATTCCTACCCAAAACAATATCTCGGAACAAGAGTATCAAAATCCTTAGTTAGAAATAATGATGATGATAATAATAATAATTATAATTATAATAATAATGTAAATTATGTAAATTAATAAGACATGCTCTGTATGTCACAATTTCCATTAGACTGACACTTTTCGTATAAAATTAAATGCCACAAATATTCAAGCTTGCACTTACATCATCTTATCCAAATTGTAGGTTTTCTGAGAATTCCTGAAATAAAAGGTTTACCTCCGAGAAGAATGGTAATCAATAATGGACTTAAAATCCCTTCGAGCTGTGGTTTATTTCCCATTACTCCAACGGAAACAGCACTTAGTAATAATTAAGTTGATTCCTGGTAATACCATAACAAATAGTCAGTAATGTCCTTCATACAGTTATATAACTTTTCTAACTTCTTCAAAGAGAGAGAAAAAAAAGCTCTAAAGGAAACTCAATTCTTTTTGACTTGGATCAGAAATGTGTTGTTTCAAGAAGATCGTGTTAAGTGTCATAGGGTCAACCAATTATAAATATCATGAGAAGAGGCTTTCGTAGTTTGCATATGTTCATGAATTATTTAGCTTTATGGCTACAACTGAGAAACGAAGGGAAATATTCATAAATTCTGATTAAGTCATTCCTTAAATGGTTTCTTGTCATATTGTTAAGCACAGTTTAAACACAGAATTTATATGTGGGTACTTGTTGAAGAGATATTGAGGTGTATTATCGGAATCTTACAAAAATAAAGCTTTTTATTTAAAATAAAAATGTTGCAGTCCTTAAAAAAAAAAAAAAAATTACGTCCTCCAACGTTAAATCATGTCGGACGATGAATGGAATGGGTGAAATGATGCTCAAATGAGCCCAGGGTCCATGGAGCTTAGAGTTACCCAACATTCGTCTTTTTAGGGTAGGGGAAACTCAGGTAACTCACCCTGACTGAGATTCGAACTCGGGACCTCTTGAACGTGAGGCAGACATGCTACATCTACGCTACCAAGGCGGGCAGTTGCAGTCTGTTCCCGTTAAACTGCAGGTAGCAAAAACCGCTAATATAGTTTTTAGTTGCCTGTATATGACTGTCTTCGTACACCGAGTTTCATGTTAATCAATCCCTATATAGGTGAAGGTTTGAGTGCAGGAACTTCAGGATGCTACAGACCGCAGTAGGTACAGGCCACGGAGATCTGCGGATGTCTCTGGCATTTCTTGTATCTAAGATTCGATCCCTGGAATTACCCGGATGATCCACCCGTGCGACTAGAGAGAATCGTCTAGTATCTACGAGAAATACGTTTCCTGGTGATCTACCTGACAGAGCCTTATGCCATGAAATCTGGAAACACATCTGAAACAGAGGGAAACGGAACGAAAGGGAGATGAGGGGCAGCAAAACGGAGTAGATGACGATTTACTCCAGCTACTACTACTTAGGTAACAACCACGAAGAACTCAAGGATGGTGGACGAGAATCGAACCCTGGCGGGAGTCACACATGTTACGATGGAGCCTACCTTCCCTATCATAGTTCTGCATATAAAGAAAGCATTTGTATATGTTTACCAACCTTTTGAAGTTGTTTATTAATAGAACAGGGCTTATACTGGTCTGCTTTCGTGTGAGAAGTGTACATTCTAAACGCTTGACAATGCTATCTCGACTTAATTTCTCACGACGTTTACTAAGGGACCAGTAGTCTTGAGCGTCAATGCCAGAGTGTCAATCCTTTCAAATAAAATTAAGTACAATTAAACAAATGCTGCTCTTCCTTTAACAGCTTATTTGCAATGTGCTTAACAAGTGCGACTCCTCTTTCAAGAGAAGTTCAGGTTTAAAAGCCAATGTCGAGAGTATGAACTGACGATGACACCTCTGTATTGATTAGGACCATGTGGCACTTTAAAAGACGCATGTTTAAACAGTGTTTACTGCGGATAATGACTCGAGCTGAAAGAGCATGTGTCAAGCTGGCGGATGTAGGTCGTTTTTCTCACAAGTTGAGGGAACAGGTGAGGAGTCGAAAATAACGTGACCCGGGAGAGAGGGCCGGCTGTTAACGTCGACACGATGCGACTCGAACCTGGAGTTCACTTTTAAAGAGGGTCGGTCATACTCCAGCCACTTCAACCTACATTTCAAATATATAGGTACCTACATAAAAGGGCTCACGCGACGTCAAATTATTGATAGTCAGTTGTTGCGTAACCTCTGCGCCACCGAAAATAAGTGCCGGGTAAAGAAAAATACCACAGTGCACGCCATGTTCAAAACTCGCTCTTTGCCTTTACCACTTAATACAGCATGGTGGTATTTTAAAGTTCTCGGAAGTTTCTTCAACAACTTTCACACCACCAATTTGGGGTTAATTTAAGCGCCAATGTCCATTCTCTAACTAAACTGTTCCCAGGATGTTTGGATACTACGTCGATTGAGGCAAGTTTGCCGCTTTAGGTAGTGAAAATACCTACACGGATTCATTACGAAGTGAGCACAGTATGGGGTATAACCCTTTACAAGTATTTTGTGTGTAACTTCACACGATTTTCCTTACTCTTATTTATTTTATATAAATTTTACAGATCCATAGGAAAGGTTATTATCTACCTCATGCCACATTGTACGTTTTGTTTTAGGTGCAAGGGGATAGACGAAAGAGAATTGGTCAATGAATAACAGTGTATATTAAAAACGTGACAAAATATTGAAAAGTTCAGATATATATCAAAGGATATATCGGAGACGGCTGATTCTATAAAAAGTTGGGTGAAATAAATTGCATGTTTTGAAAAGTGTTATAATTTTTGTGCGGTATGGTTCCCTTTATTTATGAAGGTTTACCACTTAAAATAAAATATACAACATTATTTTCAAGCTATACGCAGAAAGTTAAAAATAAACATTTTATTTCTAAATACATTTTAATCAACATCGTTAGTACTATTTTAAGTAAAAAATAACGATATTTTTGGCACATGCGGGAGGATAGTTGGAAAGATTTCCTTGAAAATCGTGTTACATGGTTGAAAGATTCTGAAATTAAATGCCAAGTTTGGTATCTGACTTTTTGTTTTTAAGTTCACAGATAGACAAAGACACCCACACAACGCATACAGCATACATGTATTTTAAGAATACTTTTAGTAGGATGTGGGGAATATTTTGAAGTTTCTAGTCCAAAAACTGTCTAGACAGTGTTAACAAACTTGGCCGCTGTTGACTTTTGCTTACTTTTTAAATATAATTATTAGGTATGGCCCTCGATACCTTACAATACTTCAGAAAATTCGCACAATACTTTTTCGATACTTCGGTGCTGAATCTGAAACTTTTAGTTTAATTTAGAATCACAAAATATTACTGCCGCAAGAAGAACATTGCAAAGTCCGTCAAATTGTGAGGTATGTGTTACCTGTACAGCAGCATTATGCAAGAATAATTGTGTCTCAGATTTAGTGCCAGTTACCAGTTGCGAAGAAGAAATCACTGAATATCTCAACGACAATTTCTAACCTCCTCTTTCTACTGTACTGGATTACTGGAACACAAATTCAAAATTTCCAGAACTGAAAAAAATATATATCCACTAAATATACGATGGCTGTTCAATAAAGAATGCCCATATTTTTTTACGGTCATAATTTTTCGCACAAAAATTTAATCTTATTATATACTGTTAACTTAATACGAAACAAACACGCCGTAGTAGTTTCATTGTTATTACTCCTGGCCTGTAAGAACCAGGCAGGTTCAGACGTGTTCAGTATCGCCTACCGCTGCAATGGAGGTAACATGTAGTTAAAGTTGATGTTAGAGGAAGATCCGGAGTTTCTTACAAACGTAATCACTGCCGATAAAACTTGGCTACATAATTTTGATCCTGAGAGCAAACAGCAAAGCTCAGTGTGGAAATCTCCCTCATCACCAACCCCCCCCCCCCCCCCAAAGCAAATGGTTGCTTCTGCTAGGGAAAGTTATGGTCATCTCATTCTTTGATATTCATGAAATGGTTTATCAGCATGTTGTACCTGCACACACATCAGTAACTGGACAATACTACAGGGATGTCCTGAAAACATTGCAAGTCCATATCAGGTGCAAAAGACCACGTTGCCGTGAAGCAGGCTGGATGCTGCACCGCAATAACGTACGGCTGCATATTGCCAAAGTTGTTGCTGAATATCTTGCAAAAATCAACGTGAAGTGAATCTCTCACCCTCCCTATAGTTCGGATTTAGCCCCCAAGTAACCTTTTTCTATTCCCTAACTTGAAGAAACGCCTTCGTGGGAGGCATTATTCATCATCAGAAGCAGTGGTGAAGGTTGCGGAGGTGATTTTGAAGGATCTCTCAAAAATGGTTTCCAGCATGTTTTTGAGGACTGGCAGAAACGCTGAGACAAGTGCATCGCATTCAGGGGAGACTATTGTGAGAAACGCCATCAAAATAATGAGCATGAGTAAAGATACGATGTCAAAAAAAAAAAAAAAAAAAAAATTGTGAGCATTCTTTATTGAACAGCCCTCGTATATTCGCTTGAAAGTTTCATAGCATAATCTCTTCTCTATGTGGGGCCTATGTACTAAAAATCTGCTGCGGAGTAGAACCGCAACGTCCAAAAGCGCCGCATACGACCACTTGAAAGTAGTTGCTGGACATCCCTCGTCAGCTCTTTGCTGACGCTCCTTACGTATGCCATGTGTACCCAACTGCCTAGGGATAAACAGTCCCTCCCGTACAATACTGTGTCATTATGTCTACGTATTCTGGACTCATTTTCAGATACTACCAGTTAATCTCCGCACCTTACCCCACGTAGAGCAGAGTTGATGTTATCAAATTGTATGAACATAGTCATCTCCTCTTCATCTAAAATACAAAAAATAAGCAATTTTCGCAATAGCAGCTTCACGTTCATACAGTTGCTATAACCTGCTGTAATGTACACATTTGTAATGTATTATTATTATTATTATTATTATTATTATTATTATTATTATTATTATTATTATTATTATTATTATTATTATTATTATTATTATTATTATTATTATTATTATTATTATTATTATTATTATTATTATTATTATTATTATTATTATTATTATTATTATTATTATTATTATTATTATTATTATTATTATTATTATTATTATTATTATTATTATTATTATTATTATTATTATTATTATTATTATTATTATTATTATTATTATTATTATTATTATTATTATTATTATTATTATTATTATTATTATTATTATTATTATTATTATTATTATTATTATTATTATTATTATTATTATTATTATTATTATTATTATTATTATTATTATTATTATTATTATTATTATTATTATTATTATTATTATTATTAGGTCAGTATGAAGGATCTCTAATAATTTTTTCAATCCCATCTTCAAATAGTAAATAGAAAAAGTATTGCATTTCACGCAAAATATCGACGCACAAGATTCACAGGAAATATGAACTGTCCAGCAACGCAAAGAAGGTTCCTGAAAGGAATTTGTTCCCTTACACCGTGGGATAAGTACAGCCAATCTGTGTGGCAGAGAACGCATGCTACACAAGATGCAGAACCGTTAAAAACATTCGCCCTATTCACTCTGTACACTAAAACAGAGAAGATTTATTTACAAAAGTAGAATCCGTCAGAATGTTTTTGAATGGTCTGTAACTGTACTGACATGCGGTGTCATAAACTATACCGAGGGAGAGTGTATGAACCTTCTGCAATCCCCCTGCGTCTCAGACCGCGGAGACTTTCTCTTCTGTGGAGGACAGTATATGTTTTGAGGCCCCTCAATAAAAGAAACACTTTTATAACAACGGATCCGCGTTTAATTAACGTCCGTCAACATAAGTCATATCGGACAATGTATGAATTGAGTAAAATGATGCTCAAATGAGCCCGAATTCATAGAGCTTACAGTTACCCGACATTCATCTTTCAGGATAAGGGGAAAAAACGGAGAAAACCTTACCATAACTCACTCTGGCCGAGATTCGAAATGCGGACATTTTGGATGTGAGGCAGACCAGATAGGCTACCCTAAGCAGGAAAGGAGGGCCAAAGATCCTCGTCTCTCTCTCTCTCTCTCTCTCTCTCTCTCTCTCTCTCTCTCTCTCTCTCTCTCTCTCTCTCTCTCTCTCTCTGTATGTGTTTGTATGTGACTTAAAGGTGATTAAGTATGTTAAATAAAGTTTTAATACCCTATTACTAAAAAGTGCTTTGAACAAATTTGTTTTTCACTAGCTGAATCTTAAATTTAATACTTGAAGTTTACCACGTCATCCCACTTAGAACCAACTGGGTCCCTCTATCTGGAAGGCCCCCTAAAGTGCCAAATAAAACAGTCGGCGTTTAACTTTATTGTTACATTTAAAAGTTATGGGCAATATTCCCTACATTTTATTCCCTCTGTAACGGTATATAGGTAGAAGTATTAAAGAGATTAGTGCAACATAACATTCCTGTTCATAATACTAAAAAACCTGATATGCTACATTCAGATGACTTTCTCTGTTCACTTTTCTGTAAATTATTCTTACGGACATTTATTCATCTGTCTACTTATTAAATTCTCATGACATTTACTGCAGATATCAAGAAGTTTATATAAACTGGCTTAAAGGGACGCCCTCCTTGGTAGCGTGGTGGTAGCATGTCTGCCTCACGTTCAAGAGGTCCCGAGTTCGAATCTCGGTCAGGGTGAGTTACCTGGATAAGGCTTTTCCGGAGTTTTTCCTTACCCTGTAAGACGAATGTCGGGTAACTCTAAGCTCAATGGACCCCGGACTCATTTGAGCATCATTTCACCCATTCCATTCGTCGTCCGATATGACTTAACGTTGGAGGACGTAAATTAAAAAAAAAACTGGCTTAAAGGGGCGGTCAAATTCATAAAAAGTGGGAAGCAATGTGTTGACTTTGAAGTATTTTAACATCCAAACCACTCCACAAAGAATATATCGGAAATGTTTAACGCTATGAAAAATTGCATTTTACTGAAATCATTTGCTTTTACGAGATCTGCAGTTTTATTACGATTTTTTTTTATCTCTTAGTTCTCCAGCTACACATAATTCTTTGAAAATGAAAAGGAGTCTATTCATAGAAAATGAAGGACATATGTTTCACAGTTAACATTTATTAAATATATGGGGTTCCAATCAAATTTTTCGGAACTATTTTACGAAAGTAGAAGAAAGTTCCATTTAAAGAGTATTTGAAGGGAGAGTTGGACATGTTTTCTTGAAAAATGTTCCCTCTAATCCTTCGTAGATGCAGAAATTAAAACCAAATTTGATATTCAAACGACTATTCATCTCAGAAATAAGTTGGTCACATACACAAGCACACAAACACGAATTTTTTTCTTATAAGGCCATTTTTATATTCGGGTATCTCGAAACATGCATTTAAATTGGAATATCCATATAAAGTCTTAGGTGAAATGAATACTTCCTCCATTTACTATAGTTAAAGACAGATAACTTTAGTATATGGCGTGCTACCGTGTTCGCATGTCACCCAATTGACACGCGTGGCATAGGTTCCTCAAGTGTGGAGTACAGTAACACTTAACGTGAGCTCAGGTCGTAGTAAAAGTATGTCTTAATCAAACTTCTGTATTTAATCAAACCAAATGCCAAGTGAGAGCTTTGATTTCATCTGTCCACACCTTACTCTTTTTCCTTTAACACGTACCCAAAGTATTCCATTAAAAATCGATATTGAAGTCTTACTTGAAAAATACATTCTGACGTCTACTGAGTCCCTCCTAATTGTTTTAGGACAATGTGCATATGTGTATCTTATCGTATGCGGACGGCGTAATTTAGAAAAAAAAAGGATGAATACCAAATAATATGCATATCAGTCATTCATTAAACAAGCCAAGAGAGCATTTCTAAGAAAATCACCCTGCTCGAAAACACTCTTTATGTGGAAAAATTTTGGTCCAGTGACATCTATTAAAATATGCTATATTTGAAACATTAATGTCAAAAATACAAATTATATCTTAAACTTTATTTGAGACCTTGCGTATGAGGTCTGCTATATTCCCTGTGAATTTTGTAATAATGGAAAACCATAACGAGTAGACAAAGACGTACAATATGAAACAGTTGTTAATATGTCAAGTGCCAGAATGATGTTAAATTTATTAATTTATGATTCATACTGATATCTTTAAAATGTTGAGAGTTTTGTTTTGAATTAATAAGTTATAGATGGCCATGACTTAATAGAGTAGGTCACAAACAGGTGAAGATAAATGTTAATATCCAATCTAGATGAAGGGTAAATATGATAAATTAAATAGAAAGATAAAATTATAAAGAAAATTGTTTTAGGACTTTATATTTGGAAAATTAGAAAATTATGTAATTCAGAATTAATGTATTGGACACAGGGAAAGGTGATATAGACTAGAATATTTAGTTACCATGGTTATAAGGTGAAATTCAATAAATGAAAAGGGCAAGATAGCGTCTTTTGGGTCGCGATCTAAAAGTGAACAGACGCGTATGTAGAAGTGCTGCATTTATTGACATTTAGCAAAGGTCTGGTTGCAAACCAGAGCATATGAACTGGTTCAAATTATTCCTCAACGTAGGAAAAGTATTATTATAAATTGTGTCAATATATTGATTCAAAATACAAATATTATTTAAATTAAGTTTCGAGTTTAAAGAAAAACTTTCAACATTATTTTTTATTTCCCTAACATTAAGTTCCATAATCCAAGTATCCGATACCACGATCAAGAGAAGAACTCATGCAAACCGGAGCTACAAATAACGTCACAACATCTGCATCACTGCAACATCACCAATAGAATACGGCTACAAATGCTACAGCGACGTGGGACAACCACCATTACACCATCATCACCATCGCGAAACTGCTACAAATAGGACACACGAAAATAATTTGTGCAAATACACTTTTCATGACTTTAGTTGCTTTTTAAAATATTCCTTACTGTAGCTTCCGCTTTCCTAAGTGTAATTTTATCATTCATGAAAATTTGAGATCCTCCTTTTTCCTTCCCTCACAGGAGTTCGTTACCAAGAGAAGATTTTTCAACGTTTTCTTCTGCATGTTCTATGCAACCAAGTATATGAAAATCTGTTTTCTTCTCCTTTTATCTAGAATATAGCTTAATGCATACTAACATTAAAATAGCATAGAAGTCAATGTGAATGTAATCATTTAATTTTCTCGTCATTGTTTATATATTCAACAAAACAAGAATAATGTGATTGCACATCCAGAATGAGATAATTTCCATATATTTTTACACACTACCTTGATATAGGGATGAAATAAAATATTACAAATAGCATAAAATGTGCTAGGAAAAGTTTAGAAATTACTCTTATCTATGTATTTAAAGGTTTTAAATTTTAATTCTTATGAAATATACATTAATATGTCCTAGAATATTTTACATTTAAGACTGAATACTTCAAAAAATCATTTTTCTAAACAATCCTGGATGACTCAGTTATAAGCGCTATTCACAAAAATGCTGTTTCATTTAGGCTTTGCAATGAAAGTGACGTTGGTAATTTCTAGAGTTGAGTTACCTCCTGCAAGTGGTGACACTTTCATTATTTCACTACCGTCCTCAACCAATATCGTCAGATACAACTTGGGGAGGAATGACCTAGTGCGACTGTACTGTCGGATTATATTGTTAACGTTGTAGAAATAATGCCTTGCGAAAATATTGATGCCTCACCCAACATGACTACTGTTTGTACTGACAGCAAAGACACGGTATACAGGAACCAAGCACAATAGGTAATGTCAACATAGCATAATTGTAACGTATAACTGAACAAGTGAGTTGGAATACGTGGAAATATGTTTCGTACTTGAAAACCAGAAAGATTTTATCTATTGCTGAGAAAAAGTCTAACCGAAACAGCGTATAATTGAGTTAAATATCAATAGATATCGTTAGGTGCCTAAGACATTTAACTTAGAGGTGAAGAAGTTCAACTTAATATGCAGAAAAGCGTGAAGTATATCATATAAAATTCCTTTAGCTTTTAAATAATTATAACTCATTTTAACTTTTAGCTCATATCGGGGCTTTGACTTAAAGAACAAAAACTGAGCACAGTGGTTGCATTTCTTCATTTGTTTTAACGTGACATACCAGTACAAACCTCCACACTCATACTTTTCAGAGAATAACTGCAATAAAAGACGCAAATTCTATCTCTAGTGGGGAATGAAAGCAAATCTATCAGGATTAGATGAGCATTGGCATTAAGAGGTAGCCGGGGTTGTGCTTGAGTTACCTGGATCCAGTTACACTATGACGTATGGATGTGTTCAGATAGGAGAAATGAAATGTATAGGTTTAACGCACGTGTTTACTACATACGGCACCGCAGGTGGTGACGCTGTTGATGCATGAAATACAGATAGAGCACCGGTGGATAGAGATGGTGGGGGAAATCGGAGATCTCGGAGAAAACCTGTCCCAGCGCCGTGTTGTCCATCACAAAACTCACTTTGCGGTCACCTGGGATCGAAACCGGGCCGCCTTGGTGAGAGCCAAGTGGTCTAATCACTCAGCCACTGCGCGGCCATGTAAAGGAGACCTAGCACTTCAACGTATTGAAGATGTTTTGTATGTATGCAGCAGTTTTTTTGTGTAATTTACGTCCTCCAACATTAAGTCATATCGAACGGTGAATGGAATAGGTGAAATGATGCTCAAATGAGCCCAGGGTGCATAGAACTTAAGAGTTATCCGACATTCGCCATTCAGGATAAGGGAAAAAACCGGAAAAGCCTTATCCAGGTAACTCACCCTGACCGAGACTCGAACTCGGGACCTCTTGAACGTGAGGCAGACATGCTACCACCACGCTACCGAGGTGGGCGGAGTAGAGTTTTGTGTTTCCACAATTTGCAGATATAGACTTCCCGATGGTACCACCAGATCCTATTCCTCTTGCAGACTTACACATCCTACTGGAGAACCCGGCATACAGTCTCTGCCCGCCTTATCCACAGAGGAAGGTTTACACGCATGCCGAGACTCCCACGGACAATTACAGCTAAGCAGGATGAAGATGAAGTCAGGGGATATAAGTAACTCTGCAAATTCCCGAAAGAAACTATGGGTAAGGGAAGTCGGCTGCAGGAATAGAGCCCATGACGTCCCGAATATAGATTCGTACTTGACAAATGACCTTCAGCGGAAATCCAGTGAGAAATAGTTTGTTTCCTCTGTTGCGTTAGTGTATATAGTAGAGTGCAAAAGTTCTGTGTGGTACGGATATCTGTATGCAAATGTTCTAAGATGCGCTAGTTAGTTATGTAGTTACACGATGGTTTCTAACGTGACAACCTCCAACAGTGTCACAAATAAAAGGAATAAATCTACATAGTCAAAGTCGCGAGATTATTGCTAATATTTATGAGTATATGTAGGAAGAAGTCAATCAGCTCAAAAGCATGTATGTAAACGCACATCTCACAACAGACTGTACCTCTCTCTCTCTCTCTCTCTCTCTCTCTCTCTCTCTCTCTCTCTCTCTCTCTCTCTCTCTCTCTCGGTACCAACATTCCTACAAAAGGTTAGTACTGACTGGCACCCAACCTTTCATATAAAAGTTTTATTTTTCAAGAACAAACGTGCAACCTGCACCAGTCATTCACACATACCACCTTATTGGGGTACCCACAATTTTAGTGGATATAGACTTCATTGAGCACTACCTCCCTCTGTCCTTCCACACACTTACATACATAGAGTTAGTTTTTGCAATATTTGATATCTAAGTTAATCACTGTGAATACGTAGTTGATTGTGTGAACTAAATTTACAATTCATTTGTCAGTTGCCATAGCAACAAGAATGAAACAGTCGTTAATACTTCAGTACCAGAATGACGTAACACCCAGCAACATAATACGATACCAATAGGAAATGACGTAATACTCAACAGAATAGTAGCAAGTTTGATTCATTATTGCTTTTTCAAGTATTTCCAAAAGTAATTGGTTAGCTACGAACTGAAAGTTACTTATCAGATCTCGAATGCAGGGCCTCATGTTCCCAAAATGCATTTTCAGCCTGATAAGTATCACAGTTCTTATAATCTGGTAGCTGTTAGAATAAATTAAAGTAACGGGTCATCGATAACTCCCTCCGCACTGGGTACTAGACTATCGCTCGAGAAACGGTTGGCATTCCTAGGTTTCTGCATTCCATTCCGAATCACATGATATTGTTTCCAGCACGTACTCACCGGCTGCCAGAGAGTCATTTTGCTGGTCAGTTTGATGTAGAGTTAACTCATGTGTATGTCGGCAGCCTCCTTTGGCGAACCCTTATAATCGTTTTACAACCCCGGCCCTCCTTCTCGCAGTCCGTTCTGCAAGGTTGCCACCTTTCTCGATACGTCATGGGTCTCGTACGAGGTTTCGTATAAATAAATTATCTTATGTCCATTACTGCGAAACTTCCTTAGTTTTGACAAATACAATTCTACAATTCTACTGGATTCCATAATAACCCTTATCTTATTCAAAGTGCAGTATTTGAAACCCAGCTCCTTTAGGAGGCCGCGTAAAATGCAGTGCCCATAACGAAAATTACAAATTTCTTGCAAATGTGCAACCCATTCATCTAAGGTGGATGCTCTCCCTTTTGCATAGAATCTATAAATTTCTCGACGAATTAAATCACATGTGAAATTATATCTATACTTTAGAGAAATGTTTCATTTTGTTTTCACAGTTGATCGGCGTCTTTGGTATTCCTTTCGTCACAATATTTCTTACTGTATTACAGTGAATACCCAGGTTTTTATCATCAGGTTCATTGCACGACCCCTTACCTAGATTATTTTTCAGCACATACTTATATGTGTTCAAAACAAGCGCTTGAATTTCCTTAGAAACAGTTCCCGTTATAAATTTGTTTTTTGAGGCTTTTCCAGTAACATAACTCGGTCCAGTCATTCACGCTATTGTCATCACTTTATTTTCACTTGACTGAAAGTTATCTACTACTTTATTTGCATTTACCACTGCATTTCCCTCCCACGGTCTCCACATCGTGACACACAACGAATTTCTGCACGTAATGAAACAGATCAACTGGAAGTTGGAACTTTGGCAACTGAGACTCCACGTGGAGTAAACATACGACTGTCATTTCAAGAAAATCAGGGTTGCTATTGGTCTTCAACGACAGTGTTCCATTCCTGAAATGTGGAGATAGATTTATGACGGTCATTAGTGGGCGGTAGGATGAGTTTCCTTTGAATCCGAACTGCACACGCGTTGACTAGACAGACTTTACGTGCTTGTGTTCCAGTGCTGCCACCGAATTCCTGACTCTAGGGGAATTTTGGTTACACGGGAGGTGCGGAGCGACTTCTCGATGGCCCGCTATTACTCCGCATTCCGCAATGAGCTGCGCCTCTAGTAATTATTGTCATTGGTTAACATAACATTTGTGCGTGCGCACGTAAACAGCAATACCGCTTACCAAAATTTGACTGCTATCTTTGTTGTTACGTCAACCAGTGCATTTTTTTAACTTTTGAGAGCCATTGTTCTTACTGAAATCACTTTATAATGTTAATTATATATTAAAAACATCTTGAATGGTTTACTGAAAGCAGATAACGCTTAATAAACCGTGGGACTACATTGTGGAAGAACACGGGAGTATTACAACCCACCAGCCGGTGCGGTTCATTTCCGCCACGTGCTTCTTGGACATTTACTTTATTCTTACAGCTAACAGATTGTAATATGCGGAATATTCTTTGCTTCTTGCAAGTATCTTCATTGCAATAGCTTTTTATTTACTTCCTTTTAAGCGAACTGTCTCAAATAACTACCCGTTTGTTAATAACTCTCCCAACAAACTATATAGACCCTCTTGCCTCACTATATTGGAAATATCCTCTGAAGGACCAGAGCGACTCATGCGGCAACTATTTTCAATTAAGAGCTCTCTCTGTTCCAGCCGACTAACACTCATTGAAAAGCGTTGAAAGCGGACCAACTTTGTGCTCATCTTCTTTTACATCCCTGAACATCTGTGCCATCCACTGCCGCTATTGTACCAGTGGGGAGAAACTGGGCTTTTAATATTCCGATTGGAGCCCGGTTTTAAACAGAAAAAAAGTGTTCCATAAATTATGAGACAACCCTCACATTTGTGAAGATAGCGTGAGGCTGATCTCCACCGTATTTTAAACGAAGGCAGGTTTCATATATGATATCGATGTTACTGTCGTTTAATCTGGCTCTGTGCAGATTTCAACAGCATCATAAAAATTCCTCTTCCTGTATTCCGGTAACGCTAAAGGGAATCTGTTTCAGGCACTAAGTCGAATAAAAATAATTCTTAGGTCAAATAATGCTAGTATTCTTACTATCAACAATATAGAAATGTATCCCTAATAATTATGATCACACGATTTGTGTTGTTATACAAAGCTAGGGGAAACAAATGCAAGAATTCTTGAAGTAATAAGACTTAAAAAAAATCTCATAACTTTCTCTATTCCAAAAGCTTATTCCACTGAATACTTCTTGTAATTGAGATAGTCTGCATCACAATTACACATTCATTGTAAAAGTTAAGAAGAATACAGTAGGCTAAATATATCAGACTTTTCAGGAGCAAAACTGTGTGATGGCTTTGTGATTCTATGCTCTTTACACGGTCAAAAAAATAAACGAAGTCTGTCCTCTGGTGGTTAGTACCCGGAGGTCCTGGAGACGTTTCCCGGCTGGAAATCTTTCTTTATTCAGGACTATTCCTCATGCTCCTTAGAGTTTAGAGATATGACATAGAGTAGCTGTGTATATAATTTAATATAATGTGACATCCTAGTAGCTAATCGATCCTTTCCGACCAAAAGGCCCTCCCTCCAGCCAAAACAGAAATATCTCTTGAGCCCTAATATCAAGTTTTTTTAACTATATTGTTCACAAAGAGTTCTGGGCTAACACACATTCACACATACATTTTTAAAAATACTTTTATTAAGGAAGGTTAAAAACGTGCATTTTCGGTGAAATCTCAATATCCAATACATTGGTGAAATGTTTACTTAATATAAGTAAATTATGGAGAAAGTAAAACCTAATGTTTTAGAAATTATGTTCATATGCAGAATGATAAATTTGGAACTCTCAGCAAGCTTCCTTGCTAGATTGTTTTTAAGTGATTCCAATGTTTATATTCCTTCCGTTTTAACTGTACGTGTCTATGAATTTAGTTATCTATTTTAGAAAAAGAAAAATATCAAGAGTTGCACAAATATACTGAATTGAATACTGGAAGCATATTAACACATAACTCATCATAGTTTTCCCTCTGCCATGTTTGTCACATCCAAAGTATCCTATAAAAGCTCCAAGGGACACACTTCTATATGAACTACTTTTCCTATCGTTGCAGATGTATGTTGCAATGAACAATGAAAACTTGACCTTATATACCCACTAATTTAAACATCCTCATGCATCCAGGGTAGGAATTCCAAAGATATGAAAGCCAATGAACTGTGATTCTCCGTCAGTTTATTTTGGGTAAAAATGTGGTAGCAGGTACTCAAGAGTAATGCACAAAATGAGAAGGGGCTCCAGTCTGTTGGAAAATCACTGTCTCCAAGATGTATGAAGTGCCTCACTGTGAATTTAGTGTGTACATAATGAAGCTTGCAAAGATTGCTCAACCGTGATGCGTCGGTAGCACTTGGTTTGAACTGTGAGATGGTCGTCTAAAATTTAGCCGAGACTGTGATAGATCATGTATTGTCATGTTTAAGCAGATTTAGGATTTTAGGTGCATATTTCAGACGAAAAAGAAGGGGAAGAAATGCTCAAATAAGGCAAAAAGGGACAAAAATATGTTGGCTTATTCAACTAATTCAACAATATCTCTTTTCTCTATTCTAGTTTATTGAGTTAAAAAGAAGTATATCAAATTATCGCTCATCAGAAAAAGGAAAGAACACGAAGTTGTACTTCAACTATTAAGAGTACGTCTTTTTCTATTAGCTAAGGCTTCTTTCGACATCCATAGAAACCATTCGGACAAACCTTCTGCTCACTCGGAACGGCAACTCTAAAGATGTGACGAATTCCTCAATGTCCGGATTCTTCTGAAGACTAGACTCAAGTTTGTCTTTGCTAAAGCCATCTAACTGCTGCCACACGCAAGCAAAAATATTTCATTCTTTTTCGTTTTTCCAGACCTTATTCTCCTGAACGTTTAATAGCCGCAGTCAGGTACACTAAGGGCACTATATACTTCTATCTGCAAATTACGCATTTTCTCCTCTAGCAGAAGTTGCTGCGTTTTGGAAATTTCACCTGCGTCGGAATGGATATAAATAAAGCACAATCTCATTAATTTTGTCACAATTCTTACGTAGTATAGCACCCTACTCAATACAAGATCTCCAGCGGGGGATTTGAAAGGGAAAGACCTCGCCCATAGCTATCAACAGAATCTTCCTCGGCAGAGATGAATTGATTTGCGATGTGGTATTCGTTCCTTAGGAATTCACAAACTCTGTGAAGGACATGAACCAAGCATGTCAGACGCTTCAGCTTAGGAAACAAAGGTTTAAATTATTTACCAGATGAAACCATGTAGAGAGCCTGGTCCGTAACAGCAAGAAGAACTTTGTCAAACTCGATACCAGTAGGCCAGAGCTTTTGACAGAATTCGATAACTGATCGCATTACTGTACTGGTATTGGCTTTCTATAGCTCATACATTTTTAGCAACATGGACCTAAATTTCTCCCCTGCTAAGGGAAAAACTGAAAATGTTCAGAGCATATCACTCCATTGAGCTATGATTTCATCCAGAATTATTCCCAGTTCGTAATCAGATTCATTCTCCTTGGTTTCTTTTCCTTCTCATCGGTAAACAGGCTCCTTGTAGGTGTTTCTTAAAGAACTCTCATTGGGCATTGATATCTATCTGTATTTTTAAAGTAATTCCTTGAAAGTTGGATGAATCATCTTATTGAGCCAAAATGATACTTTTATCAAAGTTGCACACAATTTAATGTTGAATTGCCCCAAGTTTAGGCTTTTTGAAGGACTCCGTTGAAACAAATTTCTAATAGAGAATACGGTGATTTGTTTGCTTGAAGGATCTTGTTCATTTATTGCTTATAGATGGATGTGATTTGTTTGATGTGATCAAACAAACTTTTTTCATTTTCATTTAATATGAATTATAAACAGTAACTTACATGACAGATACGTCAGTGTCTATGAAATCTTGTTTTAATTCTTAATTCAGAACAATAAATTGGACACTGGATATCATTGGCGTAGTAAAATCTGGTATTCACTCGTTTAATCATGTAACTGAGGACTACCACCAGTTTCATTTAAAGTTGAAAATGAAGCCTCAACAACTGTACTATACATTTACTTACTTGCATCTACACTTTTGTATAACACTGTAACAATTGCCAGCATGTTCTCATTCTTGCTGTCTCATTGACAGTGAGTAGAACCCAGTCTCAATTCTGGGAACTACGTGCGTGTGGATACTGCCATCTCTACTTGACCTTGTCCTCCACCTCCACGCGAACAGATGGCGTCTGTCATAGCAACAAAACTCGCATTCGCCAACATCAAGTACTAATTCTCTTGAAGTTAAATGGACAGAAGGATATACAGTTGCTGTCAGTTGCACTATTTGTAGCGGTAAAGTGAGAGAAAAAGGATTTGTCGTACAGACAATTATTTTCCATTGTTGCAGGTGTGCTTTCATGTCCCGCGCGACGTTTACTAGAAAGGGTAGGCTTACTATTCAAATTTTCACAGAAAGCTCTGGAGATAACTGAAAGGTAAATATTTTGTATTTATTAGAAATCACATAGAATAAAATGAAATGAAATTTAGAAGATGAAAGGAAATTAAGAGCATGGAGATGGGGATAAACGCCCCAAAATAGGTAAAAGAGATACTGGAAAAATGCCTTTTGGAAATTAGGAAAAGAATTTCAAATGTGGTGCCTTTCCATAGAGCTCTAATTAACCCCGAGGAAAAAGGTGCACACCCAAAGTTCTGAAACCTGGTGATAACATTTCATTCAGTGGACATGTTCTGTTCTCTTATTGCAACCAAACTTTATAAATACCTTGGGAAATCAGAAAATCACTCTCATAGGTATATGCAGTATCATTGATCTCACATTCTTAAAGATGATATACATACACTTAGTGTATGAGTGCATGGATCATTGACCGTGCATCTATACAAGTTAAAGTGACAAAAATGGAGGAAAACAAATAGTGATGGATTTTCTCTGGATAATGGAATAAATTTAATCGGCCAGGAAATTTTCCTTTAGCCCCGTGTTTTGCCGCTTCCTGTGGCCAGCCAGTAGACCAGTATATAGAAATGTACTTCTAGCTATAGAAGTATAGTATCTCTGTGTGAATTTAACTTTTAGCTGGTTTTTCCATTGTGAACATTGCGACAAAATATGTACGCAGTCTCGATTCTCACAACAAAATGGAATTCTACTGGAATTGTTCTGTTTCCTACAGTTTCCCAGTTAAAACCGAGTGATTTCTGATCTTTTCTTTATTTATAAGAGAACTATACGATTCAAGTAATGGAACTTGAGTTTTTCTCTAGTCGGTGTTATTGCATTAGTGCCACCATAGGATAGCTCTCGCTGTTGATGCTCTGTGATAGAAATTATTTTTCCTGGAATATCGTTAGTTGGGTGATAAAGCCATATCTATGCAAAGAGAATTGGAGATGACTTGTTGAAAACTGAGCAGCCGGTTTCGCTTATGACTATCCTTTTATACACACAAGTGTACAATTTGAACAGGTTCCCACCTCTTATTTAGCAGTCGTTAGCATTCAAAGTTACGTCTGCAGGAGGCTTCAGTAGTTTCGTGTGGACGGTAATATTCTCGCCCTTATCCGTACTTCATCATGGAAAGACGAAAGTGACCTTTTACCAAATTACAATAGATATTATCTCCTGTTAATTTCAGTGATAAATTTATGAAGGCGACAGAAGGTCACGTTTTAATGGTTCGTTCTTTCTGGTCTCAAAAAACTACTTCACATCACTGCAGTAAGAGCATTTCGAAACAATAGTAGGGCCAATAGTTACTTATGGGAAACTACTCTACCAGGAGAAACTAGAAACTACTGACATGGAGAAAACAGAATACTGTAAAAGCAAGAAAGGTGCATAAAGATGGCAATAGAATCTAGTAAATACGCACCAAAGAGAATGGCGTATATATTCACCCGGGAGACATATTTCCTGGAAGATATAAGGAAGAAAATGCTACTATCAAATACAGAAGCGTACAGAGAAGCGATAGCAAGAAAGAAGCAGAGAAAAAGGAGATAAACATCGAACTTTTCGGAATTGATGCCATGATAAAAAGACAATGGATGGAGAGCAACCAACCGCAGGGACACGCCATAGTAGGTCTTGAAATTCATGGATCCTGCCATTTACTGTATACAACCAAGAAATTTCTCCAACCGAACGACCAATGTGTATGCAAATCTAGTGGAAGAAAGGTGTGAACTCTACCACTACAAGTGCTAAAATGGTCATGCATTCTAAATGAAATCATAAAAGAAAACACATAGGTTAACTACTTAAATACTAATTCGTGTACAACTTTCACTTATTATTTTAATATTACCGTGCTATTTGTCCCCCATTAACTCATTAAATCCCGAAATGTGTATAGACATTGTATGTATAATGTATAAATTAGGTTATTTTATACATGAAATGTATATAAAATTGTGTTATTGTTATTATTGTGATAAATGTGATATTGCTAATATTAATCAGTTTTGGCATTACAAGATCCTTCCACATTTTTGCAGTGACACCAACCATTTGACATTGGCAAGAGTAATTGAAAGGTGAATTTGAGAATATAAACACTGTGCTAGCCAATTATTTTGCATTAACCAAGGATGTATGCTTCGGTTTTATTCATCATTATACCGAGGTTATCGGTAGTCTTCCCTTCGGGGTTGGCGCGCGTAAGTGGCGTATCCACTTCCATCCCGTCTTGACGTTGTGTTCAGATGGGGGGGCTTTTTAGACTCCAGGTATTGCTCTATGGAAAGAGCCCCGGAGTTTCCATCGCTCCCGGGTAGAAGGAGGCCCGGGTCCTTGGTCCTACGGGTCCAGGACTAATGGGAGTAGAACCTCTGCACTTAACTATTCATCGTTCAATTAAAACGAATTGTTAAAACGAAAGTTTTTCAATTCACTGCTAAGAGGACCGAGAAGGAACAGTCAGTTCTGGCAAAAAATGCAAGTCCTAAAACATTTCATTATTTTTGTTAAAAATCAAGGAGAAGGTTATGAACTGATTGGGCCCTTAGTGGTGGTAGGGGAAGAGGTTGGTTTTTTTTTTTTTTTTTTTTTTTTTTTTTTTTAAACAGGTAGATCGGAGTTTCTTCCCCATTGGAAATATGGGGAGGGGAGGTCAGTGTTTTAAAAGTTTGGTTCGTAAATAACTGCGTGTACGTGTACACAGGCGTTTTTCTCCTGTTTTGTTTGTGTGCTGCCGGTTTCTCTGTTTTTGTTTTGTTGATTGGTTGTGTTCTTTCTTTTACTTTCCATGCGACCCATATTAGCAGAGGAACTACTGTATTCCATTTATAAATTCTCTGTGAAGATTTCACAGGAAATACATGTTTAGGAGGTCTCTTTAAGAAACAGTTCCGCCACGCGCGAAGTGGTGTGAGATTACCATTACCGATAGGTAATATATTCCAAAGCCCAAACGCCTTAGATATAATACTTCCAGTTAAAGACAAGCCATAAAAGGAATAAAAAATGATACCTTACACTTTACTCTTGTACACACTTCTTATAAAGGCATAAGTCATAAAGTGTGTGTGTCTAAATATCTACAATTAGGGTGCGAAGGTTCTATCTATATCTTACAATTTACTAGCTTTGTAAAGTCATTCAGAATGATAAAGACTTCACAGGACATTCCCACGAAATTCAATATCAAATTTCATTTGCCTTAAAAGTATTTTAAAAATGTAACATTTTAATTAAAACCGATAGAGACATTTCTATAAACTCAAAATTTTCGAAAAATATTGCAGGTAAGGCCGTAGTCAGAGCAGGGATGATTTTCATGAACATTTAGTGTCGGATTCTTACAATTTTCTGAACATTTAACTGAAACGTATTTTTCAAAAAGGAATTATTTCATTCAATGGGCCTCAAAAAGAGTATTTCCATTGAAATCTCATATTGATTACACAGCACAGTTAGTGTATTTTTGGCCCGTCTCGGTAGTGTAGATGGTAGCGTGTCTGCTCACGTTCAAGAGGTCCCGAGTTCGAATCTCAGTCACGGATAGTTACCTGAATAAGGTTTTTTCTGGGGTTTACCTTATCCTTAAAGACGAATGTCAAGTAGCTCTAAGCTCCATGGACCCTGGACACATTTGAGTAACATTTCACTCACTTCATTCGCCGTCCGATATGACAACGTTGGAGGATGTAAAATTACAAACAAACAAGCATTTAGTGTATTTTGCAGTTCTATCTTCGCTTCGCTTGTGCTCAAGGGATGCCCTCATGATATCACACCCGAATTTGTGTGATTTTATTTATGTAATACCGTCTTAAATATACATATATTTCATCAGTTTGCCTACATGGTCCAATATGAAAGACCAATGAAGTGCAATGTGTTTTGGGACGCTTCATTTAGTGGCAACGGAGGAGCGGCACAAAAGCCTAGAACTAAGTAAATACAATTGACTAATTCAAAATTTGCGCATTGATTATGTACCTATGTGGTATAGCCCATTAGTCTTACTTCCTTGCTCTTGACATTGCAGCGAAAGTATGTGATGTTATAGCTATGGTGTATTAAACACCAAGAGGAACAACTGTACTGACAAGTTCATTTTCTTAGAATCATAAACAATGGCAAACAAGCTCAGTGATAAATTGTTTTAAATTCATGTATTCTTTTCCCCTTTATTCTTTTAATACGAAGAGGTAACTTTTATGTTCTATGCTACATTTTCTCGAGCTGCAATTTCTGCGGTTTATTTTATGTTTACTCATATAAGAATAATTTATAAAATGAAACACTAGAGTGTTTGATCACAATAATAATAGTCTAGGCATTAAGGATTTAGCATAAAACGATTTATAATAAATAAAATGTAATTAAAATAAATATACTGATATCTGCATTTTAAAAACGACACTAATCCTATATGAAATGTTCATTATCAAAAACTTAGCATTAGGTAAAAAGCCTGCAATATTGTATGCTTTAGTTATCGACATAGGAATTCTGCTACAGTATCCTCTTGAATGCTCACCTCTATAACATAGATGGTAGCGTGTCTGCCTCACATTCAAGAAGTCCCGAGTTCGAATATCGGTCAGGGCAAGCTACCTGGATAAAGTTTTCTCCGTAGTTTTCCCTTATCCTGAAAGACTAATGTAGGGCAACCCTAAGCTCCATGGGTCCCAGACTCATTTGAGCATCATTTCACCAATTTTATTCACCGTCCGCTATGACTTAACGTTGGAGGACGTAAATCGAAAAAAAAAAAAAAAAAACCTTGAATGAAGAGTATAAAAGGAAATATAGCTATTTAATGCACAAGTTCATTGTATCTCTTTGAAAATAATGGTAGCATTCTTGCGATGTTTTTTTAAATGCCTGTAAGACCGTTCTACTGAAGTCATTAAACATAATACTTAAAGCAGCAATGACTAATTTTTTTTTATTTTTAACTTGAGAGGTTGTTTAGCGGCACTGGTGACATCTACAGTAAAACTGCATGTTTTCAGCAACCGGTAAACTTAGCTAAGCTCAGACCTTCAGGAAACGGACATTTTTCTTTCTGGTTCCATTTTGCTAATTACATCGCTAGAGCGTTTCGCTTTGATGTTCCATCGCTTGGAGGACCACAGAGTCCAAGAAACATGTATGTGAAAGTTAAAAAAAAAAAAATTAAATAAAATCTCGCTAGTTTTGCTAATAACAACACCACATTGCTGAGAAATTAATATCTGTATCACCAAGAAAGAGAAGAAACAAAAGATATATTATCTAGAAGAAAAGCTCAACACCAATAGATCCCATGCCAAGTGGCAGCGGGGGAGGGTCTGTTTTCCGCGTACGTCATTCCAGCGAACCTACGCGTTCGGTCGGACCAGAAGTTTTTTCCGTGACGAAAATAATGTTGAGTATGACATAAGTGAGGCCTGTCGTGAAGTAATTTTAGACACGTCTGCCCTCCAATTAACCCGAAATCTCCTCAAGCTATGACATCACATACTTTCGCTGCAATGTCACGAAGGTTAATGGGTTATACCACGTACATAATCAATGCACAAGTTTTGAATTGGTCAGTTATATTTACTCAGTTCTAGGCTTTTGCGCCGCACCTCCATTGTCACTGAATGAAACGTCCTAAAACACCATTGCACTCCATTAGTCTTTTATCTTGGCCCATGCAGGCAAACTGATTAAATATATGTATATTTAAATTAATATTATATAAACAAAATCACATTTATTTTGGTCTCGTATTGGTGGCATCCATTTAACCGTAGCCATTAACTTGTTATATTGATTTGCTATTGTTATTACAGTATTAAAGAATACGTTTATCACATTAAAATCTGTGGTTTTTTTTTTTTTTTTTTTTTTTTTGTAATTTACGACCTCCAACGTTAAGTCAAATCGGACGATGAATGGAATGGGTGAAATGATGCTCACATGAGTCCAGGGTCCATAGAGCTTAGAGTCATCAGACATTCATCTTTTAGGATAAGAGAAAACCCCGAAAAAATCTTATCCAGGTAACACCCCTGACCGAGATTCGAACTCGGGACCTTTTGAACGACAGACAGACACACTGCACATTACCAAGGCGGGCTTAAAATCTGGCTTGTGTTAGATGTTCTCTGAACCTTTAGCACCGTGGAAGCTGCTAGCAATACTACTAAAGATCATTTAAAAATATCGAAGAAGTATATTTAGTTCGATGTCTTAAAATAACTTACAAAGAATGTTAATTGGGGATTAACTGCCAAACATTGTCCAAAATTACATCAAGCTTTTGTGTACCTATCTTGCCTATATATCTTATATATTGGAAACCCTTTCTTATTTTTATTTATATATCTGGAAAGCATTCCGACACAAAAATGGCCTCTCTTTTAACAACATTTTTATTTTCTTTGCCAACTAATTGTGGTTGGCAAGAGGAAGTGTTATATTCCACACAAAATTTTGGAATCAAGATGTCACTAGAAAAGCATACTTTAAAGCTCCTGAATCTGATGATGCGACAGCCTACAGAGGACCAGGACCTGCCAACTCAGCTGCCGGCCTCACGCCCACGCAAGATGGAAGTGGGCGATCATCCAACTGATACGGGGAGGAGATGTGGTCAGCATCTCGGCACCCCCAGCCAAATCAGGGCCGCTTGCCTATCGCAAACTCCTCTATTTCCTCACGATGCTTAGTGGGCACCGGTCCTACATCCGGGACTTAAAATCTTCTGCCCCAGGGTTGGGATCAATCCCGGGCCGCATTCCGTGGCACATATATGCGTGTGTGGGGGGGGGGGTGGGGTAGCGTATTGTGCGCGAACATGTAGCTCAAAAACTAAATTTCAGATGCAACATCTTTCGAATAGTATTATTTTCTTAGCTCGCTGTCCATAATTGGGATTGGGATTTCATTACGGAAGGCATTTGGTACATAGGCCACCATGCTGGGCCCATTGTTCCCAAGTGGGGGCACCCCCGGGAGGAAGGATGAGGCGAAGGAGACAGAGGGTGGCCGACCCAAGGAGCCACGACAATGCAGAGGGCAGGGTCCCTACTGTTAACTTGGATAGAGACTTCCTCCGACAGGCCAGGACAACGAACCTGCTCCCCTGCAGCGGGACGGCAACGAGCCCAGCAGCCGAGCCCTACTGGTCCCAGACAAGCGATCCGAGCCCCAAAGGTCGGGCTGGCGGTCACGAAATGGTCCCAGCACAGGAGCTGAGGCCGGCAACCGACTTACTGGAGGAGGAAGTAGTTTTCCTCAGAGCGTATCATCCTGCCATGCACCGCCGAGACTCCCGCCATCACTTCTATCCTGAAAGAGACCATCAGATGAGAGGTAATATGAAATGATAATGGAGATTAAATGGAGGGACAGGAAATTCGGGAATATAATTAACCTATCCAGCATTCGCCTAGCGACCCGGGAAACCCCGAAAAAACCATGGGTCAGGTAGGTCAGCCACGAGGATCGAACCCATGCCTCCCGAATGCGGACCACAGAGGAAACTGCCTGAGCCATCCCGCTCGGTGCTGTCCATCATTACTGTGAGGTGGTACAACTGGCAGCGATCTGTGCATTAAGACAATCGAAACTCTACTTTGTACCAGGATGATACTGAGCACGTCATCTCCACGTATCGCGTGAATGATTGCTTATGTTTGCTGTTCGTCATGGATGTACAGATCCGTCCAGATCAGCTGAAGACTGTATTATGGTTAATAATAATAATAATAATAATAATAATAATAATAATAATAATAATAATAATAATAATAATAATAATAATAATAATAATAATAATAATAATAATAATAATAATAATAATAATAATAATAATAATAATAATAATAATAATAATAATAATAATAATAATAATAATAATAATAATAATAATAATAATAATAATAATAATAATAATAATAATAATAATAATAATAATAATAATAATAATAATAATAATAATAATAATAATAATAATAATAATAATATTATTATTATTATTATTATTATTATTATTATTATTATTATTATTATTATTATTATTATTATTATTATTATTATTATTATTATTATTATTATTATTATTATTATTATTACCATCATTATCATTATTCATCGCCATCATCTGGACAAAGGAAATAATAATCAAATAGGTCACAGTAGCATTCATATTTTCACCCAGTCAGTGAAAAACAAAAGACAATTTGTGAACAAGCCAAGAGTTTTACACGAGCAGGCAAAGCGAGATGGTGGTTTTGTTGGAATGAGGATTTAGTTTGCCGAATGCAGCGAAAATGTTGTACTAGTAACATAACTCCTAACATAGGTATGACTTGCAATTATTCACGCATCTGAGTTTAAAGAAATATAATTTCAGTAAAATCTGTTAAGAGTGATTTTCTCATACCTTTCATGACCATCTGCTTCAAGTACTTTTTTCTCATTACTTGCATGACCAGAAAACAACCTGCAGTTGCTGACAGTTTAATTGTATTTGGTAGCAACAAACTTAACTTAAATCTTCAGGAACTAAACCTAACCTACTATTGTGAAGTTGTACCGTTTTGATTGTGAGTTAAACTTAATATAAACTGTATGTGAATGGCATAAAGAAGCTCAATTCTGGAAATATAAGAAGCCTGTTTTCCTTCTTTTTATGTTTCTTTTCTTTCGTTTTTGATGTTTTCTGTAGCTATTTATGTCAATTAAATGTTTAAACCTAGATACAAATGCGCTTTTCAAAGAATATTTGCAGCTTTTTAGATGTTAGCTATTTATTATATGTTAAAGATAAATTTAAGAATACATACTTAACTAATTATTCATCTGCATTCATTGCAGATAAACAGATGTGCCTCATTTTAGATATTTGTTTTTCCACCACATTGTTTGGAAACAGTAATGATTATGGAAGAACGTAATGATTAATCAAGTTTTTTATCACTTGTATTTCAAAATATTAATCGTCGGCAGATTTCTAATTACATTTTTCAACACAAACGCGAGAAGTAAACCTGCTAAAACTAACACATATTTCTAAGTCCTTAACTCTGCAACGCATAATGTGTATCTCAAAGCTATTTGTCCACATTTATTTCCACTAATATATTCACTTTACTAACATTATGTAATTAAAATGTTAAACAACAACTGAAATGCAAGTTAGAGATATTTAAGAATGAAAAGGATAATTTGTGCACCCCTAACTGACTGCGTATATGTGAACTAAATAACTTATGGACGCCCTAAGTGGGACATGTTGCATGTAAGGGCTCTCTGTAGAAGCCAACCGATTATCTCGTAAAATCTTAATGTTAACTGCTTATGGAGAAGTCATTACAAAATATTCACGAGGATTGTGCCTTTGCCCTTAGTGATGTTTTCAGTTTCAAAACATCACACTTAAAGCTTTATCTATAGCTGTAATTCAACTATTTTTCAGACAACTGAGATGAATTGGTATTTACTGATAGCAATGAATAAAGAATAAGGAAGAAATAAAAGGCAAGGTAATATGTATATTTATTTAACCTTTAATGGTTCTACTTTCTCACGGCATCAAGAATTTCTTTATATGTGGTGTTTTAAATGTTAACAGAAAAGTAATTTAAAAATAACGCAAGTTAGGTGTTCAGTTCAATTTATCGGTATTTTAACATGTATTTAAGTAAGTAATATTTAAATGAAGGGTATTTCACATTAAGAGCAGGATATCAAAGTCACAAATTTCTAAACAAAAAATTCGTAGATGTATAATGAAGCAAATAAAATTATTTAAACTTAACGGCAAAATATCAAAGCTTTATAAGATAGTAACCATATTGATCAGCGAAATAAGCGAATATGTTGAGTGGAATGAATTATACCTAATCACAACTTATAATATTACGAAAATCTGTATTTCCTAACGCTCAATGAATTTTGAAAACAACATTTATTGCAATATCTGAAAGCTCAAATATTAAGCTTATCCATCTTCATACCTCTCATATACCCTCACCAATTTTTGTGTTCATTCGCGAAATAATTCTTTTAAGCAAATTCTAAGGCTAGCGATCTTGTCCTCTGAACATTTTTAGTAGAAAAGCAGAATGTTTTCTCTGTCAAATATATTAATAACTAAGCTTGTTTATTTCTTGATGTACTCCTTGCTCCTTTCTTTATATTTTTTCTTCTTTTCTTTCTTTCCTTACGCATTGATTTATTTCCTGCTTTCTTCCCTCTTTAATTTTCATTTTATTCTTTCTTTTATTTCAGTTTACCATTTTTAAACTGCGCGATCGACCAAGAGCCGAGGTTTTGAATTATCCCGACTACTTGAGTGTGAATAGGACATATTAATCACCATACCTTCCACATACACAGTCAGCAATTATAAACAAATGTAGCGTTTAAGTTATTCTTGAAGTGAATCATTCATATTTGTAGGTGTGTCAAAAGCAGAATTAATAAAAATATACGCTCATTTAATGAGTGATGCCTACACTAATCCAAAATATGGTATCGTATTTCGTATGCGTGAAGTGGCAGGCTTCATTTATCGTAAGTTTCCAGTCATAGAAAATTCAACGAAAATCAAGTGGACTTCACAGGCAGTCTACAGAAAGTTCAATATATACATTATAAGAACTTGATACCTCTCTTCTCCCCTTACCAATTTTTGCAAAACTTGTAAAAAAATAATGATAAGGTGCCCCTTAGTGGCCATTAAATTTTTTTCTTCAATCTTTGCTAAGCACAGTCAATGGCATTAAATCTTTGGAGCACTCTGGTGCATAGTAACAATCACAATATCTTATATGTTACACATACATATGGTTTGATTTAGAAGTTTCTTTTTTGCATGGCGAATCTTTTAGCTCCATGTCTTGAGTCCTGATTTTCGTGAATACAGTGTTTCAATATTGCAATTGTTACGTAGAACTCTTCTTCCATATGATTTTGCTTGTCTCTTTTCTCTAATTCTTTAATGCCTGGACCTGTAAATGATAGCAGGTTTTTTGATTTTGAGTCTTCCAACTTAGGACATCCTTGAGGTTGCTGATTTTCCGATTCTTATTCCACATTTAAATGAGTTTTCACCATTTCTGTCTTCTCTAAATTATTAATAGTTTCTATTACACGTATAAGGCCTATTCCACAACTGATTGCATTTGATAATTGTGGGTCAAAAATATCACAGGTATTCGTAATGACCATTTAGCTAGATTATATTACTCTAGTGGCTACCGTTCTCTATTTGCATAGTCAGATCTTTAGACGTGTATCAGACATTTTTACTGTTGCTCTTCCTTCTCTGTGAATTGTTATATGCACGGCTTTTTTCCTACCTTTATATACAATTTATTTTTCACACAATGTATTTTGCAGTTCTTGTCCATTCTGATCTTCCAGAACCATATTATTCACATGTGTAATGTAAGTTGTGGGTGGGGAACCCTTAACTATCTGGATTATATTAGCAATATGCACATTAAATAGCGTAGGGGTCATTGGATCCCCATGTTGAACTCAGTTTAATTCGAATATAATTACTCTTATTTTTTAAATTATTTCTCCACCATCTAATTCTGTATCATTGAATTACATTATTCATTCAATTATCTCAAACTTTTATAAATTTAATCAAAATTGCAAGGTTCTAAGAAATAAGAAAAAACAAACAAAATGTTTTTGATACAATGAAGTAGGGGAAAAATCTTAATCTACTGTATTACGTTGGATTCTCTGCGATTTGACTGAGGTGCAGCAATGGGTGCGATACAACTCATTTGGAGACTTATGGAGACGCTTTCTGACGCCCTATAATTCCACTTGATGAGGCATGAACCAGATCGTACGAACCGCAACTAAAGCACCAATCCAAGGAGTGGCATTATTACGGGTCACCGCACAAAACAGAAGTCTGCCAAACCCCTACAGATGTGAACGTTCTGGTGCTTCTTCTGTGCGACTGTGATGTTGCATGCCTCTTTTTGGAGCATCATTTAAGCGTCGTGAAGCAACTGGTCACACACTTTGCGGAATCTTTCCACCACTTTGCAAAGCCCGCCTCTGGTACCATGTCTGCCTCACGTTCAAGAGGTCCTAAGTTCGAATCTCGTTCAGGGTGAGCTGCCTGAATAAGGTTTCTTCCGGGGTTTTCCCTTATGTCGGGTAAGTCTAAGCTCTATGGACCCTGGGCTCATTTGAGCATCATTTCATACATTCCATTCATCGTCCGATATGACTTAACGTTGGAGGAAGTAAATTACAAATAAAAATAAATCACTTTGCAAGACATTTGCGTACTGGTATAGCCTGTAGATGATTTATTTGTATTTTGTCTATCCTACACATTCATCGGACTTAAGTCCTGGTGATTCTGATCTGATTCCGAAGATAAAGAAAACGTTGCGTGATGTTCAATTCAGAACTGTTTCCGATGTTCTACAGGTTAGATCACTCCATTAGAAATATGAGCATAACAGGCGCTGCAACAGGAATCCATATTCCTGCCACATTGACAATGTTGGTGTAGTATCGAACCTCTTCAAGGAATTTGTAGATATCCATTTAATTTGTCACGAGAATATCTTAAACATTAGGCATTTTAATCAAAATCGTTAAAGGCTTTTTTAAAATTCAAAATTTTGGAAAATATTTCATTTGAAGGATAGTCAAGGATGCAGAAATTGTATCTAATTGTAATTAGTATTTAATCTACTTTTCGTTTTTGAGTTACCACTTCACAGACATATACACACGCGGAGCTTTTTCTACAAAGGGTCTTCTGGTGCCTATCCAGATAGTGATTGACGTTTACTATCCACGCGGAAGAACTGTTGAAGTAAATTAAGGGGATGGGTAGGTACGTTATTACGGTTGCCATAGCAAAGATTAGAAGGATCCATTAGAGTCGAGACGTTTCCACGACAACGTTAGACGCTAAACCCTTGTTGCCGAACGTGTTTATATGCGAGCGAGTTGTATATGCAGATCTTATCGTCTGCTAACTCTGCAGTAAACACAATTCCTTGCTGTTGTTTTGCTAACGCTGCAATAAACAAAATGCCTTTACGTTTGTTGCTGCTCTTGCTGGAACAGTGAGAGATTGTGTATTTGGCAAATTCCTTTGCATCCTATTTGTGGCAATTTACCTTGATTTAGGTGTGCTAGAGCCCATGTATCTGCGCGTGTGTTGTGAGATTTGTAACTATATTTTAATGAATCTGTATTTATAACTCAAAATAGTGACAAAGATACAGCAGAAAAACAAAACCTGAATGTGCTCGGAAACCAAATAAAACTATATTTGGTACTTACTATTCTCTTCGAGTATAGTACTACTACTACTATTACTAAATAGTAGTAGTAATAATAATAATAATAATAATAATAATAATAATAATAATAATAATAATAATAATAATAATAATAATAATAATAATAATAATAATAATAATAATAATAATAATAATAATAATAATAATAATAATAATAATAATAATAATAATAATAATAATAATAATAATAATAATAATAATAATAATAATAATAATAATAATAATAATAATAATAATAATAATAATAATAATAATAATAATAATAATAATAATAATAATAATAATAATAATAATAATAATAATAATAATAATAATAATAATAATAATAATAATAATAATAATAATAATAATAATAATAATAATAAATAGTAATAACCAAATCACCTTTGTATATAATCCTAACGTGCTCTCCACCTGTCAGCAATAAGCGGCAACGTCGCCACCGTCTTCATGCGAAACGTCAATGTCTTTCTACGAGGGCTGTTCAATAAAGAATGATCACAATATTTTTTGACAACGTACCTTTGCTCATCCTCATAATTTTGATGATCCTTCTCAAAATAGTCTCCCCTGAATGCGATGCACTTGTCCCAGCGTTTCTGTCAGTCTTCAAAGACATGCTGGAAACAATTTTTGAGAGATCCTTCAAAATCGCCTCCGCAGCCTTCACCACTGCTTCTGATGATGGATAATGCCTCACACGAAGGCGTTTCTTCAAGTTAGGGAATAGAAAAAGGTCACATGGGGCTAAATCCGGACTATAGGGAGGGTGAGGGATGCACTTCACGTTGATTTTTGCAAGATATTCAGCAGCAACATTGGCAATATGCAGCCGCGCATTATCGTGGTGCAGCATCCAGCCTACTTCACGGAAATGTGGTCGTTTGCGCCTGATATGGACTTGCAATGTCTTCAGGACATCCCTGTAGTATTGTACAGTTACTGATGTGTGTGCAGGTACAACATGCTGATAAACCATTCCATGAATATCAAAGAATGAGATGACCATAGTTTTCCCAACAGAAGCAACCACTTTTGCTTTTCTGGGGGTTGGTGATGAAGCAGATATCCACACTGAGCTCTGCTGTTTGCTCTCAGGATCAAAATGATGTAGTCAAGTTTCATTAGCAGTGATTACGTGTGAAAGAAACTCCGGATATTCCTCTAACATCAACTTTAACTGCATGCAGACCTACATTGCAGTGGTAGGCGATACTGAACAAGTCTGAACTTGCCTGGTTCTCACAGGCGGGAACCAGGAGTACGAACAATGAAACTCCTACGGCGTTTTTGTTTCACATTAAAGTTAACCGAATATAATATTATTGAATTTTAGTGCGAAAAATTATGACCGTAAAAAATTATGATCATTCTTTATTGAGCAGCCCTCGTAGAATGGCGACGAGTATAGGTTTCTGTGGATCCCAAAACGCGTATTTACACATTATTATTATTATTATTATTATTATTATTATTATTATTATTATTATTATTATTATTATTATTAATATTATTATTATTATTATTATTATTATTATTATTATTATTATTATTATTATTATTATTATTATTATTATTATTATTATTATTATTATTATTATTATTATTATTATTATTATTATTATTATTATTATTATTATTATTATTATTATTATTATTATTATTATTATTATTATTATTATTATTATTATTATTATTATTATTATTATTATTATTATTATTATTATTATTATTATTATTATTATTATTATTACTATTATTATTACTATTATTATTATTACTATTATTATTATTACTATTATTATTATTACTATTATAACTATTATTATTATTATTATTATTATTATTATTATTATTATTATTATTATTATTATTATTATTATTATTATTATTATTATTATTATTATTATTATTATTATTATTATTATTATTATTATTATTATTATTATTATTATTATTATTATTATTATTATTATTATTATTATTATTATTATTATTATTATTATTATTATTATTATTATTATTATTATTATTATTATTATTATTATTATTATTATTAATTACCTACTTTCTACTGCTACTACTATTCGGGCAAAGCGAGAATTTCTGATGTTACCTTCGTACTCAATTTTCGTTTCAATGTAATACTTTATCAACAACAGACTACTAAGCGACAAAGGAAGCAAAAAGAGTTTTCTGTGCATTGAAAATTAATTTACGTAGCTTTGTGAGGAAGATGCTCCCCGACATATCGAGCTCGGCCACGCTCACTACGCGTAACAGTGACACTGGCGTCGCTGTCGCTTAATTACGGTAACCAATGGAGCGTAAAATTGAAATTCTGGGTTAGTTCGCCACAAGAAAAAGTGCGAGCTGATGATTTCAGAAAACTTTATGTGCCCCTGGTGAACCAAGGGCATTTGATAGTCACGCAACACGATACACCTCAAGAGGGCGGGACTCTGAGACAAAGTCATATCTGGAGAAGATGACGTGGTTAAGGAACAGCCTGTGGTGGGTCACCTGACCTTTCGTGACCAAGAGGTATTAGTGAAGCGTGTTTCGTGTCAGTAGCTCGGCTCAGGGTGTGTTTCCCATCTTAAAGTAAGACTTCTGTATTTCGGAAACCGCGCGAATTACAATGCAGCACTGAGGCTGAGCCCTGACATTCCCTCTGGCGATTAGAATTATGCGTCACCCACAGACATGCAAATATCTACTGCTTTCCTGATGTGTCACCCTCACACCATTTCCTCTAGCCATTACTACTGCCATATTCACAATAAGTCACGATGACTTTTGTTGGAAATAATCACAACTTAAGCAATAAACTTTGTCTGCATGAATAATATGGAAAACAAAATACAACTCTTTGCATATCTTAAACATCTGGTTTCTTTCTGACGGCGCTTTGAGAAAGAAATCCGATCTTTTATATTCATATTATGTTTTCTAGCCTATAATCTTTATTTATATACAACAACAAACTATTTCTTCCCAAGCACATTTTCCTACTTACTTGTAGAAATAGTTTAATTACAAATGCTATACGAGGGCCTTCAATAAATAATGATCATGATTTTTTACGGTATTAATATTTCGCACTAAAATTCAATAATATTATACACCGTTAGCTTAATGTGAAACATACACACCATAGTAGTTTCATTGTTCGTACTCCTGATTCCCACATGTGAGAACCTGGCAAGTTCAGACATGTTCAGTATCGCCTACCGCTGCAATGGAGAAAACACACGAGGAACAATATGCGGCTTTGAAATTCTGCTTTCGTCTAAAAAAAATCTTCAGTTGAGGCCTATACAATGTTACAGGAGGCCTATGGAGAGTCTGTTCTTCCCTACAGCAAAGCTCGAAGGTGGGAGGGATGGCAATCAATTTCAAAGGAAGTTGGTCCCGGTGCTCCAGTTACTGCTCTTACGGAAGAAAACATCAACACTGTTGCTGCCATTGTGAGAGAGGATTGACGAATTACCTTAAGATCACTTTCTGAAATACTGAACATTTCATTGAGTGCCTCCCACACGTTGGTGACAGAAACATTACACATGAGACGTGTTTGTACGTGATAGGTTCTAAAACTGTTGATTCCCGAAGGAAAGGACATTTGCATGCAGGTCTGCATGCAGTTAAAGTTGATGTTATAGGAAGATCCGAAGTGTTTTTCAAACTTAATCACTGCTAATGAAACTTGCCTACATCATTTTGATCCTGAGAGCAAACAGCAAAGCTCAGTGTGGAAATCTCCTTCATCACCAACCCCCAAAAAAGCAAAGGTGGTTGCTTCTGGTGGGGAAGTTATCATCATCTCATTCTTTGATATTCATATAATGCTTTATCAGCATGTGGTACCTGCACACATATCAGTAAGTGGACAATACTACAGGGATGTCCTGAAAACATTGCAAGTCTATATCAGGCGCAAAAGACCACATTTCCATGAAGCAGGTTGGATGCTGCAGCACGATGATGCGCGGCCGCATATTGCTAACGTTGTTGCTGAATATCTTGCAAATCTACGTGAAGGACATCCCTCACCCTCCTTATAGTCCGAATTTAGCCCCATGTGACCTTTTTCTTATCCCTAACTTGAAGAAACGTCTTCGTGGGAGGCATTATCCGTCATCAGAAGCAGTGGTGAAGGCTGCGGAGGCGATTTTGAAGGATCTCTCAAAAATGGTTTCCAGCATGTCTTTGAAGACTGGCAGAAACCCTGGGACAAGTGCATCGCATTCAGGGGAGACTATTTTGAGAAGGACCATCAAAATTATGAGGATGAGTAAAGGTACGTTGTCAAAAAAAAAAAAAAAAAAAAAAAAAAAAAAATGTGATCATTCTTTATTGAACAGCCCTCGTAGGTACAAGATACAGAAAAAGAATCCTTAGTGAGACGTCACAAAACCCCGGACTTCAAATTTCTACTCTGTCCTTTATATCGTGAGAAACAACTGAATAGCGGACAGAATTAAAGTAACAGAAGTGTTGAAACATTTAAAGGAATAATAAACAATATTTCTGAAATGAGTGCTGCTGGAAAAGCGTTATTTTAAATAAACTACATTTATAATTCTTATTTTCATGCAGAATGTTTTTGACTGTATCTTTACTCGTTATACGGAATTATTTAGAAATCCTTCTGAAGAAAGCCTCACAATTTGAATGCAAGAAATTCGTTACATTTTGTTTGTACATAAATTTCTTAAATATTTTAATCAAAATCTGGTTTTTTTCGAGAAAATAGGTTTTTGTAGACATTTATTTATATGAAAAGTGTAGTTTGGGTGGAGAACTTTTGTTTATTGATTTTTTTTTTTTGTTTTTTTAACTTTCACTCTTACCTGTAAAAGAACAAAATCAAATAAAAAGTTGTATATTTATTCAGAATTTTGTTTTTTTGAGTTATGCAGGAAAATTTTTATTATTATTTAGCGGGCCCGAAATCTCAAAGTCAAATTCTGGTAGAATACAATACTTCTTCAAATGTCAAAGAAAGTAATCACATGATATGTGTTATAGATGTATGACGCAGAAGATAAACATGTAACAAAGAATATTTCGAAAATAGCTAATCGTAGACGAAAAGTTATTTGAAATAATTGTTATATATCAGGTGAGTCACCTGCCTCTATTTTTGAATTTATGTAACGTGTGTAACCAGAATTTTTTTATTTGGCTACACTCTTTATTCGCCATATGTAGCAAATTGCCCACCTCGGTAGAGTAGATGATAGCGTGTCTGCCTCACGTTCAAGAGGTCCCGAGTTTGAATCTCGATCAGGGTGAGTTACCTGGATAAGGTTTTTTCGGGGTTTTCCCTTATCCTGATAGACGAATATCGAGTAACTCTAGGCTCCATGGACCCTGGGCTCATTTGTGCATCATTTCACCCATTTCATTCACCGTCCGACATGACTTAACGTTGGAGGACGTAAATTAAAAAAATTTAGCAAATTTCTATTCATTGTAGTTTGAATCTACCTTTTATTTTGTGTACCACTTTTTCAGCAAAATCTTTTCCCATCTCGTGTCATTTTGTGCGGCTATCAGTTTCTTCAGGTCACCAATTGTATCATCTAGATTTTAAAGCAGGTTTTCTTTCCTCGTCATAAATATGTGCAATGTATATAGAGAGTTAATGATAATTATTCAGAAATTCAGATAAGCTAATGAAATTGCGATAAATATATAATTTGATTGTATATTATGGATTACGTTTCACTCGAACTTTCTTTCCTAGTCAATCATTGCAGGTTACCTCCAGCATATCGATAAATCCTTAATTCCTTAATAAATATCTTCCATTAATTACATAAAATGTCTCACTCCTGCATGTCCACTCATCACTATCAAAACTTTTTATCTTTCCCACGTCGTCTTACCACCATCAAGATTACAGAACATATATATTTGAATATTATTGATTTTCTGTTACTGTCCAAAACTTTTATATTCACCGCGACATTTTTCCATCATCCAGCAAGATTATTGATTTTCTCCCATAGCAACCGTTCATTTTTTATAATGTCATTACATGGCCCACTAATAGATCAGAAAAGAAGAATTTCCAACTGGATATCCATATAAAAGGTTCCAAATAAAACTTACCGTTATACACGTGCCAAGCGGCATATGTAACTTACGCCTTACTTGAATGCCTCCTAATGGAGGTTTGTAGAACAGTTTATAGAGCAGGGGTAGATAACTAAGAGCATAAATAGGGGACAGAAAGCACTCACTCTGTATTTCAATTCCAAAAACATAATTCCCAGACACAGAGAGCTCCAGCAGCTATTTTAGGCGAGTTTACAAACTTTTATTCATTAACGTACATGCACACACACACACACACACACACACACACACACACACACACACACACACACACACACACACACACACACACACACACACACACACACACACACACCTTTAAACACGCACCTGAAAGAACAACTTATCTCACGGTTCAGTTGACAATGACTTTGGAATGCAAAGTGGCAGGTCTACACAATGGGACCAATTGGATTCAAATCTTCAGTCAATACGTGTTTTCGTTGTACACTCCTGTAAAAAGTGCTAATAATTGTGTAGATTGTTTTCGCTTCTATCACAAATTAGCCTCGATAGCGTGGTGGTAGTATGTCTGCCTCACGTACAAGAGGTCCCGAGTTCGAATCTCGGTTAGGGTGAGTTACCTGTATAAGGTTTATTCCGGAGTTTTCCCTTATCCTGAAAGACGAATGTCGGGTAACTCTAAGCTCTATGGACCCTGGACTCATTTGAGCATCATATCATCCATTCCATTCATCGTTCGATATGACTTAACGTTGGAATCAAATCACAAATTACAACAGTTTTTAGCCCATACAACTGTGATCACATATGTTTTATGCAAAAAATAAATGGCTGAACTTTGATAGATTCCTTGAGTTTCCTCTGAATAATAATGAAATATTCTTTCTCATTCACATTGTAAGTTATTTAACGATAAAGGCGTAGTATACCCTTATAAACCTAAGCAGCTTTACATCAAGTGAACTCTTTTATACCATTAGCCTTTCCCAATTATTTATTTTGTGTGGTCTGAATTTACTTTTGGTGTGAACGTGTTAGATGTTTTTACATATGAATTTTATTTTGTGATTGAACTCATTGCTGATAATATATGTCTTGTGATATAATTAGTAAACAAGTTCAACTTACTAAATATTTCTAGGCAAATATTTTCTCTTGATTAACTTAAACTAGATACAAGGTTACTTTTTATGTACACCTCACAATATTTAAGCAACACTTAAAATTGCTAACTATACATAGAATTTTTTGATCTGGTAACATTTTTAAAACCGTTTCAGAGCTCATATTCATCTTAATATAAATTTAATCAACTTGCCCCAAAACAAAAATTGGTTCAACTAGCACGTTTCAATACATTTGTACCTTGAAAAAATACTTTTTTCTTACCTTGAAAAGAAAAACCCGAAAGGATACAAACATAAAATTTTATAAGACAATATCTGTTCCAGTTTTACTATATGATTCGGAGACTTGGACACTTATAAAGAAAGATTGGAACCAAATACAAGCAGCAGAAATGAAGTATCTCCGAGCAGTAAAAGAATGCATCAGTCAAGATTAGAAACGAAGACATAAGGAAAGAATTAGGTATATTCTCATTGCAAGAAAAAATACAAATAAATAGCGAAAAATGGAAAAGCCATTTACAAAGAATGAATAACTCTCGCATTCCATTACAGTCTTACAAATACAAAGCTTTGGGTTATAGAACAACAGGAAGACCACTAAAACGATGGGAAGAAGTATGAGACCGGGACAGGAGAAATCTCCTAAACCATGAAAACTTGATGATCACAAGGGAAGCTTAATTTTCGGATATTATCTAGCTCAACTGTCTAGATATTTCGATGGTTTCCTTCAATTATTGCACTGATTTAAAATAAACAAGGATGATATATCTACTGGATTTATTAAACGTTTATTTTTACCTTAGTCCAGTCAATATTCGCGAACGCTAGCCACCATTTATTTTATTTGGGCCCTCTTTTATCAGAATATGCAGTATAGCATTAAGCATTGATTTTAGGTTACCTCCGAAATTGAAATAACGGTCAGTAATGTTCATTGTTTTAATGAATCGGTTTACAAATGAGATGAGATAATGACTTTCTAAGCACATAAATGATTATAGAAAATGTCCTGATTCAAAATCTGGTTTTGCTTCTAAATAAATCTGACACTGGAATCATTGACTTACAGGATTAATAATGTTGTAGAGAAATAACATGTAGTTATATAAATAATCGCAATAAATACTTTTCACAAATTCATTTAATGCATGCAATAAGAAGTCATTGGGAAATTCTGAGATCAGGAAAATGGAATTAATAATAAGTCAGTGTAGCTGAGGTAATTAGACGTTCCGTCACTAAGGAATCCATTAGCTCAAGATTCAGTTAATTTCATAACTGACGACGTTACGTCCGAAATGTCCAAATACACAGCCAATATAGTTTCCAGAATTATAAAGAAAAACGAATACTTATAATTTAGAAAGTCACAGAATAACAAGTTTCAGAAACGTAGGTAAACGTGAACTACGTCGAGTGAGAGATAGTTTCCTCAAGAGCCGCCAAACACGTATGGACAACCGTGGTGGCCAGTTTCAGCGTATATAAGTAAATTCTTTAAAAGTAGTATAAATATGTTGCAAGGTTTCCTCCCTGCCTTTCTGTGATAGCGGCAGACGGCAATGGGGCCTGAGGGCGCGGATGAGAAAACATCGCGTAGACGGTTCGGATGCTTTTGGATCTCTTGACAGCTCATCTAGTAGTCTCCATTGAATTTATTAACCAAACTTAACTTATATTGTTGATCATTCACCCCCCTCCTCCATTAGTTAGCACAGTAGCGGCCGACAGAATTATCGAATCCCAAAGAGAAACCATAAATATTGTCGTAACAGGAATGAGGATATGAAATCGGATCTGAATTGGGCTTCCTCGTTGTGCTTGTTTGTATTATTAACTAACAACTCACTTGTTTGTACTGAATATTGGACCTTCGGTTAAAGGAAACAAGATACACTGATATCAAACATTCTGCTGGAAAAAGAAAATAATAATGGAAAAATAGTACAGGATCAAAGAGAGGGACACAGGTAAGAAGAGAAGGAAAGAAAAAAATATAGGACAGCAGTGAAGGGGAGGGATAAGAAGAAGTAGAAGAGAAGACGAGAAGAAGAGAGGAAAGAAAAGAAGAAGAGAAGAATTTAACAGTTGCCTTCCATTGTTTTAATGTAACAATATCAGAAGTTATGTTCGGAAGAAGACGAGAAGGAATAATATACATATATATTTCTTTAATGTTGAATACTGAACCAGTACACGTTTCTGTAGTACTTTTTAACACAGATTTCATACACCTTAGAAAAAAGAAAAGACAGAAATGTATAGCGCATATTTGGTTTTAAAATATTAAAACACTTCATTGTAATGATTTCATTTGCAGAAAGCTCCCATTGAATCATTTTTGTCATGTGGCTCTGTCAACACTGGAGGACAGAAGCGATTGATCGATATGTGGTTACATAAGACTCTCTCGCAGTGTTTTTATCCCTGTTAAGCTGATGAGAACCTTAAAAGAGACTGCGAAGGGTAAAACACAAAATTTACTTATTTTCCTCAGAGAGTCTTTCCATCACTTTTTTGTGATTCTTTAGTTCTTAAGACGAACTCCTTTCAAATGTACTAAAATGAAGACCATTTGTAGAACATTAGCACATCTCTTATCTTTCATTCCTCCCATTAAAGCACTTAGTGGCAGTAAGACTTAAAATACGGCGTCTTTGATAAGGCATTGCCTTACACAGGCGTTTTAGGGTTCCTTTTACAATTTCAGCTCTGCCATTCTCCGTCCGCTTTCTCTCATTTGAGGGACAGCTTTGTGCACTAATAAAATTGTGAAATACTTAGCGTAGAGGAGTTAATGTTTAATTTAATAAGGTAGCATATTTAGAATTGATGAAAAATATATATTGATATCCATTTATTTTGATTTACAAATTACATATTTAACTGACCGACCGAGGTGCTGGCTGGCTGTATAAAGCCAGAAGGTTTTTGCTGCGTGCCCACATTTAGGGTTTTATCGCAGGTAAGGTTTTTCCTTTACGGATTTTGTAGGGTGTGCTGTAGGTTTTGAGGTAGAAATTTGTTTTGAGGTTACAATTTATTGTATCTTCAGGTTGTGGGAATGGATGCAATACTTTGCACCCTGGTTTTTTAATTTTAAAAGTTTGTGATTTGGTTGGAAAATTTTGATGCCTAACAGCTTAGAAGAAGTATGTGCAGCTCAGCTTTAGCTGCTGTTAGGATTAGCTCCTTGGTTATCTCGGGTGCCCACAAGCCATGCGGGGTACCCAGAACAGTCTGGAATGGCGTCTAGTGGGGCCATAATCTCCCAATGATCTAACAAGGGCGAAGCGCCTTGTCTGGGTAAAGTAGAATTTTGATGCCCGACGCCTAATTTCATCCTCCTCGTATGGAAGACCCGAGGCTTCGTGAAGCAACCTGGTAGGAATATATTTAACCGCACAGGTTAACATGCCTAAGTAAGACTAACTACACCCGAATAATTGAATACAATACACTACTCGACTTATGATTTTTTAAGTGATCTAAAAACGTTTGTTCCATCAATTTTATGTTATGCAACTTTTTTAAACCAGAAATGACTTGAACGTACGTAATAGATATGGAAAAAACATTCAAAATATTGCATAAAATATTGCAGATATTCGTTTCGAAATCAACGTACTAGGGCTCCTGTAATTTACACTCTTATACCAACGAAATGAGTACTACTTTTGAAAAAGCAAACTATTTGAAGAAAATTATTCAACATACTTTGTTTCAATAAACGCCACAATTTTCCTGTAGGCAGCTTTTGTTTATTCTGGTTTCTATTTATAAAGTCAACACAATAGAGATTACTTTCTAGAGTATTTCAGACTATTTAAGCGATATTCTCATTATTTACGTTCCGTTTTCTCTCATGTTATATTTTAATATTTAGATCTTTTTTAAAAAATTAAGAAGACCGAAACACTTTTCACGAATGGTACGAGTAGTTTGGGTTGGGGAAGCGTTGTGAAAAACTTCGAGTTGCATTTTTGAATCATGCCGGAGATAAGGGGATATGGTTTATTACGGGTTTTTGAATATTTAATAGGAATTGGAATAATATTTAATATACTTTGATCATAAATTAGATTAGTATAATAGGGAAATTATAATTAAATTATTTCAAGTTCTTGTTTTTATATAAGAAAATATTTCATAGGTATTAGTTTTTAATAGAATTACAAATATGGTATCCATCTATTTCTCTGTTTTTTGATTCACATAATCACAAACAAGTGCACACAGAGAGAAAGAGAGAAATACGCGCTCACAGCGTTTTTTTTCTAAAGCTATTTCAAGGGATTTCACAAAACCTAAAAATTGAATAAAATAACAATAGTTTCTCCAACTACCATAGGGAAGTTGTATGAACTGTAAAGCCAGTTAGTTGATTATCATCCAACATAATTGCTTTCTAAACTCACGGTGATCATTTACTCAATTTATAGTGATTGTAGACAAACATTACACTAAATACCTACTGAATTTTATATTTACAAATCTAATGTTCCTGCATTTATGTGAACAACATTTAACCATAGTATCAGTTTTGGTCTAAGGATGAAGAACGTCATTATACAATTATATGCATTTCCAGGGGTTAAACCTTAGTACATTTAAAAATTAAAGAACAAAATAAATTGCTTTAACAGGAAATAACTTGTATACAAAACAATTTTCTGCAATACATCTAACTGATTATATTATTTCTTAACTAATGTAATTATTGACTATTTTGTGCGCCATGATTTCTTCTTAGCTAAATGTCAGTGTTGATTGGATTAATCTTCGGAGGGGATCTATTAAACCTATGCCCCAAGTGGGGAATCCCAGGGAGGAAAGATGAGTTGAGAGGAGACGGAGGCGCACGACAGTGCAAAGGGCAGATTCCCTACACTTGACCAGGTTCCCGGCAGGCCAGTACAGGCGATATCCCACCCATCATGGCCCTGAAAGGGCGCACCAGGTCGGCCCAGAGACCGTCCTATCGAAGGAGGGAATTTTTACTAACAGCATATCTTCCTGCCCGCTGCGCCGAGATTCCTGCCGAGTCTCTACCCTAAAGAGATCATCAGATGAGAGATGATATGAAATAATAATGGAGATGAAATGGAGGGACAGGAAATTCGAAGGATGTAATTAACCTACCTAGCATTCCCTTGGCAACCAGGGAAAACCCGGGTCAGGTAGCCGGCCACGGGAATCGAACCCGGACCTCCGGAATGCCGACCTCAGACCAAACCGCCACAGTCATCCCGCTCGGTTCAGTGTTGATTACCAAACAATCTGTGCAATCAAGTAGCATAGCAATGATTTGTGATGCAAAGTGATGATTTGCATGACGTTTGGGTGGAACACAAATGAAGGTAGCGCTAGGGAAAGAAACAAAGGAGAAAGCAAACAGGTCTGCTAAGGATTGGAACCTAGATTGAATGAAGTATGCCTCATGAAACGTTATTGAATAGCTAGTTTATAGTTTGTGTAGCAGATCTGTGTACTATAATAATTTTATTTTCAACTTAAGAATACATTAGTTATTAGAATTCAATTTAAACATACGAATCATTAGAACCGTTAGGATATTTTCTAAACAATCAAAGCGATGGTTCTGTTAATTCTGATGGGAACCGGGATCAATGTCTGTATTAGTTTTTGAAACAAAACTAGGAAAAATAAAAAGATACAATTAAACAGATAAAAAGGCCAATAAAATATGGGAAGAAATATGAGGCCGGAAGAAAAGAACTCTCCTACATCTTGAAGAGTTGATGACGATGATGAAAAACCACCTTCACCGGCAAGGTGTTAGAGAAGGTGCTAATTAAAGTAGATGACACGGAGCATTCAAAAATGTACGAGGGCTGTTCAACAAAGAATGATCCAATTTTTTTGACAACGTACCTTTACTCATCCTCATAATTTTGATGGTCCTTCTCAAAATAGTCTCCCGTGAAAGCGATGCATTTATCCCAGCATTTCTTCCAGTCTTCAAAGACATGCTGGAAACAATTTTTGAGAGATCCTTCAAAATCGCCTCCGCAGCCTTCACCACTGCTTCTGATGATGGATAATACCTCCCACGAAGGCGTTTCTTCAAGTTAGGGAATAGATAAGACTCACATGGCGCTAAATCCGGACTATAGGGAGGGTGAGGGAAGCACTTCACGTTGAATTTTGCAAGATATTCAGCAACAACATTGGCAATATGCAGCCGCACATTATTGTGGAGCAGCGTCCAGCCTGCTTCACAGAGATGTGGTCTTTTGTGCCTGACATGGACTTGCAATGTTTTCAGCACATCCCTGTAGTATTGTTACTGATGTGTGTGCAGGTACAACATGCTGATAAACCATTCCTTGAATATCAAAGAATGAAATGACCATAACTTTCCCAGCAGAAGCAACCACTTTTGCTTTTGGGGGGGTTGGTGATGAAGGAGATTTCTACACTGAGCTTTGCTGTTTGCTCTCAGGATCAAAATGATGTAGCCAAGGTTCATCAGCAGTGATTATGTTTGATAGATACTCCGGATCTTCCTCTAATATCAACTTTAACTGCATGTTACCTCCATTGCAGCACTAGGCGATACTGAACATGTCCGAAATTTCCTGGTTCTCACAGGCGGGAACCAGGAGTACCAACAATGAAACTACTTCGGCGTCTTTGTTTTACATTAAGATAAGAGAATATAATAAGATTGGATTTTATTGCGAAAAATTATGACCGTAAAATATTATGATCATTCTTTATTGAACAACCCTCGTAAATGAGTAGGACTTACAACATAAGCTTCTGATTTTTAACATAAAAAGAGCTTTAATTTTGGTGCAATTAACGGAGAAATTCAATATGAATTTGACGTTTCAAATACAATGAAACGCACGTCAGCTGCATTTCATTTGTATCATTGAGTCTCAAATACGAATTCACATTGTGATGTGTTTGACATTACAATGCAATGAATGGGATTATTAATCTATTTTTGTTGTTGTTAATTATTACGTGGAAACAATACAAAATTTACTGTCACCAAGTAAATGAAAGTTTACCTGTTTCGTTTACAATTTATTGAGTTGGAATTAACCCATAACGATGCAATTGATGTTATTTTGCATATTAAAAGTTGCATTGAAATAATACGGTGTTTAATATAATTAAAAATTCAGATGCTCAATTTTTTCGGGCAGCAAGCCAGGTGAAAAGACGATTAGAAATCGACGTTTAGGGAGTGTGCATCTCTCCCATCATCAGGATATTTATTAAATGTTATAACCACACGTGAAACACTGGATATAACACAAACATAAACAAAGACAAAACACTATCAAAATTCGCATTACTGAACGAAAGAATTTACAGTAAATTAAATGCCAGGTCAGGAGATGGCGTGAGTATAGAAAATTGTGTCAAAGAAACGTAACTAATTAACTTGATCAGCAAGTTGTATTGATCTTTGCTTCTTAAATCGACGGTTTTCCATTTGAAGGCCGGCTTCCAAAAGGAGCCGAACTGAGCCTGCATCACGATTAAATGTGCTCCTTTCAGAAGAAATGAAAAAAGCCTCCTTAATTAACCGGCCTTAAAATGGAAATCCGTCGGTTTAGGTAACATAGATCCATACAGCTTGGTAATCAACTTAAGTAGTTACGTATCTTTGACCCAATTAATTTTCTATACTCACGCCATCTCCTGACCTGGCATTTAATTTACTGAAAACCGTCTTTTGTTCAGTAATGCGAATTTTGATAGTGTTTTGTCTTTGTTTATATTGGTGCTATATTCGGTGTTTCATTTGTGGTTATAACATTTTATAAATATCCTGATGATGGGAGAGATGTACTCTTCCGAAACGTCGATATCTAATCGTCTTTTCACCTGGCTTGCTGCCCGAGAAGAAATTGAGCATATTCGTCGCCAGGAAAGCTTCAGGACTTATTTTAAAACTTAGGAGTTTATGTTGTAAAATAACCTTGTTCAGTATCGTGTATCATCTACTGCAATAGAACTCTGTTCCTTTATGGCTATGGAAGTTGTTTTCCAGTTCTTATTTTTGTTCTAGGGTAGTACTTGTGCAACAGGAGAATAAAAAATCAAATTGTGTGCTTTTGCTTTTTGTAGTAGTGAACGTCCGTTCTTACGATAGCCCCGTTCTGCGCCGTCTCCTGGTGGGCTAAGGTGTCCTGCTTTGGTCCCCTGCCACGGACTATCCCACCCCTGAGGGGTGTAGATTTCAAGTGTCAGGTATAGGACTGGAGTCCCCTCAGCATCGTGAGAAAATTGAGGAGGTTCACTAGGTAGCGGTCCTGGGGGTGCCGTGATGCTGACCACATCTCATACCCGTTGGATGATCGCCTACCTCCACCTTGCGTATGTCGGCTTGGCACACTAGAGCTGTTTCGCCACAGGTCATTTACTATTATCTTACTATAGCCCATTTCATAGGTAGACTGACGTCGCCACTAGCAGTAAAGCGGAAGCAGTTCAAGAGTAGTAGTAGTAATAGAGGAGATTTATGGTGCATAACTGCTAAGGTCATCAGCACCACTAGTTCCATTCATGTAATTTACTCCATGTGAGGTAGATATTCTGAAGCCTCCGATTCATCAAATTTAAATATGAAAAGATTCCTGCTTAATGAAATAGGCTAGCTATGAAATCTAGGATTAGAACTAGGATTTCATTACGGAGGGGATTTGGTACGTAGGTCAGCATTGTTTCTATGCCCCCAAGTGGGACATTCCCGGGAGGAAGGATGATGCGAAGGAGACAGAGGGTGGCCGCCCCAAGGAGACACGACAGTACAGAGGGCATGGTCCCTACAGATAACTTAGACTTCCCTTGACAGGCCAGGGCAACGGACACGCTACTCTACTGTGGGACGGCAAGGAACCCAGCAGCCGAGCACCAAGGTCCCCTGGCTGGCGACCCGAGCCCCAAAGGTACCTGACTGTCGGTCCCGCAATGGTCCCAGCAGAGCTACGAACTCTACTCCGCCAATTAAGGACGTGGACGCAATCATCAGGCGATGCAAATGAGATGATACCTGGAAAAGTAATTTCGGAAGGAAACGTTCCAGGCTTAAATTTGGGGTATCTACTAGGCTTTTTTCAGTTATGAAGACTAAGTAAAATGTTGACAAAATCTCACTAAGGAAGGACGGTGCTAGTAGGATTTGAACCGCAGGCCTCACGCGTTACTACAGAATCCGGACTGTATTGAACTGATGAACCAGCCAGGTATGTGCAGCTATAAAAGAGTAAGTGCACCCTCTGATACCAATATTTCTCTGAAGTTATAATCTTATGATTTATAACACTATGTATCATAATGCTCTGCAGCAACCATTAACATTTATCTCTTAGAGCTCAAATATTACAGGAATGCAATTAATCTACAGCAGAAACAGTTTACACAATACATTAACTATGCTAAAGGGAATTTGAGCAAATTGATAGTATCGTAGCTTGAGCACCTATGTCATTTGGTGTACTTCTACTGTCTCGTTAAAATGGTAAATTGGAAGTTGAAATAAGCATAGTAGAAACACGAATTCCAAGTAGCTGCGCAGTAAAAGAGAGAATAAGCTCCTCATCACGCTCGATATATTATTTGATATGTACGTCAATTTATAAATAAAGCGTGTACTTAATATAAAACCGTTTGCCAATAATACGTTTTTCTTTCGCAAATTGCTTTTGTTTTAGCGTAATCAGTAAAACAGATTGAATGTGCAGCAGTAAATGTAACAAAATACAATTTACCTAAAAAGAGGCAAACACAAAATAAACGATATGGCATAGATTTACGGGCATTTAAAAGAAGAACTTGTAACCTGTTGGGATTACGTCACTTCCTACTGGTACCGTAAGTGCTTCCCTCCTGTTATCCTTGTTCCCATGGCAATTGACAACAAATGCATTGTAAATTTAGATTACACAACCAAATAGGTGTAAACAATGATTACACGTGAACTCTTTGTGAATGCGTGATAGAGATGGCAGCACTGTACAGTGCATAGAACCTTAGTGGCAGCGACGAGAGTTTGGATTGTTTTGAATACTGTCACCCAATTATCGGAAGGCATTACCAACTGAAGCTGGGTAGGGAACAGGAGGCATTCAGACCACGCCCACCCATTTATCTTGTAGTGCTAACATAGGGAATGGTTAGGAAAGTGTCACTAGGCACTGTACCGTCTCTTTCCCCGGCCCCTGACCTCTGGAATAATCAGGATGATTTTCCGAGCCGCGAAGCTTCCAGAAACAGCGATCTTCCTATATAAGGGCTGTAGTGGACGAGTCAGTTCAGTTCTTGGCGAGCAGCCGTGAAGAGCTCAGTGCTAGAGAACGGACTGGAAGACTGCGTACGTGTATCAGAGGAGTTTTACGTAATTGCGAGTGTGGAGTGGACCTGTGACAGACGAACTGTTGGATTGTAATTGTGTGCGCTACGTAATTCTATGTAATCGGCAAGTGTTCCAACTGTAATTCGGTGGAAATAAAGAACATTTTGAGTTTGTGCAATTGGACTTTTAATTCTACGAACCCACAAAGTCACAATACTTAAATGGCGAAGTTTTCACTGCAAGAACGTTACACCTATTGAAATTCATCGCCAGTTGACTGAGGCATGTGATGATGGTACTATGGATGTATCTAATGTGTGACAGTTCAATTATGGCAGAACGTCGTGTGAAAACAAACCTAGACAGTTGCAGACATCGCCTCCAAAACTGGAATTTGCGTGGGATCTGTGCACACTATACTGCATGAAGATCTAAAAATGCTCAATCGGCGATCCTCCAAAACAACGTTCTTCACTCACTGGATTATGTCGTCAGACTGGCTGGTGCGAGGCCGTGACTCTCTTCGTTTGTTGTCACACGATGTTCTGCCTTCAATAAACTGTCGCACCTAGAAACGCACATTAGACACATCCATAGTACCATCACCACATGTCTCACTCAACTGGCGATGAATATCAGTAGATGTCACACCATTAAAATGGAGAAAAGAATGATTACGCGCTGTTCTTGCAATGAAAACGTCGCCATTTAAGTATTCAAAACAATCCTAACTCTCGTCGCTGCCACTAGACAGTGCTGCCATCTCTGTGACGCATTCACAAAGAGTCCACGTGTATTTAAAAAACACAGAAGCTTCCATTTGGTCCCACACCTGAGGAATAAAATAGGAGGTGTTAGAACTTGAACGCACCTCGTACAAATCAAGTATTGCAAAAAAAAAAAAAAAAAAAAAAAAAAAAAAAAAAAAAAAAAAAAAAAAACCTAATTGTAATACAGAATTTTGCGTGCTGTGAATAGCTATTCACATAGTTCCGGTTTATATCCGTTCTTATCATTACAACATTTAAATCACTTAGCATTCAAGTACGTGCAACAAAACTGTAAATCTCCTCATAATCAAGAGATGACAAAGTGTGCTCATTCTGCGGCTACAAGCAAGCATCTTTCACAAGTACAAATGTTAGCTTGAGAAGAAAGTCAAGTATCAAAGAGTGTAATCTTTTTACTGCTAAAACACTCTAAAATACTAACATCAAAGCATTTGATGTCAAGCATTGTCAAGGAGGCTTGGGCGTCTCAAGATCAAGCACAACGTTTTGGCGGTTGTATTTCTATGATAACAGGCAAGAACGACTTTGACTTGCTTCCTGCATTTTATCCTGAAAATGTGGGAAAATAACAGTATAATCACTTTATTCCAAAATTCAAAGGCAAAATATATAATACAGTAATATTAACATAATATTAACATAATATTAACGTATCCATTTTCTGACAAGTAAGACAAACTGACATTAATAGATCAAAGAGTGTTTTATGTAATGAACGTTTGCGGAACTATGTTTCAAAACAAAGAAAGCAAATGGTGTAATAAACATTTTAGAAACTCCAATTCTGTGAAATACGAGGACTGTTCAATAACGAATGATCACAATTTATTTTTGACAACGTGCCTTTACTCATCCTCATAATTTTGATGGTTCTTTTCAAAATAGTCTCCCCTCAATGCGATGCAATAGTCCCAGCGTTTCTGCCAGTCTTCAAAGACAGGCTGGAAACAATTTTTGAGAGATCCTTCAAAATCACCTCCACAGCCTTCACCACTGCTTTTGATAATGGATAATGCCTCCCACTAACCCGTTTCTTCAAGTTAAGGAATAGAAAAAAGTCACATAGGGCTAAATCCGGACTATAGGGAGGGTGAGGGATGCACTTCACGTCAATTTTGCAAGATATTCAGCAACAACATTGGCAATATGCAGCCGCGCATTATTGCGGTGCATCATCCAGCCTGCTTCATGGAAATGTGGTGAAGACATCCCTGTAGTATTGTCCAGTTACTGATGTGAGTGCAGGTACAACATGCTGATAAACCATTCCATGAATATCAAAGAATGAGATGACCATAACTTTCCCAGCGACAAGCAACCACTTTTGCTTTTTGGGGGGGTTTGTGATGTAGGAGATTTCCACACTGAGCTTTGCTGTTTGCTCTCAGGAACAAAATGATGTAGCCAAGTTTCATCAGTAGTGATTACGTTTGAAAGAAACTCCGGATCTTCCTCTAACATCAACTTTAATTGCATTTTACCTCCATAGGCGATACTGAATATGTCTGAACATGCCTGATTCTCACAGGCGTGAACCAGGAGTACCAATAATGAAACTACTACAGCGTGTTTGTTTCACATTAAGCTAACAGAATGTAATAAGATTGAATTTTTTTGCGAAAAATTATGACCGTAAAAAATTATGATTATTCTTTATTGAACAGCCCTCGTGGTATCATGGCCCAGTGTAAAACTTGGCTGTACAACCACAATTACGTGAATTCTTTTGCTAAACAGTTATAATCAGCAGATACCGAAAACTTAGCTGATATGCTCAAACGTGCTCCTTGATGTGAGGGCATAAAGATCGTCTAACTGGCTCAATTAAGAAGCCGTCTTTTGCACTAATTCAGGATCCAACCCTTGGCGCCTACAGGTATTGCTACTGGGATTAGTCGAATCAAAACGTCACGCTAGGCACAGTTTAAGGTTATACTTGGCCTTTCTGGTACTATATCGGCGTATCTGGACAAACGTACAGCACCTGTGGAGTATTGTTTTGGTTGTGTCTCCAATTCAGCGTCTTTTATTCAAATGTTGGGATAATTATGACACTTCTGTCGAACTTAAAGCAGTGTTGTTTGTGTTTCTTAAGACGGGGACATATGAACTACATAGTAAGATTTTATCAAAGAGAAGGATAGGTTCGCGGATAGTGGTGAGTGTCCTGAATTCATTGGCCTGAATAGGTATAAACATTATGCTGTGTATGCTCAAAACGTTGTGCCATAGCGTCACGCCAATACCACATTGCTAGAGAACTCAGCTAAACATTCTCATGAATTCAAATAAAGCAATTCTCTTTCACCGTTCTGTACTCCGGTACATCAATTAACAGGCGGCATGCGTGAGTAGAATAGTGGAATGAAATCAGCTTCTCTTAAGTTACTATATAAGTAAAGATTACGTTGCTATCCTAAAAGCAAAGGTGCAACAAGGGCAGCACTGCTTCGGAAATCCAGTAATCGGAGATACATACATGCATATATAATTTCCATTATGAAACTTCAAATTTTATCACCAACACAAATTTGCACAAAGGTTATTTTTCTACATACTTCTTGTTAATTATGGTAAATATTTGGCCGAAGTGGTTCCGATTGGGATTAGGGCGGGCTGCAGTCGAGTGAACAGACCACTTGTCCTTCATCAAACGATTGGAGTTCGATCCCCGCAGCCACGGGTGGGATTTGTGGCAAATGAAGCGGCACTAGTATAGTGTACCTTGGACAGCACTCTGGTTTCCAATGCCAATCATTCCGCTGCCTCCATTCCGCCACTAAACTGGTAAGCCAGTAGCAGGTGTGCTAGATCGCTGGCGGCCCAAGCGAGGTTTTCCGGTAGTCTTCCTGCATAGGTTGCCACGCATAAGTGGCGTATCTATTTCCACCCTATAACAGGGCAGGAGAGACCTTTTAGGTAACTGAAAAAGACCTCGAAACTTGTTCTCGCTGGTATACCGAGGGGAGTCTTGACCTCAGACAGACCTACCTGCAGGTCTCCTTTTGCATTACTTTATTTTTCTTACCCACAATTCCACTAACATTAAAGATCATTAGTCTAGGGAATGCTGAGTTTCAACTGAAAAAGAATACGATGCTCTATCCTGTTTCCTTCGCTGGAAACAAGTAAATAAAAGAATGCAGATTAACACTTTAAATCCGCACGACTAAAAGTGTGAAAACGTTCAAAAAGCGACACTGAATATTTCGATGAAATTCACTTTTTTCTGTTATAACCCATCTCTCAGGATTTCCTGCCATATAAATTTCAAAATAATGCTCAGAAATTTACAGGAAATCCACATACAAATTTTATTCATCAGTCTTGATACCTTAGACAGAAATTGTCAGAGTGATTTTACACACACACACACACACACACACACACACACACACACACACACACACACACACACACACACACACACACACACACACACGCACACACACACACACACACACACACACACAAACAGATTTTTGGTGAGAGCTGCGTTTGCTAAAAATATTCACCTGCTGTCATTAAATAGTGTCAAATTATCTGTTTGACTTTTGGTGCCTGGATTATCCTTCTCGCAAACTAACTCACTCACTTAATCACTCACTCACGCACTCACTCACTCATTCATTCACTCACTCATCCACCCACTCATTCACTCGATTGTTCATTCATTTCTCACACAAACACAGATGTATTTGGTAATTTCTTTAGATAACTTTACTCTTGATTTTTGGAGTCAGTGACGTCAGAAGGTCCATTTCCGTTAACTTAATATCTAAGGTACTTGGAGCCTTTATCCAAAAGAAAAATGTCTCTTCTCTCCTTAGATGTCGGAAGGTCTGTTTTCTCGTTACTTTGCTTTTGTGTTCGTTTGGAACAAAAATATTTTCTTGGTTCCTTCAAGGGATCGCAGTATTGTCTCCTGTATCAGCTCTGTAACAGCTCTGCTTTCAGAACATGATTGCCCCTCGCAACGAAAGAATTTCTCTGTCAAGATTTGGTATTGATGTCGATTCGGAATTCCTTGCTGGTATGGAAGTATTTTCTTGCCAGTTTTTCTCATTAGTGTCCCTCTCGACAAAACGGTCACCTACAAAAGATTTTCTCTTAGGAATATCCAGCGTGTGGTTCTGTGCTAGTGTCGCTTCATGCTGCTGATAATAGCTTTCAGAAACTGGAAGACCAAGATGATGCCTTTTCGTTTTGGTATGAATTGTGTGGAAATTTCGGAGTGCCTTCTGGGAAGCAAAACCCATGATAAACGAACTAATTTTGATATCGTTTTCTTTCTGTGCTTATATCTTCTCCTTCATCTCTCTCAAAAGTGCAGGAAAAGTATAGGGCCACGTGTAAACATTTGCAATTAGTCAGCATTTATCTGAAAGTATTTTAAAGACTCCTAAAGGCGCAAGCCTATGATGTTGTAGGAATGAACGTTATTTGAGGAGAGAGGAAGGTAGAGCTTTTGCTTCTCACATTTCTCAACACTGATAAACATACATGGCTTGGCAAATTATCACCAATCATAATTTTCCTTTCCCTTAGATTTTTCAAGTAAGGCAATGCTATCATTAGGAACCAATCTTCATAAATCGAAACGCTGAACCAGTCACTATTGTTTTGTTGTATCTGGCATTAGGTGGCTCCCCTTGCCAAAGTCCCATAAATACTCAGGATGATATAGAATATACAGAGAATATATGTGAGTTACCTGAATAATGTTTTTTCCGGGGTTTTCCATTATCCTTCAAGACGAATGTCGGGTAACTGTAAGCTCTATGGACCCTGAACTCATTTGAGCATCATTCCACCCAATTCATTCATCCCCCGATATGACTTAACTTTGGAAGATGTAAATTACACAAACAAAACGACTAACGCATATTATCGTATAAAAGAAATACATTCTTTGGAGGATTCCATTAGCCTCTTGCATGCTTGATGCCTTTTAAACAAACGTTATCCCGAGTTATCACGTCAATTAGTCTTGTCACACTTTATCATCTTTTCACATGGAATAATTCCTTCTAAAGTTTCCTGTAGATTGTTAAAAAATTCCCTGATGGTCTCAAGGGTGATCTCTGCACGAACTCTATTGATTCTCGGACAAACAGGGTAAAAGAACACTAGAATGCCCTTCCAAAAGGAGTACTATCCGTTCAATAACAGGGAGGTTCCGTGTAATCGTTTCTGCTTTCCTTCTGTTCTCTCAAGATATCCTTTTACAAAACACCGAATTTCATCTGAAGTGAGTGTATCACCAATAAACTGCTCTACCTACACTGTGTACTAACTTTTCTTCTTGTTATTAGTTTTTACACACGAGAAGTTTTCCGAAATGACTCCAAGGTTGAACAGATTTACAAAGAAATATACTTAATTATGCACATTAACTCCATTGAACAATCCTAGTTACATTTAAACTAAGTGGAAAAACCGAAGTCAATAATTACCATCAATTATATAGACTACCAACACGTGTAACAACAAATTATATCTACTAACAACACTAAAACCAAAAATGAAAAAGATAACAATGACCACTGCTACCTTGCTCTATTTACATATAAACTTCAGAGTAGCATATCAAATTGGGCGAAAAAATTTGTCCATACAAATTTCGGCAGCATGAAATTTGCACCGTAGTTGTTAAACGAGAATTACCAACTTTAGAATAACATTATGTATTTTTCTCTAATTAACTCAGAGATAAAAATTTACCTCAGATGATATATACTCGTACATCAGGTTTACTACGTTAGTGTCTTCATGCGACTCCATGCTAATTTAGCTTTCTGTTCTGTCTTCATTTTTTATTGAGAATCAATCCATGTCGCTAAATTGTGAAGCTTGTAAATGCCTTTTAAACAAGAGCTAAGCTCCATTCAGCTCCAGCATTCAGCATGCTACAGCAGAAAATTTAGAAGTGTCTTGGTTGCAGATGAACTCCAGCACCAAGAGGAGAGAATGTCACAATATTTCGGCTTTGTAGAAAGAGACTGTTGCTAGCAGGTTCTCCCTGTTTCCGTATGAAGTCTGGAGATCCGCTCTTTGCTTTCTGCTGTTTGTGTATTCCAGTCGTCACAGTGGAACGTGTGCCACCGGCAGCTTTTAGAAAATTGCAACTTTCAGCACACGTTCCCATGTTTTAATGTGGTGCTATCTTATCTTGGACACCGGTAAGCTGCCTCCCTTAATTTACCATTAAACGTTTTAAAATGTTTGGCACAATGGTACTACTCCATTATTCAGTAATCAAGAACAGCCTTTATGACTTAAATAAGCACATAGAGTCATGCAACTACACATTTGAGAGAAAAAGTTGAGACAAAAAGTTCCGTGACATTTAAACAGAGGAAGGTAGCCGTGGTACATAGTCTGACTTCCCTACCTCCATTAGTCCCATTGTGAATAATCCTACTGTTGCAATTACTAAATGAAAAGGCTTGTATTACTCGTATTTAGTTTTCTCATTTATTCCGGGGCATTGAGATGAGTCTAGTTACTTCGTTAGAAACACTCTCCATGTTCAATGGGTAATATGCTGCATATACGAGGGCTGTTCAATAAAGAGTGATCACAATCTTTTTTGATAACGTACCTTTACTCATCCTCATAATTTTGATGGTCCTTCTCAAAATAGTCTCCTCTGAATGCGATGCAGTTGTCCCAGTGTTTCTGCCAGTCTTCAAAGACATGCTGGAAACCATTTTGTGAGAGATCCTTCAAAATCGCCTCCGCAGCCTTCACCACTGCTTCTGCTGATGGATCACGCCTCCCACGAAGGCGTTTCTTCAAGTTAGAGAATAGAAAAAAGTCACATGGGCCTAAATCCGGACTACTGGGAGGGTGAGGGATGCACTTCACGTTGATTTTTGCAAGATGTTCAGCAACAACATTGGCAATAAGCGGCCGCATATTATCATGGTGCAGCATCTAGCCTGCTTCAAGGAAATGTGGTCTTTTGCGCTACATATGGACTTGCAATGTTTTCAGGACATCCCTGTAGTATTGTCCAGTTACTGATGTGTATGCAGGTACAACATGCTGATAAACCATTCCATGAATATCAAAGAATGAGATAACCATAACTTTCCCAGCAGAAGCAACCACTTTTGCTTTTTTGGGGGGGTTGGTAATGAAGGATATTTCTACATTGGGCTTTACTGTTCGCTCTCAGGAACAAAATGATGTAGCCAAGTTTCATCAGCATAGATTAAGTTTGAAAGTAACTCCTAATCTTCCTCTAACATCAAGTTTAACTGCATGCGAATGTCTTTTTGTTCGGGAATCAACAGTCTTGGAACCCATCACGCACAAACACGACTTATGTGTAATGTTTCTGTCACCACCGTGTGGGTGGCACCCAATGAAATGTTCAGTATTTCAGAAAGTGATCTTAAGGTAATTCATCGATCCTCTCTCACAATGGCAGCAGCAGTGTTGATTTCTTCCATAAGAGCATTAACTGGAGCACCGAGTCCACCTTCCTTTGAAATTGATTGTCTTCCCTCTTTAAACATTTTAAACCACCTTCAAGCTGTGCTGTAGGGAAGAACAGACTCTCTATAGTCCTCCTGTAACATTATATAGGCCTCAACTGAAGATTGGTTGAGACGAAAGCATAATTTGAAAGCCGCATGTTGTTCCTCGCGCGCTACCTCCATTGCAGCGGTAGGCGATACTCAACATGTCTGAACTTGCCTGGTTCTCACAGGCAGGAACCAAGAGTACAACAATGAAACTGCTACGGCGTGTTTGTTTCACATTAAGCAAACAGAATATATTTAGATTGAATTTTAGTGCGAAAAATTATGATAATTCTTTATTGAACAGCCCTCTTATTTCTCCCTTCTAATTCTCATGAATTCTAAATTGAAGCTATTGTGTATAACGTTATATGATATACATACGTGGTTTTATGTCTCCAGCAAACATGTTTTATTAGAAAATAAAATTTATTATTGTTGTTATTATTATTTAAATTATTACGGTGGGATATTCATATAGCATAATGATCTGCCACTATAATCCAGTTCTTTTTCTGCAACAGAGATAAATGATCAAATATTGCTTCTACCAACATATAAGCACAAATGAACACAATAGTTAACGTTACAGATACATCTGTATTTTTCACTCAGGACAATATTGCTGATATTCTCCAACATCCTGTAAGCAGAAAGCAGTAATAATATTATACGGAAATTTTGTAGCATCTGAGAAGCACATCGATATTGGATCAAAGACGTAGCGGCCCAAATATGCACGTTAGGCGGAAACAATAAGAAACTTTGAATTCAGGTCTATTTTCAATCTCGTAATTTTTTATGAATGTTTGTTGGGAAATTTGGAAACTATTTTGTTGGTTTTGTACCCTTTTTATTAGTCTCGGAGAGCTAACAATGATGGAGCTCTTCTGTGGTTCAAACCAAATACCCAAAGCGACAGAAACTAAATTGACCATCTAAGAATACTAGATGCAAGAAGGAAATCAAGAAGCTAGCGTGGCTAGTCACTAGATGGGCGATCTCGTTCTGAACGTAGAGATTACAATATTGTGGCCTCTGATAAATAAACGCGTGTACGGTGTTCCACTCTCTAGAGAAGTGGCAGGCTAACACATGACAACTTGCATTATCATAAATACATATATTATCAAGGTTAAATATGTCGCCGTTAGCATGCCAGCTTTGTTATCACAAAAGTATGTTTTGTAAGCCTTGTTGGAACCCTAGCCGTAATGTTTCTCAGAAAACGCTAGAGTTATTGATATGACATTCCCTACAAGCAACATTCTCGTCAGAGAGACTCAGTATAGACATATCTACAACGCCTGTTGGCGAGGAAGTCTGCCGGATGTAAGGGTGAGGCCAGTTCTAGAAGAATGTTATAAGTTACATTCGTATGGCTTTTACTACTAATACTTCAACAAAGTATCCTTAAAAAGCGTATTCCTCTATTTACTTCATGATAATCCAGATAAAATTTGTAGAAGTGATTGTATTACATATTGCATTCTAGATAAATGGGAATAGGGAATACAACAGGCTTGAGTGATAGATCTTATAAAGTCTGTTCTCTATGTGATGACTTTGGAATTCTATTCTCTTTGCATAACCAGCGAAAAAAGTCATTTCTATTAAATAAGAAATGTAAAATTATGAACTCAAACAAATAGCAAGGAACGTTCTCGGAGATGGTTAACTGTATGAAAAAAAGCACTAGACATAAATTGTCTGGTAAATTTTATAGCAACATTTTGTATATCTCTTACGATTTACCAGGAACACAAAAGGCATTCAGAATGAAGAGGACTTCAGAGGCTATTCCCAGAAAATTCAATATAAACACTAGTCATGAAAATATCTTGAACTTATGGCATCGTTACAGCAATTTTTGAGTAAACAAAAAATCGACGAATGTTTGTAAGGAGGAATTCTCTTCAAAATCTCCCTGTCGTGTATGACGCTTCCAGTCGTCTCGAACGCTAGTAGAGTTCGTTGCTACCACGCTTGCATCGAGTAGGAATCGATTCATATCTAACTCCAATCGATCAGAGACATCAGAAAATCTTCCCCACGTGAAGTAAACTATGTGATAGGTGTTGGTCCATATAAATCCATTATAATCCATTATAGGTCTAATTATAGACTATATTTAGGGTCCAGTTGAAAAGAAATCCCTTATTTAGGCACAGCAAGTCACTAAGTGAACAATTGTGTTTTATAGGCGAATGAACGGCTTTGAACGTGGTATGAGAACTTTGGTGAGGAATCTGATTGCAGAAGGAAATTAAGTTGATAAAAAAGTGTGTATTTCTAAAATTCACATGTTTTCCTTCACAGTCCTACAGAAGTATGTACTGCGACTGAATATCGGCAGTTCCTTGTGCCTTAAGACCGCGTTCGTCTTATACTCGTACCTATTGGGCGCTTAATGGTCCTCGTCAACATTTGTGCAACATATGACAATTTATGTGTATCATTATTAAACCGGAAACGAATACATAAATCAGAAAAATATTCATATGCCATAAGTTAAAACATATAATAGCTGTTCTTCTCTTTACGTTAGGCGTATCGCCTATACTATGATTGAATCAAACCCTCTGGGTCGTCCTAGATTTGTTCTTCCTACCATTCGTTCGTCCTGGATACTTGAGCATTCCACTCTCCTTTCTTCTTTTCACCCATTCAGTCACAGGTTGAATCTTGCACAACTCCGTGACCTCTTCATTTCTTACTCTGTCAGGCTTGATTCATTGTTTCTTTGAGCAAGGAGGATGGCCACAGGTAGGGTGCTGGCCTGGCGTATTAAATCAACAGATTTAATATTTCAAACCTCATCGGCAAGGGTGGCTGAGGCCGTTTAAGAAATACACTAAAACAGGAGACCTCCACCGCTTAAATCCTACCAGGACCATTCTCCCTGAACACACACTGCCTAGGTTTTCCTCAGTCCTCATAGTAGGCAAACGTTGGTAAAATACATCAAACTTCGGCCTGGAACATTTCCTTTCCAAATTTTCCCTCCTAATTATTAATTTCATTTCATTCTCTTCGACCACTCTCTAAGTTGTGGTGTGTAGTAAGAAAGGGAGTTAAAATTGCTAATAAAAAGGTTTAAAACTGATTTATTGTTTCTGCCGTCCTCTGACGTGCTTCCACAATTACCAAATACTGACATTATGTAACATCTGGTAAAGTGACGTAACTCCTGTCACATAGAAGTTCTTTAAATCCCAGTCGTTGTGTCGCACAGGGCTTCTGTAACATCCGGTGCTGCCACATGCATAGATATTCGCTAACATCCGGTATCCAGGTACGCAGTACTAATGAACAGAGACGGAGCGGTGCCATAAATCTAAACAGAGAGCGGGGCAAGATAAAATGCCTGTCTCCCCACGTGAAACAGATTACATCGCCCCAGGAACTCAAATGATCGTTTGCAGAACATGAGCCAGTAACTGTATGTTCGACAAACAATTAGAAGATCCCCGGAGGATTTAACCCATTTGATTACTAAAGGCGACGATAGGACATCCTGCTGTCTTGGACGCAGAAGCTAATGAGATTAACAGATTAGCCGGAATTTACCAAGACCGGAGTCTATAAATTATGTCACTAGCGAAAAACAAACATTAACAAGGAATGATTGGAAAGGCTACACATCAGTTTTGATGGATTACAGGATACTTCAAAACGGCAGTGATCAAATGCCTCAACTGAGTCATGGTTTGTTGTAAAAATATATACACTTGTCACAAACCAAAATTACTCTCTCCTTCAGTTGAACCAAGCTACCCGACCTAACAAAGAAAGCAAATAATGTAATCTGTAATCTGTTTTCAGGACTTTCTCCAGCGACGCTCAGAAGCTTCCATACCTTAGTTACAGACATCCACAGAGAGCACCATTTTATGGATGATAAATCTTTTAGCACCAAGACATGTTTGTATGTAAATAAAATAATCTGAAGAGGTTAAATCTAGCTAATAAGGTGAAGAGGCAACAATTAGAATTTTAATTCATTTATTTTCACTATTGCGATAATACTTTTGTGAACTACATAGTGCATTTGTTTAATGCAACAAAGCTTTATTTTTCGCTAAATGCGACTGTTTTTCTTCTTTGCTTGGTTTCATCACTCAAGTACTGCAATATATTTGCATAAAGCTCACCGTTGTCCGTTGTACCTTTTTAAGATAATCATTCAAAATTACATCATGCACATACAGAAAAACTGACGCAATTAACTTACTTGCAGGTGGAACTGAGTTCCCTTCTTTGAAGTTGACTCTGCCCCCTAAGTCCATTGTTTTAATTGTTTCTTACCTTGGATGTGAAGTGATGGACCCATTTTTCATTCTGAAAACTAATCAAATAAAATGGCTTCTTCGCTGTTAAACATCGCCAAAACCTCGACTGAAACATCTACGTGCTGTTTATGTTTCACTGTGAGCAAATGCGGCACCCTTCTTGCACACACTTTTCTCATGTCGAAATTTTCAGTCAATATACAATGTGCAACACTTTTTGAAACTCCTATAACACCTGCTAGCACCTGAACTTTCAGTCGACGGTCATCCGATATCATTTTGTGAATGTTTTTCTTTGTTTCTAGATTGGTTACCTTATTCAGTCAATCACTACGATACGATATTCACCTTGGCAGCTCGTATGTCCTCGTTTGAGCTCTGCCATCCAATGTTTTATTGTGGTATATGAAGAAACAGGCTCCTCCAGATTAGAATCTAGTTTGGCTTAGATATTCTTTGGTCTGATATCTTTCAAATGAAAGTATTGTATCACTTAACGATGACCAATGTTTACAAATTCATGTAAGTGTTCGATATTGATGGCTGCCAAACATATAAACAACTTAGCATCAAACTCCAAACTTAAGCTTTACGAGGTTGGTGCTTTCTACCACAGTAATTTTCTTTTGATCCAATGCCGTTATACCCAAGGTCAGCCATTCTGGAACTACCCGCCCGCGTAAGTAACTACTGCACCCAAAAATTTGTCATTTAGAGTCCACTTGAAGTACACGTTTTTAGGTTCTCTGGACCGAGAAAAAAGAAACATTTGTATAATAAATGGCCCTATGTGCCTTGGTCTATATGTCTGCCTAAGTCTATCTGGCTGAATGTATGTGTTTGACTATCTCTCCCTGAGCAGAACAATCCAAAAACGAAAGAACAATTCATCAAACAGGATGGCTCAGGCACATTCGGGAGGCCCGGGTTCGATTCCTGATCCACGGATTTTTCGGGGGTTTTCCCAAGTCGCTAGGCGAATGCTGGGTAGGATAATTACATCTCTCGAACTTTTTTCCTCCATTTCATCTCCAATATTATTTCATATAATCCCTCATCTGGTGGTCTCTTTCAGGGTAGAAGTGTTGGCGGCTGTGGGCGGTGCATGGCAGGATGATATACTCTTTGGGAACCACTTGCTCCTCCGGTAGGTCGGCTGCCGGTCTCCGAACCGACTGTTGGGGCCAGCTCCGCACCAAAATATGGGGGAATGCCCGTTATTCTGGCCTGCTGGGGAGGTTTCCATCTAAGTAAAAATTTAGAGACCCTGCCCTCTGCTTTGTAGTGGCTCCTTAGGACTGCCGCCTTCTGTCTCCACTCGCCCCCTCCTTCCTCCCGGGGATGGCCCACTTGGGGGCATAAGGTACAATAGACCAAGACTGGTTGCAATGCCTAATCCCCTCCGAAAGAAGGTCAATTCAACACCAAACCTCATACATAGGTTCAGCTTCAACACACACACACACACACACACACACACACACACACACACACACACACACACACACACACACACACACACACACACACACACACACACACACACACACACACACACAATATCTCCTCTCTCTTTAAAACATCTTTACACTGAAACATAGCTCTTTATTTTTATTTCCTAAAAATGGCTCTAAGTATTTTCATTACATTACAATTAATTTAACTTATTTATATGACAAAGTACATATCATTTATTCTGAATATATTTTATGTAATTAGTAAAGAGTAAAAGCTGATCAGTCATTATTGGTAAGTCGCTATTTGGTTTTATGAAACGTCAAAATCACCATTTAGATATCTACTTTTTAAGATCTTTAGGCTATAGTATCCTTCCTATCGCTATAACGAAATGTGTGTAATCTATAGAAGATTGAGCAATAAGTGTACAGTGCATAGTGAATAAATAGTTTGTACAAGTGTGAAAGCAATGGATCAGGTTTATTACTGATATTGTTCTTGAAAATCCGAGTTAAATTACGATAAAATGTTGCAACAGCACCGTTCGCGATAACCCATTTTAATCAGCATAAGTACTGCGCAGTTATTTGTAGAACGGGGATCTAAAAATTTGCCTGCAAGTCAGAGCTCCCTGCTGGCAATTATCATAATATGCCTAACATAATGGAACAAAAGAAAGGTGTGCAGCAAATAGTAAATATAAAGGAATTTGTTAATTCTGAAGTTAACCTATAAAACAATTGTTGACTCCTAATGTCTCGAAGTCGAGATGATCGTGTTAGTCACATGGTCTTCTAGAATGGTTCTGCTTCTACCACGAATTTCCTGCCCATGCAGGGTCAGGCAACAGCGGCTGGTGTGTCGCGGGAGGGAGACTTTGCTCTTTGGCAAGATGTCTCCCTGACACTGAACAAGACTGCCAAGGCTCCCTCTTTCCTGGAAATGTCTCGTCAAACCCGGGATCCTAAAGTTGTGGTAGTTAAGGTAAGGTTAACCGGCTTCAGGATTTGTATCATGTTAAAATAGTTAGAAATCCCGTTCTTGTTATTGCACATCGTCGTCCGGATCTGGTCGCTTTTGAGGTTTCTCCCAGGGGTCACATTCGAAACAAACCACCTGCTTTGACCACGTGTAGTATTGTGCTCCAGTTAGGGGAGATCTTCGTTTGATACTCCTAACATTTTAAAAACACAATTTGAAAATATAAGCAATCATTTAACCCTTTAATCTATGTGAGCACAACTAACCAGATGATTTGATATTGTTTATTTAAATATATGACATGTTTTCTTTCTTTAAAGTAGTTTTCAAGTAACTTTAAATTCCTACTAGAATGGGAAACCATTGCTTAAACCCTCTAATTTTTTTTATTAAACCATATAAATTTTGTGCACCATAAATAACGTCTTCTGATGTACTTAAAATTTGAGTTACGGTATTTATTGGTAATGTTGTATGGTGCTAAAACCCGTCGAAATTTAAGTATTCAATTTCTTGCTAGAGGTACTGTAATTAAGTTAATACTCTTTAAGGTAAGCATTTGATGCGCCTCTATTACTTGGGTATTCACGAAGGAATAAGGAGGGCAACATTTCATTCCGGCTGGTAATAATTAACAGGCACCTGCTATGGGAACGTAAAGTGCAGAACATTAACTCCAGGACATAATAAAAAGAGGCCCCTATTTCAGGAATGTAAATGAGAAAATACCCCTCAGCACGCTTTAACAATAAACACCTGTTTTAGGCACATAAAGCAGAGAAAAAGAGAGATATGAGAAACAAAATGTGTCCTGGGAATGCAAAGTAGTTACCACGCAGCTCAGAAAACGCAAAGAATTCCTGCTTCATTAGTGAAAAGAGAAATAAATCACAGTGGTTTATACAAGAGGCTACGCTGTGGTAAGTTCGATAACATTTAATAATGATGAATTGTACCAAAGAATGTGATACATGCAGATCCAGAACGGTCGTAATAAATAACTGGCATACGTAATAAAAGTGCATAGTCCGATATAGTGCTTCCATTGTGTCTGTATTTTTATCTTGTGATCGCTCCAGCAGTGAGCTTTTATGGTTTCATGGCTATACATAGATACGTTAATCAATATATGAATATTAATAACACATCTCCGTTTCAAAAATATAGAGCAAAGACTTCTGCTCTCATAGGGCTCTACTTCCTCAACACCGAATATGCAGACTACTAGCACACCTTGAAGATTATAATTTTGATACGTTGAGGAGGGAAATATTTATGTCAGGAGATCACGAGGGTCGGCTGATAAGTCCCTGGCCTCTCAATAAAAAATAAACAATTAAAAAAGGTTTGATTTATTTCTCAACACAACCTCCATAAAGGCTAATACATCTGTCATTAATTAAATTAAACAGGTAGTAGTCACTGGCTGCTAGATCTGCCGAATAGGGTGGATGTTCAAGCAATTCGAACTTTAACATAGAAGTTATGTTCCGGATTTATGGGCCGTGGTCTAGAAGTTCTTGAGTGAAAGAAGTTCCGGCCATGAAAGTCTCAGCTTGTATATTAATTCAAACTTTCATTTGCACATTTTCTCATTTCAGTGACTGAACGATGGGTCGGAGCATTGTCGTGAAGAAACGATTTTTTCTTTGCCAAATGAGATCTTTTTCTTTTCACCTGATCATTAAAAGGTTGCTGTAAGCTTGCGTAGTAGTCACCAGTGGTACTTTTACCATTTTACAGGTACAGTAAAAAGAATTCCCTGTGCATCTCAGAAAACACTCGCCATAACCTTGTCAGCTGACAAAATTGACTTTGTCTTTTCTGGAGCTGGTTCACCTAGCGCAATCCACTGTTTTGACTGTGACTTGCTTTCTGGAATGTAGTGATGTATCCAAGTTTCATCCTTGGTAATAAGCCGTCTCAAAAATACACTGAACTTTCACAGCAGAGCTCCAAATTCCTAACAGAAACAGTGTTTTATTGAGATTTTGATCAAATGTCAACAAAAGCGGCACCCATATTGTACACACCTTGGGAAGGCCCAAAATATTATCTTCACATTCTTTTAATATGTTTACAGCCTATTCTATCTCAAAAACTTTAATCTGGGCCTTCTAGTACTAAACGATGAATTTTTTCAATGATATGTCTGGAGTTGTGACTTCCACAGGGCATCCAGAGCAAGCTTAACACTAGTGCTCGTACGTTCCATTGTTAACTATGCAACCCACCTTTTAATCATTGTATATGAAGAGGCAGAGTCTTTTAATATACTTTCTATTTCCTCCTTGATTTATTTGGGCGTTAAGCCTTTCAAATGAAAGTATTTAATCACTTCGTTTTTCCAAATCCTGCATTTTCGTGAAACCTCTACACTTGTATTGTTTAAAATGCGGCCATTCAAAAACTAAACAAGCTATTGACCTGTAACTATAGATACAAGCTGGTCTACAGTTAAACTATATGATGCCATCCGTCAAACTGGCCCAGTGGCACCATTTCAATGTCAGGCCTGGGACTTATCAGCCGACCCTCGTATAAAGAACTCGTGGATCTAATTAAGGCAAGGACCAAAATGCATAAGAAGTTGCATTTGTATTGCAATTTAATAACATATTTTGACGATAGAGGTGATATGAGTATATTTGTCATTCTGGGATATAGGGAGCAACACTCCCTTCAGATTTTTAAACAGACATCCAATCTCTTGCATACAGATTCCAGGTAACAACTGAAACCATTATATAAAGAATGTACATATGTTTCTAGATTATAAGGTATTAATGTGTCGCAAAAATTAGCTATGTTCTGGCCCGAACATGAGCAAATACTACAGATCTAGAGATCGCAAAGAATAAGTCCCCTGTTTTTATGGCATAGGGGCATGTGTTCACTTCTAAGCCTACATAGTAGAATATAAGATGCAGCAAGTACACAAATAAAGAATATCAATACCTTAACAATGCCCCTAGCATGTCTGCCTCACGTTCAAGAGGTCCCGAGTTCGAATCTCGGTCAAGGTGAATTACCTGGATAAGGTTTTTACCGGGGTTTTCCCTTATCCTAAAAGACGAATGTCGGGTAACTCTAAGCTCCATGGACCCCGGACGCACTGAGCATCATTTCACCCATTTCATTCATCGTCCGATATGACTAAATGTTGGAGGACGTAAATTAAAAAAAAAACAATGCCCCCTATTCCATCACATAATCATACGTGGTGAAATGTGTAGTGTTTAACGCCCGCGTTTACTACATACGGCACCGCAGGCGATGACACTGATGATACATGAGACGAAGATGGAGCATCGGTGGAATGAGATGGCGGGGAAACCGGAGATCCCGGAGAAAACCCGCCGCAGCGCCGTGTTGTCCACCACAAATCTCTGCGGTCGCCTGGGATCGAACCCGGGCCGCCTTGGTGAGAGCGAAGCGGTCTAACCACTGAGCCACGGCGCGGCCTACAATCATACGTGGGAAGTGATAACAGCAGCACATCGTAAATAACAGTATGTTTTATATAACAAAAGACACGACACATAGTAAAGAACAAACGTTTCTTTCATGCGTTACAAAACCCAGTGACGGCAAAAACGAAACACGTTTGACATTTGGACTCAAAGGCACTTCTCCCTCTCTAACCTACTGCCCATTTGTGTTCCACACGCTCTGAGTCCTGTAACGAGTGTTTTATAATTGGTGAGTCGTGGAAAGGAAGCACTTTTATCATTCATACATATAACATAAAGCAGAAATCCTCTATTAGGCATGTAAAGCCAAAAATAAACTCCTAATATCTGTTTCAGTTATAAAAAGCACGGCGTGAGAAAAGTACAGAAATAATATTTTAAAACAGCAGTTCGCTGTTCCGCGTATAAACTGCAATACGTCAAAGAGAACATGCAGACATTCAGGCACTTATAGAGGATGCTGATGCAGAGAATTGGGAGTGGAGTATAACAAATACTAGCATGTTACAAAGTGAAGCTACCTGGTTAGAGATGTAAAATCCAGTACATCATAATATATTGGCACTTTTATAGGCACACATAGCAGCTAGGCATGAGTTGAGAGTGATTAGAAACAAGTACATTATAATACAGAAAAGGTTTCTTGTTACTCGCACACAGAGATTGTACCCATCTTCTCCATACGGACCAGAAGAGAGAGAGAGACTAATAGGCACAAACATATAGTGGACAACTTTTTTCAGGCATACTAAACAATAGACACAGCTCCAGGCACGTATTAAACAGGCCCAGGATGATGTTACAGCAGGTAAGAGGGAAAGGTTCTAGACATTAGAACATCATAATGAGCATCTCTCTGATCCAAGATCCTGTTGTAAAGAAGGCAATAGAAATTTGCGTATTATTGAGAGCAGATTGTTGTACCGCATCTATAGCCATTTAACCTAGAATCCTGCCAAACAGAGGTACAGAACTGTACTTATTAAAACATGACTAAGAACAGCTTCCTGTATAATACATGTCGAGATTTGACACAGGCTGTTAAGGTAGGAGTAAACAGCAGTAGACACTAGAGCATTTATAAAGAGTCTCCTGTCGCAAGCACCCCTATTCCTACAGGTAGAAGTAAAGATGAATAGTTACTAACACATCATAAATAGCATCTTCCTTACAAGGCTGTAAAATCCAACACATCATAAAGAATAGACACCTGTTCCAGGCACGTAAAGTGGAGAACAATGCACTTGCTGTATGGGCCTCTTGCAGGAATGTAAAGTAGACAACATGACACATAAACAATGCGCAACTGTAAGGGAATGGGCTCGATGCATACTGCAAACTTAATGGGTGCTCGCTCCCTTTTTCCCGCGAGTGGCAGATCCATTTCCTTTGTGAGGTGTTTGTTTAGCCCGGCGCCCCGGGGATGTCGCACTACACTCACTCTCCGAGAAGAGTCTGCATGGCAGTGCGACACGTTTTCTGCCATGTCTTTCCTTTAGAAAGGAGTGACAGCATCACTACTTCACAGACGATCCTTTGATTATCATGTAGGAAACATCTTTGTCGACCAGACTAAAGTGATTCTTTGCTACTTACGTGGGTCGAGAGTGCCTGTAAAATTTCATGCACAATTTTAGCATCTTGAATCTACAATTTTCCGAAATAAAGAATACTATATTTTTGAAATATTTAAGAAAACAAGTTAGGGATTGTTGAGGTTGATAGTTACCTGCATAACAAATAGGTACACTTCATCTAATGAACATGTTACCTACAATTTTCCCAACTAAATGCAAAGAGCGTTTTTGTATGATTACAAAGATTAGTTCTGAATGTGGTATACCAACAGTACAGTGAACTTTTCGGATAAAAATCTATTCATAAAAATGTATTTAATCCTTGTTTCATATAAGCTTGCCCCGTATCTCTTAACGGTCACGTGACGTTATCACCTCTCATTGGCTGCTATTGCAGTATAGACTGTTGTGCGGTAAAAATTAGTTCGTTATTTAACATGGTGATATATCTTTATATGTTGGGAGAGAATTGTCAAATTTATTTTTTCGTTGCTGTTTTAATTAAATATATTACGCAACAGAGTTGATTTATCTGAAATGAATGTTAATTCTTAAACGAAGTAAAGAGGAGGTTCCTTTGCTCTCAAGCACATGCTTTAGCGGTAGTGATGACATATTTGTCTATATGACTTATCACTGACCTTGTTTTGAACTGGATTAGTCATATATCACCACTCGAAGGTGTGCTGTGCCGAGTGCGAGAGCTAAATTATTTTACTGATCGTTTATTGCGCGTGTACTTATTATATGTATAATGGCAGAGTCTACCGCCAGTTTTTCGCTGAAGCATCGCAAGAGAAAACCTTTACAAAACGGCGAAAAAAGAATTGTGGTGCATGTGTTTAATGCACTCACAGAGAAGACTCCGTCTTTGTCAGTGAGAGAAGTCGAATAGCTGTGCTCTGAACTTACAGGTGTGAGTGTTAGATGCGTAGGAACATCGTGACATGAAATTGAGGCAACAGGAAAACTTACCACTCCAGGGGCGATATTGCTGTGTGGCGAAAACGCTATTTAAGGACAATCAGACTGTACCGCGATACAAATCACAAAATATACTACCTTGACGAGACTTGGGTGAATGAAGGACTCACGACAAGTATGACGTGACACGACTTTTAAGACTGAAAGACAAGCATTTTTGCAAGGTATGTGTGCTGGTTTTAAAAATTTCCAGTGGTAAAGGCCGAAGGCCTTTCATTATAAACTTGTTCCACTTTCACTGCTCATTCATTCAGTTTCAACTTTCTCAGTTTCATTATAAACTTCATTATTTTTGCATGCCTTCATATTCTTATTTGTATGACTTTTATCTATCTTCCTGGCAATTATTATGACGTTTACTGCAGGTTTAAATGTGACGTGAAAGCACCGCCTATGGCCTATAGCGCGAAAGCATTAGACAATTAGTGAGAGGGGGAAGGTAGTTGCATGCGGGATGATAGTTACATGTCAGCGGGGCAAGGTTATATGAAACAGAGATTAGTTCCAATTTGATTCCATTATTGCAATACAAACAAGGGGATTCCACACTAGTCTTAATCAGGCTATTGCGTGTGAAATTCTATGAGGTAGAAAGGAAGGAGAAGGAACTGGAGGAAATAGTGAGACCACCGTGGTATCCTTAAGGGGGGCACCAGGTTCTGCATGTTCGTTTAACCGCCAGTGGAAACAGACAACCACTGTGCCGCCCCTAGTAGCAAAGAGCAGTTACAGGGGCAAATGCCTCCATGCAACTCCTTGCTTAAATTTTCAATCCACAAAAAAAAAAAAAAAAAAAAAAAAAAAATAATAATAATAATAATAATAATAATAATAATAATAATAATAATAATAATAATAATAATAATAATAATAATAATAATAATAATAATAATAATAATAATAATAATAATAATAATAATAATAATAATGTCATGTTGCTAATGTAAAATGGAGGGATGGCAAGTCACGGAGACGAAATTGGTAACTTAGCATTCGCCTAGTAAGGATAACCGCGAGAAAAAACTTAGGTCAGAATGGTTGGTCATCGGGGATCGAAACCGGGTCCTTCATAATGTGAGTCAAAATGCTAGCACCTGAACCATCCGCAGCGTTAATAATAATAATAATAATAATAATAATAATAATAATAATAATAATAATAATAATAATAATAATAATAATAATAATAATAATAATAATAATAATAATAATAATAATAATAATAATAATAATAATAATAATAATAATAATAATAATAATAATAATAATAATAATAATAATAATAATAATAATAATAATAATAATAATAATAATAATAATAATAATAATAATAATAATAATAATAATAATAATAATAATAATATTGTCAAGTATTTTCCCCCTCCAGTAAACCTATATGTAAAATATTTATTATTTTTTATTTTCGCAGACTGACTATCCGTTTTGATTAAGATATCACAGATTTTACAGACTGCAATAATGAATAACTTGTATAGGTATCTTTAATTAGCTTTCCGTGAAGATGGATAAATTCTAGCTGTCTTAAAGTCAGAAAACTTTAAAGGCACGAGATGAAGTTTCTCATTAATTTCCACTTTCCCAAGCAACTGTTTAGGTACATATTTTCCCCTATTTTAATTTTCCCAAACATATGTTCATGTAGTTTTGTTAAAATAAATGTCACATTGTAGAATAATGAATATGGTGCATACCTTAGAGTTTCTTAGTTCACATTGAATTGAATGTTTTTGGAAATCATACACTTACAGTTCAGAAATGAATAAAAATCCAGTACATATAATATTGAACTCTTTTTAATAACATTAACCATTTATGAAATATTTGCTGCTGCTCACATGAATACTTCAATACCAGAAGTGATATACTTCAGCTATCTTTTGTTTTCTATGAGATTATGGGAAGAACATGCATGTTAAACATTTAAATGGCTTATGTGCGTTGAAATAATTTCTAGGAAATATTTATCAGTAGAACTGGAAAAATAGTTTGAAAGCAGGTTATACATGTATAATATATAAAATTGATTGCGATAATTTTTCATTCATTTTTATTTGGTGATGTTGATCATTTCGCAGTAGTGGAATATATAGACGAGTGGTAGGAATAAGTTATACAAAAATAATTTTTCTGGAGAAGTTTCGATTTTAAGTACATGAGTAGCTCTTACAGCTTTTAAAGCGCCGTTATTGAGATAACATTTGAAATCTCAAAGTTGTACAGAAGTTTATTTTAGCAAAATTTGATGAGGCCAATTAATGGTACTTGAAAATCGCGCCTCATTAAAAATGAATGTCATAATGGCTGAAACTTTCTCTCCAAATATGAACATTCAAACGAGGTTTTGCACTCACACATAAACCAACATTTTCGTAAAACAATATGGTGACCTGCTAGCTAAAAAAAACACATTAACCTTAAAACTTCCACAGCACACCAGTGATGACCTGATATCCTACGCTGACAGCTTTAACATGCCATATATTTCCCTTCAGCAAAAGCAGCACGAGAAAGATATATATTGACATTAATAAACGGCACTTTAAAGCTCTTTCTCTTTTTTCTAATCCAAACCAAGTATAGCCACATTTTATTATTGCTGTGCTTACAGAAAGGGAGCTCATAAAAATTATGATATTACATAATTAGTAGTTATTTTGTCAATATACCTAACATTAAGTTGTTTTGAAGCTGTTTTCTAATATGATTGGCTAAACTATATGTTTTGGTAAATACTTATGAAAAAAGAAAGAATTAAGTTTGCTTTTATAAAGAACTCATATTTGTAAGAATGAATTGACCGGACGTCTTTTAACGCTCTACAGATATCAGGTTTCATTTCTCATCGCTGCACCTTAAAGGTGACCCACCTGGAGAAACAGCCTACAATTCCGCAATAGCAAGAAAAAAGCCGTGTAATTCGTCAGAAACATCATTGTCTATTGTTAAAATAATAATAGATAATGAATGGTTTGCAAGTAGTGTCAGTAAACCTCTAAAATTGCAATAATCACAGTATCTGTTACCTCATGCAATACACACCATTTAAAAAGATATAAAGACCTACTGCGGAAATGGTTGCAATGTTAAGTTTTCTTATATTAGCTCTAAATACTTTTCAATCGATTTTTTACGCATTTACTACAAAAAGCACATTTGCTTTCTTTTCCTGCGTCCTCCAATGAGGTTCTAAAACACTCCGTAAGTGATGATACCCAAGCTCTTCATTACTGGGCCTAACAAATAATTGATAATATGCACTTTTATTTTAATATTGCTTTGATACCTCATTGACCTTAATTTCTAGATTTTTGTCCAACACACGACAGCGCTGCAATTCACCAGACTGTGTAATAATGATTTAACGGACAATTTTTCATTGAAAACAGAGTATTAAATAAATGTTGGACTATTTTGTAACCTCGTTTCAGTTATATGTTATGCAGTTCATTTATACAAACCATTTTATATAGAAGGACCTCAAGGACCCTCTTATCATCTAACAACTTGTTCGTGGACCCCATAGTTTGGCACCTCAATTTATATAAACGAGTCGACCTTTGGTTGAATTTTATAATTTAAATTTAAATAATTACTGTATTTATAATTTAAGATATTTTCTTGTATAGTTTTAAATTTAATTAATAAAAAGTTTAAAAAATTATAGTTAAACTAAATAAAATAAACTTGTGTATAAAATGTACTTTAAATAAAAAAATATAGTTTTAAATTGTATTTATTAAAATTATTTTTTTTTTCACTTTGAAGTAAATTTTATACAAGTTTGCCCAACTATATTTTTATTTAACTTTATTTAGCCTTACATCAGTAAACATTTGAAATACCACACTCTTTGGATTACCCAAGGATTAATAACATTACTCACATGTTATAAAAATGAATTTATTTTCTATGTAAAGAAACTATTTTTATACATACAAAAAGTTATTCATAATGTTTTGAATCCACCATTTGACCATTTCAACAAAGCTAGTTAGTAATGAGTTACTAAAAAATCAGTTTATGTGGAAAATATCTTGAAACTTTGTTCATTGGCATGTGTTAACGTGAACAATGCAACTTTTTTTTTTTTTTTTTTTTTTTTTTTTTTTTTTTTTTTTTTTTTTTTTACTGAATAAGCTCAGTTAAGCTGGGTATAATGTTGGTGATTTTTACTTTTAAGTCCGTTGGCAAGTACATTGGTAAGTCTGTTTCTCTTCAATGGCTTGATGTTGCACAGCACTGGAAAATGTTTGCTCGCACATATAGGTGGTTGGAAAGGACACGTTTAACTACGTTTAACTGAGTCATTTGATAGTGGGACTCTGCTCAGCTCTTTGGTAGCTGAGTAACCAATCATTTTACCACAATCTTTTTAGCTGCTGGCAATATTAATTCCTCTGCAATATTACAAGGCTTGCCACGTTTAGCAGAGGGTAGCGCTACTTCATAGGAAGCTAGTGTTGCTTTTTCACTACTAGTTCCACTAGAAATTTTTTTCCTATTCTAGATTTACTCATTTTCATCTCTTTACTTTTTACTTTAAAATAATCAAGTGTCTTACCAATGTAATACGGATGTTTCGTCTCTAAATCTCTTCGCGGCTTAGCAGGCTTCATTGCGTTATTGGACAGTACACCATAACACGAAATACATTGAGGGTTTTACTCATTTTCAGTTCCAGCTCTAAAAATTCCGAAACTTAAATATTCTTCGCTGTATTTTCGCCGTTTTGATTTTCGCAGATCTGCAGAACAGCAACTAGTTAAACTAATAGGTTCACTACTACAACTTGCCTCTTGATTGCGTTATTGTAGGCGCACGTTTAATTGATCCAGTCTGTAACCAAAGATTCATGCTGAATGATGCGAATAAATTCTCACGATTCACAATTACAAACTGTCAGAACAATCAAACACTATCAACATTGACTTCAACACAGCGAGAACGATAGGTTTGCTGTGCGTGCGTACGTGCAGCCGGTGCCAGTGACTGCTGACTTAGACCTCCGCGCGCAGATTAGGCTGACTTCACCCGCTCCGCAGCTAACCGCTCACGGTGAGTACGGTTGCGTCGCTGTTAATAACGCTGCACTACACACTCCCAACTATTACGTTGATTGCACCTCCCAGTTGTGTTACATCGTTACGACATAGGTGCATAAAAAATGTTAAGTAAAACGTATCTGGAAATTAATTGTTCTTTCACACTGGCCGTGTGTAGGCTAAATTGTGGAAACGTAGAGTCAGACTGAAAAAGTCAATGCCATAGCCGGGATTTGAACCACGGATCTTCTGGTTTCCGTCCAGCCACACTACCATTGTGCTACTATGGCCAACATGCCGATATGACATTAAATTCTCCAACTGACTCGTATTTTCCCGGTAAACCACTTAGGAGTTCTCATAAACACATGAGACAACTACCTTAATGGCGACTTACAATATTGTAAGTTCTTTAAGGCCCGGGCTTTATAGTTAACCAATATTAGGTCAATTAATGGAAATTAATTCTTCTTTCACAATATAGTAATTCGCCATTAAGGTAGTTGTCTCATGTGTTTACGAGAACTCCTAAGTGGTTTACCGGGAAAATAGAGTCAGTTGGAGAATTTAATGTCATATCGGCACGTTGGCCATAGTAGCACAATGGTAGTGCGGCTGATCGGAAACCAGAAGATCCGTGGTTCAAATCCCGGCTATGGCATTGAATTTTTCAGTCTGACTCTACGTTTCCAAAACGTATCTGGTTCGACCCCGAGCAGATAAAAACTCAGTAAATACAATTCTACGTTTTCTATAGTTTTAAATCAACATTATAACTTGACCTAAGGGATCCCCTCGCGGATCCCCTGACATGCCCTCGCGGACCACCGAGTGTCCTTGGAGCACACTTTGAGAAACACTGGGATAGAGAACTTCCCTAATCTTCATGTTATATGTTTATGTGACGCTGAACTTAAAATATCGCGTTTAATATTTAAACCACTTTTCGTTTTTCAATCAGGGTGTTCAGCATACATTTTTCTAAAATGCCTGTTTTGTATTCGGAGCCCCACAGCATTATTTACGGTGCAGTCTCTTTTTGTGGACTGCAATACTTCCTTTACTTACTATAGCTAAGCAGTAGAGAAATGAAATGAAATGTGTAGTGTTTAACGCCCGCTTTTACTACATACGGCACTGCAGGCGGTGACACTGATGACACATGAGATGAAGATGGAGCACCGGTGGAATGAGATGGCGGGGGAAACCGGAGGTCCCGGAGAAAACCCGCCCAGCGCCGTGTTGTCCATCACAAATCTCACTTTGCGGTCGCCTGGGATCAAACCCGGGCCGCCTTGGTGAGAGCCAAGCGGTCTAACCACTGAGCCACGGCACGGCCTGCAGTAGAGAAAGTGAACACGGCTAGTTTAGAGGAGAAAAAATATATTAGAGCCCTTTTTAAACATTCAAGCAACAACGTTTGACGCCATTTAGCCCCAACAGGCTTTACTCGTGTTAATACTGAACAACGTGTTAAAAGCACGCATTCATAAAATAAATCGTTTCAAAATTTCGGTACGAGGAATTAGTAAATGTTTAATGAAAGCACTTTGCAGTGTATGCAGCCTAGCTGGAGAACGTGAGATGCTTTAACATTTATTGCTGGAACAAGCAAGCAAGGGAAAACACGGGCATGAATGGCCTTGTTGGCCAAGAACAATTTACCTTCTGTTTGACGAAAACAGGGCCAGAATCTGCAGAGTTATTTTAACATTCTTGCTCTGTAAACATTTTTAAGCATGGAGAATTAATTGCTTAAACGTTGCCTAACGGAGCGTTGACAGCACATACTAAAGCATGTCAACTGTTGAAGACACTGTACAGGAAGGAAAATAAAGAGAGGCCCGTGGCCATCTAACTGATTAAATCAAATAATCTATTTACATGTTTTTCTACTACGGTCGAATGCTATTAAGTGGCAATTGTTTTCTTGTGTGTTAGGTTCTATTTATAGTGAGAACGTTCACAGCGCTACAATGAATCAAGCGGACAGACAAGGCCTGGGCACCGCCATCTAATTTAGGAGCTGGCTTGACCGTCGTCCAATCTGGCGCCATACATACACAAACACATCGGGTTTTGAACTCCCGAGTATTTGAAACAGTGACATGATTGCAGACAGAACTAATTGCGCATGTTGTAGCCGCAGCCCGTATATGCAATAATAAACTGTAATGTAGTAATGTGCCTCGCTTTCCTAGGTTACCCTTAACGTAGCAGATGACAAAGTCTGTCTAGGGGTACATTCCTCTCACAATATATACTGTTGCAGTTCTGGTAAACTGACTTGCCCACAAAGAATAACAATCATTTCTGAAGTACCATGATATATAACAATTAAATAAATCGCATTCGCATTGAATTATCTGAAACATTGACGCATCCTGAAGAAAAGCAAAGTTTGTTTTCGTGTAACTGTTATCTGCACAAAGGTTGCTATATCTTATACTCGATATACTCGAATCTTTGGTACATTTTTATATTATCAGACGGTAAAATAACTTATTATATGATGATTTATCGAGATGAAATTTATTAAGCACCGAAAGTTGGTAAGAACTTTGATTTCCTAAGTTTTCAATTTAGGATCGTTAATTTTGTTTTAAGTTGATTTAGATGATGATTTCCCAACTGTAACATAAACATTCTTATCTCCAGGCGTCGTCTTGAACATATGTCTTTCTTTTCCTCGAGAAATGATTTATCAAAACAAAAATAAATTACCTGTTAGGTTCTTCTATAGATTAATTTTAATTCTTAATCAGTTATCACAAGATGATATAACACAAAGAAATTATAATCCTTCTAAAATTATTAGTAGCAATCTATAAATGTCCAGCCACTCCGATGGAGTTCTCCTCGCGTTCTTATAGTGATATTATTGATTTTCTTCCCCATAGCAACCACACTTTTCTTTATGGCTACGTCTTTCATAGAGAACTATGTATACACACGTCTTATTTATTTTCACAATTTCTCTTCCAAACTTAATTCAAATATTATAATACTTTTAAATATTCTTTAAATAATTTTAAATTTTAAGTAACACCATAAAACAAAACACATCATTGATTTTTCTTTTCGAGCCTGAAGTCAAAACAACTGTCACAAGACGATTGTCAAGGAGCACATGAGGTGCGGATCCCAGAGAATATTCAGAATAGAGCATCAGCCCGATATGTGGTATGAGTTTGAAGAAGTAGATGTTATATAACGTGCAATGGATGAAAGAACAGGCGACGGATTATCGAGCAGTTAATGTATTAATGGCGGGAGAAAAAAGAAAACACGCTCAGACGCCGCTTCCTTCACCATAAATCCACACACGGTACCCTCGGATTTAAGCCGGGCCGCTTAGGTGAAGGGCTAGTGGTCCAACACGGCGTCACCTCAGGTACGTACGTATCTACGTTAAGATCTGTATCTACTTTCTCTCGCACTTTAGAGAAAATAGTGTATTCTACACGGAAAGTCGATAACGAAATTTTACCAAAAATACAGCCTTAAGACTCTTCAAATCAAAACAAATATATAGAAAAATCTCCATGTTGTGAGTGCATGTGGGCTCTTCTGCCTATGAACAGCACAACTAAAACTTAATAAGTCGGTTAAATATCAATCTTGGTTATTTAGTTTAGCCCCGTTCAGGAATTTAAAGAGTTTAAGTTACATTTTAATATATTTTCACCCTTAATGAAATTTATATTCTGAATTTTCTTGGAATATCCTCTGCGAAGTCATTTTCATTTTAAATGTTTTTACATAATTTGTAAACCATAACAGGTAAGATCTTACTACACCAAAATGTAGATTTGGATAAAGTACGAAACTTATGTAAAATCATTTTATTCTTTTGTGGAATAAACTATTTTTAAGATACTTCTCGTTATTGGTTTAAATTCCCCAATCCTACTCATGCCTTCCCGAAGTGTACCTATAGCCATTCCTTATCTTCTTCCTTATGCAAATAAAATGACATTTCAAAATCATCACCTGGCGTCCTATTCTTAAAAATGTCACTTACTATTACAATATTTTACTATTCCGTTTATGCCCATAGGAAATATACATCCTTTGGGGAAAAAATATATAAACAGGCTCTGGAAGCACACACTATAAGTGCACATCATTTCCACTGCCGGTTTACAATGGTGTCAACGGAACGCGTCTCTTTAGCTTCGTCCTATTGAATCCCATCATAATTATAATAATAATAATAATGTTGCAACCAGGGTAGTAAGGGGGATGAAGAACTTACAATCTTAAGCCATAACTAGGGACGTGGCTACTGGAAGGTTGGGGAAAGCAGATGGTAGAGCTAAGGACATGCGAAAGGTTAGAGATGACACCTAGTGCCAAAACCACATTAACAAATGTATTCTATAATTTGGTAAAGCAGAATAAGGCACTCCCTCATCTTGAAGAAATCAGAGGTACAATTGAAATATTATATAAATTATTACACAATGAACTATACCTTTGGTTCAGGGCTACGTAGGTGTCTGAACTAACTGTTATATGAAGGATGTAGTCTAGAGTTGATCGTCTTCTTGTTTCAGGTTGAACAGATTTCAGACCTGACAGACTTAAGCTGTCGACTTACTACCAATCTTTCATCTAATCCTCCCGCGTGCCGACTTATATCATTTAAACAGGGATCCCGCTAAAATGGCCACCAATTGATCAGTCAGCGTTTCTCATAATCGTGAAGTCGTTTTGGTTGTTCCCATGCCAAATTCTTACTTACTGCTTGGTCCTAGATACTTCTGACTTCCTAGTATTGCACCATCTTGTGCAGTCATTGTTTACATGAGTTGTCTCAATTTTCCTTTGTTTTGTTGACAAAGTAGGAAGTATCCAACAGTTGAACGACTCTATCCCTTCATCTAGCGATGTGAACCAACTGATTCACACAGACATATTCAAACTTGCAATACAGGAAATGAAATGTTAAATTCCAATAATTGGAATTCTTTCCAAAATTTGTTAAGACCTTATACGCAACAATAATAATGAGAAAGTTCAACACACTTTACATTGTTTGATATGTTTCGCGCATATTCACATAGGGAATAATTCCTCTTTTCGCAGACTGTAATGTGTGCAAATATTCGAGTCTCTTAACTGAGTCTCAGTAACTAAACGTGCACTGATGCCCGAGCAGTTACAGACAAGTATGTAGAAGCTAGGCCTACAAAGGTTCGAATCGCAGACATTATTTTGATTTTTTACAGTAGAAATACAAAATGTATATTACGCACATTGTAATATAACTTCCAATTGCTAAAATTTACTTGATTTTAAGGCATTTATGCTCTCACTTAAAAAGTGAAACACTCTACACTGTTTTTAAACCAACTGAAATAAATGTTTTATTCCTTTATGTAAAATTAAATAAAAATGGAATTTAACTTAGTATAGGATTTGTAAATCCTCTGCTTCTATTATTGCCCTCATTCCCGGGGCATGAATGAGACCACATTCCTAGTGAAATTTTCAGGAGTGGATAATTCGCATTATATGCCAGCACCATTCATAACAGATGAATGAGACCAAGTATTTACACAGCAATATTAAGGCAATTTTCTAATAACAGAGCATTTATTTTGAAAACCACAAGCATATGTCATTCGCATTTTTATAAATGAATGTGTAATATATTATTATTTATCTTCTCAAGAAAACATAAGGTATTGCTATTAAAGTAAGAATAATAAAAAGAAACACGCACATTAAAGGTTCTAACTCATGTTAGTCCACTTGCTTGGCTACATGCATACGGCCAAGCCGCAAGGCATCTCTATATCGCATAAAAACGAAGCCAGAGCGATATCAAAGCGTATATTGGAAAAATTAATTGTTCTTTGACACTAGTCGTGTGTAGGCTAAAGTATTGAAAGGTAGAGTCACAATAAAAACTTCAGTGCCGGGATTCAAATCATTTAATTTTTTCAGTTCGATTCTACCTTTCCAATGCGTATATTATGAATGCAGCATCAGCAAATGTTTTATGATGCTTTCCGATTCGAACTTGCTTCTCGTAGCTGCTCATTTGTTTTTTTCTTTTTTGTCTAAGCAACACCAACTCCAATACTCAGACCATAATACAGATTCCAAGATGGCGCCCGTCGAAGCCCAGCGACTCTGGTTACGCAGAATAGGAAACTATACACAATGGACATAATATAATCCATATTACGGAGCAGCGAGGTAACTTCTAAGCATTTATCACTTTATACTTTCAACTAAAACGTGTAATAACATAAATAAAGAGCATCATGACAAATTCTAAGAGCTTATAACATTATATAGTAGCACGACCAGTACTATGCACTTTCCACCTTATACTTCCAATCAAAATTTAATTTATAAGGCATGACAACTCATAAGCATTAAACACAGCAAACTTTATCTTATTGGACTGTATCATCGTATCGTCTGTAGCAAGTACTAAAATTTCTTTTATATTGTTTACATGGTAACCTTTTCTGGCAAGGACATACTGCTTATACTATAATATTTAAGAGAGCTCACCAGATTGTCCAGTTTACTACAATTATCACGTTTGAAGGTGTCAAGTTCCCTCACACTGCAAGATACATTTAAAATTTTCCACTGGTAGGCTCATAATATTCCTTCTAGGTTATGAAATACTTTGAAACTTATTAAGTGAAGGAACATCACTGAAGTTGGGATCTTTAATGTTATTGAAAAGAACGTAACTAATCGTCTTTAATAATGCCTATCAATGGGTTAAAATCTCCTCACCACTTCGGTTTTTAAGGACTCAAAACTGTCAATAACATCTTGTGCACGCCAAATATTAAAATTATCTTCACTCTCTGTAAAATGTCTTGGATACATTCTTCAGGATGTTGTATTTTCTGGTTGAGCTTTAATGTGTGATAGGATGGCTGATTCTTAAAAATCGTGGGGTAGGCATCATCTATTAATTTTGGTACTTTTCGAAGGGCACGAATTGGTTCACCATCATTTACAGGAAATATGTCTTCCTTAACCTCAAAGCACTGTTCAAAATGATGAATACAAACTACAGTTTTGTCATTTACTTTAAAATCTTTACGATGTATGATCCTGATCCACTTATCCCATTACGATTTTTCCTTCGCAAATTTAAATGTCGTGTGAGGTGCACTACCGTAATTAGATTGCAGCTGGGAACACAACAACGATGCATTTCGACAATACTTCACAGTATATATTTAGGTAAACGTTATCACTTTATGTTAAATACTTAACTATAAACTAACTCGTTAGTCACTAATTACCACTGTAATATGAATTACATTAATTCTTCAAACACACAATCAAAGTAAACAAATACACACTTTACTCTGTAGATATAACCACAACATAACAAGCTGGGCCACGAGTGCCGCCATTTTTCCTACAATCGATTCTCGTATTATGGTCTGAGTATTGGAGTTGGTGTTGGTCTAAGGCTGTATACAATAAAACAATTTATACAATTACATGAAATAGACAATAGAATAAGAGTTTATAAGAATACTTTGCACAGAAGTGAGTACAAAAGTCATGTGAGTACAACGCATCTCCCTTTTAGAAATAGGTTTAGCTACAATGTACAGTCCTTTCACGAGGCAGAGAACTGTAGTGTGTATTAACATGTTTACAAGTAGTTATCTTCCATTTCTTTATATGCATATGTTTAAGAAAGAACTTATATTGTATATATACATTAATTAAAACATTTTGGAGGCGACCATATGGATATAAAATGACACCCATTCTAGGACAGGTGCTCCTGGAAATTTTGATTGACATTGAAGAGTTTGTACTTCGGTTAACTTCCAATGTGGAACAAGAATTATTTTCTTTCCAAACATGTCAAAAAAGTACTGTAGAAGCAATTTCCAATACATTCTGTCGAAGTGCTCGATTTTTTGCGCTAACAAGGTCGGGGTCCCTAAGAATTTCAGAAGTCGCCGGCGCTGCGCCATTCATTAGCCGGAAGGTTCGGGAAAAAGCATCTCATGCGCAAGCAGTCATGCAGGTAGTCCTGCAATCGTGAGACTTATGAAGGCGAAATAAGTGGGAAAAAATGCGATAGCAACAAGAATTGTTAGGAGAAAACCATGGTATAAGAGAAACCACCCCGGCATTCGTATACCAAACTTAAAAAAATAAATAAAAAGAACTCCTACACCCAAAAACAATCACGAAAAACTCAACTTGGCCGACTTTATGGGATTCAAATGCGGACCTCGCAGGTTACTATGGAGCCTATAGCACCGTTACGTTCCATTACAATTTATTCCCGAACACATTCAAAGCACTAAAGGATTTAGAATCGCTATTAGTTACCGAATACAAACAAAATGTCATTGGATGGTTAAAGTAACATCGAAGTCGTGAAACATATCCTCCAGACGCATGGAGATAAAAGCAAACCAGTTCTGAGTATTCTGAACTGTTACATTACCCTTCTTTACAAAGCACCATTAAACAAACAGGTAACCAAAATCTGCTCTTTTTTCCTTCCCTCAACCAGAGCACGAGTTACTGTACTTTCAATTTACCAACGGTCAAGCGCCATCGCGTGCAGCTATAATTCGCAATTACACCACTGCACTTGTGAAGGGGGAAAAGCAGGCCATAAGTCATCCATTGTAGGTCAGGAGACTAAAGACCGCTAGAATCATGGCATTATTATTTGCTTCAACATACATCTGCGACACAAAGACCCGCAGTCTGTGTTGGAAGGAGGATATACTTTAAATAGTATTTGATTGGTCTCCCATTTCTCAAAATGCATCATTTAATATAGAACAGAATGTATAGATCAGCAAGAAACGTTTCGCACATACACTGCGAGCAGCAAGTGTAATATGGAATTATTTGCTTTACTCCAAGCCCTATGAGTTATGCATAATCCGAATGAAGGTTGTGAAATCTCATCTAATTGCCTCTATTTACCTCTCTAATGCCTAGATCTATATGATAAACAGTAGCATGAATGAAACTAATTTACTGAATCTCCAAAACAAATAGAGCTACTGTAAAATGGATGCACACTGATTCCAGATTTGTGCTTGTAAAGGAAGGACAACAATGATTAAATATTTTTGATAATGACAGTGGGTGCCATTATATATATTAAGAACATTGAATTTGATTTTTATGTCTAATATTATTATTAAGTATTAGGAAATGTAGAATAATTTTAAATTCTAAAGCCATATATAGTCCTTAATCCTGAAGTTCTTAGGCATTTCCTGTAATGTAACTTATGGTAAAGTGATGCAAATATAGTTGCCTTTTGTAAGAGAAATGCATCAAATATGAGACACCAGTCTAGCGGACCAATGAAGTACTGCATTATTGTGATCTAATTGTAATCACTAAACAGAATATTTGAGGCTATAACAAGAAATTCACGTCATTTCAGTACTCTGTTTTTGTTGTTTTGTGTGTGTGTGTGTGTGTGTGTGTGTGTGTGTGTGTGTGTGTGTGTGTGTGTGTGTGTGTGTGTGTGTGTGTGTGTGGTTTTTTTGGTAATTTTACGTCCTCCAACGTCAAGTCATATCGGACGATGAATGAAATGGGTGAAATGATGCCCAAATATGTCCATGGAGCTTAGAGTTACCCGACATTCGTCTTTCAGGGTAAGGGAAACCCCCGGAAAAATCCGTATCCAGGTAACTCACCCTGACCGAGATTTGAACTCGGGACCTCTTGAACGTGCTACCGAGCCGGGCACTCTGTTGTCGCCAGTGGAAGATAAACAATTTTTGCTATCTCCAACACCAAAGCGTATTTTACAAAGAAGTTAAGAAGAAATTTCTGATTATTATACACAATTTTAGACAATTAAAGCTATACAACAGGTCCTGCGTATAATTTTAATTATAGTTTGTCAAGCAGCATGAAACAAACAAACATATTTTTCTTGATATCTCGTAATAGGGTTTCCGTAATATGCCATATTAGGTACACAGCATAAATATGACGCACCAAAATGTAGCTTATTAGAAGCTTATTTCAGTTATTAGAAGTTAAATAACTTTCTATTCAAAAAATTTAGTTAGATGTTTGTTTATTTTTATTTTATTATTTTACAGATGCCTGGAAAAACGAGGATAACAAGGAAGCTATAATAAGAGCACTGGAAGCAGTCAGAGGCAAAGCAATAAGATACCTTAGAGCTACAAAGCAATTTGATGTGCTGAAAGAGACACTGGAAAGGTATGTTCGTGATGTTCATTCTGGGAATGCAATCTGTAGAAATAGAAAAAAAGAAATAGAACCAAAGCAAGTGAAATACTATCTCGAAGTTAAGAAGTATTTTTGCTTGGAGCTAGAGATATTGTAACCTCAACACAAGTAATCAGCTCTGTTCTTCGAGGTTGTAACAGTATTTTTTAGTAATGTTCGAAGGAATAATAAATATATAAAAATGTATGTAGTTGTGTGATTGGCCGAAGTAGTAGTGGTATCACGTGGTGTGATGACGTGTCAGTGAATCGGCCAATCACAAAATAAAGTGGGAATCACTATGGGGACAAGAAAAATCAATAATCTAAAAAAGTGTTAGAATCTTGTGTCTTGCTGGAGAACGAGGAAGTTGACTTAAGACGTTACGATGATTATAAAATCTCCAAGAAAATTATATATCATTTTGTCTTAATCTGTGAATCTATCATTTGGCGCTAGCCAGTATTACTTTTGATAGAAGAAAAAAAAAATTGATTAAATTAACTATATTCGAGTAACTGCGCCGTTAGTGCTGTCTTATGGGAGAAACATGGCGACTAGCATAGAAAGAGCGATGGAAAATCATGATTCTGGAGTGAAAGAAAGTATTATACCGACCGCCATAATGGAGAACGAAAAAATCCCGTTACAAATGGCGCATCAACGTGTGGGGCTCGAATAGGATAAAGAAGAGGAGATTAAAGAATTGTACAGCTCCGTGGGAATATAAAAGGAAAGAAGAAAGAAGAGAGAAGAAAGAAGAAAACGAGAACTGGTTTAAGTGAGTGAAAAAAAAAAAAAAATAGTAGTAGTAGTAGATTTATGTTGTTAAGAAATCAGAAAATAGTTAAAAAGATGGCGAGTAGAAAAGAAATAATAGTGGAAGGAGAAGTTACTGATAGTGTAGGAATGAATAGGGAGGATGCAAGATTAAGCATAGATAATGAGTCAATGTTGGAAAGAATAACAAGAATGTTAAGTAATTTAGATTCTAAAATAGAACAAAATGCAAATGATTTAAAATCAGAAATGAGTAATTTAGATTCTAAAATAGAACAAAATGCAAATGATTTAAAATCAGAAATGAGTAATTTAGATTCTAAAATAGAACAAAATGCAAATGATTTAAAATCAGAAATGAGTAATTTAGATTCTAAAATAGAACAAAATGCAAATGATTTAAAATCAGAAATGAGTAATTTAGATTCTAAAATAGAACAAAATGCAAATGATTTAAAATCAGAAATAGGAGATGTTAAATCTGAAATGAGTAATTTAGATTCTAGAATGAAAGATGTAAAATCAGAAATGAGTAATTTAGATTCTAAAATAGAACAAAATGTAAATGATTTAACTAAGAAAATGAATGATTTAGATGTAGGAGTAAGACAGGAACTAGCACAAAATGTGAGTAACTTAGAAATTAATTTATTACAGAAGTTAAAACAGGAATTAAAATCTGAAATTTCACAGGAGATTAGAGAAGGGAGAAAAGAGTGTAGGGATAATATGGAAAGGCTCATGCAGATCATAGAGATTAATAAGGATGAGAATAGAAAGGAAGTCAATGAGTTGAGAGAGATAATTCAGGAAACTAGGTTAGGTCAGGACATTGTGAAACAAGATATAAGAATGGAATTAAACAAAGAGTTAGAAACATTTAGGATACAACAGGCAGAAATAACACAAAAACAAAGAGAAGAATTAGGAGATAAAGTAGAACAAAGAATCAATGTAATTTGTTCTGAAATGCAATTACAACATGATGAAAGTAAGATACACCAAGAGGAAATAAAGTTACAAATTGATGAGATAAGTAAAGCAAAAGAAGAAGTAATTTTGCAAATTAAAGAGGTACAAGAACATTTTGAAAAAGAAAAGGATAACTTAGGAAAATTGACACAAGTTGTAATTGCATTACAGGCTAGAAAAGTAAATAACGGGAAAGAAATGTCTAGAATTACAAATATAAACGATTGTGACTTACCAGGTGAATTAAGCAATCATCAGAAGTCTAGTGATGTAGTAAGTGAATGTAGTGATTTTGTGAGTCCAGATAATGATATTAATTATCACAGAAACACACAGAACATGTCCTCACACACACAACTCCACAGTCTAGGTCAAAATGAATGTGTACATTATTCACTAAATGATATTAGTCCACCAAGTTTTGATGAGGAATCAGGTGATAATCCAAAAGTATTTCTTAGGGAATTGGAAGAATATTTCCGTATTAAGAGAATTCCCAATGAATTTCGGATGGTAATAGTAAAACGCTGTTTGAAGAAAAATGCTCTTGAGTGGTTAAGGTTAACTTTGGCTTCACATGAAACATACAGTACTTTCAGAAATCTGTTTATAAATAGATTTTGGGGACCTGAGAGACAAAGAAGAATAAAAGTGGAGTTAGCAACGGGTAGGTTTGAGTTTAAAAAAGGGATTTCTATGACTGAATATTTCTTAAAATTAGCAAACAAAAGTAAGTTGATTAATCCCGAAATTTCTGAGACAGAAATTGTCGACATGCTAATACGTCATTATCCACCACATATCAGAAATCATTTAATTGTGGCTAAGCCTATCGATTTCTCTGATATGATTGAATTATTATCCGAATTTGAAGCACATAACCTCATTAATGATACTACATCCTGTGATGGTAACTATAATAACGTCCATATTGAGCGAGGAAGAAATCGACAGGAATCACAACCTACAAATAATAGGAATAATAGGACGAGTTTAAATTGGGGCGGGGCACCCGTGAGAAATCAAAGATTTGAAGGAAGAGGTTATGATCCTAGACGAACTTATGAATCTGTAATTCCCGGAACAGGAAGTGGAGTTCAAAATAATGTGCAAAGGAATTATCATAACAATCAGTCGACGAGAATTGGAAGAAATGATCAAATAAACCATGTAAGATTTTATCGAGGAAATAATCAGCGAATAAGTAATTTTAATAGGGGTAGAGGTACTAGTTTATTTAGTGCAAATCAAAGAGATTTTAGGGGTGTGAGATTTGAAAGAAGTAATCAAAATGAAATAGTCGAAAATACACAAAGCACAGAGAATGATGCGAATATAAACGATAGCACCAACCTAACCAACAATGAAAGTATTAATTAAGGGCCGAATAGGTGAATGGAATTTCAATTTCATTGCGTTGGTAATTCCACATTTGGCAAGAGATGTAATTGTGGGTAATGATTTATTATATGAATGGCAAAGTGTATTGAATTTCGAAATGCATGAAATGAAGGTTAAGACAGAAAATGATTTATTAGTAATAAAATTATTGGAAGAAGATGAAAGAAAAGAAGAGAACAGGGATAATATAAATAATGAAAGGTTTTTTTTGTGGAAGATATACTTTTGCAAGAAAATGGTAATATTGAATACGATGGAAATGAAAATTGTGGGAAGAATTTAATTATTGATGGATTGCAAAATAATGTAACTGACCTTGAAAAGCATTGTTGCCAATTATATACAATACAAGATAAGAACGGCGGAAGCCAAGTGGAGGAAGAAATAGAATTCCAGAGAATATTACAAGTAAAGTTAGAAAACACATACAATTTAGACCAAGCGAGAAAAGAACAGTTGAAATTGTGTATATTAAAGAATAGAAAAGCCTTTAGTTCAAAACATGGACTGTGTAACAAATACACACACACATTTAAAGTGAATGATACTGCTCCCTATACACATAAAAGCCGACCTTTACCCATAGCTATAAGACAAGCATTTCTAGAAGCAAGTGTGGGTACAAGAGATTTGTAATCAACGGAGTACTTATTGTTAAAATAGTTAAATAATAAAACATGTATATTATTGTTAAATGTCAATATATTGTTGTATTTTAATTAATGTTCATTTATTGTTGTGTTTTATGTTTGTGTAATAATGTGAAATTGTTGTTAAATGTTCATTTATTATATTTTATCCAATGTAGGTATATTATTATATTTTATGTATGTTGTATTGATGTTGTGTAATATTGGTGTAAACAAAATTGTTAATTGGGGCTGTTCTTCGAAATATATGGAAACAGATTGTTAATTGTTAATTCCTTTATTTGGTTATTTTCCATATATTTCGAAGAGGGGCATTTGTAACAGTATTTTTTAGTAATGTTCGAAGGAATAATAAATATATAAAAATGTATGTAGTTGTGTGATTGGCCGAAGTAGTAGTGGTATCACGTGGTGTGATGACGTGTCAGTGAATCGGCCAATCACAAAATAAAGTGGGAATCACTATGGGGACAAGAAAAATCAATAATCTAAAAAAGTGTTAGAATCTTGTGTCTTGCTGGAGAAGGAGGAAAGAGGTAACGATGATTGTAATTCTAAAGAAAAATTAATAAGATTCGAAAAGTGTTATTCAATATTTATAATATAATTATATTATTATTATAATTAAATAATATATAACAAAATTGGACTCATCTAAATTTTATTTTCACCAAAAATCCGCGTCCACACCTTAGAAAGATCTCATGACTCTTATTAGATTAAAACTTGACTTGGATATTACAAAGAAGTTGGCGTGATTCTTATTAGTTGAAGATGAACGAAAATATAATCCCGTTACAAGGTGAACTTCTACATCTCTGATTACAGCCTCCCCAAACGGATTACGTATTATGGAAGTAATAATCATTAAAAAACTAAGAAGTCCAAGCCTGCGAAGAAACAGGTTTTCCAGAAAATAAAATGGAAACAATCCAAAGGAAATCGAAGTGAAGTTTGAACAATTCCAACAATGACTGAGAAAAAGATAATGTTCTAGAAGATTCTGACAATGTGAGAGAGTTGACACTGCCTGCAGGGTTTACTGAGGGCAATATGCCGAGCACCCTCAGGTGGACAAAATGTCAGATGTGCTTGGTCTCACGGACACTGTCGTCATACAGATGGATACAGTTTTGTTGTTCCTCCTGCAGCAATGATTGAATCATGCAGAACGTTATTGTTATCTGCTATCTATGTTTTACTTAATTTATCTTAATACGAAACTCTAATTATGACACTTAAAAGTATATATTTTTATGATTTTGTTAATCTAGCCATTAACTCTACACATCTACAAGTTTCTAAAAATTTCTTTTGTTACTAATAACAGTAATAATAACTAGTTTAAATTTATTATTATTATTATTATTATTATTATTATTATTATTATTATTATTATTATTATTATTATTATTATTATTATTATTATTATTATTATTATTATTATTATTATTATTATTATTATTATTATTATTATTATTATTATTATTATTATTATTATTATTATTATTATTATTATTATTATTATTATTATTATTATTATTATTATTATTATTATTATTATTATTATTATTATTATTATTATTATTATTATTATTATTATTATTATTATTATTATTATTATTATTATTATTATTATTATTATTATTATTATTATTATTATTATTATTATTATTATTATTATTATTATTATTATTATTATTATTATTATTATTATTATTATTATTATTATTATTATTATTATTATTATTATTATTATTATTATTATTATTATTATTATTATTATTATTATTATTATTATTATTATTATTATTATTATTATTATTATTATTATTATTATTATTATTATTAATTATTATTATTATTATTATTATTATTATTATTATTATTATTATTATTATTATTATTATTATTATTATTATTATTATTATTATTATTATTATTATTAATTATTATTACTATTATTATTATTATTATTATTATTATTATTATTATTATTATTATTATTATTATTATTATTATTACTAAATAAAAGCTATTACGCTTATTAGTATAATAAGCATAATTAAGCATATACTTCTAAACTTTCATAACAATTTGTTATGCAGCATATATGAAGCCTCAAAGATTTCCAACAAAAATCTAAGGATGTACAGGAAGCGAGAGAAGATGCAAAAGCTCTTCAAATGGAGGAGAATGCTGGTGGAAGGTTCACAAAAAACTGAACTTCTTTTTCAGGGTATTTCCTATACTCTTTTTAGAAAAAATTAAATATTTTCATAAGTAGTGAGCCATTAATGGCAACAGTTAAACTCAAACCCATTCTTTGCGCTTTTTTGCTACATTATAAATTAACAGCACTCACCGCACCATTAAATTTAGCATATACTAGGGTTAATAATAAGGGAAGTTTTCCTGATATTTTCTTACCGAACAGTGAAAATAAAGATCCCTATTGCAACATTATTTTATTTTTCGAATTGACTTCAAAATGGTACCCAAACATTTGTTTTACTGAAGGGTCACAGACGATAAAGTGTGACATCCTGGCCGATGAACCATTTGGTATTTCCTATTTCATTTCGTGTCACTGATAAATCATCTGCCCCGTCCTTCAATTTGGTGAATGTGGAACAGGTTGCCAATGCTACGATATAATGTTTGTGTTGAAACCGGCTCATACGAGCTTACTTAAGGGATGTTAAATATTCCTTGATAAGTATTTGCATTGTATCACGAATCATATACATCAAACTTCAAACGGAGAGGCCGCGCCGTGGCTCAGTGGTTAGACCGCTTGGCTCTCACCAAGGCGACCCGGGTTGGATCCCAGGTGACCGCAAAGTGAGATTCGTGGTGGACAACACGGCGCTGGGGCGGGTTTTCTCCGGAACCTCCGGCTTCCCCCGCCATCTCATTCCACCCGTGCTCCATCTTCATCTCATGTATCATCAGTGTCACCGCCTGCGGTGCCGTATGTAGTAAAAGCGGGCGTTAAACACTACATATTTAATAAGGAGTGAATTTGGATTATAAGAGAGCATGGTTACCAGTGTGGAGTTGTGGTCCTTGTTTATTTATTTTTCATTATAGAACAGGGTAACTTTTTATGCCTTTCTCCAGCACTTTTTGTTCCATGATTGCTGTTAAAAAGGTGGATTAAGTTGTAGAGGATGAAACAGATATCCTATAAACTGGGCAATTGCAGGTATTAACCAAATTTCCTTACGTCAATTTTATCATTTTTCTCTACTAATCATATTGGTTAAATATTATATATATATATATATATCAGGATTAGGTGCTAATTTTGACCATAATTTGAAGAAGATATTGCTTTATCAACTTTAAGTCAAATAGGTTTAATAATAAGACAACACTGGTAAATGTAGTCAAAATGTTTATGAAAACGTTTACTCCGAAAAGTGATTGAAAATACCAGGGTCGGCTGATAAGTCCCGGGCTTCACATAAAGATAGCGGATAGCATCATATAGTTTAACTCTAGACGAGCTTGTATCCATAGTTACAGGTCAATAGCTTGTTTAGCTTTTGAATAACATCATTTTAAACAAGACAAACGTAACGGTTTCGCAAAAATGGAGGATTTGGGAAAACGAGCAGTGATTAAATACTTCCATTTGAAAAGCTTAGTGCCCAAAGAAATCATGCAGGAAATGGATAGTGATTAAAAGGTGGGTTGAAGAGTTTAAAATGGGATACATAAGCACTAGTGATGGGCCTCGTTCTAGACGCCCTGTGGAAGTCACGACTGCAGAGATCGTAGAGAAAATCCATCGTTTAGTATTGGAAGACCACAGATTAAAGTTGTTTGAGATAGCAGAGGCTGTAAACATATCAAAATAATATTCAGGTAATATGTAAAGTAATGTTTTGGGCTTTTACAAGGTCTGAGCAAGATGGGTGCCACCACGTTTGTTGACAACTGGTCAAAGCTGCAAAGATAAACTGTTTCTGTTAAGAATTTGGAGCTCTTCTGTAAAACTCCCAGTGAAATTTTCAGACGGCTTATTAACATGGATGAAAATTGGATACATCACCACACCGTAAAATCACATCTAAACGCTGGATTGCACCAGGTGAACCAGCTCCAAAAAAGGCAGTCATTTGTCAGCTAACAAGTTTATGGCGAGTGTTTTATGGGATGTACAGGGATTTTTTTTAATGATTACTTGGAAAAGGATAAGAATATCACTGGTGACTACTACGCAAGGTTACTGCAAGGTTTGACTAATGAAGTGAGAAGAAAAAGACTTCATTTTGCAAAGAAAAAGTCTTGTACATGCTGAGGCTCATTTTATTGGGTTAAAAATATTCTTTCTTCACGACAATGCTCCGACCCATCGTTCAGTCATTGCAATGAGAAAAATTTGCGAATTACAATTGTTTGAGCATCCACCCTATTCCGCAGATCTAGCACCCAGTGACTACCACCTGTTTCCAAACCTCAAAATATTTCTTGCAGGACGAAGATTTCAATCAACGAGGTCACAGGTGCATTAAACATCTATTTTGAGGACCATGATAAATCCCACTACAAAGATGGTTTAATTAAATTAGAACACCGTTATGACAAATAGATTAGCCTTTGTAGAGATTATGTTAAAAAATAATCGGGACTTATCAGCCGACCCTCGTACAAAGACAACATGCATTTTTCTTTCCAGATGTAAGGGAAAATGACACTTGATGTGTAAAGTCAAACCTATCGCAAAGTAGAATAAGCTCATTGTAGATAGCACCCTTGTTGCATTATGTTACTTATGTTAAACGTTTAATGAAAACAACAAAAATATTTTTGTAAGTTTTAGTGAAATGATACAATAAATTAAATGAATTAAGTTAAATATATCATGTAGTTCAATGTTATAATCAAATATAGTAGTTTCAAACTATCAGACATTAATTTGTAAAAGTACCTGCAAAAATAACATAGTTTTGTTTAAAAACAAAGAAAAAAGGGATGGTTTGTTTATTTAAGAATTTCAGAACATCCAATAAAAAGTATTTTATTCAAACATTTGATAAACAAGACTGGCAAATGGATTAACTTGTTTTTACAGAAATATCTAATAAAAGAAACTAAGATGTAAATCTTCACAATGATGTTGAAACCGAAGATATGAACAACTTTAGGTGATCAGGCGAGGGATATTAACATTACCAAAGTGTGTATTAGTTGTCATTTTATATATATTTCAAAAAGAGTTGCTTTAAGCGTTCCAGTTCTGAAGTATAATGAGACAAAGCGCGCGGAATTCCCCCGCCCTACTGAAATAAGCGTTCAAACTCTGTTTTATTCTCATTGTAGATTGATACACCTAATTAGAGGTTGACATCCATACTCTGTACATTGTCAGTCGGGTAACTCAGCTGATTGGACGCTGGCCTACTGACCCCAAGGTCGCGGGTTCAAAGCCGGCCCCAATCGATCGCTCTTTAGTGTGCTTACAAGCGAGATGAAATTCCGGTACACTGGCGGTGCGGATATGACCTCGGCAACTAATTTAATCTTCCTTGGGAGATATAAATTTTATGTATTGCCTTTACGAAACTTTCCTTTCTTATTCTTACATAAACTATTGCTTCAAAAATTTGCTCTTTAAAGTTCCGTTAAATATTTAGATACACATTAGGTAAAGCAATAGCCATTTCAGAAATGCCATACAGCGTGTATGTGGTGTAAAGCTCCTCTCTCTTTGTATGATGAAAGAAAACAAGCGATTTGCAACAGGTTAAAATTATAAGTATTAGAAAATTAATTCTAATAAAAACATCATCTTAGAAACTGTTAACGCCAATAAAACTGTCAGATCTAACTTGTACACATTAAAAAGAATTTCCTTTCTCTGTGGTAAGATTTTGTCTATCTCTTACAGTTTATCAGTTTTAAAGCTGTAGTTCAAAATAAGGAAGGCTTTACAGAGTATCCAGAAAATGTAAGAGATAATTCAATGAGAATGCTCAGAACCAATTGTGAGAAAATAAAAAACCACAAAATATTCAATGTAAAATGCAATTTAGAAAAGCGATTTTCTTAAAAATCTTTATGTCATATTTTTGTAATTTTGATTTTGAATTAACATACCCAGCAAACTTAAACTCGCAATAGCGCGCTCAGAGAGAGAGAGAGAGAGAGAGAGAGAGAGAGAGAGAGAGAGAGAGAGAGAGAGAGAGAGAGAGAGAGAGAGAGAGAGAGAGAGAGAGAGGGAGGGAGGGAGGGAGGGAGGGAGGGAGAGAGAGACTGTTTGAATTTTTACTGAGGGAATCTGAAAACTTCTATTTCTAGTGAGATCTCGGAAGATAATCAATGGAGTGCAATACTTCAATTTACTAGAGTAAGCAGTAAATAAAGTAACAAGTGTTTTTAAATGTCTAAATGCTGTTCAAATTAAATCTGTTACTTAAGAAACTTACCCCTTTAAACCTTGTACTAAGAGCTGTTCCGGTGAGAACAAGTTTATTAACCAGAAACTGTAAACAGCTTGTTCACGTCTTTCTTTATTAAAACAAGCTGAATACTCTGGAATTCTTTATCTCGTAACATGTTGAGTTGTTCGTCTTGTTATCTTATTCCCTCCCGCAGATGCGCTTAAAGATTTAAATAAGAGAGGATCTACAATGCTGAGCATTTTTCTTCAGCGCGTTCTCGGATATTTGTGTTGTTTATATATACGTTTTCGTAGGAGATACCTGTCACAATAATCTCGCAATATTATTTTCTGTAACGTAGCTATCTCTTTTATTTCGTAGTACATTCTACAGAAAGCTCAACCATGATGGAATCTCTTTATTAATATAGTGCTATGTATTTACGGTAAAGTAGAAATACCTATTTTCTGCCAAAGGCTTGATACCGAAATTTCACAGAAACACACGCCTTGAGGTTTTCTGAATTTTAAAAAATCCATTTTAGAATAATTTCTATTGAGTGAATGAGTGTGTGAGTTTATGTGTAATTATGTGTCTACCTGTGTATGAGCGCCTATGTACAGGATGTTTATGAACTACACCGAGACTGTTGATTTAAATTTGGATGTTACGGCTATTAGTTTTTAAAGTGCCAGTACGCCACTGCTAATGATGATATCACTTAAATGCACACAAACAAAAATGAAGAGACGTATCGAGACTCTCCTTAGCGCAATGTTTATGGCATTAGCCTTCAAGTGAAAGTAGACGAGTTCCTTCAAATGTTTTGTCGCTTTCTCGTTTTTTGTACTTTTTAATATATTATTTAAGCTTTATTTTTATTTAATTTACGTCCTCCAACGTTAAGTCATATCAGACGGTGGATGAATTGGATGAAATAATGCTCAAATGAGTCCAGATTCCATTGAGCTTAGAGTTACCCGACATTCATCTTGCAGGATAAGGGAAACCCCCGGGAAAAACCTTATCTAGGTAACTCATCCTGACCGAGATTCGAAATCGGAACATCTGAAACGTGAGGCAGACACGCTACCATCTACGATACCGAGGCGGGCTGTCTAAGCTTTAAATTCTTATATGAATGTACGCATTTTACGGAGTAGTTCTACATTGTCAGTGCAATTAATTAAAACACCTTTTAGCAAAGGTTGAATCCTGCTTAATACTTTCTACTGCTGTACATCTAAGCGGATGTGGTTTAAAGGGTGAACAAACTTGCATAAAGTAAACACAACTCTGCGTAAGTTTTATAGGAACTGTGTTAAAAGGCGACCTGCGTTTTCAATGCAAAGTTATCAAGGTAACCCTCAGCACACTAGCACAGTGTCCCGAATCAAAGAAATCATAGTGATGTCCTTTCATTGGCAAATCATATTCATCTTTCTTACTTAGGAATCATGCCATTCCTTCCTATCAGAATTGAGTATTAAAAGGACGGAAAGGAAAAGTAACTGCAGGAACCGAACCAATGACCTCGGAAACACCAGTTGTGGACTTTACGGATTAGGCTACCAGAACGTTGCAGAAACACCACTAAAGTCGGCTTCATATGAGGGCTGTCCAATAAAGAGTGATCACAATTTTTTTGACAACATACCTTTAGTTATCTTCATAATTTTGATGGTTCTTCTCAAAACAGTCTCCCCTGAATGAGATGCACTTGTTCCAGGGTTTCTGCGAGTCTTCAAAGACATGCTGGAAACCATTTTCGAAATATACTTCAAAATCGTCTCCGCAGCCTTCACCACTGCTTCTGATGATGAATAATGCCTCCCACGAAGGCGTTTCTTCAAGTTAGGGAATAGAAAAAGTCGCATGGGGCTAAATCCGGACTATAGGGAGGGTGAGGGATGCACTTAATGTTGATTTTTGCAAGATATTCAGCAACGGCATTGGCAATATGTGGCCGCGCATTATCGTGGTGCAGTATCCAGCCTGTTTCACGGAAATGTGGTCGTTTGTGCATGATATGGACTTGCAATGTCTTCAGGACATCCCTGTAGTATTGTCCAGTTACTGTTGTGTGTGCAGGTACGACGTGCTGATAAACCACTCCATGAATATCAAAGAATGATATGACCATAACTTTCCCAGCAGAAGCAACCACTTTTGCTTTTTGGGGGGTTGGAGATGAAAGAGATTTCCACACAGAACTTTGCTGTTTGCTTTCAGGATCAAAATGATGTAGCCAAGCTTCATCAGCAGTGATGAAAGAAGCTCCAGACCTTCCTCTAACATCAACTTTAAATGCATGTAGACCTGCATGCGAATGTCCTTTTGTTCGGGAATCAACAGACTTGGGACCCTTCGCACACGAACATGTCTCATGTGTAATGTTTCTGTCTGAAAAGTGCGGGTGGTACCCAATGGGTCCCAAGTCTGTTGATTCCCGAATAAAAGGACATTCGCATTCAGATCCACATGCAGTTAAAGTTGATGTTAAACACGAAGATCCGGAGTTTCTTTCAAACGTAATCACTGCTGATGAAACTTGGCTACATCATTTTGATCCTGAGGGCAAACGCAAAAGCTCAGTGTGGAAACCTCCTTTATCACCAACCCCCCAAAACGGAAAAGTGGTTCTTTCTGTTGGGAAAGTTAAGGTCATCTCATCAGTAACTGGACAATACTACAATACTACAGGGATGTCCTGAAGACATCGCAAGTCCATATCAGGCGCAAAAGACCACATTTCCGTGAAGCAGGTTGGATGCTGCACCACGATAATGCGCGGCCGCATATTGCCAATGTTGTTGCTGAATATCTTGCAAAAATCAAAGTGCAGTGCATCCCTCACCCTCCCAGTAGTCCGGATTTATTCCCATGTGATTTTTCTATTCCCCAACTTGAAGAAACGCCCACGTGGGAGGCATTATCCATCATCAGAAGCAGTGGTGAAGGCTGTGGAACCGATTTTGAAGGATCTCCCAAAAATGGTTTCCAGCATGTCTTTGAAGACTCGCAGAAACGCTGGGACAAGTGCATCGCATTCAGGGAGGCTATTTTGAGAAGGACCATCAAAATTATGAGGATGAGTAAAGGTACGTTGTCAAAAAAAGTTGTGATCATTCTTTATTGATCATCCCTCGTACAAAGTCTTTATTTGTGATCTTTTCCCTCTTGCTCATTAAAAAGAGCAAAATTTCAAAGACGTTACATAACAACCAGCTCTTACACTATTTGAAGCAAATATGTAGCTAAGCTATTTCTACGAACGTCTGACTCGATCTACACAAAGAAGATATGAATAAGCGTTTGTTAGAATAGTTTGTGAAGAGTAGAGAAAATCATATGGTTGCAACATAAAGTATTGTTTGTTGCATTCTAAGAACTTGTGGAAACTTAAAAAGAAAGCAGAAGATAGTAAAGTTTTCATTATCATCTCTAATGAGAGCTGAAGTGGTCCATTCAATGAAGACACTGAGCGATTGCTTCTAGCTCTACTTACTTCTGTTTCCCCAGACCATCTTCCTTAAACTCTCATTTTACATTTAAAGTAAGTGCTAGACCACTTTTCATTTCTTAACCTTACCTTTCCATTCAGATTAAAGTTACATATCATATATTTAACGACCGGGGATTCAATTTGTGTCCCGCGGCGTAAACCGAAAAAGAGAAAATGGTGATAGGGAAACTTGTGCTCCCTCGATTGGCAACCACTACTATCAGAAATCTCATTTAACATTAAACATTTAGTCTTCGACCGCATACTCTCACAGCCTTCTCTCACGAACTACCTATGACGAAGTGGAGATTTAGAAAGGAGCTGAAGCCTTCTTTCACAGTTCATAACTAGATCATGACGATGTAAACTGGCCAGAGTAGAATTATCAACTTATTGAATTACATACGTAATTTTTTTTCTGACCTAGAACATTAATGTGACCTTTCTTGTTATTGTGTGTATATTTGTTTTATTCATATACGAATCTACAATCTGCAACAGCTTAATACAGTGTACGAGATAAAGTATGCATACCTAACGTAACCTATGGCGTAACAGCCCCAAGTGGGCCTGAGCCTACCAACTCAACTGCTGGCCTCATGCCCACTTACGCACGGCAGAGGTGGGCGTTCATCCAACTGATTCGGAGAGGAGATGTGGTCAGCATCTTGGCATCCCCCAGCCGGAATGTTGGTTTCCGTGACCAGGGTGGTTTACCTAGCGTAAGCTCCTCACTTTCCTCACGATGCTGAGTGGGCACCGGTTCTATACCCGGGAGCTAAAATCCCCTCCCCCCACATGGGCAGGATCGAAACCGGTCTGCTTTCCACGGTCAGGCACCAAGGCATGCCGCCTTAGACCGCTACGCCACGGCGCAGGACAAACTATGCATACCTACGTACGAGAATCGGCTGATATGTCCGGGCATCACATAGAGATGGCGTCACTGGGCCAATTTGAGAGATATCATCATATACGAGTAGTTTAACTCTAGAGTAGCTTGTATCCATAGTTATAGATCAATAGCTTGTTTAGTTTTTGGATGACAGCATTTTAAACAAGTGTAGAGGTTTCACGAAAATGGGGCATTTGGAAAAACGAACAGTGATTAAATACTTCCATTTCAAAGGCTTAACGCCTAAAGAAATCAAGGATAAAGTGGAAAATAGGTACATTGAAAGACTCTGCCCTCATATACAATGATTAAAAGGTGACTTGCAGAGTATAAAATGGGACGTATGAGCACTAGTAAGGAGCCTCGCTCTGAACGCCCTGTGGAAGTCACAACTCCAAAGATCATTGAAAAAATTCATCGTTTAGTACTGAAAGACCGCAGACTAAAATTCTTTGAAATAGCAGAGGCTGTAAACATATCACAATAATGCAAAAGTAATATTTTAATTCATGTTTTGGGCTTTCACAAGGTCTGTGCAAAATGGGTACTGCGTTTATTGACACGTGATCAAAAGTTGTAAAGAAAAACTGTTTCTGCTAACAATTTGGAGCTCTACCGTAAACATTCCAGTGATTTTTGAGACAGTTTATTACCATGGATGAAACTTGAATACATTACTACAGCACTCCAGAAACTAAACCACAGTTAAAACAGAGATTACTCCAGGTGAGCACCAACTCCAAGAAAGGCAAAGTCAATTTTGTCAGCTAACAAGGTTATGGCGAGTGTTTTCTGGGGTGCACAGGGAATTATTTTTAATGATTACTTAGAAAATGATAAAAGTATCACTGGTGACTTCTACAAAAGCTTACTGCAACGTTTTAGTGATGAGGTGAAAAGAAAAAGACCTCATTTGGCAAAGAAAAAGATCTTGTTTGTTCACGACAATGCTCTGGCCCATTGTTCAGTCATTGCAATGGGGAAAAATGTGTGAATTGAAGTTTGAATTGTTTGAACATCCACCCTATTGGCCACATCCAGCACCTAGCACTCGTGGTACCTCTGACGTTACTAGAGGTACCTCGGGCCGAACATTCGAACCCCTCCCTGATAGGGAGGGATTGGGTTGGACTCGAGGGGGCAGTGGTTCCCGATACCCGTGGGAGATCGGGTACGTCTCCGGACGGGGTTGATGGAAGCCATATATTCCCGCGTACTAGCCAGCATAGCTAGTAGAAGGTGTGCTAGATCACCAGGTGGCCCTACCGAGGTCATATCGGTAGCCTTCCAATTTTGGTGTTGGCGCGCATAAGTGGCGTATCCACTTCCATCCCGTCTTGAGTCCACAGGACCAGTTGGGGGGGGGGCTTATTAATCTCTAGGTATTGCCCTATGGAAAGCTCCACGGAGGCGCCAGGCGACCTTTCGGGACAGCTCGGTAACTCCCTGGTCGAAGGAGGCCAGAGTCCTCGGTCCTACGGATCCAGGACTAATGGGAGTAGAAACTCTGGCATTAACCCAGTGACTACCAACTGTTCCCGAACCTCAAAAATTTCTAGGAGGACGAAGCTTTCACAACAACGAGGTCTTTGATGCTGTAAACAGCTATTTTGAGGATCATGTTAAATCACATTACAGAGATGGTTTAATTAAATTAGAACACCAATATGACAAATTTGTTAGCCCTTAAAATGAGGAGTGGTTGTTCTGTTTTGTTTCTCTACTACACATGCAAAGAAAACGTAATTTCAAATCCACCAAGTAGTGACTAGGTCACAAAATATGTACCACTTAAGCCTACCGTATTCCTATGTTCCATTATATCAGGGAAACATGTAATAAAATATTGCTAAAATTTTTCTATCAGTGACGTAAAGTAAATTAATCAGGTTTCATAAAAAACAGTTTGTTGAAGAGTGGATAGAGAAAGTAGTGTGAATTTAACATGTAAGTTCTTTTGTAACAGTCTCCGATTTATTACTATTTTAAATTATTTGGGTGACAACTGTAACTGCCAATATTTATGAAAATTTTACGAAGATTTCTAATTTATTTATGGAATTGTGCGATAAAATAGAGGTGCGAGAGACTGATAGAAGTTAATCTTTTATCTTCAAAAACCTGGAATCATTCTCAGTACATTTCAATATTCAAAATCTATTTATTAACTTATCTCAGATACACGACGTGTAGATTTCCTCATTTAGAAAGTGGTTCTATGTATAAAGACGAATGAATTATAAGGTAATTTTAATGGCATTATAATTCACATACAGAACAATTTAGATAACTTGCGACGAAACTAGTGCATGCACAGGGACTGAACAGCTGACCGTACAAATGTCACGTTGCTATGATGTATATGATTTATATATGTACTACACGCACACACACGCACACACACACACGCACACACACACACACACACACACACACACACACACACACACACACACACACTACAAGGTTTTAACGAATCGCCGTTCATTTCTTGAAGTTGTATGTCGCAAACAGGCGTTGTTTCATGCTGCAGGGATTTCACGAGTATACTTTTTACTAATAAAAATACCTTTATAGACTTCAATTAAGGTGGTGCTGAGAACAGTACAAGTATTTTTGCACGATCAAACCGCAAGGCTGTTTCTTTTTAATTTACGTCCTCCAAGGTTAAATCATATCGGAAGATGAATGGGATGGGTGAAATGATGCTCAAATGAACCCAGGGTCCATAAAGCTTAGAGTCACCCGCCGACGTTCGTCTTTCAGGATAAGGGAAAGATCCGGAAAAAACTTTATCCACGTAACTCACCCTGACCGAGATTCGAACTCGGGATCTCCTGAACATGAGACCGCAAGACTGGTCTCACAGTGAACTGAAACAGTGTGTTTTTGTAAAATAAAACTTTTGTTTTATTTTTTAGTATCGCTGAGACATGATTATTACTCAATCAATAATTATGCTTTTCCCATTGTACTTCCGATCTCTCACTCTGTTTGCGTTTGAAATTCAAGTTATTAAACCATTGTATACCATTATGCGTAACATGGCCTAGTTGATCTCGTTCTTTATCCCCAAATTTTGTTTGGCATTCCCTTTATGTGTATGCATTAGTGAGAGCGTAGCTCTAAATTCCGGTGTAACCGCCGAAGCATCTCTGGTGTCACAGTACAGCAAGCAGTGAGTATGGGTAACCCTCGGGTGTGACATTCAGTGAACGAGGGGTCCAGCATATAGACCCTACGGGGCCAATCCACCTCGTGGATAGGCAAAATGGAGAAAAGCTTCACTCCATTATATCATAATGTATCGGTGTGCTAACCAGCTATGTGCTACCAGCGCCGGTGGGACACCTAAAAGCTCACCGTTTATTAGTTGAGTCTACAGGAGGCTCCAGTAAAGTTCTCCAACGAGGTCATCATCCAATGCGATGGTGCAGTAAGATACTGTGTAATGTTTAAAGCTCGATTATACTACATGCAGCACCACAGGCGGTGACATATGTTACTGAAGTTACGTGAAGTGAAGATGGAGTACCGCAGGAATGAGAAGAATTTGAAAATATTTTTCTGTTAACCTTTGTGAGTTATGTCCTCGGAGTATTCTATGAATGCAGCTTATCTGAAGTTTATAAACGGGTGTTCGCTAAATAGAGCTCGGATATCTACCTGAAGCCATTCTAAACTAGCAGGATTCTTGGTGCACGGATTGATCATAGAGTTATGTACGTCTCCAGTCTCCTAACAGTGCGCTGGGAGATACGGCATGAAGATAAAAGATACTGGGAAACGAGTTACTAATATAGTCTTCGTGCAGCAGAAGCGTTTGCTCCAATCTCATCAACTATTTGTACCATCGCTATATGCTAGTCGTTATTGTACATTTTCGTTGTCATACCTTTCAATGACATCCTGCGCGAGAGAAACAGCACTTTTATAAATGAAATAAATATTCTGAAAGCGTATTCATCTAGAATAAAAAATATTTCTCAGAACTTTTTTACAATTAATGAACTAACATGTATTACTGCAGCACGGAGCGGTACTCGAACTCGCGATCCCTTTGTTAGAAATCGTTTGGTCTTACACAAAGCTCAGCGGCGGATATGAAGGTTAAATAAATTATTAGTAAAGGTCGGAGGAGTGTGCATCTTTCCATAGTTATACTGCACATGGACCGTGCCCACCTTGGTAACGTGGTGGTAGCGTGTCTGCCTCACGTTCAAGAGGTCCCGAGTTCGATTCTCGGTCAGGGTGAGTTATCTGGATAAGGTTTTTACGGGGTTTTCCCTTATCCTGAAAGACAAATGTCGGGTAACTCCAAGGTCTACGGACCCTGGGCTCGTTTGAGCATCATTTCACCCATTCCATTCATCGTCCAATATAACTTAACGTTGGAGGACGTAATTAAAAATAAAAAAGCATGGACTGTACTGTAATATACACAACTGCAGGTAGGTATATCCTGACCTTATGAGAGGAACCAAAACAGTCGCGTTACACTACACCTTGACCTTGCGGCTGAATACACTTGAAAGGCAATGATTCTCTAGATTGTAGAGTACTACGCTGCGCTGTTTTCGACTTTTGTAAATTTGATGGTCGTGCTGTACATCTGACGTCATTCATACCCTGTGTCCAGCTAACTTGTATCGCACTCCAGTGCACATATCTTGGGCCTTAAGTATTACTAAGCAGGTTATTATTAATGTTATTGGTTTATGTATTATGGAATGTTACATTAATATTCAGGATTATATATGTTATACTTTACTACTAAAACAGTTCGAAAACAATGTACTATGCCAGCTAGTTGAAGTAACGATAGAAGCTAAAGGTTAGTACATAACATACAGTTCCTACACCAATGTAATGGCACTGTTAGCAGTACGCAAAAGCATATACTTGAAAGAACAGAATTAGAAATGCATTGTCTTACTTAATGAAATAATAGCATAATGGTATCCTATTGTTTAATATCTTGAATTTCAATCGCAGAGTGAGAGATGAAGAGTGAAATGGCAAATGCATAACTGTTTTACAACTCAATAAAAAGTTTTTACATTTATAAAAGCAATATGGTTTTCGTTTTCAGTAAATTATACTGCAGTGAAGATAGAATTGCTTCGTAATGGGTTATAATTTAATTTAATTCATTAGTCGCACCAGGTGGCAACTGGGTCAAGCTACTACTGAGCAAAGAACGCACATCGCTTGAGGAAGTGAGTCAAGCTGTGCCAATAAACCATTGCAGCCAACTGCCTATAGTTTATTTTCCCTTGTAAAACGTTTGATTGCATTTTAAACAGAGATAATTCCGGGAAACACAGATAGATTATGTGTGTCAGGATATAAACACAGGCCGTGTTTCTGTAGTAAACACGACATCAAAGGGTGTTCTGTCAGAGAAGAGCCATCATCACAACAACAATCCCTTGGTTTTATGAACTCCTCCTGCTACATTAATAATCTGTCGCACTTAGATCGCGCTGGTATTAACAAACAACTAAGTCATTAACTTCTCAAGAGGTTGGGTTCATTTCTCCGATATGGGTGGCATTTTGCTCGTTATACTTTCGAACTTGCGTCAGAAGAATCGCTTTGTTGTTCTCCGTTCTAGTTCGCTGGATATTTCGCCAAAATAAGATACTGTTGCAAAAAAGACGAACTAGTACTCGTGGTAATATCCATGTCCCACACTCCGCTACTGCTGCCTCACTTATGACACCCATTACGAAGGTAACGGATGTCGGGCGATAGTCTTTGGCCCTCCATGGGCTGTTGTGCCACAAAGTTTAGTTTTATAAGAGGGTCCGAGTTTGAGCCCCGCTTCGTTTGTGTGAATTGTGTATATGTGTAAAACAAAAGGAAAAAAACAACAACAAAGAAAAACAGTAACGCGCAGGAAAAAAAAACTGCTGCGAAACAAAACAAAAAATTGGATGCAAATCGGGAAGCAAGTGTGTCACATTATGAATAGGGAATAGCGTAGATGGCAGAGTGTCTAAACGTTCAAGAGGTCCCGAGTTCGAATCTCGGTCAGGTTGAGTTACCTGGATAAAGTTTTTCCGGAGTTTTCCCTTATCCTGAAAAGACAAATGCCGGGTAACTCTAAGCTCTATGGACTCTGGGCTCATTTGAGCATCATTTCACCCATTCCATTCATCGTCCGATATGACTTAACGTTGGAGGATTTAACAAAAATTAATAGGAAAATTAATAACAATTTTTTGGAAAAAACGGGAGATTTGTCCTGCAACCCTGTCGATAGATTTTCATATTCTTATCTCACAGATGTTAAAATTTTTCTTAGAAACTCTTAGGTGAAGTTACATAAAAATGAATTAAAAACTATGTCTCGATCTTCATGCATATAAGTAGTAGTGGAGCCGCAGATGTTGGGGCTGTTTTGAATGGTAGTAATGTGCAATGCAAGCATGACACGATAGCGTTTATCTCGTACACATTACTTTCTTGGCAGGAAGTAAAGAAATTCCAACTGAATGACTAGATCTGATACAGCTCTGCAATGACCTTAAAATCCTCTGTAGAGAAACAACTTCATATCTGATAGCTGGGTTCACCCTGGCTGTACCGCGTTTTTTTCTATCCTGGAGTTACAATACTGCAGTTAATTAATGCAAAAAGATAATAAGTGTGACTACCTCTGAAAATTACCCTGCATTCATCTTTAAAGGATAGGGAAAAGCACGCCGGAATGGAAATCAGAGACACTAAATTACTAAAATTACCACGGACAAGGAAGCAAACTATTTGATAGAAGTTTTAATTCAAGTCGTGCTCATAAATTTTAACTGTATTACAATGGTTTGCGACTTCTGAATTATTTGTGCATATATATTTTTCATTCAGTCATCGTTTACATTCAGAGTTCTAGTTAAAATAGCCAACAATAAAATGTTTGTAAAGAAACGTTCCACACTTAAAGCAATAAAAATCTGTATCTATAATAGCATACATACCTATCTATTGTTGATAGACTGAAATTTAATAGACGTTTAACAGTTAACACCTGCCTCGATAAACAAACTGTTCTGTAATAATGTGCAAATTCATTTACACGAGAAATAGAAGGTCATAGCTGTGCAACAAAGTACATCACGTATAGCATTTAACTTCCTTGCAACACCCGTAGTGAAATATGAAACATTCTCAAGCGCTGCTTTTCTTAAGTGCCGTTTCTAAATGACGTGCACGTGTTATAATCACTGCGTTATTAAATAAAGCTTCTTGCACGGTTTGCGGCAAATGTTCGTCACGCAACTATATGTGATCACTAAACGAAGTGCTCTCTTAAAGCCCTCCATTTCTGTAATAAGGGAAATGGAGATGTTGCGGCTAATGGAAATGCTTTTCAAAGTCTGCAAGGATCTGGGAAGTGCGGCGACTGGCGATGCCCCGTGCGGTCAGGCAACTTCTCTGACATGCGTGTACTGCGGATATTCAGGCGCACCACATCACCTTTAAACATGTCTTTTACAACTTAGAGGCAGAGGTGAAGTTTAAACTTGAACTTAACCTAAAGTACAGAAATAAACATATTTTAGCACGTCTTAGATTAATTAACAAATACTCATAATTGAAAAACCTGATAAATTGCTTTTCTAAGCGAAACATGCAAAAATTGCACATTTCTAATTGAATGAAGCAAAGCCAAAATTTATACAAAGTAATTTTGGTAATTAAGTTTTGTTTTCATGAGCTTACCAACCATTATGATATTTCCTTATGTTGCCTTTTCAGCACTCTTGCAATCAAACTGATCCACCTAATCTTTCATTGCTTTTTGCAGCTAATAGACGCTACTCTAATCAGAAGCATAATCTTTTAAAGTAATTCAAATTATAGACTGGCATGTAGTCATACTTGAATGCTTAAATGTTTGGATTGCAGTATTTTCTCTGTCTTCAGATTTGCTATTTCTTAACATGCATTTAATTCGAGTACCATTGTAGTTTCACAGGGCAGGTGAAATTAGTAGAATGGCCATCTTATTTACAGGCTTGAGCCCAATAACGACAGGCATTTCCTATTTTACTTGCAGTATAAAGCATAATTTTCTCACAAAACTTAAGGGGTACATCACATTATAAGCTACGTTGAATGACTTGAATATCCAAATGAAATGTTGTTCAGTTTAAGTCAGCACATAATAGCTTATTTATGTTTACCTAAGATCTGGTGAAATTAATCGATGGCAGGGAACTTTCATAGCTGGACCTCATAGTCTATCTGGCGTATCTTTGATAATAAATTTCGTACTAGTCAACCATTTTGATACTGCTAATAATAATCGCTTTCCGAATAACAGAGTGAGATTTGCGTGTATTAAATATATAACAAAGCTATAAAATATAAAGTACTCTACCTTATGGAGTATTTACAAACCATTCCTCCATTCTGTTATATACTACCTTTCATATTATGTTTCGAATTCATTGCTTCAGCCTTTGTATGCTTCACAGTGCAGTTATTTTTAAAATACTGCCAGTCAGATAATTATATACGTTTAATAATATAAAATATTAAGTTGTTTACGTTTGTTTAAATATTTAGCTGTTATATAATTTAAGCTGTAAAACTAACAGAAAGAAAGTTGACCCCGTAATGTGTAGATATGCTGCTTAGAGTATTTATAAAACTGCTAAGACTATCAAAATATGGTTTAAATAATTTTTATATTTTAATAAGTTCTACATTTTTCTCTATGAATCTCTTACATAGAATAATTAAAATTTCAATTTCATAATCCTCAAGATATACATACCTTTTTAGCAATTCAAATCTATTACGATATTTTAATCGAGATGATTACATCTATTTTTGAGAAAATTAAAAATAAACATTTTCCTTGCTTGGAGTGCAAGGATTTTGTTGAACATTTTGTGCCACATTTTTTCCAAGATGTAAATTTTGCATTCTTCCTATTTTTCGGTTTTTCAGTTATGCTTTGTCAGACACAAAGAAACACACAAACGCAAATCGCAAATATTCACACACATACGGACCAATTTTGGTAAATGTTATTTTCGGGAGTTCAATGGATCTCAGCAAGTCCTGCGCCATGGCGTAGTAGACTAAGGCATCATGCCCTGACTCCCTGCCATGGAAAGCGGCCCGGGATCGATCCCACCCCTAAGTTGCGGATTTTTAGTCCCGGGTATAGGACTGGTGCCCACTCAGCATCGTGAGGAAATTACAATAGGTAAGCGCCCTGGTCACGAAAGCCAGCATTCCGGCCGGGGGACTTCTGGTTTATTAATGGATCTCGACAGTATAGATCTGGTAAATGTCTTTCTGCAATATTTCTGTGAAATGTAATATTTTCTCTATCATAAATAAGTGATAGGGAAAGTAACAATTATTCTGATTTACTAGAAATATTAGGAAACAAAAGACGTAGGAGCAGGTTAATTAAATAAGTAAACAGTTGAATGCTTTATCAAATTAGCGATATCATTTAAGATCAACACATTTGGAATGACTTCGAATGAAGAAGTGAACTTAAATTGCAAGTAACATCTGATTGCCTAAGCTAGCTTGGCGTTTTAATGAAACCTCCTCCCATTTATTCTACTGGGATCTTCAGAATAATTTTAATTCACCAAGCTATTGCTGAACCCATGTATAAGCCAGAGTTTTAGCGCCGAATGCCTGCCTTCCGGCATATGTGCAGTTACTGTAGTTTTTACCTTAATCTCCAAACAACGCTGTTCAGAAGCTTTATGAAGACATTTTTCCACACCTGGGAATCGATCTTAGATCCTGATCATAGGCCGCGAATGAAGCTACTCAGTTACTCAGCATCCAGACAGTAAACACAGATAAGTTGAGAAGTTTTAATACGAAAACTGTGTAAAAGTTGCTGAAAATTAAGCTTGAAAGGCAGTGATTATTTATAAGTGGTTTCCTTTCTTAAGGACAAATACATTAAGTTTATACTCCTAATAAATTTCCCGAAAGAGATATGATAACGTATTACTTTACAGTAATATGTCGTCCATTTGAAGTGACATAAATAAATATGCATTAAGAACCACTGTTAAATGATAAATTAGAGTGGACAAATTCTTAAAGGTAGTTATCCCTATACCTCCAAAGCTCGATCTAGGTGTTTAGTCTGATTTATTATAGTTTACAATTAGCATTGTGCAAAGGTGAACAGCAATAAAGTCCCACACTTTATTACACCATCTCTAGAAATATGAAGTTCTTGTTTGGTTAATATTTTTGATTAATGTTACCGTTTGCAGATATTGAGTTACCTCCTCTGATTTATAGTAATTCCGACGTGAGCTCTCATGAACAGAGCAGAAATCCTTACAATAGACAGATCCGCAGGCAGAAGGAATCATAATGTTGAGATATGACAGCCGTCTTAGTGAGTTAGTCTGCACATCTGTCGTGGGAACTTCCACTTCTCACACAGAAAGCAACTTTCTCAGATTACCAGCATGACAAAGGCCACTTACAGGCTTTACACCATAATGTCAGACGAGATTTTGTGAAACTGTTGTTTACGAATTGACTTTATAAATATAATACTATGATTACTTTCAAGTTTAACCATTTTTAAGACTTGCATTACATAATGAATATATTTCATGAAGTTAGAAACGCAAGGTTTCTCAATTGAGCTAGTACAGGCAAATGGTAGATCGGGGAATTTAACTTATATACATCCAGCATCCAAAAAAAGTTACATTTCATCAATCATACAACGAAATTACTTGAATGCTAACTTATTAATCGCATATGTGCGGAAAGCTAAACCAAACGTGAAGTCCATTTTATAATTAAACTGTCATCGTAACTACAGTGACCACAGCAGTAAAGCAAAACTAGTTCCTCTCGCTTGATTTACTTCACTTGGGAAAATATTCTGATGTCTCTGATTGGATAAAATTAGATAGACATCGATTCCTACTAATGGAAGTGGGAAAGCAACTAACTCTACTCTAATCAATGAAGTGACGCGGCATTTGCCAATTATACGGATTAGAAACTACTTCAGTCTCGGAGGGATTTCAACTTCGGACATCCCGGCGCTATATAGTAAACATGATAGATTATTCTCCCTATATTACCGTAATTCTTCCCTCATCTCTCCAATATTTATATGAACGCTAATTCTTTCTAGCATGTTAACATTTGTGTTTACCTTAATATCTCTCCAAAAGTATTGAAGTTAATGCAGACATACCATTTGTGACACAATGTGTAATTAATTATGATACGCAAAAAAGAAAGAAAAAGAAAACGTAGAAAATACTACAACCTGGTTGTATAACATTATCCATAACAATATACGGTTCTCCAATTTTCATCCACTTCCTAAAATTATATCTCATATTCACACACGGTGAGGTTATGTTGGTTGTACGCATGTTGCAAAGGTTTCAGGCATTGTAAAGATTTTACGATCCACTTTCCAGTGTCCTTAAGCATAATCAGATCATTTAAGAGCTGCTCACGTGTGATGCTTTGAAATTCAGTTCTTTGAAATGGCCAATATATAAAAAGCGGATAGCGGATTTTTCCAGCAAGTATGATCTATTATAAAATTCAAATATGGAATACCTCGTAAATTATTCAATCCAAAAAATGTACTAATTTTGTGTGTGTTTTAATGCATCTACATTTTTATAGTCTGATTTTGTCTATTAACATTTATAGTAATGAGAAAGCAGCCCAGAATAAAGGCAATTCCTCGGGACATCCCCAGGAAATTCAAGAAGATATATTTCATTTGTCCTGGAAAGATCTTAAACATATGGAATTGTGATTAAAATCTTTAGAGCTAAGTTTTCGGTTTGGAGGCATACTGCTTAGAAACCCAGACGCATACACATACATACACAAATTGGACCTTGTTCTTTATACATGCACGGTTTGTGTAAAACGCCACGATATTCCAGCACACCTGAAGCATAGATGCGCAATGGCAATGTCCAACCGAATTGCCTAATAAGACAAATGAAGGTAGGCGTTCCAACTACAATGTGTTTTAGTATATAAGACTACCTGCAATTCTAGTGCTTTGTTCCCCCACCATTCCCCACGCTTCTCACTTCTCTCTTGCGCATACGGATTTTAATTACGTTTTACACAAGCAGTTGGTGTAATCTCAATATGAGATTTTTTAATGGAATGGAGGAAAATTAACAGTGTGTGGCAGTACCGTGACCAAGTGTTAGACACTAAGCCTCTCACCGAAGGAACCGGGTTCAATCCCAGAACCATGTGTAGGATCGAGGTTGTATGGACGGATTTTCACCGGTTTCTCTGATTTTCCCTGCCATTCACTCCACCAACTGCTCCATAATCACAATTCCTTTCGTCCTCTCATACCAGGTATCGGGCTTATCGTCCATCCGAGATAGTTTCCTCTGATCCAGAGCTCATCTGTTCTTTGACAGTATTCTGATCCCAAGTACTGACTTATATACTACTACGGTAAACTGGGGGTATAAAATGAAATGTGTATGTATATAGAAATAAATTATAGCTGTAGAGAAATTTGCTCATTCTTATATTTATTCGAAATGTATAAACGTACAGAATGATAAACGAGCTATTTGAATCTTTGAGTAGAACAATCCTTATCTACAAAGATCGCCCTTTATTTTTCTTAACATGCTCTTCTTCCTGAAAGCAATATGCTGGATTTCCTCAAACTTCTTGTGGTGGAATTAGAACTCGGATCAACAGCTTTTCCCGGAGAGAAAGCCCAGGGCATGTAATAAGGAATCCATCGCAATAATTGAACGAGTTCTCAGTCTTCTCTGTGATTTGTTGCACTCGGAAACAAATGTCCTGGAAGAAGTGTCTTCAATAGAAAGACGAGATAACTTTACCACATAAATCACAATGTGGCAGTGCATGTCGTAATATCTGTGAAGTTTTGTAAAATACGTGCCAACAGATGTTCGTTCTGCTCACTCCAACTTTGGGAAAGGGTTTTAAGTTGTACTGACACAAAGTGTTCAATCCAGGCTGAACTTCTTGAATATAATTCCTTTTCACTTTTCTCCTGCTTATCTGTTTTAAACGTAGGATGCCGTTACATTTAATCAAAAAGTTATATACCGAGATTTCACGATAAATAAATAAATGAATGAATGAATAAATAATTTAATAAATGAATAAATAAATAAATAAATAAATGAATAATAAATAAATAAATAAATAAATAAACAATAAATAAATAAATAAATAAATAAATAAATAAATAAATAAATAAATAAATAAATAAATAAATAAATAAATAAATAAATAAATAAATAAATAAATAAATAAATAAATAAATAAATAAATAAATAAATAAATAAATAAATAAATAAATAAATAAATAAATAAATAAATAAATAAATAAATAAATAAATAAATAAATAAATAAATAAATAAATAAATAAATAAATAAATAAATAAATAAATAAATAAATAAATAAATAAATAAATAAATAAATAAATAAATAAATAAATAAATAAATAAATAAATAAATAAATAAATAAATAAATAAATAAATAAATAAATAAATAAATAAATAAATAAATAAATAAATAAATAAATAAATAAATAAATAAATAAATAAATAAATAAATAAATAAATAAATAAATAAATAAATAAATAAATAAATAAATAAATAAATAAATAAATAAATAAATAAATAAATAAATAAATAAATAAATAAATAAATAAATAAATAAATAAATAAATAAATAAATAAATAAATAAATAAATAAATAAATAAATAAATAAATAAATAAATAAATAAATAAATAAATAAATAAATAAATAAATAAATAAATAAATAAATAAATAAATAAATAAATAAATAAATAAATAAATAAATAAATAAATAAATAAATAAATAAATAAATAAATAAATAAATGGAATACGAGCGAACAAAAGCTCTGAAATGAAAATTATATTATATACCAAACTTTTTACTTAAGCTCTGCATCTTTCAAGAATGGGATTCGAACATTTTTAAAAAATATATCTATCCTAAACTAAGATTTACACGGCAAAATATTTTTTTTTTCAAAATAGTCGTTACGATTTTGATTAAAATTACTATATTTGAAATACTGAAATATAAATTATTGACAATGGTTCTCTTCTAGTTAGTTTTTGTAATTTATAAACCGCAAGATAAAGACAAAAATGTAGAACTAATTAAATCATACAATTTATGTCAAATAAAATTTGTATCGATCAGATATTTTTTCCATTTGTAATTTACATCCTTTAACTTTTTTGAAGTCATATCTGACGATGAATGGAATGAGTTAAATGATGTTCAAATGGGCCCAGAGTCCATGGAGCTTAGAGTTACCCGACATTCGTCTTTTAGGATAAGGAAAACCCCGGAAAAACCTTATCCAGGTAACTCACCCTGACCAAGATTCGAACTTGGGACCTCTTGAACGTGAGGCTGATATGCAACCATATACGCTACCGAGAAGTGAAGACATTTTTTATTATTACTACATACATTCTCATTAATTTTCAAAGTCATAGAAAGGGAATAGAATTTCAATTTCTATACATAGCAACCACATCTTAAAATATTTGCCTGTCACTTGAAGCTAAGGTATTCCCTCATTCAGGGAAAAATATTTTATGAACTGTTTATAATAATAATAATAATAATAATAATAATAATAATAATAATAATAATAATAATAATAATGATGATGATGATGATGATGATGATGATGATGATGATGATGATGATGATGATGATGATGATGATGATGATGATGATGATGATGATGATGATGATGATGATGATGATGATGATGATGATGATGATGATGATAATAATAATAATAATAATAATAATAATAATAATAATAATAATAATAATAATAATAATAATAATAATAATAATAATAATAATAATAATAATAATAATAATAATAATAATAATAATAATAATAATAATAATAATAATAATAATAATAATAATTTGTTGAAGAATAAACAGAAGCCGTGTGAATGTCGCACAGATATTGCACGTTTCAAGAAAAGAAAAATGTTTTGGATGTTGGGTTCATTAATAATTGATCATTCCTTAAATCAGTATCTCAGAGGAACTGAACAGTCACAAAGGACATCAACTACAACAAATAAACAAATAAAAAGAGCCTAGTTTTAACAAGGAAGTTTTGAATATAATCTAACTGTATGTTTTCGTAAAGTATAAATAAAGTATACACATTAAACGTGCATTTGATTCTTTTGAACAAAATATTTTTATCATATTTGGCGAAACGATACCATTAAGGTTTCGTTAAAACTGCTACTACCTATTTTTGAGATATTAGCCGATTTAGCTAGAGAACACAAATCATGTGTCAAGATCACTTAACGTAAATTAGGTAGACTGGAATAGTAAAATCAGTTTATAAATGAAATTATCATTATTTTTATTTAATATGGGACATGAAAATATCCGTAACTTTAACCGAACTATCGAGATATAATATATAGAGAAATTTTTGAATACAAGTACAACTGTTGTTTAACTTTGTAGCAAATTGATTTATCGGTCAATATGTAGTACACTTCTCATATTAATTGAAATGTTCAAGTGAATTTGTAACAAAACAGACATGATATCAGACTATTTTAACTCTCATAAGTTCAGATAAATAACGAAAAATTATTCCATATTGGTGAGAATTGCAGTAAAGGTTGAAAACAGTGCAGAAGATCTCTGAGCTTTCGCTCACGTATATCTCTTAATAGAGCGTTTAAAATGAGGCAAAAAAAAAAAAATCTTAAGTAACATTTCTACATACCTATTCTTATTAATACAAGAGAGAGTTAATAGTTTTTTAACATAATAAAACAATCCAATTACTGAAACACAGTTATTCTTGGTTACTTTAATGATTTGAACTCATAACAGATATCTGAAGCATCATCATATGTAGTGCATGTTTCAACTGCAGATGCATCTTAAAATGTCTGAAGTATGCTCTTCTAATTTTTTGTATTGATAAAAATATAGATATGTCCTTATATACGAGGGCTGCTCAGTAAAGAATTATCACAATTTTTTTTTGACAACATGCCTTTACCTATCCTCATAATTTTGATGGTCCTTCTGAAAATGGTCTCCCCTGAATGCGATGCACTTGTCCCAGGCTTTCTGCCAATCTTCAAAGATATGCTGGAAGCAATTTTTTGAGAGATCCTTCAAAATCGCCTCCGCAGCCTTCACCACTGCTTCTGATGATGGATAATGTCTCCCATGAAGGCGTTTGTTCAAGTTAGGGAATAGAAAAAAGTCACATGTGGCTAAATCCGGAATATAGGGAGGGTGAGGAATGCACTTCACGTTGATTTTTACAATATATTCAGCAACAACATTGGCAATATGCGGCCGCGCATTATCCTGGTGCAGTATCTATTCTGCTTCATGGAAATGTGGTCTTTTGCGCCTGATATGGACTTGCAATGTTTTCAGGACATCCCTGTAGTATTGTCCAGTTACTGATGTGTGTGCAGGTACAGCATGCTGATAAACCATTCCTTGAATATCAAAGAATGAGATGACCATAACTTTCCCAGCAGACGCAATCACTTTTACTTTTTGGGGAGTTGATGATGAAGGGAATTTCCACACTGAGCTTTGCTGTTTTCTCTCAAAATTATGTAGCCAAGTTTCATCAGCAGTGATTACGTTTGAAAGAAACTCCGGATCTTCCTCTAACGTCAACTTTAACTGCATCATACCTCCATTGCAGCGGTAGGCGATACTGAAGATGTCTGAACTTATGTGCTTCTCACAGGCGGGAACCAGGAGCACCAACAATGAAACTACTACGGCGTGTTTATTACACACTAAGCTAACAGAATATAATAAGATTGAATTTTAGTGCAAAAATTATTACCGTAAAAGAATTATGGTCATTCTTTATTGAACAGCCCTCGGATTAAGCACACAGCATATTGAAAATGTTTAACTCAAGGCTTAAAATTCCGTGAAGATCCATCGGCTCCGCATACAAAATTCTGGCAACTTCTGCTGTATTCTTTTGTTTTAAATCTTATATCGATTGCGAGCTATTCTTATACATTTTGTACTTTAGTTTTACTAATAATAAATCAAGAGCATCAGACCAAGGCTACGAGAGGGCCATAATTCAATACTGATAATTAGATGTGAAACATCTCCGCAGTCAGTGGATTCGTATGCAATGTGAGCTGCAGCTGCATATGCCAGCTTGCTCAGGAAGCAGGCGTTTCATAATAGTCGGCACGAAATGTCATTAAATAACTGAAATTAAACTCTTATACAATTGCAGCTTCCATGAATTGCCACTGCTCAATTACACAACCGAAGTAAGATTATGTAACTAGTATCGCTGCCTTTATGTGTTGCATTTACATTCTGCTCACTGTTCTTCAAAAGTTTTGCATAAGCGTACTCTTTCTTCTCTCTTTTCTCATTAATGGAGATACGTTTTCATTACACACTTACATATTTCGATGTAGATATAAGAACAATACAGTAGGCTAAAGTGATGCTCACATTTTTAAAAAGCCGATCACTAATGTTGGTGAAGTATTGGCAAGATCATGAGATAAAGCAATAGTGGATTACTACTTTGAAAAAGCAAAAGTTAAATCCAAAATTTCAAACATACATAATAAAAATTCTCCGAAATGGTGAGCGTTGTAAAACTTATTATTTGATATAAATTATGTTCTTTAACGGATATGCATTTTTGTGATTTATGTCTGTATCTTTTGTTTTACCAATAAAATCAGTCATTAAGTACGTATGGGACTTCACACTATTCCTCGAAAATTTAAGATACACAGTGTATTTGTTATGCAAATATCCTAAACGTATGATGTGTTAATGAAAATGTTTACAATCAGTTTTGAGAACAAACATTCGAAAACCTTTCCGTATAAATGGTAGAATGGAATGCGAAGAATCCTCGTGTTGCATCTTTAAATGCCAAATCTGTGTTTAAGTGAGCCCCACCTGAACAACTTCCTAAAAATGCTCTTTTTTATTGAGGGATACTCAAAATAATTTTTCTGGTGAAATTTGTATCCAATGTGTATATGAAGTGTAATAATTGCCCCACTTCGGATACGTATAAGAGAAATAAAAAATTGGTGTATGCATAAGGTACCCTGAACCCTTACAAATTATTGGGTAAATAGTTTTAAAGTTCATATTCATGGTCAAAAAATCAAAATGGCAGTAACAATTAAAAACATTGGATATCAGCAATCATTGTTTCAGCAGGGCTCTGATCTGCATATTACCGTCTTAAAATGCTTAAGAATCACTTAAAATTGATTGAGATGATAGATTATTTTGAGGATACAATTGTAGCCCTCTCTTAGTCCCTATGTAATGCTGTGTAATGTTTTGGTAAAATGCTTAAGAATTATCCACAAGCAATAAAAACCTGAAACTAAGAATCACATCAGAAATTAACCAAATTACATCTGCAAAGCAGTATACGCAAATGTCACTTTAAACAGGATAAAGGTAATCACTGTTATCAGTTTTCAATATACTTTTATGCGTTTAAAATACTTGTATACTTTCACCAAGAAATCATTTTTATAGGCGGAAAAGCCCCGTTCTCTTTGCCGCTCTACCACCTAGGTTCTCCTACGGTCGACAAATTAAATAACCTCTCTGTAGAAATCAATGAGAAAGAAGAGAATTGCCAGGTTATTAAAAATAATCAAGATGCACAGTAGATTTTATTCTTCATGCGGAATATTAAACATATGATTATGTTTGTCAAAACCGTTTAGCTATGTTTGAGAAAATAAAACTTAGTGAAGATTTCCTACATAAATGATTGAAGGTATGAAAATTATCCGACCTCTCGTTTTCGAGGTGTGCGAGTGTGCACTTTCTTTAAAAATAACTTTCATTTCACTGAATTCGATATTGAACTTACAGGTAGGATAGAGGCATGTTATACTTATCATTGAAAATCAAAAGAAAGTAAATACCTAAGAGGGTAACTTTTGTAGAACTAAGCAGTGAAAATTGTAGTCGATAAAATTAGCTGTCACTAATACTGTTAACATTTTTCATTGACCGGTTTTGTGTATACCCCTGAGCACAACGCTGTATATTGGAAGCACAAAGTTAATAGAAAATTCTGTAGCGCTCCCAGCGGCTGTTCACACAAACACTGAGAATGCAGTGCTGCCCCCAACTAAAACAAACATGACAGAACTCCTCATTTGTTTCAGCTCCCCTTTTCTTGTTTATTGAAATGGCGCGGTTATTACTCATGTCCAAGTTCACACAGGGTAGCCAACATTTACTAAACAAAACACTAAGACTGTCGGACCAGATGCCAAGACGCATTAGTTCCCGATTTAAAATATGTGTGCTTTCCAGTGAAGCCGAGAGCTCACTTTTCAAAATGACAGTGTCGAAACACGGAAGCTGCATTGCAGTCATTGTTTTAACAAGTGACGTCATAATAAGTCTAAAATCTTGAGAAAAATATTCGCGAATAAAGCAGGGCTTGGACTATGCAACGTAACCATTAACTCAGTTTGATTATTGGAGGTATCATTTCATATTTCCTCTATTTAAAATTACATTAGGTGTAATAAAAGGAAGGAGTTATTGAAAGTAGCTTATACGATGTCCCACGATAGAATATAGTGGCGCTGTTCGAACGGTTACCATGGATTTATCTTTGGTAATAGATACCTCTCAGATAACGCACTGATTACTCCACGTGGAGTGAACATATATCTGTCGTTGGTTACTTCTGAATTCCATTGGTTGAAGTGATGCGTTCATTGGTGCTTAGCACCGACCGGGAGGCCCGTCAGTCCCCTCTCATTCTTACAAGAAGAATCAGTGCGTTATCTGAGAGGTTTCTGTTAACAAAGATAAATCCATGGTGACCTTTCCACCAGCGCATCACTCCGTGTCCACATGCGTTCGGAATGACAGTACTGTTACCGCTTCGTTTAAGTATAATATTAATAATATGAATATGCATTTTCAACACAAAAAGCACGTATTTACTCAAGCCAACCGCTTAATCGCTTCGTTAAGTATAATATTAAAATAAATTTTCGACACTAAAGGCACATTTTTCGCGCTAAGCATCACGCAGCACACTATTAATATCCATGAAAATTAACTGCTACTTACGTATTTTTCATGCTGTTTAGCACGAGACTTGACCTTTGCCGGCAATTCCGCCTTAACATGACCCTCGTGGAAAATATACCTGGAAAATTGCATTTTTACCCTGTAGCCATGTTATGAAGTCAGTTGTTTGGTATACCTTCTAACCTCACACTGTGGTAGGGGGCATTGTCCATCACAATAACGATATTCAGTTGTAATTTGGGGAGAATATTTTCAAACCAGGATTTGAAAATGTCGCCATTCATTTCTTCATGATAGTCTCCCGTTGTTTTGGAGAACACAAGCTCGCCACCCTCGATAAAGCCTTCATCACTTCCTATGTGCAAAGCTATAAGACGCTTACCCCTCCCTGTACGATTTCTAGGTCGTGCACTTATACCAGATCGAAATGCATGCTTTTTTATTTCAGTGTGTGTGTCAGCCCATGCTTTGCTTGCCGTTAACCCACGTCTCGTCTAAATAACAAACTTTCATCCTTTTACGGAGTTCCTTCAATATGCGCGCGCGGCATGATTTATTTTAATTACAAACTAACTTAACTATCTATTAGAATATGTTTTTATACTTGAAAAATGCTTAGTACGCACTTCTGCGCTTTAGTAAAGCGAACACAAGACTCCACACCTCAGTAGAAATACTTTTTCAAGGGACTATTTACACGGCGGAAGCATCATGGAAATTGTGAAGAAGGTGCGCTACCATCAACAGTCACGTGGTTCTGTTTTCTTTATTCTCCCGCTATAAGCAGTATAGAAAAATTACGTTCCTTGACCGTCTCCCCTTTACCCCCAAAAAGGACCTTGTAACCTCCAGTTGCTCAAGTCTCCTTTATACTTTATCCAGCAGATATAAGAAGAGAGAAGTATTGTATTCTACCAAAGAGTTCTAAAGCTAATTGTCACTGAAAGTACATATTTTTGAACCCAAAACATATTCGTTTGCGAATAGCATGTTCAGGAACTAAACATCAGATAACCAGCACAAATTTGTTTGTTATCTTCCAATGTCTTTTAAAGACGTAGAAGAAAATACTTCACAAAAATATGTGCATTATCTAAACTACTTTTACCTACATGCAGACCGTTTCGATACATGTAGTTTTCTTCAGAATGGATAGCTAAAAATACTTATGAAAAATACCTACCTCATCTTTAATATGAATTTACATGACTAATAAGAACATGTTATGAATTTTCTCCAAAATCACCAATTATTTCATATAACGGGCCGTTCACTCTGGAGGGGATATTTTTGAAAATATTCATGACGCATTCTTGGAAAATATTGACGCCAAGCTTGGTATTCACTTGACACACACACACACACACACACACACACACACACACACACACACACACACACACACACACACACACACACACACACACTGCCCCCTTCGGTAGTGTAGTGCCTGCCTCACTTGCAAGAGGTCCCGAGTTCGAATCTCGATCAGCCTGCGTTATCTGGATAAAGTTCTTTTTCCGGAGTTTTACCTTATCCTGAAAGACAAATGTCGGGTAATCAAATTTAATATCTGTAAAATTGGAATATTTAACGCTTCAGTGTCGTGGATGTCCAACCATTTTCAATGTTAATGTGGGATTTGAAGTTCTGAAGCTCCTAATTTTAGCAGGGGTTTTAATTAAGAGGTTATGAATAAGCTCTATTGATCGTGGGTTCAGTTCAGCATCATTTCACCCATTTTATTCATCATCCGATATTAGTTAATGTTGGATGACGTAAATTAGAAGGGAAATATGAGGACACACATACACACAAATGTAAACATATGCATACATGCATGCATATCTATGTCATACTTACACATAGAGAGACCATTTTTATCAAAATGGTAATCTAGGTACAGAGGGTCCCGAAATATATATTTCCGATAAAACCACCAAATCGAGCTGTGTTTGGAACACAATCCTTTAACTTTGTAATCTTGAAAGTAAAATGATAGCGAAGAAAAATATTTTAGAATCCACAGGCAACTTGGACTGATGTTGGAGGAATGCGAAAAAGTCACACGATGTCATAATAAACAAATTACGTAGCTGTTATGGTCATAAAAAGTGTTATTTGAAGCATTTTTGGCCAGTTTTAATTAATATTTATCGTCAAATAAAGAGTATTTATCCTGAATATGAGAATCTTTATCTGCTTCATCTGATCACTAGATCTGTAAAACATCTAATTTTCAACACACACATCAACATGAAAGAAATTAGTGCAAAATAACGAAACTAGCATTACAGTATAAACTGTCAAAGCAGTTATAAACATTCTGATTGTTTTATATGTAATTGGGAAAAAGAGGTTTAATTAAACTGATTTTGAAATGTATAATAATCTCAATTAGCCCAAATGTTAAATGTTGTAATTGCTTTGATTGGTAGCTAATTAATTTCAATTTCAGTTATAGATCTCTTACAAAACATTTTCCTTGTTTCATTGTTTTTAAATTATGCGTGACTTTTTCCTTTTCTACCATATAACTAAGGAAGAGGAAGCATCATCGACTCTTTATCGCAATTTGGCCGGTAATGCATATTTCAAAATTCTGGAATTAAAAATAAAAGGATATCTGCAGATCTATATATGAACCGTATTAAGTAATATTTAGACTGTTTCTCAAAGGTTACTTGTATTTTTATTAAAATAAAAAATATCAGTATTAATGTATTTATTATGTATCCAATATTTTCCAAAATCCTGAACTCTATATAATTGAGAAACCGTAAAGAACAAACAAAATGTGTAGTGAAATGTGAAATGTGTAGTGTTTAACGCCCGCTTTTACTACATACGCCACCGCAGGCGATGACACTGATGGTACATGAGATGAAGATGGAGCACGGGTGGAATGAGAGTGCGGGGGTAACCGAGATCCCGGAGAAAACACGTCCCAGCGCCGTGTTGTCCACCACAAATCTCATTTGCGGTCGCCTGGGATCGAACCCTAGCCGCCTTGGTGAGAGCCAAGTGGTCTAACCACTGAGTAGATTTCATTAAAACAGGCAGAGACACTCGTCAAATCATTACTTTGTAGCATTACTAACTTGTGGAAAGTTTTACTGCTTTAACGAGGTCTACATTTTTGTACCTTATGCTTTAGTTTATCTCTTACGGTTTAAAGTTATGCAAACGTACCTCAGAATGAAGTACAATTCTGAGAACTATTCCAGAAAATTCACTATATATAATTTTGCATTGGTATATCTGAAATAAGTGGTATTTTAATCAAAATCATTTGAAAATTTTGGATAAAATCAAATTTACTGAAACATTTTTCGTGTGAAGGTTAGTTTGGTTTGGGAAGATCTAAAATGATTCTAAAACCTTCACGCTTGCATGAGGAACGTTGAATTTAGATACTAAGTTGGTATTTAACCGTTTTTATTTTTGAATTACACTGTTCATACAAGTATACATATATAAACACTTTTTCTAAAACGTTTTAAATTTATTTTAATTCCAGGAGTCTCAAAATATATATTTCCATTGAACTCTGGATATCAACTTATTGGGGTACACAACTTCATAGAGAAGGTAGATAAGGTATGAAAATAAAACATTCAATATTTGCAGTGTTTAAGGATAATCAAGCACAATAATAATGAGAAACACTTTTGATCAAATATTCATAAACTAAGTTTAAAATAAAGAGAACATAACTTCTGGACGTGCAGGCACTAGAAGCTACATTATCCTTAACAAAGGATAATTCTAACGAATTGCGGACTGTGTGGACCAACTACGAAAGAGCGATAAATGTAATGATAGAAGCAAACTCTTGTGTTCTCTTACATAGGTTTGCACGAAATAGAAGTTATATGCCAGCGTTGTCAGAATGATGTCATCATACCCCAATTAGGTTCTATCCGTAGCCAATTGAACTACCTTAAGCCAACTATAATAGTGTAAATCCACATTATCTACACGTAAAATATTTCTTAAGTAAGTACTTATGATTTCCGGGAAATATAATTTAGGTTTCATAAGGCAAACATTTATTCAGAAAAATAAAAACGGTAAGTAAAACTATCTTACAAAAAGAACTACGAGCGAGATAGTTCAGAAGGATTGTATGAGTTGACCAAACGTTTCCTCGTGGGTTTTTTTCTGGCCATTAGGCAAATACTAGAGTGGAATTACCATACACCAGGCCTTTCCTGGAATCGCATTCCTCCCATTTCAATTCCCTCTTCATTTTTAAGGGTTTTAGATGCTGTTCACTGTACGGTGGTACTGGTGCTTTGAGAAGCAGTTTCTACGCTGACTTCTGACAAAGAATCCTCTGCTCGACCCTACCTATACGAACGGTGGAGCCTTTGAGAAGAACATCGGTTGAATCTTGTTCATAAAGACAGAATGTATTACAGGGGTGAATTTTGAGGTAGTATTCTCTCCTAATCTTTTAAGGAATAACGGAATGTTGAACGGAAGTTCTGCGTTAAGGTTTTATATTTGGAAACAAGTAACACATCTGCGTTAAGCCAGGCACCTTCAATACCTCTTCGCTCTGAGCATCGAAGATAGCACACATCTATGATATCACATTATGTGTAAAGCTTAGATAAAATATCTGCATATACTTAGTTTGTTTACACTTCAGTATTATTCAAATTATTTATCCACTTCTAAGGATAGCTATCTACCAGAAAATTTAGAAGTAATTAGAAATACCTATCCCCGACATCTGCTATGTTTTCCTCATCTGAGTCCATTGCGGGTGTACAACCAAGCGAACGGGAAAACAAAAGAGCCACGACTTCTCCAAGACAACAATTGTTCTGTTTATACGAGGGCTGTTCAATAAAGAATGATCACAATATTTTTGAGAACGTACCTTTACTCATCCTCATAATTTTGATGATCCTTCTCAAAACAGTCTCCTCTGAATGCGATACACTTGTCCCAGCGTTTCTGCCAGTCTTCAAAGACATGCTGGAAACCATTTTTGAGATATCCTTCAAAATAGCCTCCGCAGCCTTCACCACTGCTTCTATGATGGATAATGTCTCCCACGAAGGCCTTTCTTCAATTTAAGGAATAGAAAAAGTCACATGGGGCTAAATCCGGACTATAGGGAGGATGGGGGATGCACTTCACTTTGATTTTTGCAAGATATTCAGCAACAGCATTGACACTATGCGGCCGCGCATTGTCGTGGTGCAGCATTCAGCCTGCTTCACAGAAATGTGATCTTTTGCGCCTGATATGGACTTTCAATGTTTTCAGGACATCCCTATCGTATTGTCCAGTTACTGATGCATGTGCAGGTACAACATGCTGATAAACCATTCCATGAATATCAAAGAAAGAGATCACCATAACTTTCCCAGCAGAAGCAGCCACTTTTGCTTTATGGGGGATTGGTGATGAAGGAGATTTCCACACTGAACTTTGCTGTTTGCTCTCAGGATCAAAATGATGTAGCCAAGTTTCATTAGCAGTGATTACGTTTGAAAGAAACTCCGGATCTTCCTCTAACATCAACTTTAACTGCATGTTACATCCAATGCAGCGGTAGGCGATACTGAACAAGTCTAAACTTGCCTGCTTATCACAGGTGGGAATCAGGAGTATCAACAATGAAACTACTACAGCGTGTTTGTTGCATATTAAGCTAACAGAATATAATAAGATTGAATTTTAGTGCGAAAAATTATGACCGTAAAAAATTATGATCATTCTTTATTGAGCAACCCTCGTATATAAATAATGTTCAAGCCAGGGTTTAATTATTCAGACGTTAAACTTTATTAATATGAGAAGCATTCTGAAGGTTCTGACCTGACACAGTCAAATCTACACAGCACAACAATTTTCCAACCGTAGAGTCTAGGTAAAATAAGGTTTGTCCAACTCTAAAAGACAACTGTCTCCGCTTTATCCTCACAATCGGATACTTATCTTTCTCCAGTCAGTTTAGAAAAAAAATAATCGCTGTGAGCACATTTGGTGCATATGACAGATGTGAGACTACATGGAAATGAAGACCATGCACTTTTATAGCAACATTTCCTTGCATCAGTGAAGGCGTGCTGAAAGGGAATTTTCATTTTCGCAAGAGTGGGCGTGTAGGCTGAATTGTGTCTTGACATGGTCCATTAATGAAGCTTAATAGTCTATGTAGTCTATCAGAACTATACTATAAGAATGCTATAAAACCATAGCCATGACCTTTCTGCAGCTAGAACCTTCTTTCTGTTTCTGTGCTGTACCTTCGCATGATGTTTTGACAACTCCCCCATCTCATTCGTGAGCTGATGTTCAATCTACTGTTATGGAGCATTCGCGAAACTTCCTGGAACTGCATTTAGACGGCCTAAACGTTCTTAAGAAACGTTAATTATAAATGCTTTTTTGATACATTGCTAATAAACCTCATATCCAAAACTTTGTGTAAAACGCAGAGGATGTCGCCTATCGATGTCAACCGACTCGCGTATCTTCAATCGGCGATGATTGTGAACGCCACTGGGAATTTTTGTCACAATCTTATCGGTAGTAAAGTTTTTGAGGTGCCCTGACCGTCCACTGGCTTAAATGGACCACGTTTAAATTCAAATTCAGCGTCAAAAAAGGGAAAGAATAATTAAACACCAGATTTAACTCCGTTTGTATTCGCTGGTGTAAGCTGTTCAAGAAGAACTCCTTTTTCTGCAACTCTTAGTTCAGTTTAGTCCATTTTGTGAAAATTAACTTTAGTCTGTTAACATTCTCATTAAACAAGGGACAATCTGAAACACACCTTAAACTTTACAATATTTGATAGTTAACATCGATCATCTTCAGGACAACTCTGAGCCAGTCACCTCATATGTGTTAATGCTTCACACTCCTAAGATGCTATCGGAAAGAAATTACGATATATTCTGGAAGCTAAATAGAACGTTTCAGTGTTAACTTACCAGATCTAATTTCTTTGGAAGAATGCAAAGGTACTCACCTGAAACAAAGAAAATAACTGCATTAATATATGTAAATTTAAAATTATTTTATCTTATAGTTAATTAATCAATTAATTAAATCCCAAACACATCTAAACAATGAGCTTTGACTCGTTCTCCAAGCTGTATTACTAAGTTAGCGACACATATGACTAAACTTCCTATAACTGATTTCGAAATAGCTCGGTGAAATTAATGTGCAGCCATCCAGAATCGAACGCGATACTTTCAAAATTCAACTCATCTCGCTTGGTTGTTTTATAAATATTTGATTCAGAATCAAATGGACTTCACAGGCTATTCCTAGAATATTCAAGGCATACACTGTATAATGTAAATATATTGAAAATATTCTATTTTCATCAAATTCCTTAGAGCTATTTTTTAAATTTCCAGAATTGCAAAAGTTTAACGTCAAAAAATAACGAAATAGTTTCCATGTAAAAGGTACCCATACCAAGACATATCTCTTTCTAAAATACCTCCTTTTAGATTCAGTGAGCCCGAAGACGCATATTTTCGGAAAAATTTCCATAGGTATCAATAGCCCGCATCGGTAGCGTAGATGGTAGCCTGTCTGCCTCACGTTAAAGAGGTCCCGAGTTTGAATCTCGGTCAGGGTGACTTACCTGGATAAGGTTTTTCCGGGATTTTCCCTTATCCTTAAAGAATGTCGGGCAACTCTAAGCTCTATGGATCCTGGGCTCATTTGAGCATTATTTTACCCATTTCATTCACCGTCCGATATGACTTAACGTTGGAGGACGTAAAATTACAAAAAAAAAAAGGTATCAATATGGAATCAATTCTTGTTATTGAAGGTAAGTAATGGAAAATAATTAAACAAGGTACGATAATTTAAAATGTATTTATTATTATTATTATTATTATTATTATTATTATTATTATTATTATTATTATTATTATTATTATTATTATTATTATTATTATTATTATTATTATTATTATTATTATTATTATTATTATTATTATTATTATTATTATTATTATTATTATTATTATTATTATTATTATTATTATTATTATTATTATTATTATTATTATTATTATTATTATTATTATTATTATTATTATTATTATTATTATTATTATTATTATTATTATTATTATTATTATTATTATTATTATTATTATTATTATTATTATTATTATTATTATTATTATTATTATTATTATTATTATTATTATTATTATTATTATTATTATTATTATTATTATTACTATTACTATTACTATTATTATTATTATTATTATTATTATTATTATTATTATTATTATTATTATTATTATTATTATTATTATTATTATTATTATTATTATTATTATTATTATTATTATTATTATTATTATTATTATTATTATTATTATTATTATTATTATTATTATTATTATTATTATTATTATTATTATTATTATTATTATTATTATTATTATTATTATTATTATTATTATTATTATTATTATTATTATTATTATTATTATTATTATTATTATTATTATTATTATTATTATTATTATTATTATTATTATTATTATTATTATTATTATTATTATTATTATTATTATTATTATTATTATTATTATTATTATTATTATCATCATCATCATCATCATCGTCGTCGTCGTCATTATTATATTTATGTATTTTAAATATATTTATGTATTTTTACCTATATGTGTGTGGTTTTTTTTGTGTGTAAATGCAGCTGTGATTCCTTTCTACTATGAAATTCTGGTCAGTCATTTCCTACACGCATTTCCTCCACTGTCATCTGTTTTAGGGTTGCAGGACCTCTGCCTATTCCTTTACTAATATTATTTTTATTAAAAATACCAATAATAGATTAGTATTAATGTACAGCTGACTTTGACGCTTCAACTGCTGCCCTTTGGAGTTATGATTTCTCATAAAAGAAAGGGATTTAATTGAAAATTAATTTGTGAAGTTTTCAGTAGTGCAAGCAAAAGACCGCCAAGTGAATACTGTTAACGTAATGGGAGTTATGTGCCACAAAACCTTATTATTTGATTGTTCTGGATGTATTCAAATGAGACTATGGCTAAAAGTTGAAACTCCGTCAGATTTTACTTTTGATTTCTTTACCTCTTATTTAAGTTAAAGTAAAGCTTGTATGCATCGCCGATTTCAGCTAAAATATATATTATAAGTAATTTGTTTCCAAGGAAAGAGCACAGATCTTTGCAACCTTTTGTGGACACTACATGTAATTGGAATACAAAGTGGGATTAAATAGAAAACTTCGTACAGTTGTTCATCCTGTAATGATGAAAGCCCAAGTTTTTTTTCTTGGAGTTTTTACGCCGAAAGCAAATCTCTGCATTGTAAAGGTCTTATCATGATTAGTCTTTCAAAAATGGGTCCAGGAGTTTAATCAATATATATGCCTGGGATATAGAAAGAACGCAAATACTGAAGTTTCCAAATTATGAAGAATTGTGTATTACAATGCGATCCATATAAACCTGAACCACTTCAATACGCCATAATTTCCCTTTGAAAGCTCGTAGAATGTATAAATTTGTTTTGATGATCTTAGTGGCTCTGGTAAAATTGACAACACTGACAATTGTTGACATTTCTTTGATACGACTGTACATACTAAAGTTTATATGGATATCTTCAATAGATTTTTGGAGCAGCTGGATGATATCGAATTGAGAGAAGGTTATTTCCAGCAAGATGGAGCAACGTGCCAAACAGCTACTGACACCATAGAGCTTGTAGCCAGTTTCTTTGATAATCGAATAATCTCAAAAGGTCTGTGGCCCCCCAGATCTTGACCTAACCTAACCGGGTTGTTTCTTGTGGGGTATCTAAAAATAGAGTGTACAAGAACAGGCCACGGACAATTGATGTTCTCAAGGATTGTATTTGAACCGAAATAAGTAACATTGGCGAGGATACTCTCCGTAAAACTTCAGAGAATATGGTGAGACGAGTGCAAACATGTATAGATGCCGGTGGAGGACACTTCAAACATTTACTCTGAGATGTAAATAGTATAATGTAATCTACCAATTGTAAAGAATATTTTCATAGAATCAATGTCCCCCAAGTATTCATTTTTGTACATTTAAGTCTTCCAAGACTAGAGTTACTTTGGTGTTTACATACGTTATGTGTTTAAAAAGTATACAAATCTTCTTTCAGTGACTGACCGAACTTTGCCTGCTAGAAACAGGTGAGTGTTGTTTCAGCATTTTCTACGTAGCTAGCTATGTTTAATTTTGTTAGATGTGATATGTTTGTAGACAAACTATATAAATTTAACCTAAGATTGAGAGTGCTGTCGCTGTTATGTGTACACTATAAAATATTAACAAACAACGAACACCCTGCGACTGTTACACATGATATTTTAGCTTTTGACATCAGATGCCTTAATTAGACTTACCGGGACGAGAAGGCATCAGGCTGAAAATTATTGCACGGCCATTAGGCACTAATTTTTCAAGAGAATGGCTTTTACACTTTTGATTAAAAAAAACGTAATTTGCCCTAAACAAATGGACCTGGGTCCACAATTATCAGCCGTTTGATAACACTCGGACATTTTGTGGTCTCCCATTACTCAAGCTAATATAAAATGGAGTTTCGAAAAATAATGAAATAAAGCCCTGTAGAAGCGCACACCTGTCTATCTAGGAGCCCCGAGAGGGGTGCAGAACACTGACATTCCATTATCCCGATGTTATCCCACAGGAACCGCCTCCCTGCGGCTAATGAATGAGACTTGCGGGAACTTGCCCACACTGACAAATTCACATGATGGAAAATGAAGCATCGATACGCTCATTCGCTCCCTTCTATTGCGGTTTTCAGGAAAATCATTCCACCCAATAACAGCACTGCTGACACGTTATACGTACAGCTTTCGATCCCAAACAAACTTAATGCTTCGGGAAATTAACAAAATGGACCTATTCGTTTATTTAGAACAAACCCAAGGGATCAAGTGATTTGCAGAACTTCATTAAATATTTCTAACCAACTAAACTGGCTTTAGGAACATAAATAAACTAAGCTCTTTCAAACAAGCACAAAAGCAAACATTTGTATTTGGTCTGTTGATTTTAGGAACTAAATAAATAGTGCTAACAAATATATTTAAAAATTTCCAAAACAAATAAACTGCTTAATTAAATATTGCTTAATTAAATATTGCTTCCTTAATAAATACAATAGTTTAAAAGGACAAACTGAAAACAAAATTATCGCTTACCTTCTGCAACCAGTGGGTAAAGAAAATCAACGTTAATAATTCAATATATAGATTTCAATGTAAACATCGTTTTAAGGTCCGTAAGATCAAACAATCCCGCCACTGTGCCAGAAAAGTGAAGTACGATAAATTTTCATACATGGCTTTCAAGATTGTTCTCTTCCAAAGATTTGACATACAGATTTTAAGGAACCTCTGTTACCCCAAACATGAAAACATTTTGTCAACAATTTTCTAATATGTTTTAATTAAAATATCATATGTTTAAGACATCTGCATGAAAAATAAATTTATTTCTGCAACGAAATGTGCAATTAAAATTATTTCTACATAGGTTTAACTTGATTAACTTGAGGCACCTAGATAGAAAAATAAAATTTCATAGGAATAGTTCCTAGTAGCTATATAAAATAAGCGGCAGTGTATAGAAAAAATCATGTAAATGTAACAGGTAAAATTTTTCTGCCTTGATAATTCTTAAAAAAACTATCATTGGCCATGATATGCAACATTATGCCGTTACCGTGCGGGAGTTCTCAGACGGGTTGGTCTGTAGCCCTCATTCGGAGGACCCGGGTTCGATTCCTGGTGGACCTTTCTGCCCCATGGGTTTCTTCGAGAGATTTCCCGGGTCGCCAGGCGAATGCTGGGTAGGTTAATTATATTACTCGAATTTACTCAAATTCTTCTCGGGAAGCAGATGAAAAGACGATTAGGAATCAACGTTTCGGGAGTGTGCATCTCTCCCATCATCAGGATATTTATTAAATGTTATAACTACAAACGAAACGCTGGATATAACACAAATATATACAAAGACAAAACACTATCAAAATTCGCATTACTGAACAAAAGACTGTTTTCAGAGTAATTACGTCTCTTTGACCCAATTAATTTTCTATATTCATGCCATCTCCTGACCTGGCATTTAATTTACTGAAAACAGTCTTTTGTTCAGTAATGGGAATTTTGGTAGTGTTTTGTCTTTGATTATATTTGTATTATATCAAGTGATTCATTTGGGGATATAACATTTAATACATATCCTGATGATGGGAGAGAAGCACACTCCAAAAACGTCGATTCCTAATCGTCTTTTCACTTGGCTTGCTTCCCGAGAACAACTTGAGTATATTCGTCGTCAGGAAAGCTTCAGGTCTTATATTACTCGAATTTACTGTCGTTCCATTTACTTCCATTATCATTTCGTATCATCTCTCATTGTTGGTATCTTTCAGGGTAGAGGTGTCAGCGGGTGCCTCGACGCTACATGACAGGATAATATGCTCTGAGTAAACCACTTCCTCCTCCGGTAGGTCGGTTGCCAGTCTCCGAACTGACTGCTGGGACAGCTTCCGAACCACAGTAGGGAGGAATGTCCGTTGTGTTGGCTACCGAGGGAGGTTTCCATCTAAATAAAATGTAGGGACCCTGCCCTCTGTACTATTATGGCTCCGTGGGACGGCCGCCCTCTGTTTCCCCTCGCCTCATCCTTCCTCCCGGGGATGCCCCCCTTAGAACCATAGGTACAGTAGATCAAGACTGGTCGCAGTGCCGAATCCCCTCCGTATTAATCCTAATCCTACATTATGCCGTTATGGAGAGGTTTCTTATACTTTTCTTTCTGTGTTTCCTTTATTTAAATAATAAATTCGAATTTTTATATCTATTGGTAAAAAAGTATCTGTGCTCCCTTTCCAAATCCTCGCAGCGAGTTGGATGTTGCGTCACACATCTTGAAACTACTTAATAAATAACTTCTCTGCATGCCCATTAGGAATGCTTAAAAATAAAATGATAAAGCAGATACACAAATCTATGAAACAACGCAATGTATTCATTGTTAAAAAACAGTAAGCGCTTAAGAACACTAATATACACAATACTTGATCAATTTATTTTTTATTTTAAATTTTGTATTGCCAATAATTTTTATATCTAGTTAATACACGACTATGTTATTACGCTGTTTAATAGTAATATTTCTGTATTGATAAGTACGTTGCCTTTAGGCATTCATTTGTACATTCTGTAGATATTTTGTGTGCCTGATTTCGACAGTTTGCGACTAGGCATGACTGGTTTCAGCGAGAGGTGTTGGTCAAAATCAGTCTTAACCAGTCTTAAGCAGTTCGCACAATTCCCTTTGCAAGAGCTGCCTTTAACTTCAAATTTTGAGTAACGTTTTGACCATATGCCAAGTGAAAATAAGTAGTCCATGTTAGATCAAACCTCTTATTAACTCTTTTTATATAACCTTATATATCGAAGAGTAACGTTTTAGAAACAAATTTGAGAAAGGAATGCAGACCATAATCATTTTTCAACATTTTAATAAAGTAAATGTCCTTTTATGTAGAAGTTACTCTTCTCAGCAGTTCTTCCATTAACTTTACAGGCTGCAACAGAGCCAGGTAGAGAAACGTTGGTTATTTCAATAATTGGTTTTTGCTTATACTGTTAATGGCAGCTATTCATGCACTAAATGCATTCCTTCCTAACAAAAGTGTGCACGAAACTTGGAATGAAATCGTTATTAAGATTAATGTCCATTTACCTCGAAATTAATTCCATTATCAGTTCAAAATAACAGCTTAGTGCCAATCTGGTAAAAACACAAAGCGTGTGCCTAGTTCTGAAGCCAGGTAAAACTGTATTGCTTCCTTTATCTTCTCGTCTTTGTGGAAATCCTAGAATGCTGTTTTTAAGGTTAGTACAGAGATGGAAATAATAAAGATATAGTTCAATGTACATTCATTTCTGAAGAGAATTATCTGTAAAACTTCAAATTAGCATGTATGACGATTAGTCTGGAAGAGCTTTGAACTTGTAAATATCTAATACGAACTTTCGTATACATTCTCAACGAATAGAACAGAACTGCTAAAAATATGGGACGAAAATTCCATTTTAGTCATTACAATTTTTTTTTTTTTTAAGAAAACGGAATTCCAACTTGCTCAAATTGCATGCTCAAACACTTACAGTCACATTGTTAATACTTCTTCTCAAGTTCTCTATTTTCGTTCACGTTTAATTTTCTGTCTCCCAAAACTTATGATGGTCTTTGAAAATCAAGCAGTAGGAGCTGCCACAGGATATTGACGTGCTTTAATGAAATATTTAGACTTTAAGTTTTCATAGTATTATACTATATATATATTCGGGAGGTCTCGCGATAGATTCCCGTTGTCCTCCCTCAATGGACTTCAGCATTTCGTGGTTCTAGCATGGTTTCTCATTTACAGCGATTTGCTTACCCTCATTCCTATTAATTTCCTTCTCATTTTTCAGCTTCTAAGTTTCGTAGTAATTGAGTTTCTAATTATGGATATGCGTTGACTCCATCACTCCTCAGCGTCCCTTTCTAAATTAGAAGTGAAAAGTGCTTTATGTTACTCAATGGCCTCTTCATTAGTTTTGAGGTTCTTTTATATATCGTAAGTCTAAATACGGAACCACTTGCTTTACTTTTCTTTCTTTGTTGGTCTTTTTAAATTTTACAACATATTTGTACCTTTAAATAAAGTATTTAGCTTTTTGCATAGGTGATCGAAAACTTTTGACCGGTAGTGTATGTTTTACCACAGATGCATGCGGTGTATTAAGTGGTGATTATCTTTTGTATTGACCAGTAAATTGGATAATTTAGTCAGAGCCTTATATGCCAGCTTGATATTCACTTTTTTAAATAATTTTCCTTCTCTGTCTTTAAAGCTTTCCTTCTTTGTCTTGTAAGATTTAAAGACAGAAGAAAAAAATTTCATTTATATGTTTTATCTTGCTCTCATCTAAATTATGTCATTTTCCAAGCTCGATATAGGTATGTTTTGTTTTTATACCTATCAGCATGCAGTGGCTAACAACAATTTTACTATTTCTTATCTGAGACAGGGGTTGTCACAAACTATTTTTACTCGCAGAGCCAAAGTTTTCAAAATTCACTTTTTCGATTTTTATCTCTGCAAAAGAAGCCATCGTCGTCCGCCCGGTTTGAACCTACGATTTCGTGGTGTATGGCAGAGCTGGACAGATTGGATGCTTGCTTCAGGGAACAGCACTTCCTGTGAAAACTAGAGGGCTGCTTGGTTAGATGGCCGTTCATCGTCCCTAATGGCAGCACCAGTAGTGGGACGAGCCAGGAATTGTTGCGGAATTCCGCGCGTCTGTATGTCCTAGCCTCCTATGGCTCCTTCAGTGAATAATTGCAGATGAACAAATAGTTATTTTCCAGAAGCACTTCCCCACATTTTCAATTCCTACAAAGGATACTACATTCCAAATAACCCCTACATAATAACGGCCATATACTTACTATTTATGCTCAATAATTTTAACAGCGAGATAATCCAGTCCTTTCTTGCTTCGAGCTGTTTCAGTCAATGATTCTTTTTCAGTTTCAAGAATACTAGAAAAAATGCTCTCCTCTCTTCTTGTTATCCATTGACAATGCATCCAGCCTTTTACACGTGATTTCAACGTACTCTTAACAGTAATGCATATGCGTCACGTATTTATAATACATATTGTAATTACTGTTGAATTAACTTGGTTCCGACATCATCATAGTAGCTGACTTTCATAAATATACATATATGACGGTACGATTAAAACGATATTTTTGAAAATGGTTAAAAAATGCCCCAAATTTTGCTTTAATCCCAACTTGAAGGGCTGTTATTTTGAAACTGTAAAATGAACCTAAATATTCCAAACACGGTTTTATCCTTTTGAAATTCCTACTGTGGGTACCTGGCAAAAGTCTCGAAAAATGTCAGGTGTCAGTACTAGATCGTAATTTAAGTGTCATTCTTTCAATGCCTTCTGAAACAGCTTGGGTTATTTATCAAAGTCGACGCGATAAAAACAATTTCTTTGTGGTCCATACCTCTAAAACACTTTAACAAAACTGTCATCCACTGTTTATTTGGCCACTGACCTGCCTGATTGACCACTAATTTGAGCATTGTTTACTACACAAAACAAAATAGAAGCTCTAGTTTAGAAAGAAAATAACACAGGAAAGAATAATTACAGAATAGCCACACAATAGCAATATCCCAAAAAAGCAGAATTACTCGTCACTGACAGACTAATGGTCAAATAATAACGCTTCTCTCAAACAACGCAACAACAGCGATGTCGTCTGTGACCGCTAATCAGTGTTGTTCTATCTCTCTCTCTCTCTCTCTCTCTCTCTCTCTCTCTCTCTCTCTCTCTCTGACAGATTCCTGGACTCGTTACACATCCATCATTGCCCTTCCACTTATTACTTACTCGCTTTCAACAAAAGGTTATGGAGAAGGAAAAAATATTTGATGTGTTGCATTCATAGATACTCTGCATTATTTTCTATATACTATTCTTACAACAGCCTATTTTTTATCTAATTTTTGTTTATACAAATACACTCATTCATTTACAAATTTGGATATAGGTGTAAGAACTCATTAAGCCCCAGAGGAGGTCACTATGTGATGTCTTGGAAATTTTGCTCTCTTTATATGTAATCGAAAAATAAATGCCCGCCTCGGTAGCATAGATGGTAGCATGTCTGCCTCACGTTCAAGAGGTCACGAGTTCGAATCTCGGTCAGGGTGAGTCACCTGGATAAGGTTTCTTCCGGGGGTTTCCCTTATCCTGAAAGACGAATGTCGGGTAACTCTAAGCTCTATGTATCCTGGACTCATTTGAGCATCATTTCATACATTTCATTCATCGTCCGATATGACTTAACGTTGGAGGACGTAAATTACAACAACAAAATAAAAATAATAAATAAATAAATAAATAAATAATAGCCATTTGCAATTTGGAAGAGTTTTAAAATGCAAACAAATAACAAATGAATAATATTTCACAAGTGGTTAACACTGCAAAACATTGTTTTTAGCATAAAATGTATGATTTATCGAGATATGCGTTATATTGTTCCATTTATAGGCAGTATTTTATAACTAGGTCATGGTTTTTGACTTGTATTTCATTGAGGTTGTTTAAATGTCTTTTTAATACTAAATTCAGAAACACACACATTTATAGTGTCACTCATAGATCAAGAAACTGAGGAGGTTGGAATATAATTCTTGGTAAAGAAAAACTCCTCTCTTGTATGCAGGAACGGAATTCAGGACATCTTGATTTAGAAGTTAGCATGCTAAATATACATTTTATGTGGAAAGATTGTATTTATCGCCTACACATTACCACTTATACGTATTGCAGTCAGTTAGAATGAAGATGGTTTCACAAAATGTTTCGCAGAAAATTCAAGATGCACGAGCTATATTATGTCATGAAAATAACTTACTCTTACTATTTTAAACAACATTGTTATAGCCATCTTTTAATAAAACCAAAATAAGGGAAAGTTTCTAAGTAAAAGATAGCTTGGGTTGGGAGGAACTTTTAAAAATCTTCGAAAGTTATTGCACAAAGTTTCACATGTAACTGACTTTTGCTTTTGAGTTATGCTGTTGTTCAAACACACACGTACATACGCACGCGGACCTTTTTCATAATTTTTTTTGGGGTCAATCGGAACTCTAAACATGCATTTGCGGCGAAAACTCAATACAAAAGTTCTGCATATATAATATATATTATATAATTATAATATTATATAATTATATATAATACATATAATATATATAATATCCTCACATTCATATAGATTAATAGCTCCGAAAAGCTATATGTTTGTGCTGAACCAAGGTATGTCCACTAATAAGTGAGGTAAGTTACATTATATTGAGCGCTTTCTGAATGTGTATTGGAACTTTATAGTCAAATCAGTGTCTAGTTAGCTAAGCATATAAAGTCATTCCTTCCCTAAGCTGGTGTGATTGAACCTCAACAAACCCCAATTCTACTTCATCCATTTTTCCTTGACAACACAGTCACACACTACGACTGAATTTCAGTCATGGCGGAAGCGAAAACGTCTTACGCCAGCTATTTGTAGGACCCATAAATACAAGGGGGTGAAAATAAGCAGCAGAACAATAAAATCATCTGTGCAAATTTAGCGGCAGCGGTCATGACAAACCACGGGTTAAAGAGAACGTCGCAATATACTAAATGTATATAAAAATAGTGTTGCACAAAACAGTAGCAGAGAGTGCTGCGAAGAGTTTTAATCTTGGTAACACCCCACCTTGATCTATAAAGGGCATTCTGATTGGGGAACAGTATTGGAGGGTGGGATTGGTTAGGATTCAAAGTCGTCCCCGCCCGGAGAATGTGGCTTTCGCAACCTGGAAACAGAGAGCTAGAAACGGATAGAAAGAATAGAAAATCAGTTCACACCAGTAAAATAGGCTGAACTGTAGCAGTAGGTTCTGCAACTTGCGTACCAGGTAATCTTACGGGAATAAATAAGAAACAAGCATCTAAACATGTTGAACACCTGCTGCTCTTGGGTTACAGACTTTGTTCATTAATTTGATTAGCAAATTTAAGTAATTAATCCCAATTAATTTAATTTACATTTTATAAATGTTAACAGGTTCCACCAAAACATCTATAGTGAAAACTCTATTGCTTGCACAATTTTCTGAGAGCCTTATGTTTGTTTCTTTACTTTTTCTATTTTTGGTTGATTCTTCAAAAAGTATTGCAACTAACTTCTGATTTCCTGCAGAAGCCACCGTTCTTTATGTATAAGGGTAAAATGTTTGTTAATATATGTTGTTTGAGACAATGGTGCTTCAAAGAAACATGCATGCACTGCACTTGATACTAGAAAGACATTGGAAGATATTTACACTCCTCATTATAAAATAGTGGAAGAAAGCTGAAACAGACCAACTACAAATAGTTTCTGAGATTCAGACTTTTAAGCTTAATTAAGGATTGGTTTTCCTTTTAAAAATTTTAATATTGTGAGAGGTTTTATTAAAATACTTTTAGGTGCTTTTATATTCTTAAAAAGAAAAAAAAGGTGCATTTGTGTTCATTTATTAATTTTTTAAATATATTTCATAATTTGCCTCTCTACTAGTATGTTATTACTGCTGAGCATTGTGATTCTTTACTTGATTTGATATACTTGATAGATATCCAGAGCTAAAAGACCAGTATTTGCATGTGGCATTGAGAAAAATATACTGAGAACTGAATATTTGATAATTTTCCATCCAAAAGGCCTTGCTTAAAGCCTTTATTAAAACAAATCTGTGTTTTTCTATATTCTAAGTGAAAAGAAATACATTTTATCAGGTATGTAAATACATACACACATATTTTCACAGTATATCTCAAACTGTTCCTGCCTTAATATAAATATCGAATCAGTTAATTCTGATCTTGAAAATGGTGGATAATATAGTATCCATCATAATGGAAGCTATTTTACTTTCTGTGATGTGAGGGAATCTGCTTTTCAATCCACATACTGAATCATAAGATATTTTATAGCTCTAAAAATATATCAGAGTAGATTATATGGTAATACAAAAAAAAAAAAAAAAATAGAGGAATGCAAGTATGTTTATTCAAAATATATGTCTGCAGTAATCATATTGATATTCTCTGAAGTCTTGCAAAAAGAATTTGAAATTTTGCATAGCATTAATTATGTCTGATGAAAGTGTATGCAGCGACTGATTATTTTCATTTACAAGGCAAGCTTTAAAATGTATCAGCAAAAGTCAATTACCTGTATTATAAATTTTAATCTTAAATGAGGTGTAAATTTACGTTGGTAAATAAAAAATATTTAATATAACATTTCATTTAAGTGTCCTTATTATAAGTTTAAGGCATTGTCATAAAAGTATTCTATTGGTGTGTCAGTATGTACTTCAGAAGTTTTTTTCAAACTTAATCTGTAACTATAGATTTAAATATCTAATTTTGTGTTATACCTAATTATATGTATATTAACATGCATCAGCAAAGGGATGTAGTTCATGCTATACACCTTAAATAAAGGATATTGTTGCTTATGGAAAAAAAAATCACTGTGAAGTCGTGAACGAGAGGCCAGTCAAAATGAATAATTACCGCTCCTCGCCCGAGAAGTTATGTACCCAGTAATTTTAAAACCTTTCTCTCTGAATTAAAGTTAATAGATTTTATTATAGGATAAAATATTTTCTATAACCAGGCTATAGTTATAATCAGTCATCCTTTCGCTACCACCTATTTAGTGACCGTGAAGTGCTGACTTTATCTTGTGTGCTGTATGTTGAATGTTTTCCATGCGATTTGATACTAACATTCACTTACTACCTCTGCTTAGCCCTGTCAAAAAAGAAAAAAGCTAATATCTAGGTATGTCTGGTTATAACAGTATACACAGTTATTAATATTAGACGTTTCACTCAACGTGAAATATCAGTATTCCACGTTTGTTAACCACTTGTGTAAAGAATAATGCACGCGCAATATTTTCTTTTGCAGTCTGTAAATCTCAGTTGCCAGAAAACAAACGACTGCAAGATCTAGAAACTGAGAGAGATGCTCAGGCCCGCATTGGATCTTGGATTCAAATCAAGAGGGTCCACCAATATCACTAGGTTGTTTTCATGATTTTCCTCAGTCGCCTAATGCAACAATAGAGTGAAAATAGATGGCAATAGCGAATATACCGCCATCCATCCACAGATAACGAAAGCAGGTAGACTGGTCGGCACCTTAGGGTCATCTGCCCGACACATATAGAAATAGAGATACAGTTGGCTCTGTAGATACGTGGCGAATCAAGTACAGATGACTGACGTCAACCGTTGTTCTACGAGCCACCGGCTACGATATGCCGCGTAGTTAAATCCAGGCAAAGTAAATACCACGTAAGGAACACTATTTTATCTACATCTTCAATATAGATTCCAACATTTAATATAAGTAATGTAATTTCAGATTAACCAATACTTTACGTAGCTATAGAAAAGCAATTTCTATGTTAGTATCTAAAACCCAAATTGGCCTATGGTTTAGTCGAGGACACTCCATCATGAAGAAATAATTATTGTACAAAATTGATATGAGTTGTACGTAATAAGGTTAAAGTAGATGCAAAGGGAGTTGATTATTTATTGTAATAATTTACCAACATGAATTAATGCTGCATGATTATCATCACCAGTAATTCCATGAAAGGCTAAGACTTTTTCTGGTGAAACTTTTAACCTAATAAAACTAATCTATTAACCCTCATAAAATGTAACATATTTTACAAATAACTTTATTTTCTTAACTGATTTGTTTAAAATAAGAGCACAACTGTCAGCTGTGAGGGTGTAATAAGTGAAGAATCGAATGTGTTACAGAATGGTAAACAACGCTACCAAAAATGCAAATGAAGAAACCGTTAACCTGAAAGTACAAAGCTAAAATCAAGCCTCAACAGGTATTTTTAAATAATACTTATTTGGGGATTGACACTATTTGAATGTGCATTAACTAAAACACAATATAACTTTTAAAGTTGAAAGTTGAAGATATTTTTTAGTAATTGAAAGTGAAGTGGAATGAACTAAAGTGCATATTACGGTTCAGTAGCAAGCTGTGGTTTTATGTGATAAAATTGCTACCTTGCCAGCATGTTATAAGATTAACGTCCATGATTGGTCGATATCCAGAATTGCCAAACGTTATTGTCTAAATATCAAATACGCGGCTCACAAGTGGTACCTACATAATATTTCTTCAAGATGAGTGTTACTTTTTTATAAACCCCATTGAATTATACTACTTGTTTCTGCACACGATTCTACCCGCTAGTAAATAAACTGTCTTTATTAATGCCTATCAAAATATTTATAAAATATTACAAAATTATGCATGTATTTAAAGTAAATATGTGATGTCAGAAATAAAATTATAGAGCTCATAAGTTGTTACCGGGATCATTTATCATACAATAAGGAGATCAATCTGATAAACTAAGTATTTATTAATTGATATGGCATGAATGAAGCTGTAAACATTTAAATAAAACTGTTAAAGTATTTTACATACAACGATATTAATAAAGAGCGATTTTAAAATTGCACTTATCTGGTTATAGCTGGTAATGACTGTTATGGTTTGCCAAAACGTGACGCGCCTTGTTAAAACTGGTTAATGGAATTGGGATGTATACACATTTTCTTTTTATAGATAACCCACGAGTATATACAATCCTAACTTCAGGTGAACGTTCTAGAAAACACGCGGAAGTAAATAACTATTAAATGCTTGAGTAATATTTCTAAACTAGCAAAGGAATAGCCATAACTAAAAGGCTTAGTTCTATTATGTTTTCAAATCGACCTACTAAAATGTTTTAGATTTTTAAAACCAGTTTCAGACATCAATAAACTGACACTTTCTTAACCCAAACTAAGCTTAGGCTATAGCACAATAGCTGTACCAACTGCTTCCTTTGTCTCCACGCATTAATGAGCAAAGGACAGTAACTTGAGTTGGAATTTTACCTTTGTTTCCTGTTGTTTAATACATTATCAGGTAATTCATCTGGTACCTAGCTATTTATTTGTTCATTCAACGATCTTACGTGGCTAAGAGCTCTCTCTTCAAAACCTGTCAACAAGAGAAAGCATCGCATCTGGTACCGAACATGTGTCTCCTCACTACCTTGTCACTATGACCCATCAAAGACTGAACAATGTTTCAGTATTTCAAAGGTAGCAACAGAGTATAGTTCTATAATAATTCTCCGCAAATGTGTTTAAGTTAACATATAGGAAAACATTCTCAGCTATGAAAGAAACAAGCTCTTTCCTCCTAAACTTTTTACGTGAGTTAGTACTTTAATGTTTATTGTGCCTGTATCCATTTTAATATTCTCACTTCACGTTGCTGGAAGGACCTCTCTTTCGCCAGTTACCTTTGTTTACTGCTACATTTTTGGTTACATTTATTCTTTTCCTACCGCTTAACCTAGACGGAGGAAGTGTTTTATTCCTGTTATACATTTCAGTAGCGATGTGTCATTTGAAACATATTTTGAGCAACTAAATACAAAACTGACGCTTTGAAAAGACGTGTTTGTATCTGTCTCCAACTAATTCTAAAACAAAACATGAAAATGTTCGTTGTTTTTAAACAATAAAATGTACTATAACTATTTATGATTAAACTTCAGTACCTATATGAAATTATTTCCATGGCTCATAAAACGATTACCTTGAATTTTCTTGCCAATCTGATTATATTTCATATAATATTGGTAACTGATCATCCCCCAGACTTACTACGCATCAAATGTAGACCATATTGAGCTACCAAATGTATTTTAAATATGCTTTTCTGCAGCAACAGTCACTTTCAAAATATTCCTATTATATCCTTAAGATTTCCCAGGTTGATGAGTTGTGCGGCCTTTTCCAAATTAGTTTTGGCTATAGTTTTTATTGTTTTTGTCGAGTACGTGTGTTAATTTTGTTTCATTATATTCTTTATTTGCTTTCTTGTCGTACACCAATTGTTTGTATTAATGCAGATATCTGGGAACCTGGAGAATTGTACAAATAAAAACCAAAGAAATAAATGATGCATCAAGAAATGGGATTATTTAAATAGAAAATTAGGAAACAATTTGCCAGCCTTTACGTTAGAACTGTGATGTAAATACCCATTTTTGGAGTATTTAACACCAAATTAATTAAACTAACAAACCTTCATTTGATTAAAAAGTATGCCACTTTGTATTCATGTAAATGATTACATTTTATAACTTAAAACGAATTGCACACTAGATCGCTTAAAATGTAATATTACAGAAAGTGTTATTGTGGAGTTATTTAGGTTTACTATAAAAAGTCAGAACTACACGCGATATCTATTTTCTGGTAATTGAAATGAAACGCTTTAGAATATTTTGACAATAAAGCTTTTGAAAGGTGTTCTACTGAACTAAACTGAGGCTTTATAAATTCAACTTCCAGCATTTTGCCGTTGCATAATACAAACACAGGAATCGATATTACGATGTAATTAAATTATTACTCTATGGTGATATATCGATTGTCCTTTGTTGCAGGGTAATTGGCTCGACATTAACAAACCAACTAATTTCATTATTAGATCGGTATAAAAGTTAACAGTGAAACAACACAAGATGTTTCATTTGATCCCTCTTCATTTACTGCGTGGATCACTAAGCCAATACTGTACACAAATTGCTTTAAAATTGCATTCTTTTCAGAAATTTATTGAAGGACGGTACTCTGAACGTTTAGAGAGATGCAAACGTAGGCGTGCTTACATCAGCAACGGTCAACCCACCACAGAGACGAATGATAAAAATATCGAGGACTGGAGAATATAATAGAATCATCTACGCCAAGATTCAAGCATTGGCACTATTTATAATGTGTTTGTTTAAAGTCGTCTAATTACATAGTCTTATAAGAATTATACTTGTTATACAACAAAAGAACGTTGTTTCCAAACAATTCCGTTTAAAAACAGTTTAAAGAGTATATTTGCACATTTTAAAGGCTGTTACGTTCCTTACATATTTTATATACCAGAAAAAGCATTGTATATTAATAAAACATCCATGTTTCAGCAAATGAGAAAGGGCAGAGCAAACGATTTTACCAATAAATAATTTTAGACAGTGACATTACACCTCAATGGCATTTTTCTTTCCAAATTCTAGACTTACAGGGATAGTACACCGAAACTTAGAATAAATCAAAGTGCAAAGTGAATATTTGTATTTTATAACCTTAAGAATAGTTACGGGCTGTAAACTCAAAATATGTACATACCTATATTACAAATACCTATTAATTATATAATCTAGGTTAAAATTAAGAATAAAATGATTTTATTTTGAAATTTGATGTTGTTGTAAATTATTTGTTCAGCACATTCATTCACCTTTCAAAATGTTCCACTCTTTGCATTTTTATCCATTGCTTTTAAAATTTTTCATGCAGATTCACAAAAGACAAGCAATTAAATTTATTTAAATTTGTTTGTACAAAATATTTTTGGTTTTCTTATCTTAAACCTGTATAAAACATTGAAATAACTAAACTTTCAGTTGACGAAATTTAAAAATGTATTCATTTCAAATAAGACTTGTAAATCAAAATTATACAAATTAGTGCGTTAAAATCAAGCAAATGACATACAGTTAAAAAAAATATATATTTTAAAACTAAATCGCGTGGAGCGTTTGGTATACCACTACACAATTAAACTTCAAAGTAATAATTCGGAAAATAGAGAAGATATTACACTAAAATTTTAAAGCATGCAATGCTTACATAGAAAAGTATTGAGAATTTGTGAGCTATATTGATTGAAAGATTTAGAAAATAACATATTCAGCGTAGCCCACAATCAACAAGGTGAATGTCCAATTTTTAATATACACGAAGATATTTCGCAATTGAAGTATTCTAGCCTTTTTCAAGGTATGTTGTATTGGATTTACATTCTTTTCCGATTTTCGTGTTATGTATATTTCGAAATTGTAGCGATTTTCCGACTTTATCGTGAGTAGTGTATAGGATATTACATTTAGTAATTCAAACGTTCAACTGCATATTTAAAATTTTATGTGAAAGTTGCCGTTGTGACGAAAAACAAAAACCAAAAACGAAACAAAAACATTAGCCAGTTATCCAACGTTCTACGGAACTTCCTCATTTGTAACTTATACATTTGGAAGGAATTGCATAAATGTAATTCTCTGACATTTAAAAAGTATAGTATGCCAATCGGGAAGTATATAACAAATTGGTCTATAAAATGCACAAAAATAGTTCTAGAAATGTCAAAACCTAAGCTTGAAAAAATAAAATAAATAAATAAAACCAGTGAGAGTTTCAAAAATTATGAAACCAATAAAATAAAAAATTGGAAAAAAGTGTAAATTGTTACGATGTTTGTTCTTGTGCCTTATTAAATGATAATGCTTCGTTAATTAGACTGCTAGAACTCTAATAGGGTAGAGATGAGAACTTATCGAGCCAATGGTAACCTTTTCTTATTTCTGGTTAAAATAATGCTGATAATGTACACATATAACCAATCTTTTCATGACAATTTTCTATTTTTATTGAAAAGTAAATAGAACGTGTATATTCGATTACCTACAAAAATCGTAATTTTACAATTTTTAAGGAACGATACGGTAGCAAACCTTCAGCAACATTAAAAAAATAAGATACATGACATAGTTACTTTAATCACAATAATGACAGGGCTTTGATTAGCTATCATATGAAAAAATATGTCTTATATTAGTGTTTTGTACAATAAACGATATTTCTAAGTAACTGGAGCTGTGCTAATTGGCGAGTATTTAAGGAGTTATGAGTAACAAATTTTCGCTAGTACTATTCGTGTATGTAAACAGGTTAATGCAAAAGCCCGCCTCTGTGGTGTGGGGGTAGCGTGTCTGCCTCATATTCAAGAGGTGCCGTTTTCGCATCGCTGTCAGGAAGAGTTATGGATAAGGTTCTTTTACCGGAATTTTCTCTTTTCCTGTAAGATGAACGTTGGGTAACTCTAAGCTCTATGGACCTTGGACTCGTTTGAAACATTTAAAATTAAATGTTTATATTTAAAATATAACAAACGTAAATATGCCTATTTAATAGGTAGAGGAAGTACTACTATGTTCTATCCAAAAATTAAATGTGTAGATTTTAAAGGAAATGCTTATTTTGGAATAGATTGAATAAGAAAAGAAAACAAGTTATAAAAATAAATCCATGCATACATATGTAATAGCTCAAAATCAAAAAGTCGGCTGAATACCAAACTTGGTACATATGTATCTTTCATAGATGTCACACAAAAGTTATCTAGAAAATCTCCCCACTAGATAATATGTTTACCTTATTTTTTGTTACCAAAATGGATATAACGATATTGTTTAAAATAAAGGCAAACATATCTATAACTTGAATGCTGTGGGAGTAGTGAAAATCCTCTTCATTCTTGAGGAATTTGTATAATTATGTGTAACTGATAAACCATAAGCTATAGAGAGAACTTGCTGGAGAAATAATGTAGATCTACTCAAAACATACAGTTTATATTCAATAACACTTTGTGACATGAGCCGTCAGTACTTTTGTATTTTTTAGTTTATGTTTATTCAGTTATTTCTCGCAATGTTTAAGAATCTCAAACCCAAAAAAAGCAACCTGATTTCAAATAGTTTATACTCTATAGGGTTTATCTAATATATATGAATTCTATCTGAGATTAATTTTGAGATATATATGTGCACTTAAATAAAGTATAAAATATTAAATTTTGAAAAATTGAGAACATAAGCTTAGAAATTAAAATTCGGATACCAGCAGTGATGAGCTCTAGTGTGTTGTTACTTAACCTTCGTTGTTGTTTGACTTCCTTAGCACTACCATGACAAGCTAACTCACACAACCATGATTTATTGTATGCAATAGCATGTGTTTCCGTAATTTCTTCAGTAAAAATTCCAGAGTTGTCCTTTCCATTGCTCAAAAAATGTCTTCTATTTCTGCCAAATTTATTTTCTAGACATTCAAACAATACCCACTGTATAAATCTGCGCAAGGCCTCCGCTTCAGATAGTATAATTCTGATTGAAAGAAACAAAGAAGGCTGCAATGAAGTCCACTAAGTGTTATGTTCTTCAATTTTTGGTATGAGTGGCTCATGTCAGAAGCTCTACTTTTAGTGCTAGTTATCTATATAAAATATAACCGTACTTAAATAACCGTCGAGTACTATGTCTTTTTATCTTAAAACATGACTTCATATTACTTTGGTCAGTTTGGGTTGCATTTGTGAACTGTATTTAATATTAAGGGCTAGAGTGTCGAGATACGAGGGTTGTTCAATAAAGAATGATCACAATTCTTTTTTTTTTTTTTTTTTTTTTTTTTTTTTGACAACGTACCTTTACTCATCCTCATAATTTTGATAGTCCTTCTCAAAATAGTCTGCCCTGAATGCGATGCAGTTGTCCCAGCGTTTCTGCCAGTCTTCAAAGACATGCTGGAAACCAAATTTTGGTTTCAAAATCACCTCCCTAGCATTCACTACTGCTTCTGATGTTGGATAATGCCTACCACGAAGGCATTTCTTCACGTTAGGGTATAGAAAAATGTCACAAGAGGCTCAATCCGGACTATAGGGAGGGTGAGGGATACACTTCACGTTGATTTTTGAAAGATATTCAGCAACATTGGCAATATACGGCCGCGCATTATCGTGGTGCAGCATCCAGCCTGCTTCATGGTAACGTGGTCTTTGGCGCCTAATATCCCTGAAGTATTGCACAGTTACTGATGTGTGTACAGGTACAACATGCTGATAAACCATTCCATGAATATCAAAGAATGAGATGACCATAACTTTCCCAGCAGAAGCAACCACTTTTGCTTTTTTGGGGGGTTGGTAATGGAGGAGATTTCCGCACTGAGCTTTTTTTTTTTCTCTCGGGATCAAAATGATGTAGCCAAGTTTCATCAGCAGTGATCACGGTTGATAGAAACTCCGGATCTTCCTCTAACATCAAGTTTGACTGCATGTTAATACCTCCACTGCAGCGGTAGGCGATACTGAACATGTCTGAATTTGCCTAGTTCTCACAGGCGGGAACCAGGAGTACCAACAATGAAACTACTACACTGTGTTTGTTTCACATTAAGCTAATAGAATACAATAAGATTAAATTTTACTGCGAAAAATTATGTCCGTAAAAAATTATGATCATTCTTTATTGAACAGCCCTCTTAGCTCAGTAATTTCGTTAGCGGCTCTCTCTCTCTCTCTCTCTCTCTCTCTCTCTCTCTCTCTCTCTCTCTGAGGGTCCATATTTGTATTCCCGGCTCGCGGGTGGCAATGTTAAGTCGTATTGCAGACTTAATGCAAGACGGGGAATAATAACGGTTTTAAGAAAATATCCATCCTGCATTTGGGTATCGAACCTAGAACCTATGCTGGCATTCCGACTGTAGCAGCAGCCTTTGATATTGTCAAAGTAGGAAAGCGCCACTGTGAACTATGTTGGATCATGCGACTGTTAAAGGGCATTCTCAGAAGTTTTAGGTAGATATATTCTGACATACGTCACTGTATGTAAAATAACAAATTTGGTGCAGGACACGAACGCGTAGGTTCCGCTAAGGAAAGGTCAGAAAGTAACTTCTTATACAGATCGATCGCGTTACCTGGGGAAATATATATTTGCATATATCGCTCCAGGATATTAAAAAAACCAGCTATTCTCCACTTTAAGCCAAAACTTTCAAGTACATTAAAACTACCAAACATTTATGAAAACCAACTCTATTCAGTTCTTACATTATGATTTTGTAAAATGAAATAGCTTTAAATATTTAGCTACTATTACTACAGAAAGAATTGAAATAACAGCTGAAATAAAGAGAATGATATGGTTGCAAAGCGATATATTTTCGCACTTGGAAAAGCAATGATATTTGGTACATTCTCCAGAGTAGTAAGAACTGATAAAACACTAACAAGGCCAGTGAAATATGGGCTCTAACTAAATATAGTGAACAGTGTGGGAGAGGAAAGAATGAGAATAATATATAGCCCATGTGTCAGCTTAGATGTAGGAGTAATCAGGAGTTGCTGGAGATTTATGGGAGTCCAAATACTGTATTACTTATTAAGAAAAGTGGATTAAGATTATGAGATATATGGAGCATATAGGTACAACTAGATGGAGCGGCAGGCTTAGCCACACCTAGAATTATACATATATAGAAGACGCTTTAAGAAGAGTTGGTGTCAAAGAGGGGGACAAGGGAAGTGTTTCGAACTAATTGAGAAAGCTGAATGAATGAAAAATAATCCAAGTTCTGTTGGGGATCTACTTTGGCCTCAATAGTATCGTTGTTATTTTAATAATAACTTAATCAAAGCATGATATAGTTAAGTAAAAGTGAACAATTGTACAAACGTAGATTAATGCATTTAGAACACATTGATATCTTGTAAACACTTAGATATATTACGGATGGTCGATACCAGTTTTTATCGATACTCGATATTTTCTACCATACCCGATACTGAGATATAGAATAGTTTTTCATATTCTAGTTTAAATACAAAATAAACTATTGGGAGGACTTTGTAATGCCAATAAAGTTAAACATATGCACACATTTAATGAGAGAAAACTTAAAACTATCAGTGTTCTTATTTTAAATTCTACATTAGACATTTGAAAGCATAACAGTCTATTTTTTATAAATTTTTGTTTAAAATGCTAGCATTTTCAGTCTTTCAGGGTCAGTTCTATCTCTTCTTCTATCACATATGACTCCTGCTATGTTTCAAAGAAAACTTTTGCAGATAGAATTTCACAAATGTTTAGCGGTAATTCCTTTTTAGTTATGAAATTTTGAATTTATTTTCCAGTAATCTAATGCACTAGAAAGAGAAGGTGACAAATCGTTGCCGAAATATACAGTGATTTCTTCTTGGGAACTGGTAAATGGCACTGAATTTGTTACATCATTATTTTCTTGCATAATGCTACTCTACAGAAATCACATTCCTGGCAATTTCTCGGGCTGTGCAATGTTCCACTTGCGATAATAGTATTTTGTGATTTTAAAATAAACTAAAAATTGAGACTGACTAACGAAATATCGAAAAAGCTAAGAGCGAATTTTCTGAAGCATCGTTCGATATCAATATGCAAGTATCGTGAGTATCGATATGTACATATATCATATATTATACACGTGTTCATTTTTATTCGTTATTTTCCGCCCTCGATAGAGTAAGAATGACGTCATAATTTTCATAATTTTCTGGTGAATGTATCTTGAAATCATAGTGCCCTCTACGGAGAAGAAGCGGTAATTTGTGCGGAACAGTAAGCAAATTACAAAGCTCTCAGTGTGGTTGCTTTGGTAACTAATACAACCAGTTCCCCCTGGATATGAACCCAGAGCACCATGTCTTCATGGTTGAATGCTACTTTCGTATCGGCATTAAAATTGGTGCGACATATAAATATAATTTAAACCGCTGCACAGAGGAGTTTGTGCAAATCTATCCAACATTCAGACAAGTCTCTCGGAGCGCAATGTTCTCAAAAGTATCCCGGTAACGTCAAATTGACATACATTTGTTTGCAACATAAACGTCCTACGTTTTATCAGTATACGATATAAATTGTTTGTCATTCTCACGCTTAATTAAAATGTCTATTAATGTTAGTATCCCTATATCTTTTAAAACCAATAGGTGCATCAAACATTTCCAAGATGCAGGATCAGTTACTCGCAAAAAGAGAGGCACTGGACGCTTTAAAGTAACTGGTTCCAATCTAGAAGCAATAAATAATGTTATGACAGAAAGGCCAGAAGCATACATTCTCGCAATACATACAGTGTTTAAGGGTAAGAGAGAAATGAAATGTAAGAAAAGGGACACATAAAACTATGTACTAGTAATATTTTCTTGTTTAGACTTGGATCAAAGCTTTTTACATATTGTAACACTGATTTATTTTTAATTCCTAGAGCATGTTCTGCTAATTTTCTGGTTTGTAATGAAGTTACATTGTGAGGAAACTGTGGGTGACAGAAAAGAATTGAGATCAAACTGAAATATTTCTATTTTATGTGACAGGTTTACAATATGCATATATGTCTACTATAACAGAAAACCAGATGTTCATTGTGAAATAAGTGTTCATTTATTTAACATTTCGTATATTCTTCATGGTCTACTTTTATGACTGCATAATCAGCTTTGCAGTGCACTGCATTGCAGTATATAGATTTTTATAAACAGTTATCGTATCTACGCACCAGGCGAATTTACGCACCTTTATATTACGGGGGCAGACCCACCTCTCAAATAATATATTTACCTGCCGGTAGAGGAAGGCCTCAAAGCTTCGGTCAACACATCTAATACGATCGCAAGCCGGTAGGGGAATCATATATAAACTCGCTCCATCAGCGATGCTATTGATGACGTCAAATTTTGCGCGGTAAAATCACAGTTACAAATGTGTGTGTGTGTGTGTGTGTGTGTGTGTGTGTGTGTGTGTGTGTGTGTGTGTATACAGGATGTTAATGAACTACACCGAAATATTTTCAGAGCAAGTGGAGATATCTTAAATAATTAGTTTGAGATAGGAGACTTATGGCTTGTTGGTTCAAATGTGGAAGTTGCGGATATGTTTCTAAAGTACCATAACGCCAATGATAACACTCAAGTGAAGAAAATACGAAAATGAAGAGATATGTGAGAGTACTCCTTGTGGTGCAATGGTTATGACATCAGCTTTCAAGTGACAGGTAAACGAGTTCGATTCTCCTTTACTTTTGTCGTTCTTGTTTGGTTTGGTTTGTTGGCTCTTAATATTCTAAGCTTTTAATGCTTGTATAAATGTATGCATTTTACGGAGTAATTTCACCTTGTCAGTGCAATTAATTAGAAATCGTTCTAACAAAGGTTCACATGCTGTACGTCTAAATGGGAGGTGGCTGAAAGGGTGAATGGACTTAAAAAGTAAATGCACTTTCTTACGTCAGGTTTATGGGAACTTTCGAAATAGAGCCATGTGTTTTCAATACAAGGTGTCCCGAGTCAAGGTAATCATAGTAGTGTTACTGCACTGGCCAATCAGATCCATGTTCTCAGTTATAAATCACGCCATTTCTTCCTATTAGAATTTACGTATTAAGAAGACGAAGAAAAAAGTCAACTACAAGACAGGAACCGAACCAACGACCTTTAGAAAAGCAATTTTCAGCACTATTGGATTCGGCCACCACAGCAATCTACAAAACACCTCTGGAGTTCGTTACACGATGCAAGAAGGTAGTTAGTTAATTGCTGTTCAGTGTCGCACTGGCAGGTTCGAGATTTAAGAGCTCTTTGAGGCATTCAATCAATCTTGAGAATGTCAGTAACAAAATACTAAGAATCGATATTTCTATACTCGAGAAACAATTGTAAAGAAGTTCTAATCAAACAATTGTTTAAATATTAACTTATCAACTTCTGATGCCAGTTAGGTTTAACACAAACTTTGTCATAAATACGTAAAATATGAAGTTATTAACAGTGAAGCAAACAAATATATAGAAATATAACCATTTTTAACTTAAAAATTCACTTATCTTATAAGAAATTATGATACTTTTCTTATCAATTGCCCGGAATCGCGATTTTATGTAAAACGTTTACACATCCTCAGCCGGAACCAACTAAGGTGTCGTCATCGTTATGAACGGCAGATGTTAATATGCTCTTGTTAGTACTACCAAAATCTGAAAATAAATCATATTTAAAAACAGAATCGACTGCCGCTATTTCAAAATTTAGTACGCGATGTTTCTTTTTTAAAATAAATATATTTTCCGAAACCATTAAATCTATCGGACCATTTGTTTTAATGATTTAACTTTTGAGTTTATTTATTGGTTAAATGACCAAAAATGATCCGCTACGGCCAATTTGTCAGTCTGTTTATACTTAATGTTACGAAAATGTTCATTCGTTCTGGTTTATAAATTACGTTTTGTCTTTCCAAAATAAACTTTATTACAATTCAAACAGTTAAACTGATAAATACCAGATTTATTATTATTATTATTATTATTATTATTATTATTATTATTATTATTATTATTATTATTATTATTATTATTATTATTATTATTATTATTATTATTATTATTATTATTATTATTATTATTATTATTATTATTATTATTATTATTATTATTATTATTATTATTATTATTATTATTATTATTATTATTATTATTATTATTATTATTATTATTATTATTATTATTATTATTATTATTATTATTATTATTATTATTATTATTATTATTATTATTATTATTATTATTATTATTATTATTATTATTATTATTATTATTATTATTATTATTATTATTATTATTATTATTATTATTATTATTATTATTACTATTATTACTATTATTACTATTATTACTATTATTACTATTATTACTATTATTATTATTATTATTATTATTATTATTATTATTATTATTATTATTATTATTATTATTATTATTATTATTATTATTATTATTATTATTATTATTATTATTATTATTATTATTATTATTATTATTATTATTATTATTATTATTATTATTATTATTATTATTATTATTATTATTATTATTATTATTATTATTATTATTATTATTATTATTATTATTATTATTATTATTATTATTATTATTATTATTATTATTATTATTATTATTATTATTATTATTATTATTATTATTATTATTATTATTATTATTATTATTATTATTATTATTATTATTATTATTATTATCATTATCATTAAATTTTTATTGCAGTGTAGATTATTAACACCTTGTATACATGTATATTTAACATTGGCTTGGCCAGATAGTGCGTATTCTCGAGATTCCGTGTCACGTACTTGATTATTTTTTCACATATTTTTCGCTTGTCTGTCGATACCCCGGCTACAAATACTCGCAGATGTCGAACGCGTTGGGGCACACCAGCTAATGAAGCGTATCAGGTATGAAATTTAGCGGAAGTATTTTTGACCCGAGGACAAATATTTCATGAAGCTGTAACTGTGCCTCTGTGTTATCGAGTATTTCAACAAAAGCTTAGAGGAAGTTTTTTGGCTTTAAAAATTCAATAGAGGCCGTCAAATCGTATTTTCCACACTACTGAAGCATTGATAAAACATTGATAGCCTCGTTCTTTCGCTGCTCTCGTCCTGTCATCTGTGTTTCACTGGAGGGCAATCATCCGGTTAACGCCATTTGTTTGTTGGTGAAAAAGCACTGTTTCGAAGCCGAGTGATCCCCCATCAGAAAATACATCGTCCAACACGGCGTGACAGTGCTTTTTGGTCCTTCATTTGCGGAGTTAATGGCTCATCAGCCAATCTGCTATCTTGCGACTCTTTCTTGTTCCCACCCATCATTAGCACTGATTGAAACCGACAAAGACTGGAATTTAAATCGAACCTTTGTTCAACCTCATGCAAATCGAGCACAGGAATCATTTGTTATTAAATGTACCATTACAAAAACGAATGTTAGACTTTTTGAAACCTTCTAGTTTCTCTTTTCCCATGAATATGTTAAGAAAAAGGAAATGAATAAACAAAGGAAAGTAAACGCTCCAAAACTTTCGAAGTTTCTCACTTTCCGTCAGTAATGCTTCCTTTAATATTACTACTTACTCTTAGTATGCAGAGAAAGCGTTGCTTTCCACCCTAAAAATTTCGGTACCTAGATTTCACGGAAAATATACACTTTGGGACAGTAAAACAAAAACATTTTAGAAAAACGCCACTGTATGTATTTGTCTTTCTTAGGGGAGGGGATCCGTCCCCTTCAGCTGCTTTAGTGCGAGCACTGCGGACCCTTAGTACTCGTGGTACCTCTGACGTTACTAGAGAAACCTCGGGCCGAACATTCGAGACCGGGAGTTGTTCGGATTGGGTTGGACTCGAGGGGGCACTGTGCTCCCGTAACCCGCGGGCAATCAGGTACCTCGGTCCAGGCTTCGGCCACCCGGAGGGGGCAGAGGGTTGCTTTAGAGGTCTCAGGTACTAGCCTGCAGAGCTAGTAGAAGGTGTACTAGATCACCAGGCCACCCCACCGAGGTTTTCGGTAGTCTTCCCTGCGGGGTTGACGCGCGTAAGTGGCGTATCCACTTCCATCCCGTCTTGACGTTGTTGTCGATGGAGGGACCTTTTAGACTCAAGGTATTGCCCCAAGGAAAGACCCCCGGAGCTTTCAATCGCTCCCGGGTAACAGAGGCCGGGGTCTTTGGACTTTCGGGTAGACCTCATTGAACATTTGTATGTCTGTATGAGTCTGTCTGTGTATCTGTGAAGAGGATAACTTAAAAACGAAAATACTTAATATGAAAGTTGGTATTAAATTCAGCATATTCTAAGGGTGTGATACAATGACGAGGGGTGGCTTTTAAAGCGAGGGAAGCTCCAAGTAATGATTTTCATTAAATTAAAAGAGATTAATGACTCAATGAACTAAGGCTATTGTTCAGTAGGTACTCTTTGTATTGTACAGTTACATGTAGGCCCTTCTTGCATTGCAAGACTGCCACACTAAGAGCAAACATATTCATGCTTCCCTTATGTCAGAGGAAGACAGCTTCGGGAGTTGTGACGGATTTCAGCCGGGAGCGAGACCTGCAGTGCGTGTGACGTCAGGCAAGATCCGTGTAGTACCAAGTTGCCTATATCAATGGCGCTGTGAGTACAAAATATGAGGATTCAGTCAGGTTTAGCGCACTCGATGACAACAATGTAGCTGCCACGTACCAAATGGAACTGTTAAATGTGCTTTCTAAGCTTTAACTTTTTAAAAAGCGTAGTGCCACATACACCATTGAGATTCCACTCTTTGGATGATCATGAAGGGGGAAAGTATAAAACTAATAGTGATTTAACATGTGAACTTGAAAGTTCAAGCTTATAATAACGAATAGGCATCAGAAATTATAAATGCTATAAAATATAGTTACGTTCACTATAACTTGGTGTTTCAACGAGATCTCCTATCTTGTGTAATAAGTTTTTACCTATTTCGCACGGTTTATAAGTCAAAGTGAAGAGGATTTCACAGGCTATTCTCAAAAACTTTAAGGTGCATATTTTATAATATATTTATTTTTGCATACAAAGGGTAGTTCTGAGTGAATCTTGAAAATCTCAGAGTGATATTCTTGAAATATATAACTTAAACGGTTACATTATGTTTTATTTATTGAAATATGACTTGAATGTGATTTAATCACATATGGCTCGTTTTGTATTTTTTTTTTTTTTTTTTTTTTTGAAAGCTTGTATTTCCTGTACAATCTTGATACCGAATTTTTAACGGAATAAAATACTTTCCCTGTAAACTGGCTAAGAAATAGAAATAAAGTCAGATTCCTGCACTCTCATGATTTCTCTGTTCATTCTTGTATATCCAATTCTTAAACATACGTATTCTACAGTCTACTTCATATTATTGGAATAAATATTATAATAAATGGTTTAATTACATATTTTCCTGTAGGTATAATAAGAATAGGAGTATACGGTAGGCTTAAATATTTAGCGCAAATTTTTACACACCTTGTCGCTATGTCATAGCTTTGAAGTTCCATCTCTTTGCATTTCCGGGTGTACTCTATGAATATCTTGCAAACAGCTATATTTTAAAGAGCTGAACGTTTTTCTTTTCTTTTACGGGTTACTGGTTATGCAAAAGTCATCCATAGTAAAGAGGAATTCACAGGAAATTCAAAGAAAATGCAGGATTACGTTTCATTTGCCATGAAAGAATAATAAACAAGTTTTATTTTAATAAAAATCGCTTGAAAAATTTTCCACGTAAAGGGTAATTAATATCTACTGTGTGAGGCGAGGAGGAATTTTCTCAAAATTCATGTTGTCGCATCTTTGATAAATGCAGAACTTGAATATTAAATTTAATATTAATTTTTTTTTCACTTTTCACATACATACGGGCCATTTTCTAAAAGTACTTACCTCGCTTTTAGGAAGTTTCAAAATATGCACTTCCGGTTAAATTTCAGTATCGAATTTTTGGGTAAAATACAACTCTTTCCCTGCTTATATAGTAGAAGAAGTAAACAGACTTTTTAATTTGTAATTTATGGAATATATATGAATGTAAATTGATATAAAAAGATTAAGACCTGAAATTTTAGGACATCATATTTTTCATAAAAGTGAATATGCGAAGGATTAAATATTATTAATATTATTGTGCAAAAAAGTAATTTAAGTGATTTAATAAAACTACACAGGGTTTGGTTTTCAGCTTTTATATTTAGATATTTATATCTCTAACTGTTGGATGTCATGCGTACTTTTTTGTTTAATTTACGTCCTCCAACGTTAAGTCATATCGAACGGTGAATGATTTGGGTGAAATGATGCTCAAATAGGTCCAGGGTCCATGGAGCTTAGAGTTACCGGACATTCGTCTTGTCCGAAGGCAAGGGATAAGGGAAAACCCTGGAAAATGCTTATCAAGGTAACTCACCCTGACCGAGATTCGAACTCAGGACCTCTTGGACGTGAGACAGACACGCTATCATCTACGCCACCGAGGCGGGCTCTCATGCGTATGAAAACCTCTTAGAATGTGAGTTCTAATTTAGTGCAGTAACCATTAATAAGACATATAGGTAAATATCTAATCGTTTTCTATAAGACACAACAGACTGGGGAGGCTGGGAATATACAGTATAGAATACGATGCAGGCTTTATTGAGCACAGTGAGTTTAAGATTCAAACATGAACGGTTCCATAATTAGTTGGGTTACACCGCGAGTAAACATTGTATGCATTCCTAGGCGTTTTACCATTTTACCACACGTTAAAGGCTATGCTATCTACAGCCACGGCTAGATTACCATGGCAACAGCTGCGCAGTATTTCCATGGTAACCAAATGGGGAAATGCGAGGCCAAAACGCTACGTGCTGAGTGACCCAAATGAGCTGTTTCTTAAGGTTCACATGGACTTCTCGCAGTCCGAACGCGCCTAGCCGCTTCTGAAGTAAAAATAAATGTCGGGGAAGCAGAGAGCCTGTGCTAAAAGTGGAGCAGACGTGTGTTCCTTTGTTTGTGGTCGCGACACTCAAGTGAATGGCGAGTAATGACGTTCCATGCACAGTAAGAGTTTCTAACATCCGTTCCGAGTGAAATAACAGACACTGAGCCTCCAGCAGCTTACGTTTATCTGAATAGAGAGAACGCCGGTAGTTCGGCACTTCAGAGTAATAGATAAGTCGCTAACTGTGTAATTCAGAGCTCTCGTGAACTCAGTGCCACTTACTGAACGCAATAGATTCACCTTAGTAATGGATGTCACTATACTCAGTTATTAAGGGCTTTCGTAATATAGAGCTTAGATCAAGTCACTGAACTCAGTCACCTGAGTAATGGATATATCACTCAGTTCGTTCAGGGCTCTCGTGTACTCAGAGGTCACACAAACTCAATTAATTTCTGTATGGATTAAATAAAAAAATTAAGAAGTATAATAAAATTAAATATTAACTTTTGTGCATTTGCGCTAAGTGTTAAAGAGACTGGAGCTTTGGCAGTTAATTATGAGTACAGTTTGGCTCGGGGTAAGAGAATATTAAGGATGATAATTAGCGACGGATGATTGTCAAGCAGATTCGGAGAAATAGATTGCATTGATGAGGGCAAAATTACTATCCAAAGTTACCAGATTAGGTATGGCAGACTAGCTTGAAATTTGTGGAATATGTGACAGCATTTCTTAGAAATGTATATAGAGAGCTTAGATCGAAAGCAGAGTAACGTAGAAATGAAATAGCAACGTCGTATTAGAAGCTAGTAATGGGGGGCCGTTGAGTCATTAGCAAAGGGGGAGATTATTAGAGGAATTTTGGTAGCCGAGTAGGACATTCTGGGCAGAATTTTGGACACTTCTGGACTAGTCACCGGTGAAACAAGACGTAGTTGAATGAGACGTCATTCTTGCCTCAATGATAGAATTGCATATTATCGCGTGGTATACGGTAACTCCGGATATTTAGATTTTAGTTTTCATTGGTTGGCAACTTCTTGATTTAAGTGAGTACTTAAGAAGTTATTAAACGTTTCAAACTTAGATTCCGGTGTTTTGGATAAAGAATAAAACTGAAAAATTCAATGACATCGCCAGGTTTTGAACCACGTTTGTCTTGGTTTACGTCCAGCCGTTCTTACCCATTGAGCTACCATGGCTAACGTGCCATGACATTAAATTCTCCAGTTGACTCGTATGTTTTCCCAGTATGTTTTTCCTGGTGTATTTTCCGTGAAGTAATTTAAATAATAAGAGTTTAATGATGAAGCCTGGGACTCAAGTACTTACCAGGACATCTGTGATTCAAATCCCGGCCATGGCATTGAATGTTTCAGTTTGAATCAACCCAATATATTGCTTCAAATTGCAGCATCATCGTGAGGCAGCATAATTACAGTTTCACCTTCATGTTTTAATGTTAACAAATTAATAGTGGCGGTGATGTTAAGTTATTTCATTTCCGGTACTATATGTGTACATATTAATTTTGAAAAAAAAAAAAGAAATTTATACCAGTTCGTTTGTGAATAATTAATATAAACCACTAACTATGGTTCGGATTTAGCGTTAATCTGACAGGCTTTACCGTTACCTAAGGTACAGAAGAAATTACTTTGTGATTGATAATCAGCCAGTGGATGTGTGGTGTCTCTTGGACCAGTGACTTATGAAGACAATCAATTATTAACTAATAACTTATAAAGAAAAAGTTCCAAGTCAGCCATGATTAGTAGATGACGTCCCTTCGGCAGGGAGAAGTGTCAATCACAAAGTAATTTCTCCCCAACTACAGGTAAACAGTTCAGGGTCCTGAGTACACAAAATAGGTTTCTGATGCCATTAAATCTACAGGTAAATATATGGAAATAATAATTTATTCCACACTGGCCGTCTGTAGGCTAAGGTTTGAATGAGTATAGTCAGACTGAAAAATTCAACGGCATAGCCGGGATTTGAACCACGGATCTCCGGCTCTCCGTGCAGTTGCTCTAACCAACTGAGCTACTATGGCCAACATACCGACATGACATTAAATTCGAGTCAGTTGGAGAATTTAATATCATGTCGGCATGTTGACCATAGTAGCTCAGTTGGTTAGAGCAACCGCACGGAGAGCGGGAGATCCATGGTTCAAATCCCGGCTATGGTATTGAATATTTCAGTCTGACTCTGCTCATTAAATCTATAGTTTCGTTGAGACATCGGACAAATAGAATAACAGTTGCTTTCCAATAAAGTTATGAAAGGTATTAAACTTATTTTCAAGATACAGCTGATTATTGACTGTGTGTTTCAAAATTATTCGCAAATGTTTAAAATAAAATGAGCTGCTTATGCGAACGCCTTTCAGCTATTTGTCATTGTGAACTAGGGATCAAGTAACCTCGACGAGCCAAGCACTTGGGCCCTTAAAACCCGCATGCATACTCACTCTCTTATTGTGAAAATTTCTTTTCCTCCTTAAATATCATTGATTACTGTTCTTTTATTGATGAATCATCATTTTTCAAATAAGTTCGTCACAAATCTATGTAGCAGGAAATATGCAAATTACAGTACAAAAACGTTTTATTTAATTTCCAGATATAGTCTTGGAATTTTCACAGAAAATATGAGGGGAAGAACGGCTAAATATGGTAATCTAACATCCATATTTCATGTCGTTATTTATTGTCATTTCGTTGAATAAAAAATAACAATGTGTCACAAGTTCTTTTTTTTTTAAATTGTAATATACGTCTCCAACGTTAAGTCATATCGGACGATGTATGAAATGGGTGAAATAAGCCCGGGGTCAATGGAGTTTAGAGTTACCTGACATTCGTCTATCAGGATAAGGGAAAACCCCGGAAAAATTCATCCAGGTAATTCACCCTAACCGAGATTCGAACTCGGGACCTCTTGAACGTGAAGCAGACACACTACCATCTACACTACCGAGGCAGGCACACCCTGTAATTTATTCTTCTTTATTATACAGTCATCTAGTTCTGATTGGTGGAAAAGGTACTTAGTAAACTAAAGATTCAATATCTTGGAGACAAAATCTGTAAATAAATGACTAAAATATTGCCTTGAGTATAATAATTTTTTGTACTTCTGTGATTCAGGCTTACAAGCGCATACAATAAGTGAGTAATGTAAATAGTTTAGAGCTTATCATGAACACAGACCCTGCCTACAACAATTCAGGTCTCCAAATAAACGCATGTCACAGTCCCAAATGACCGCAGAACAGACATTGCTTCCAAAAAGTCAGGATGCCAAATGAACAGAAACAATGTAAACAGAAAAAAGGCTATGTCAATGGATTTAGGCTGCACATAGGCACAAGAGATAACTATTACTTCTGATAGTTTACTTTGAAGAAGCTACCCCAATAATAAAAGCAAACCAATTTTATACAAAGAAGTAGGTTTTATTATCCATTACAATATTCAGAAAAACCCAATGCAGGTTCTTTTGACATTTCATCGTCCCGCGTGAACAGGAGCCATTCAGGTTGCATCTGCACGCTGATCGTTAGGTTTCCAAATAAATGTGTAGTACATAATTCAGAATTCCCTGGGAAATCGTTCAGAATTCCAAACCCAACACAAGCCAAGTGGTACTAACTCATGTAATTCAGTTACCCATGCGAGACAGTTGATATAACACTGTGCAATTGGCATTTCTAGCCACGTGACCTCAGTACGCAAGTACCTCTGCATCCCTGTTTTCATTAGCACCCGCTGTGATAAAGGTCACGGGAAAACGCTCGCTGGCCTGTAAGCTCATTTATCCATTAAGCCGATCTAGTGTATAACTATTAGTGACCTTCAAACTGTCGTTTTGTTCATCTGCGTGTATTTGTTTACCAATTCAGTAATAATTAACTAATATTTCGTTCTTTAAATGGCTCTGTAGCGTTTTATACAAGAATGTGTTGAGGATTAGAATATGTGTTAGAAAAGATAAGAAAATAGGTTTTAATTCAAAATATCTGGAGATTCGTAAACAAGCCTATTCGTTCATTACAAATTCATGAATATTTGGAAAACGAATCAATATTTAAAGAATAAACAAAAATAAAACAGTAAAGATGAGAGTAGAGAAAGAAGGAAATAAAGCTTTGTACAATAAGAAATAAACAAGCGACATCATTTGATTAAATGGTTTACAAAGGGAGTTTGAAATAAAATTACTTTATTTAAAAGCCCAAATGATCATACTGAAAACCATGGGATGATATTATTATTACATATTGTTATCATTATTATTATCACCATCGTAATTACTGGCAATATATCTAATCTTTAATTTCAAATATATTGTAAATACAATAAATACACTGTAAAAAGGCATTCATTGCCTCCATTTCGGAAGAGTGTAAGGCAATGACGTATACAGTGCAGTCGTTTTATGGCAAAGACATATACTATATTGTACCACGATAAAAACAGGTGCTGGGGTAATAATAATAATAATAATAATAATAATAATAATAATAATAATAATAATAATAATAATAATAATAATAATAATAATAATAATAATAATAATAATAATAATAATAATAATAATAATAATAATAATAATAATAATAATAATAATAATAATAATAATAATAATAATAATAATAATAATAATAATAATAATAATAATAATAATAATAATAATAATAATAATAATAATAATAATAATAATAATAATAATAATAATAATAATAATAATAATAATAATAATAATAATAATAATAATAATAATAATAATAATAATAATAATAATAATAATAATAATAATAATAATAATAATAATAATAATAATAATAATAATAATAATAATAATAATAATAATAATAATAATAATAATAATAATAATAAGCAGCTCTAGCAGATAACTCGTATCTACCTAGACGTAACCAGGTAGCGAAAATTCTCCACATACAAATAGCTCTCCAATACAATTGAAAATCCACCACCGTATTACAAATATACTCCAGAACCAATTCTCGAATCTGAAGAATCCCTGTTATATTGTGATAGAGTGATAGTAGATAAAACGGTTGACTTTAACCGACCAGGCTACTACTGATTGATAAAAAAATAGCTCTAAGGCAATTATAATTCAAGTCAGCATCCCATCCACTCATAACTTAAGGAAAACAGAAATGTATAAAGTCAGTAAATACCAGAACCTATTAGAGATCAAAATATCTGGAAATTACAAACTATAAAGATTATGCCAATAGTTATATCGGTGGAAGGTGTGATCTCAACATTCTTAGCAGAGATCATTCAAGACCTACAACGAGCAACACTACTCCAAACATGCCACATTGTGAGAACATTTTTGAACTGCTGAATAAGATGAAATTCTTCTCAGCAGCATCAATACCAAAAAAGTTGTGAAATAGTGATAACGAAATAATACAATAATTAATAATGTCATGCCTACTATAGGTATACTCATGATGGTTTAATGTTAACATCAGCAATTAATACGTAGGTACATTTAAATTAATAATTTCTCTAAATCACATTATAATCAGATCGTCACATTTCTGTGGATAGATTTCGTTGTACATTCACTACGATATAAAGTTCATTTGTAATATCTATGCATAGAGCCCGGGTTTGCAAGCAAAATTATTATAAGTGCTTATAATTGTTTTATGGAATACGCGGTTTGCTTTATTATTTTATGCTTTTTAATTAAAATAGCTTATTTTATCCAAATAATGTACATTTTAAAAGTAAATTGTCACTCCTAGTCATTTTTTATCATTCAGGCGGTTTATATCGTGTCACTGAAACAGGAGCCGATATAAAGACGTGGATCTACCTGTCTGTAGCTAAAGAAAGTGTTTGAACTGTTACATAGTTTAGTACTTCAAAACTTTCATGAAGTCCTGCCAAATTTGTCCTCACCACTTCAGCCAGTTTTAACTCGATTGGTTTCTTGGGCAAAGGCTGTGTCATTTTACGCAGAACATTTCAATGAAGTAAGAACAGCGTTGTACTCCTTAGATGCAGAAGATACAAGCAACATCGCCACAACACAAAGATGTTTTTCTAATATTGACATCCAAGATAAGATAAGAGTACAACAATAACCGTTTCTCCAAAGTGTTTGCTATTATAACAGAGTTGGAGGCTTGAAGTACTACCTTGCAACATTCACTTTCTTTGGTAAATTAAAATTCAGTTACGTTGTCTTCACAGACTCACGGTATTGTTAAAACTGCCGTTGAGAAACTCATAAAGGTACCAACGAAAAACCCTGGTTACGAAACACAGTGTAAAATTTCTAAAAATATTTCTGGTACAGAAATGTATATCGAAGGCAAATTCACTCAAGAAGAACTGTGATGCTTTTCACATGTGCCAGTAACCTAATGCAACGTCGAGAGATTTTTTCATTGTATAAAACAAATGCAGGAGCTTCACATATATAAAAAATTTCAAGATAACCTCTCTTTGCATTCTAACAAGCATGCTTAGTTGCATCATTTCCACGCCTATATGTTGGTATGGATAAGAGATAATGTAAAAATAAACGACAGTGTAGAAAGTCACGAGTCCAACACAGACTGATGACGTTTATAAAAGACGAAGAAGGTTTATGTATTAGCAAAGACAAATGCAATTAATAGCACGTGTCCGTCGGCGCGTGCGGTTGCCAGGTACTCGAACTTTTCGAGTTGAGCAAGTACTACTCCCGAGCTCGCCAAGTTGGCATTCCTAAGTAACAATGACGAATGTGATACACTTATATGACGAGTGAACGGCTTGTCAATGTACGATCAACTTCTAACGCGTACATTTGCATCCTTTTTGTGTTGGTGAAACTCGCGGCGTGCCTTGAACTTGAGACAACACACCCACCAGCGCTCTTACGTCACATCTCTCATCTAGTAAATGACGCACAAGTTGGACCGCGCACCTCATCACGTGCTACAAAACATGAGGTACGCTATGTTTCCAGTTTTGACTAAAGGTTAAGTGTAGCTCGGCGCTTGTTTAGGTCACGGCTTCTCGTTCTTAGGTCATGCAGCGTGTACTGTGAGAATGTGATTGACTCAACATATCAACAAGGCGGAACCCACACATTCAGCATTGCTAGCATAAGAGAGGATTTTCCCTTCCAAAAGTCATTCTTCTATATACTATATATTAATCGAGATAAACCTTTTAAAACTGCTTTTATTACATATTTCCTTGTAGTTACCATAGGAACGCAGTAGACATTACAAATAGTAGTAACAATAATATAGATACACCCTTTGACAAAAAAAAAGAGCAGATCCTGGAAGCGTATGGCCGCTCGTTAATCACGTTCGACTGGAACTTTTATCCGAAAATAATAAATTGTGGTATTTTAATCAAAATACGAGGGCTGTTCAATACAGAATGATCACTCCCCCCCCCCCCCTTTGACAACGTACCTTTACTCATCCTCATAATTTTGATGGTCCTTCTCAAAATAGTCTCCCCTGAATGCGATGCACTTGTGCCAACGTTTCTGCCGGTCTTCAAAAACATGCTGGAAACCATTTTTGAGACATCCTTCAAAATCGCCTCCGCAGCCTTCGCCACTGCTTCTGATGATGGATAATGCCTCCCACGAAGGCGTTTCTTCAAGTTAGGGAATAGAGAAAAGTCACATGGGGCTAAATCCGGACTATAGGGAGGGTGAGGGATGCACTTCACGTTGATTTTTGCAAGATATTCAGCAACAACATTGGCAATATGCAGCCGCACATTATCGTGGTGCAGCATCCAGCCTACTTCACGGAAATGTGGTCTTTTGCGCCTGATATGGACTTGCAATGTTTTCAGGACATCCCTGTAGTATTGTCTAGTTATTGATGTATGTGCAGATACAACATACTGATAAACCATTCCATGAATATCAAAGAATGAGATGACCATAACTTTCCCAGCAGAAGCAATCATTTTGCTTCTTTGAGGGTCGGTGATGAATGAGATTTCCACACTGAGCTTCGCTGTTTGCTCTCAGGATCAAAGTGATGTAGCTAATTCCATCAGCAGTGACTACGTTTGAAAGAAACTCCAAATCTTCCTCTAACATCAACTTTAAATGCATGCAGATCTGCTTGCGAATATCTTTTTGTTCGGGAATCAACAGTCTTGGGACCCATCGCGCACAAACACGTCTTATGTGTAATGTTTCTGTCACCAACGTGTGGGTTGCATCCAATGAAATGTTCAGTAATTCAGAAAGTGATCTTAAGGTAATTCGTCGATCCTCTCTCACAATGGCAGCAGCAGTGTTGATGTTTTTCTTTCCGTAACAGCAGTAACTGGAGCACCGGGTCCACCTTCCTTTGAAATTGATTGTCTCCCCTCTTAAAACATTTTAAACCACCTTCGAGCTGTGCTGTAGGGAAGAACAGACTCTCCATAGGCCTCCTATAGCATTGTATAGGCCTCAACTGAAGATTTGTTGAGACGAAAGCAGAATTTCAAAGCCGCATATTGTTCCTCGCGTGTTATCTCCATTGCAGTGGTAGGCGATATTGAACATGTCTGAATTTGCCTGGTTCTTACAGGCGGGAACTATGAGTACCAACAGTGAAACTACTACTGCGTGTTTGTTTCACATTAAGCCAACAGAATATAATAAGATTGAATTTTAGTGCAAAAAATTATGGCCGTAAAAAATTATGATCACCCTTTTTTGAACAGCCCTCGTATTTTTGAAGAAATGAAAACGTGTAAAAACTATTCCATGCAATAGATAATTTGGTGTGAGAAATTTTCTAGAAGATCTGATGTTTCATCCTCGGAAAACACTGAGTTTACATACCAAGTTTGGTATGAAAGTCTCCGGGGCCTGAGATGCAGGGGGATTGCAGAAGGTTTCTACACCCTTCTTCGGTAATTTATGACATCCCATGTCAGCACGGTTACAGACCATTCAAAAACGTTCTGACGGCATCTACATTTGTGAATGAATGTTCTCGGTTTTAGTGTACAGTGTGAATAGGGCGCATTTTTAACGGTTCTGCTCCTTGTGTAGCATGCGTTCTCTGTCTCACACATTCGCTATCCTTGTCCCACTGAGTAAGGGTGGCACATTCCTTTCAGAGACTTACTCTGCGTTGGTGGATAGTATATATCTCATAGGACTTTTTCTAAACGGCCTTTTTGGATCCAAGGTGTCCCAAAACGTACATTTTCAGTGAAATTTGAGGTTGAAACTTTGGGTGGAGTACAAATAGGTACCTGGGGTTAGGATTAGGATTACCACGGAGGGGATTCGACACTACGACCAGTCTTGATCTATTGTACCTATGGCACCAAGTGGGGCATCTCCGGGAGGAAGGCTAAGGGGAGACAGAAGGTGGCCGTCCCAAGGAACCTCGACGGTACAGAGGGCAGGACGCCTACATTTAACTTAGATGCAAACCACCCCCGTTTGGCCAGGACAACGGACATTCCTCTATTGTGGTTCGTAAGCGGTCGCAGCAGCCGGTTCGGAGACTGGCAACCGACCTACTGGAGGAGGAAGTAGTTTACTCAGAGTATATCATCCTGCCATGCACAGCCGAGACTCCCGCCGACACTTTTACCCTGGAAGAGACCACCAGATGAGAGGTGAGTGAAATGATAATGGAGAGACAGGAAATTCGGGGTAACCCAAAAATCCCCGATAAAAGGTATGGGTCAGGTAGGTCAGCCACAGGCATCGAACCCGGGTCTCTCGAATGCGAGCCACAGACGAAACCGCGTAAGCCATACCGCTCGGTTAGGTATCTACCTTTTCTAAATAATATGCAATACGTGGGAGAGAAATTAAATAGGCTAGCGTTTTCATATGATGAAAGCAATGTAGGTGATAAACCGATAGTAAAAAGTGACATTTCCAACGCCTCTACTAAAATGTCAGTGCCATTGTAATAAATATTAGTTTTCTCACAATTGTGTATTTTCTGAATTACTTCCCCTATCTCAAGAATGAGCTACTCCGCCTCTTTCCACCATAATATAGGTCTTTCCAATGCTCTTTTGGGCCGTGAAGAGTAAAGAAATATTTGTTCTGCTATTTAATGTCCTCATACCATTGTTGTTTTCTCGTAATTTTTTTTTTCACTCTTACGGTCTCATTCTCACCACCGTATGTTAGACGCTTGAACTTTATAATCTTAAAAGTTTGTCTATTATACTTTTGTTGTTTGTCAAATGTAAGTAGTACCACACATATACTGAAAATTAATTGCTTTTGTTCCAAATCACGATCTTCACCCTATGAAATTAAACACTCAAGAAACTATTCTAGCTTATATTAATAGATTCACCTGCTTTATTAATGACTTACATTTAGAGAATTTTCTGACATACTTAGTTTTCTATATGTATCTAAATTAAATTAAGTAAGATAAGTAGATCAATACATACTTATTACTGAGGAGACTACACTTGTAAGAGTACTGTATGCATTTTATTACGTTTAATTTTGTGGTTTAGATATAAATGTAAACATATTTGTAGTGTATTTGGCTAAGCACGCTTCACCTACTTCTTCTCTGCCATAGTCCTGGGAATCTGAACATTGGGCATTGAGGGAACAAATAAAAGTAAGCGGATCGCCAGGACGTGTCTCGTTTAGCGCCACGTAATGCCCATTCTTGTGGCAAGTAGTAAATCCTTCAAGTGTGATGGAGGTGATCGATACGCGGGAAGACCGTTTAGCAGTCTGCAGTCAGGGCTGTAACACAACCAACTTGTGCATGTTGGTTCAAACAACGACATACTTCTCGAACTTTTTCTTTCTTCTGGGCATAACATGCAAATGGGCTGTAAAGCTCCAAATCTCCGGGAATGAAGGACAACTGACATTGCAGTTTCCATACGCTTTGTAACCCGGACTGAAGATAAGCGGACGGCCCATCTCTGTGGGTACAAATAGTGTTTCTTCCTGCACAATCGATGTGCGGGCACAACGCCTCGATAAAGCATTTCTTTTAGTGGTTTTCCATTATCCCGAAAGGAGTAAAGGGTAACTGTTAGAATGGCAAGGTCCACGGGTGGATTTACGAAATAAGCAGAGCATTTCACAGAGGGGTAAACGGACATTTAGAGATATTAATTGTTTTAAATTTATTTTATTCAATTTTATCATCACGAATTTAAAATTACATCTATTATTTTATACTGGAATAACATACAAACGAACGCAATCAAGCTTGTATTGCGAACATTACCACATGGCTGTGTCAACGTCATAATAACCCTCAACAAAACTCACTTGCCGGTGAGACATTTCATGTCTTGAGAACTGGATGAAGGAAGCTTCTATTGTTGCATTTGTGAAGATGCGTGATTGATGCGTATGTTTACATAATTACGAATACAAGAAGCAATTAGGTATCTTTTATGCCTCATTGTCGGGTGAACCTCCAGTTAACCCACTTCATTATGCATCAGTTTGAAAGCCATAGCTTCCTGGATCTACTAGCATACCGTACGGTTTTCTTTTTCATCGAGTAGAGCTTACTAGCATCTTTATTAATCAATGTAAATAACAGCGTTGGTATTATTCCCTAAACCACCACAGAATTTAAGAAAGTGAGTTTAGAATTTGAGGAAACAAAAAATGAAAAATCCGACTTGTTCATTTACACGAATTTCTTTTCATTATCTTTGATTTTTATATTTCTTATAGAAACTATACTTACCCTAGTTAATGTTATTTAAAGTAAAAGTTTTTATAAATTGTTTCATTACACATTTCGATGTAGTCAACGAGGACTAGGAAGCTGAATCGACTCTGAAATGTTTAAAACAGTTGGTTTTCAAATTCCAGTCTTTTTGCATGACATATGATATCATGGTGGCGGTGGTGGTGGTAGTGGTAGTGGGGCGGTGATGGCAATGGTGGCATTAGTGGCGGTGATGGTAGTGGTGGTGGCGGTGGTGGTGGTGGTGGTGGGGCGGTGATGGCGGTGGTGGCAGTAGTGGTGGTGATGGTAGTGGTTGTGGCGGTGGTGGTGGTGGTGGGGCGGTGGTGGCAATAGTGGTGGTGATGGTAGTGGTGGTGGCGATGGTGGTGGTGGTAGTGGGGTGGTGATGGCGGTGGTGGCAGTAGTGGTGGTGATGGTAGTGGTGGTGGTGGTGGGGCGGTGATGGCGGTGGTGGCAGTAGTGGTGGTGATGGTAGTGGTGGTGGCGGTGGTGGCGGTGGTGGTGGGGCGGTGATGGCGGTGGTGGCAGTAGTGGTGGTGATGGTAGTGGTGGTGGTGGTTGTGGTGGTGGTAGTGGTGGTGGGGCGGTGATGGCGGTGGTGGCAGTAGTGTTGGCGATGGTAGTGGTGGTGGCGGTGGTGGCGGTAGTGGTGGTGGTGGTGGTGGTGGCAGTGGTGGTGGTGATGGTAGTGGTGGTGGTGGCAGTGGTGGTGGGGCGGTGATGGCGGTGGTGGCAGTAGTGGTGGTGGTGGTGGTGGTGGGGCGGTGATGGCGGTGGTGGCAGTAGTGGTGGTGATGGTAGTGGTGGTGGCGGTGGTGGTGGTGGTGGGGCGGTGGTGGCAATAGTGGTGGTGATGGTAGTGGTGGTGGCGATGGTGGTGGTGGTAGTGGGGTGGTGATGGCGGTGGTGGCAGTAGTGGTGGTGATGGTAGTGGTGGTGGTGGTGGGGCGGTGATGGCGGTGGTGGCAGTAGTGGTGGTGATGGTAGTGGTGGTGGCGGTGGTGGCGGTGGTGGTGGGGCGGTGATGGCGGTGGTGGCAGTAGTGGTGGTGATGGTAGTGGTGGTGGCGATGGTGGTGGTGGTGGTGGGGCGGTGATGGCGGTGGTAGCAGTAGTGGTGGTGATGGTAGTGGTGGTGGTGGTTGTGGTGGTGGTAGTGGTGGTGGGGCGGTGATGGCGGTGGTGGCAGTAGTGTTGGCGATGGTAGTGGTGGTGGCGGTGGTGGCGGTAGTGGTGGTGGTGGTGGTGGCAGTGGTGGTGGTGATGGTAGTGGTGGTGGTTGCAGTGGTGGTGGGGCGGTGATGGCGGTGGTGGCAGTAGTGTTGGTGATGGTAGTGGTGGTGGCGGTGGTGGTGGTGGTTGTGGTGGTGGTAGTGGTGGTGGGGCGGTGATGGCGGTGGTGGCAGTAGTGTTGGTGATGGTAGTGGTGGTGGCGGTGGTGGCGGTAGTGGTGGTGGTGGTGGTGGTGGCAGTGGTGGTGGTGATGGTAGTGGTGGTGGTGGCAGTGGTGGTGGGGCGGTGATGGCGGTGGTGGCAGTAGTGTTGGTGATGGTAGTGGTGGTGGCAGTGGTGGTGGTGGTGGTTGTGGTGGTGGTGGTAGTGGTGGTGGGGCGGTGATGGCGGTGGTGGCAGTAGTGTTGGTGATGGTAGTGGTGGTGGCGGTGGTGGCGGTGGTGGTGGTGGCGGCAGTAGTGGTGGTGATGGTAGTGGTGGTGGTGGGGCGGTGATGGCGGTGGTGGCAGTAGTGGTGGTGATGGTAGTGGTGGTGGCGGTGGTGGTGGCGGTGGTGGTGTGGTGGTGGTGGTGGTGGTGGTGGTGGAGGTGATGGTTTTATTTCAGCGGGCTTCACGGTATCGAATAGGTATGTGTTTGAGAAGATAAACAGAATAAACGGATGAAAATCATCCTAATAAAACGTCTTTTAAACAAAAACTTTTAAATATTAAGCTCTGGAAGAATTCTAACGTTCACACGATATTGTGCATATTGTCCTTAGATGACATATGCTAGGTATAAATCATTACCTGGAGGAATGGAGACAAAATGGACTGTTGCTTGAAAAGACTGACAAATATCTGGCACAAGAAAAATTTGGCCTTTTTCCAAATCATTAACTCAGATGCCACATGTTTTAGATTAGCAAATGAGGTGTATATAAGCATTAATCTGTTAATATCAGATGGTAGTTTTACCAGGATTACATAACAATTCTTATATAACATATCCCAGATTTCAAGAGTATCTGCTAGTTTCAGCAACACAGCAAGCACTAGGGATAGAAAACGACAAACTTTGCTTTCAGACAAACTAATAGACAGAAATATAAAATGTTACATATTGTTTAGTGATGGAGGAGAGCATATGGAAGAGAACGTCAGCTTGAGATACAATTCCCAAAAGTGTTCCTAGCAGCTCTGTCACTGGAATACAAATGAGAGAGAAATATGGTCTTGCATAAAGATAAGTCTGCAGTTAAAACATTCTGTAACTGAAATATGGGTTCTAACATTCATCTCTGTTCATCACGCCTTTTCTTTCCGATAGAAATCCATCATACTAAAATATGTTGTAAACCTAAGGCAAATGTAACATTTTCCACGTGTTCCAGTAAAAGTGGGCAAAAATTAGTAAATAAATGGAGGACGTTCCAATGAAAATGTTAAACAACTTATGAAATAAAATTAGGTTAAAGTGATCTGTGGAGAGACTTAAAAGTCTAGGTAGTCCGTATGGTCTACTTTCCTTTACAAGATAACTTTGCCTTAAGCTATTTACTTTATTGCATGTGAAAATGGACTATGGATTAATGACAGCTCACACATACCTTTTGAATAGCTTAACACTATTGTTTCACAATTCTGCCTTATATTTAACTCCGGGAAGTCTTGTGAAAATAGCGCACTTTAACAGGCATAATCTGATGCGATTACTTTTTAGTAGTTCGGGGATCGATGTGTAGTGATTATGTCTAAAAGAACTGGCAACATACACATGGTTTGCACACACGTGTTTCTACCCCCTCCTAAGAAATGAATATATACCGTGGCTCAACTGCCCCGTCTTTGGCGTAAGGAGATATTGCTTCGCACGTTGGAACAGTTGCAGAACGACAAGGGAAACTAAACGCACGACTGTGATGTAGCGAACTTCCCTCTGCTCCTCTTGGTGTTCAGCAGAGCGGTGCGATGAGAGGCACTTCTAAACTAGCGAGTGTACTTCATGATATGAGAACAGAACAGTGTAAATAAAGAAATATTAGAATGTCTTAAACTTTAGCCACAGATTCTTTATGTTCTAGAGAACAAACTCAATTTCTGGATCGACAAGTGATTGAAAACTATCTGTATGAACTCTCCGTATACACCCATAGCAACACTGGTTTACTGATCTCTAGGTTACGGGTTCAGACTTAGCCCCCATCCATTGGTTTTACATGCGCTTAGGTCGTCTCTTGTTAGTAGATGTACTGGCACATAAAATAACTACTGGCTTTCGGGCACCTAGATAATACGAACTACATTTTAAAGCAAGCTTTTGCAGAAATGTGTTGTAGAACAAACACAAAAGTTAACTGTATCTAGTGCATACAAAAAGTTGCATTCGAATATTTACACACAAAACTATAGTGCTATAGTGCTATATACACCCTCCGCTACTAAACGATATTTATTTTTTGTGGGACTATTTTGTCTAGCACCCTAGTGGACAATCTAAATTGTCTCCTGTAGAATTTCATTGTGTTAGCCAATCAAGCTACATACCGTTTTCGAACTATAAAAGAAACCATATTTAATTTCAACCAGCCATTGTTGTCTGTTTCAATCAATTTACTGCATCGCTTTTAATCTTCCCTTGATTTGATTTTATAAACATTTACAGATGATTAGAATTGCACTGATATGTCTTACGTCTCTTTAGAGATTAGACTTGTGTTTTCAATAACTGTCCATTCCACAAATAGTAACTTGCATCTCGGTATCTTTAGTTAAAACTAGTTACTATATTCTATGACTTTAATAAATCATTAGATATTTCTGAGTAATAATTTGCTTTTAACCAAACTTTTTAATTAAATATAATCCATTCTTAATTAGTTACCCTACCTCTCTCCCATAATAAGTATAGTAAGTAGAGGAAATAGTTCATTACATTCAATAATTCGATACCATTTCACCAGAAATACATTTTATGAGCCTTACTCAAACCAAAAATGTTTCAGAAAATGTTCGAGTATGTGTTTGAGCAGCATCATTCAAAGCAGAGAAACATTTTAAATGTCAAACTTGCCATTTAAGTTGTGGGCCTTTGAAGGATGCAACATAATTACAAGAAAATCCCCTTTCACAAACTACCCTTTACACAAAAATCTCGTTACTTGCTTTCTCGAAAATCTCTAAAAAAAATTAGATAAAAGCACCAAATGTTTAAGAAATAGCCTGACAAATGTTCTAAGATTATCCTCCAAAGTCCTCATTCTGACCAATATTTTTATAACTGGTAAGCCATAAGAGATAGGCTACAGTGCGGTCCGTGACCCCTTCCATTGTTTACCATATTTCCTAAAAGATAAACAAAATACTACTACACAACAAATGATTTCATTAAAGCACAGTGTATCAAACATAATTTTGTAGATGTGAATATTTCGAGATATTCTTTTTGTTCTATGAATTTTCAAATAGGTACACACTATATTGTTTTCAAGCGATGTCTTTTCTTTGTAAAGAACACGAACTTCAAAGTTATCAGTTAATGATGGTTTTTTTAAAAACGTTGTCTCGTTTTGGCAACTATGTGCTGTTTATGCCAACAGTGAGATCTGTAATGAGTTTTTCTTGATTAGCAAGAAGTAGTCAGAAGAAGAAGCTTTTGTAAGAATAGTTTATGGAAGAGTAAGTATAGAACATCATGTGAATGTACCAATTAAATGTGTTTTTAATTTAGCATAACCAGGGGTGGACTATCATCAAGGGCCAGATTGGCCAGGTCCTACTGATAATATCACCCACTTACAGGCGTTTTTAATTTTGTAGCAAAAATAATTTCATATGTTATTCAAACGTAATAATCATTACATACAATAATTATTACGTCATAATTCTTAATGGTGAAACTTACAACCTGCGGTAATGTACACGACAATCGCGCCGGTCTCCGCGAAGCAAAATGGGCCAGATTACATTGGCCCACGGTCACTCCTCAACCCTGTATACACTTCGCCAGTCACCTTCCTCGAACCGCTACTTTTCTCTTCCTACATCGCATACATGAACACTTGGGGCTACCTAGCTGCAGCCCGTTACGTGAAGTACAGCATTCGTGTGATTGTTGTTGAAATCTAAATTGTATAGTAGACAAAGTAATGTAGTTTTAAAATTAATACAGAGAATTATTTACTGAAAAGTCCCTTTCGTTCATTAGAGGCAGAAGAAAAACTTGAAGTTAAACAGTTAGGAGCATATCAACCGAATAATTATACATTTACTCAACAAGAAAGCAAAAAAATTGCGTAGCATTTGGTTTAGTAAGAGATCGTGGCTAACTGCAAGTGAGACAACAAGTGTTTTTTGTTTTTACTGTTTGTTAGTGCACTTCACTTACAAAATGCCTGTAAATTTAAATTATTGGTAACTTTAAACATTACTGCTAAGATTGATTCTGCACATAGAATATCAATCCCGAAAGATAATGAACTAGCCACTAAAAATAGGTACTCATCGAACAGAGCGTTGGGGTGCATAAAATTTTGCATAACCCATTATCTAACATTGAGTGGTCACGATAAAACACAGGAATCAGCAAACAGAATGAACTATTGGATTGTATGATCAGATTTACATCGAGGAATTAATGAAAGACAAATACTGCCGATTATGTTTCTGAGCAGCCTCACGAAACACAGCTTGCCACAGTCAATTGGCCATCATATTACGATACATTAAAGGGTGTAAACCTGTTGAAAGATTTGTTTGTTTTTAAGAGATTCGTGAACAGCTAATGGCCTCAGTGATGTTTTCATAAAGAATTTACAATCTTCTCTCAAGTACACGATTGTGCCACAGTAATGAGTGGTAGCCAAGTGGGTGTCCCGACTTTGATGTAGGACTTTCCCTTGTGGCGGCAGCCCGTACTGCGTACTGAAGACTCCGAGGCCTGAGACGCAGTGGGGTTGGCGAAGGTTCTCACAACCGCCCTGGACAGGCTAATGACACCCGATGTCAGAACAGTTAACGACCATTCAAAAACATTCTGATTGCTTCTACTTTCGTAAATGAATCTTCTCGGTTTTAGTGTACAGAGTGAATAGTGCGCTGTTTTTAACGGTCTGCTCCTTGTGTGTCAGGCGTTCTCTGCCACACGCATTCGCTGTCCCTGTCCCACTGTTTAAGGCAGCACATACCTTTCAGGGACCATCTTTGCGTTGCTGGACAGTAGACGATCGCCACCATAGCAACAGTTATATAACAGTTACAAAACTTTTGTAATGCGAATTGCTGGTATTAATAAATAATTATATATTGAAGCAGATATTCAAATTTGTGTATATCACAGTAGTGAATACCCACACCCTTATGCAAAGTATGTATATTTCTATACTCACTACTTAAATTTTGTTATACGAAGTGCTGTTGCAGAAACATAGAATCAGCCCGCATTAGTAGTGTAGATGGTACGTGTCTGCCTCACGTTCAAGAGGTCTCGTGTTTGAATCTCGGTTAGGGTGTTTTCCGGGGATTTCACTTATTCTGATAAACGAATGTCAGGTAACTCTAAGCTCCATGGATCCCGGACTTATTTGAGCATCACTTCACTCATTTCAATCATCGTCCGGTATGACTTAACGTTGGAGGATGTGAATTAAAAAAAATTAGTTATTCAACGCCAACATTGATGGACTTAAAACATATTTCTTGTCTTCAACAAAACGCAGTAATCTGTTGCGTCCAGTTTGCAGAAAACGCATGCCAGTTGTTACCATTACAAGATGGAACTTTAAATCACGGGTTGTCAACAATGTTCATAAAAACAAACTTGTTTTAAAAGATATAGCCCCCTTTACTTTCATGAAAAGCATTGTTACATCAGGCCCCACCAAGAAAAATGCCCACGATCACCACTGAGCATAACCTTTAATTGTACATCTGTTGTAAATTTACTGACAAGATGATAATACAATTTTAATGTCGTAAATATCAGTACAATGCACACTAAATATGCACCATGTCATTATTATTACGTAGAACATGAAGCTAGCTACAGTGAAGCAATGAATGTAACTATTTGTAACAAAAACTTCACTTATCTTAAGAAAATGATGTTAATTCTTCTTATTAATTGAGATCGATTTTACCAATAAATCGTCAGTCAATCAACACACTTCGTCGTCAGGTATACCGGTTACCATGTTATATGATTTTTCAGCATTACCAAAATCTGAAAACGAAAATAACCTAAAAACAGAATCAACTGCTGGTATTTCAAAATTCATTACGAGATGTTTATTTTTTTAAATAAATATATTTTCCCAAACCATTAAATCTATCGGACCATTTAATTGTTTTATTAATTTAACTTCAGGATTTATTTCATGGTTAAATGACCAAAAATGATCTGCTACGACCGATTTATCAGTTTTCGTACTTAATGTTACGAAAGTGTTCTTTTGTTCTGGTTTCCAAATTACGTTTCGTCTTTCCAATATAAAACAGATCATATTATAAACAATTAAATTGATAAATACCAGATTTTTTATTATTAGGAATTTTATCTTTTTTTAGAAAAACGTAAAAAATTTTAATACTATGTTTATTTTGACGAACTAAAGTTATACCAATTTTTTAAAACGTAAATTATAATTATAATTTAAAATTATAATCGTCCTTTATTTTTTAAGGTAGAAATATCATTAACATTTTTTCATATTTAAAGTTTTCAATCTTCTTTTGTATAAAGTCTTTATTAAAAAGATTAGTTAAAACAGTATTAATAATTTTATCTTCTTTATTAAATTCCTGTTTATTCAGGGGTATATTTATTAATCTATAAATCAAACTATTAAAAACAGAAAATTTATGTGAAAAGGGTTAAAACTTTTATTTTTATGTAATTATCGATATGAGTAGACTTCCTATAAATACCAAAATCTAATTTATTATTATTATTATTATTATTATTATTATTATTATTATTATTATTATTATTATTATTATTATTATTATTATTATTATTATTATTATTATTATTATTATTATTATTATTATTATTATTATTATTATTATTATTATTATTATTATTATTATTATTATTATTATTATTATTATTATTATTATTATTATTATTATTATTATTATTATTATTATTATTATTATTATTATTATTATTATTATTATTATTATTATTATTATTATTATTATTATTATTATTATTATTATTATTATTATTATTATTATTATTATTATTATTATTATTATTATTATTATTATTATTATTATTATTATTATTATTATTATTATTATTATTATTATTATTATTATTATTATTATTATTATTGTTATTGTTATTGTTATTGTTATTGTTATTGTTATTGTTATTGTTGTTATTATTATTATTATTATTATTATTATTATTATTATTATTATTATTATTATTATTATTATTATTATTATTATTATTATTATTATTATTATTATTATTATTATTATTATTATTATTATTATTATTATTATTATTATTATTATTATTATTATTATTATTATTATTATTATTATTATTATTATTATTATTATTATTATTATTATTATTATTATTATTATTATTATTATTATTATTATTATTATTATTATTATTATTATTATTATTATTATTATTATTTCTTATTATCTTCAAATTCAGGAAAAGGAAGAAATCCATTAATTTCAGTTTCTATTATGAATGTTATATTTTTATATTGTAAATTTAGTAATTTTAAAGCATCATTAATTTGTTTATCAGGAACAATAGTAAAAATATCATCAACATATCTATAACAGGTTTTAAAAATCAAAGGGAATGTTTTAGTGACTTGCATTTCGAAAAAGCACATAAAAGTATCAGCAAGTAAAGGTGAAAGAGGATTACGCATTGCTAAGCCAGAAGCTTGCTGAAAAAATTCACCATTAAACGTGAAAAAATGTTGATCCAAACAAATATTAGTAAGTTTTACAAAATCATTTATTAAGCCCTCATGTAAATTTATTGAATTCAACCACTTTTTTTAAATAAATCAGAAATTTTCTCTAGGAATACTAGGAAATAAGGCAGTTACATCAAGATAAGTAAGTTTATCAGTTTTAGATAATACAACACTGTCAATCTGTTTTATTATTTCAAAAGAATTTTTAATACTTAAGCTCTCAAACTTATCAAAATTACTAAATTTTGTATGTAACCATTTAGCATTATTATTAATTTCCTTTATAGAGAGATTAACCAGTGAATAGTTTTAACAAGCTGAGCTAAATAAATAGTGCAACTTCCTACGCTAGGAGACAGACACTTTTATAAATATATCTATGCTATTAACGTGTACTTATATTCCACACGTTGCTGGAAGTAAACAACCTATGTGGTGGAGAAGAGACCATCTCATGGAAGTTGTGGTTACCCTTTATGTACATCAGCTCGTGCTATCATAGATTTTATAACTTCTTTGAAAGCATACTCTTCATTTCCATAAATAATTGTGGATATTTCAAGGAAATACTCCAAATGCGTTTTTTTTAAATTAACTAAAACAAAAAACTACGATTATGTTAATCTACTGTTCGTATATCGAACACAAATCACATATCATACCTTTTAATAATAATTTAATTGGATCTAAGATATTTTAAGTTATGTATACCAAAGATTAATATTATTTTGCATTTAGAAAAGTGTTGCAGATTTCATAAACATCTTTAATAGAGAGATTCGAATAATTATTTTGAGTGCCTGTTTTCTATGATTTTTTGTCTCCTGTTTTATTTTTTACGCTTTTCTTCCTCATAAAAATACTTTATAGAGATATTTTCAATGTCTACCTTTAAGAATGTCCACTCAGATAGAGTATCATCTATTTTTTTGCCAAATTAGCTTCATTGTATTGGGGTAGAAAGGCTATTACTCAGGTGTCAGTTGTATAATCAATTAAATTAAAGCATTAAGAAAGTCACTATCGGAAGTAACATAAATGACTTTGATATTTCAATGTTTATAAACTTGCACAAATTCCTCAAGCCGTACTAATACCTACTACGTATTAAAATCATGCATTATGCACGTTAAGGCCCCGCTGATCTTCCAGATACTTAATAGCAAATTGTCATGTTTACTGCAATACATTTCCAATAAGTCTGATTAACGGATGACAGGTATTAAAATCGTGTTTGCAACCGAGTAATCCTATTATTATTTTAATGGCAAGCGATATAATATATGTAATGCATATGTTTCAGTGTTAGTGCGTATTTTTCACATTTTAGTGTCCTTTTGTCTGCGCTATTTTGTTTAAGGTTTTACTGCTCCATTGCTGTGTAAGTATCAATAAAGCTTTCCTGCGAGTGAAAATGCTTTCCATATAACCATAAAATTTTACATCCGGATCGTGAGTGCATTTGGGTTTATACTGAAGCATGTAGAGGAACTGGCACAATCGTTTCGGTTTACTTCTACGCTTTAAAGTAAGATACCGTATTCTAAATGTACAGTTTTATTGGCCAGAGAATTCGGAATCTAAGGGGTAACAAAGGCTTGCCGTAAGTCATAAATATGTAACATATTTGTAGCCACAAACCAACTGTTGAACGTATCCAACAAGTATTCGGCATCTTTGCACGACGAATTTAGCAGCAAATGTAGAAATTAGAAAAGTAATACACTGCACAACCTGAGCAGCTTAACAAAATGGCAATGAACCAGTTCTTAAGAAACGCGGGTAAGTTATCTAATGGGAGGGATAGACCACGTATATCGTGAATTATAGTCACATACTCGTATATTAGTCCTTTCGTTACCAGTGACATCACCATTTCGATTTTCTTATCTCCCCAAATGTCCTTAGTTGGCTGACATTGATATAAAGAATATCGCTTCACATGTATATTTTGGTGAGGTAATGATTCTTCAGTAATACAAAATACAAGATAGCAGTACAGTATGCTTTGGTGGGAATGTTTTCCCTGAAGTAAAGGGGCTTTTGTAGAAACAGATTTGCTGTCTAAACCGGTTACCAGTTGAGGCAACATATTGTTATGAAAATATGGCAGACAAATTAACTCTTTGTGCAATGATCAACGCTGCACATGTTCCAAGATAAATATTTCCTTCTGTTAAGATATCAGTGCTGTCAACTTCATTTGGACAGAGAAAGTGCCATAGATTTTCAGAGCTAGGACTAATAGGCTTGTTTAAGAGTGAAGGGGATATAATTGAATAAGCTCAACTTCTTTGGGTTACGTTTTGGCTTAGAAGTTTTCAAATAAATATTTGTGGACCTGATCACCACTTCACTACAAATGGACATAATTAGGGATCTTCCGATTACATTCATGAAACCCAATTAACAAAGCATAGTTCATTTCCACCTGAACATTTGGAGTTTGCCAGTATATGTACCTTTAATGGATCTTAATGCCTCCACAGATTTGTAGGTTGTCCGCTTAATCCATAAATCCAATAGCCACTAGCTTCTAGCTGAGAAATATTCGAAATTACAAGATAGAATCATCATTAGATAGTTCTAAGTCGGTAGATGCGGTAAGGAGAATTTATGCCATTTTCGTGTTTTTCATTGTGTGTTTTCAAGATTATATTAAATTTTTATTGTGCATATTCCAAAATTTTACAATTTACAACTTTTGGCTACATTTATTTGTCTTTACCTTGTTGCTACCTTGGCTTACGTGACACCCTGATCTTCTGCTCTGCCAGGTAGCTCTTAACCTCCATGCCTCCCTGTTACTTAATTAGTCCCATTCTTCCCCCTCATCTTCCTCTATTATATTCTTTACATTTCTGTCCCATTTTTCTTTTACTTTCTGCAAGAACTCACCAATAATTTTTACCTTCTTTTCCTCCCTGCCGTTAACATTTTTATAGCTACTATACTCTTCTCTACTTTCTCCCATTTTTCCTCCCAAAACATTTTTTTCTCCATGTTGCAACATCCCCGCATTCTGTTAGTGTTCTATGCTTTCTTTTTCCCCACAAAATTCACAAATTCCCTTTTCCCTACCTCTTATCCCTCTTAGAAATATTGTTCCTGTTCTCATCCAAGCTAAACCTTCTCTCTCTTGCCCATTGCAGTAATCTATATATGCTTCTCGTCCCCAATTTCTTTTTATTTGCTTGTAAAATTGTAATGATTTCATATTTTCTAGGCTTCCCCATATTTCCTGTATTTCTATATCTTTTATTCTGCATTTTACCAGTTTACCCACATCACTTGTATTCCTTTCCTCTAATCTCCAAGTACTTTTAGAGTTATTTCTGTTCGATTTTGAGTAAAAACATGCAATTGTTCGTCAATTTTGATGTATTCTAATCTAAAACTCAGTAGCAGGATTATCCTTTCTACTAATACGTTTTGGGCGACTTTCACATTTAACAGAACAAATCCTTTCATTGTAAATAAAACACAGAGAAGATACCAATACATCGCGCTTAGACTACGAATCTGATTCTGCAAAGTGTCAATATGATTAATGGGGAAAATGATAGCATTTTTCGTAAGTAAATTTTATTAATAACTCCTCCATTACTTTAAGCAGCACATAAAATCGACTTAGGTGTGTAAATACCTATCTAAGACACTCTACACCCTTAATATAATTTGCCACAGGAGTATAATAAACCGCAGTGATAAAAATGCGCACAAATTTGTTTTGATAGTTGTCCACCGGAAACATTTGAATCAGGTTATCTACTTTCAAGTATTTTGTTAGTTTTAAACAACCGCAGGGGATAAATGTAATGTGTAGTGTTTAACGCCCGCTTTTACTATATACGGCACCGCAGGCGGTGACACTGATGATACATGAGATGAAGATGGAGCACCGGTGGAATGAGATGGCGGGGGAAACCGGAGGTCCCGGAGAAAACCCGCCCCAGCGCCGTGTTGTCCACCACAAATCTCACTTTGCGGTAGCCTGGGATCGAACCTGGGCCGCCTTGGTGAGAGCCAAGCGGTCTAAAACCGCAGGGGATGGATTGTACGTATGTTCTGTAATATGTAGATAATACATTTACCTCGGTATACAAAATAATATTTGAAGCAATTAGTATTTCCCTTCTCTTTTGTTCTTGCAATTCATAGCCTATTGTAAACGGAAATAAAATGAAATTGCGTATGCGTTTGAATGCTCACAGCTTCCGATTTAGATGGACCAGTCAAAACCAGCTATTTGCAATGAATTTTGATCGTAACGCAAAACGCCGCAACAAATCGCACCACAACTGCTCATTTAAATGCATTAAATTAACCGCGACGCTGTGTGCAGCATTGTAAATCAGAAACACTCATGATATTTATGACACTTTACATTTCCGCAGGAATAGTAACTATTCAAAGCGCATAATATGAGATGAAAATTATACTTAGTGTTTGCTTCAAAAGAAAGCTACAACTGCTTAAAATCAATTATCGGGTTAAAAGAAAAGGCAACTTCTTTATGTAGCATGTTCTACTTACAGTGCAGTTAGTTGGGTTCATGCGTCGATATTTCACTTTCTCTAAAGTTAAGGTACAGAACTCACAGTCAACTCAAAGTTCGATATCGACGCTTTAATATTTTAGATCCCTGAAGACAATAAACTAAAAGTATTTTATCACAAGCCAAGAAAGGGCAAGAGTATGTCAATCTAACTGAAATTAATTAGACTATCCCATTAATGGGCCCGATTAGCAATGCCTAGGATATCTACTAGTCGTGGCAGTTTACCTTATAATATATTTGAAAGGATTCAAGGTGATTACTGAACGAAAAGGTAACAATGCGTAGTGATTACATATTACACCATTCCGCTTAGTTTTAATCAACATTTGAATGTTCATTCATTTACTAAGCCTATCACGATTTGACAGCTCACCCACTAATGATTTGATTTTAGACAGCACAAGTAAGAGATTATTATTTATACAATCTATTATATTTCATTTATGAAATCGTAATTCAACCAATTCGATATTACAAGCTTCACAAGATAAACTTGCTCCTACTTTCCATCCGCAAACACATATATTAATAAACATATAGGCAATTCTTCGTGGTATTACTTATCACAATTTAGATACACAAATATAACATTTTATATTGAAATTATATATTGTTAAAAACATTCCCCTTCCAATCCAAACTTTCTTTAAGAAGCATAAACCTTTTACATAATAGTACTTCTCGAAATATTTCAAAGAAAGTGTAATAAAATTTAAGTTAGGGTCATTATCACGATTCAAAGTTCAACTTGAATTTTTTGTTAAAACTATCATATTGTTTTGGAATGGTGCACTATACGTAGATATTATTTCCATAGTTATGTGTCCGTTTGTTTATTTGTTTGTAATTTACATCCTCCAACGTTAAGTCATATCGGACGGTGAATGAAATGGGTGAAATGATGCTCAAATGTGTCCAGGATCCATGGAGCTTACAGCTACCCGACATTCATCTTTAAGGATAAGGGAAAACCCCGGTAAAAACCTTATCCAGGCAACTCGCCCTGACCGAGATTCGAACTCGGGACCTCTTGAACGTTAGGAAGACACGTTAGTATGTGTCCGTGTGTGTGAGTGTGTGCAATAGAGCTTTTCTGTCTAAACTTCAAATGTGTGGATGTCTTGCATTAAAAGCGCAGCAGGATGCTCTGCACTATCAAGAAATCCCTCTTACACCACAGCTGGAGTCGACTCCTAGCCGATAACCTATCGCTTTTTCTGTCAATGGGCTGTCTTATCTGCAGATTTCTTCTTTAGACTGTCGTGTTGCTCTACAGACAAGGCGATAAGCTTACTTTCATAAAAGATATTTAAATTGAACGACTCTACCATTTTAGAGATCCAACTTGTTCTTTATGTACAAGTTTGTTGTCACAAGAAGCCGGTAAGTTGATCTGCACTTAAAATTTCAGACAACCCAACTTACTACACTTTATGGTTACGCTGGTGTGACAAGAGTAGCGCCTCCATTATAGGCAACCCAACTTACTTCTGTTATGTTTACACAATAATTGTTTAGGCTAAGCGGCGCTTGACAATTTTGGCAACAATAATACTATTTGTTTATATGTATAAACATTGGTTCTGTAGAAGATATTTCATGTTTTTAGAAAGAATAGTTAAAGAAATTGAAATTTGTAATTAAATAGAGAAATAATGTAAGGTAGGTAATGTGTAAGCATGACAACCTGATATTTGTCCGCCCCATAGAACATGGAGGACAGCAAGAAACATGATGTTGATATTGGCTATATGGTCGTTCACTTCTGCCGTGGGTATGTGGGCGTAAGGTCGACAGAAATGTTGGTAGTCCACTATTTATTACTATTATTATTATTATTATTATTATTATTATTATTATTATTATTATTATTATTATTATTATTATTATTATTATTATTATTATTATTATTATTATTATTATTATTATTATTATTATTATTATTATTATTATTATTATTATTATTATTATTATTATTATTATTATTATTATTATTATTATTATTATTATTATTATTATTATTATTATTATTATTATTATTATTATTATTATTATTATTATTATTATTATTATTATTATTATTATTATTATTATTATTATTATTATTATTATTATTATTATCATCATCATCATCATCATTATTATTATTACTTATGTTCTGTTTGCTTTGAAGGCAGTGTGACATTTTTATTAACTGCTAGATTGATATGATACAACGCACAACCTCGTGCCGGCGCCGTGGCAGAATGGTTAGGCTCCTTGACTCTCGCCAAAGTGGCCCGCGTTCGATCCGAGGCGATGACCCGTGGGATCTGTGGTAGACAACATGACGCATGGAGAGTTTTCTCTGAAATCTTTGGTTCCCCCCGTCATCATTTCACCAATTTATCACCTTTCCTATCATCCATCATCGACATGTGGAATGGAACGTGTCATTGAACAAAAGTAAAAACTGCATAACCTCAAAACCAAAGACAACCTGCTACTTTAAGAGAATCAAAGCTTAATGTACTGGAAGAGCATTTAGCTTTAAAACAAACAAAATAAATATATGTGTTTAACAATAAATAGAGAAAACTTTCTCTGCATATGTAACATGAACAGCTACTTTCAAATTTTCAGGCACCAACTTGCTAAGTTTAGGAGAACAAAGTTAAACGACTTAAGCGTAAATTTCAAGAACAAAATACCTCTTCTTTTGTATGTAAGGCGGTTGCTGTGTTATTATTTTGAAAACATAATTTTCATCCAAGGTGGAAGAGTTGCTTGACTTTAGTCTTATGTCGCACAACCTTCTATCTTTCTGAAACAATAAAAGAAAGAGGCCTTGAGGTCCGACCTGAGTAAGGTCTGCCAACTTCAGATAAAATTAGATCACCGGCTGCGTGTTTAAAGCCAAAGTTCCCAAAGCGGTACAGCGCAGCGGTGCAACATCCCCGTTGTTCTACTGTCGCTTCAAAAATAAGAGCAACTACAGACAACTTTTGTACACATTTCATTCCACTTTTAGTACGCCATGCTACTTTCTACTGAAAAAATGAAAGGATAACTTGAATTTCAGTTAGGCATAGCTGCCTTACAATTCTCAAAACATTTGTTTTATAACTTTTGTTTAGGTAAAATGGATATTAAATGAAATACCCATACAATATTATGAGGACGCGCATTGGCTAAGTGCTTCCACCACTCTACTCTCACCAAGGCGGCTCCGGTTCAATCCCAGGCAACCGCAAAGGATATTTGTGGTGTACAACACGGCGCTGGGGCAGGTTTTCTTTGGAATCTCCTGTTTCACTCGCCATCTGATTTCATCGGTGCTCCATCTTCATTAAATATAGTACATTCTTCTTCAAAACTTTACCTGACGTATTTACGTTTGCATAAGGTAGAAGCGATATAGTGGTGTTCGATGGATATTAGGGTTATATTATAATTTTGGAATAATTTTCTATTTTTATTCGTTAAATGTGTATATGTGGCCACGCCTTGACCGAGTTGTTAGACTGTTCTACTGTCACCAAGGCGGCCCGGGTGAGATTTGTGACTGGGGCGGGTGTTCTCCGGTTTCCCCGCCATCATTCCACCAATTGTTCCATAATCAACTTTCCTATCTTTCAATTCACCCTCATACTATCATCCATTTCTCTCATCCTCATACCGGGCATTGGGCTGATCACCCATCCTGGTCCTTTATCACATCCAAAGCTTCGGTTCCATAGACCCGACTTTAAGGTATAGCGGAACAAGATTTCCCTAAAACCACAATAAGAGGTATACAGAAATAAGTTAAAACAGGAGGGGAAGAAATGTGTATATAGTTTCAACAATGGAATCATTTTTGTTTCTCCTTCGATAAGATAGTTTACTATTTAATTCATCGCTTGTAAACCTATCTATAAGTAAAGATGTTAAATGAGATCACCATAAGATTTTTCAGGGGTTTTCCCTTATCCTGAAAAATGAATGTCGGTTAACTCTAAACTCTATGGACCTTAGACTCATTTGAGCATCATAACACAATGTCATTCATTTTCCGCTGTGTCTTACTTTGGAGGACTTTGAAAAAGATGTCCCTGAACTTCATTTCCGACTTCAATGTGTTTGTGCTTTCTTTTGCTAAAATCTATCAAATATCAAAAAGTGTCTTTCTCACATCCAGAGAAGCTGTAGGTTGAAGAAAATAGTGATTATAAAAATACCTAAACTATCCTCCTTGTGAATCGTCCATAGCAGTCACCATCACGGAGAGCCCGCCTTGGTAGCATAGGTGGTAACGTAGACACGTTCAAGAGGTCCCGAGTTCGATACTTGGTTAGGGTGAGTTACCTGGATAAGGTTTTTTCCGGGGTTTTCCTTTATCCTGGTAGACGAATGTCGGGTAACTCTAGGCACCGGACTCATTTCAGCATCATTTCACCCATTAAATTCATCGTTCGATATCACGGAGAGTAGCAGGAGTTTCGTGGGGAATTGCGCAATGTTCAAATTTGTTATGAAGGACCTGCCAAAATTTTGACCCGAGTATGAATGCTGGCTTCCTTCGATTTACCATTGTTTACCTTCGTTTTAAAATTTTTTGAGCAAAGAGAAGCTGTTGATTGGCATCTTATCCAAATTGATCAAAATTCCATGTGTAAAATAATACAAACTGAAAACACTCAGATAGTAATCTAATTCAACGGTTTAGGAATATTTTGCACTTGTGAGAATAATCTATACTTCAGAGTCTAACTCATTATTTAAATTTAGTCAGCACAGACGTTTCTATACGTCACAGTAATTTAAATTATTTTTGCGGAAACTGTGATCTCTATTGTCATGAATCAAAATATATTTTAAAATGACTACCACATCCTCACCTATGGGCATAAAATCTAGACATTTTGAGCATCCTCGACCAAACGATCAAAATTTTGAGGGCGATACCATAATACAGAAGCGCCTGTACAATTATTGAAGCCATGTCCCTATATTTTCTCACAAAACATCGCAAAACACCCACTTGCTCTTGAGTTTCACACATACACACACACACACACACACACACACACACACACACACACACACACACACACACACACACACACACACACACTTGCATAATAAAAAAAACTTTCTACTAAAATGCTTTTTTTTTGGAGATCGTAAAGCGTGAATTTCTAACAAAAGTTTGATACCGGATTATTTTGGCAGATAGTAGATGCAATATTTTCCCTTGCTATAGTAAGTGGAGGAGAAAGGAAATAGATCAAACTATTCATAACTAAAAGAACTTCAGAGAAGATTAATTCACATTTCAATATATGAGTTTTGTGGGACATGGGACTTGTGAACTTTAACTTGACAATCGTTCTAATCGGTTTTACTGGCCTGCTGGGGAGTTTCCAACTTGTAAAATATAGAGACTTTGCCCTCTGTACTGTCGTGGCTCCTTGGGACTGCTGCCCCCTGTCTCCTCTCGCCTTCCTCCCGGGAGTGCCCCATTTTGAGGCATAGGTACAATAGACCAAGTTTGGACCTCCATGCCTAATTCCCTCCGCAGTCTCCTTAAATCCTTGTCCTGCAGATCGGGGGAGGTCTTAATGTCCTGGACCTTGCTGATATATATACGTCCTCCAACGTTAAGTCATATCTGACGATGTATGCAATGGGTGAAATGATGCTCAAATGAACCCTTGTCCATAGAGCTTCGAATTACCTGACATTCGTCTTTCGATATAAGGAAAAACCCTGGAAAAAACTTAACCAGGTAAGTCACCCTGACCGAGATTCGAACTCGGGACCTCTTGAACGTGAGGCAGGCACGCTACCACGATGTTACCGAGGTGGGCCCTTTCTGAGATGTGTAAGTCCGCTGGGAGCCGGTTGAACGAGCCGCCACCGCACAGTTTCAGTGCACTGTTGTTAGGAAACCTGCCCTCTGCTGTCTCTCTTCAGGTCAGATCACCCGTACTATCCTCTCATCATAATCCTCCCACCCGAGGAGTGCCTTGTCAAGGGCATAGGTACAAAGGATTTCATTGATCGAGGTCCCGTTCCGAACCGAGTCATTGAGTCAAAGATAAGTAATTGTCTAAAGTTATAATCTTGCGACTAGATCTTGCTTTTCATAAAACTTTATAAGGAATGTATATGGAGATAGGAAGTGAAAGTCATACCCTTTGCTATTTTAAATATCAAGGTCATGTAACCCTGAGATAGTCGTAGATAAAGGATCTAGAGATTTTTGGCTGAAATAGCCCATAGCAGTAGAAGTGATTGATTTACATCCATGGAGACGACGTCCATCCAGCATGTAGTAGCGTATTGCGGCTGTTGTTCTTTCGGTTCGAGGCCAGACAGCTCATCCCGTGAAGGCGCAATGCGGATATAAACTTGAGGTTGTGGCAAGCCGCTAAGTAAGCGTAACAAAACAATCGGCCCTTTGCCAGATCAGTGTTGCCAACCGAAACCTGTACACCGCATTGCACTCTCTTTGTTTATGTGTGCTCTCACAGTTAATGCGCTTTTCATTTACTTATTTATTTCTAATCTGAATTATTTGGCTTTGTTCCAAGCCCTGTAAGCCGCAAGTTCAATAAGTGTGCAAACTCGTACCTCGCTCTTATTCCGCTGGGGAATCCACATTACTGTCGTAGTGATTCACAAAGTCTGAGATGTCTACGAGTTTAAGCATCCAAGAGGGACTGAACTTTTGCTAGAGAAGTCTGGTAAATACAATGGGCCCCATCCTCCTGCCTGTCATTATAAGTTGCTCTGTGAGTGTGCACCTCTTGTTAAAATGCTTGAAGCAGTTCTTGAGCAGCATTTGTTAAACAGGCTTTACGTGCTCCTACTTATTTACCAAAGAGCGCCTACATTATCTTTAGAAATTTGAAGGAAAGTCGTTTAAAGCTTTGGATCGTTTTACATGAATACTGGAGGCCATTTACTGACTAGTACATTTAACTTTCTGTACTATTTTCAATGAGTAGAGCAAGTATTTGTATGCCAATCAAAAATTCGATAGCGAGATTTCGTAAGAAATGGCTGTTTTGAGACTCATATTCCAAAAAAGAATTTTTAGGAGAAGGTGTCTGTACCTTTTTGTCTGTCTAAACAGATAACTAAAAAATGTAAAGTCTGGCAACTTTAAAGTTGACCAAATTTTAGGGCTGCGACATGAAAATCTTCAAGAAAATCCTCCCAACCCAAACTACCCTCTATATGGAAGTATTTTCGAAAAGGTCGATTTTCTCGAACTGTCCCTAAAGAGAGACCGAAGAGAGATCGCAGTGTTTTTGATACTTAAGATGGCCACGTTTCCATTGCAAAAACAGCGTTTAATCATTTGTTTTCTCCATTTTCTTGAAGTGACACCTATTGAAATTCATCGGAAGCTGAGTGAGGCATGTGGTGATGGTACCATGGATGCGTCTAATGTGCGTTCCTCGGTGCAACAGTTCAATGAAGGCAGAACATCGTGTGACAACAAACCAAGACAATTGCAGACATCACCTCTAAAATTGGCATTCTGTGCGCACAATGCTGCATGAAGATCAGAAAATGCTCAATCGGCGATCCTATAAAACAACTGGATCATGTCGTCAGACCGGCTGGTACGAGGCCGTGACTGTCTTGGTTTGTTGTCGCACGATGTTCTGCCTTCATTGAACTGTCGCGTATTAGACACATCCATCACCACATGTCTCACTCAACTGGCGATGAATTTCAATAGGTGTTACACTACGAAAATGAAGAAAACGAATTATTACATGCTGATCTTACAATGAAAACGTCCCCATTTTAAGTATCAAAAACAGACCTAACTCTCATCGCTGTCATTAGAATTCCATGCATTGTACAGTGCTACCATCTCTGACACGTATTCACAAAGAGTGCACGTGTATTAAAAAAAAACAGAAGTTCTTATCTAGTCCCAGTCCTTAAAAAAATAGTAGATGTTATAACTTGAACGCACCTTGTAGTTCCTTCACTGTAAACACATTCTTCTCCATTCTAACCTCTTTTCCTTTTCCTAACGGTTTTCCTTTCGTCTATGTATATGAAAAATGCATCTTAATATTTTGTGTCATCCAGATCTTCTGACCCACATTTTTTCCTTTCATAATCCCTTCCGTTCACATTCCATCTCACTCCAGTCCCAGCCAATTTCTTTCCTCTCCCCAACCAGTTTCAACATTGTTCTTTCGTCTTCTAGATCGAAAACAACTTCACGAACTTTTATCTTCTCACTCCGTACACTTTCTTCTTTTACATATCCACGCTTCGATAGCTGTCAATCAGATTTCATATGCTGGAGTAATATGAACAAATCTATGTTATATTTCAACCCACTGTCATTTATTTTTATACATCTTCTACTTAACCTTTCTTGTACCATAAGCTTATTACATTCTCAAGTATATGTAGTAGGTAGGGCATGGAAATACGTGTTTTAAGGCCCCCTGAAATCAAAGCAATTAAACACACACATATACCACTGTCTGTATCTGCGTGTCCCCCTGTCTGTCTGCAAACAGCATAAATAAAAAATGAAATCAGTTAAAAATTAAACTTGGCACTTAATTCCAGCATCTTCCAAGGATTCTATTCGAAGTTTTTCAACAAAATCCTCCCCCCACACTACACTTAACATGTGATATCTTTTAAAAAAATCGGTTTTCTTATAAATTTTATTTTTCAGTAATATTTTCTTCCATTAACTGTTCTCTTCTTACACTGTTCTTAAACATATCTCTTCCATTAATTCCCAATATTGTTAGTAAAAATCTCATTTCAGCTGTTTCCAATCTTAACTTTTCTCCGGCTCTTAATGCCCACGTTTTACAATAGTACATCAGCGCTGGTTTAGATATCACATTGTGGGGTCTTTGTTTTATTTCTGTTCTCGTGTTTTTACGTTTTATTCATCCATTTAATCTATTTTATGTGTCAATATTCTCTTCAACATCTATCTTGGTGTTCAGAATTGATGTTTCTGATCCTAAGTACTTGGTTGGTTTCGTTAAACCACGTAAACTATAGCAAATAATTTTTTCCTGTGGAACAATCTATTTTATAAGTAATCCTTATTATTGGTTTGAATTTTTAAATATTTATAGTTCTCTAAAATAGTAAGTCATTGGCTACTATATTTCTTGATATTTAAAAAGAACACGTTCATGAGAATAGTTTATACAGAAGTAGAGGAAGTCATATGCGTGCAAGACCTTGGATTTTTTAATGTTTTATCATTTATGAAGCATTGCCACTATTTACTTATCTCTCTCTTGTCATGGAAATAATAAATCATTTGATTTTCTCTACTATTGAACAAACAACTTTACAAACGCTTATTTTTCTATCTACTTTGTGTTAATAGAGGCAAAGACCATCTTATTCCTAATTTTATCTTTTAAAGCTGGTCACTATGTGACGGTTCTGATATTTCGTTGTCTTTGCGTGAATATCAGATGAAAAGGGGGAGAATACTTCTCATTTCAGTGAAGTGAAACTATTGAAACATTTAAAAACAAAAGCAATATCTTCGAAACGGTTTAATACGAAACAAAAGAATATATTTCACATGTATTGTAATTATGAGCTCTATATATTTGTAGCAGTAAGATATTGTGAGAACTCTTGCAAATTCTATATCCATAGCTATGTATGCTGACGCCACCATCAATTTCTATTCGCATTCAGACTTAAGTACTGCAATCAGAGGGCTACAAGTATCATTAACTATGTTATCTAAATGGTTCAAAAGGTGGCGAATAGTACTAAACACTAATAAAAACGAAATGAAAATACTCTCCTTAAGATCCTATCAAAATCCTCACCAGGAAAAGCGACTAACATGGCAGCTACAGAGGCATCAATCAAGTATTTAGGAGTAATGCTAGACACTAAATTAACCTGGAATTCTCACATATCTTATATTTTCACAATAATCATTCTAGAACAAACAAGTTGCATCTTTTGCTACAGAAGAAATTACAGCTTGACCTGGAGTGCTCAATACTGATTTACAAGTCTCTTATACGCCCCATAATTTCTTACGCTGCTTCTGTATTTGCAAATAGCCAGCAAAACTCACATTCATAGACTCCAGGTTATGCAAAACAAATTTCTCCGCACTGTTACAAAGACTACATGGTCCATAAGAAACGATCAACTCCATCACGAACTTCCCGTGCATCTATCTACACTTCAAACTGCTCTCAAAGACATTCTTCGTTAGATTATCCGAAGTACCAGGCGATGTAAACTATCACATTTGATGGAGAAACTTAGAAAGAATTAGATTGAAAAGAAAACTGCCTCAAGACATTCTGCTCACCTATTTCTGATTAATTCAAACTATATTCTCTATTTTCGTCATATCACCACGGACTATAATCCAACCACACATATCTAAACTTTGTTTTCAACCATTATCCATCTTGTTTACTTTGATTATGAGTTATCTTTTACATTTTCCCCCTTTTATTCGAATGTGTTCATAAAAAATATTGTATTCTAAATTTCTATATATTTGTTAATATTACATGCTTATTACTAGAGATCGGATTTATATGCACTATAAAGTATGAATACATGCATACATCTATGCATATATCTATACATATGCTAAAAAGCGTTATAATATGCATTTTAAATTAAAGTAAATTATTTCAATTCTCTCACATTTATTAATATGTATGTAACAAATAATAAATTCTTAAACAAGGCACTAATTAATTAACTAATATTTGTTAGCCTTTCAGTATATTTTAGTGTTAGTCCTGTTTATTGCAATCAACAAATATTTTTCACCGTTTTCTGGAAGGAAACTCTGGCTTTAAATGTTTTTATATTTCTATGAGCAACTGTTTTAGATGTTACGTACTGTATAATGTTTTGTTTTAGGGCACCTATAACAATGACATAAAAATAATATGGTTTTCTTCTAGTTAAAATTAACAATCACTAATTCAAACATCGTATAGATTTTTAAAATATTCTGAAAATACGAAATTAAACAATGTTTTAACACACTTGTACAATACTACCTATATTTCCAGCTGTTGTTAACAGTAGGATTTCCATCAGCTCATCATTGAATTTCCATCAAACCAAATCAGATTTACTGCTCCACTCCCTCGCAGTTGTAATATTTTCTTTCCAACTTCTCATACTTCAGAAATTATGGTTAGCAGTACTTAGTACAAGTTTAAAATTTAAGTTGAAAGGCACTTTTTAATTCTTGGAGACGTTATCGTTGCGGCAGAGGGATTTGTTTGCTACATTAACTATATCAAGATTTATGATGCACCAGCCGCACCGAACTTTAAAGATTTACTGCATGATTGTTGAACGCTATTTAAAGTTTGAGCGGCATATTTTTATATCACGAGGTGCTCATTTTGATAGCTACATTTTAATTTTGGTGACCATTTATAGATTTAGAAACAGGATACTTAAGTCCTATACAGAGCGGTAAAAGATAAATTTTCTCCTATCCTGCCCTTATTTTTAAAGTATCGGGGTGAACAATTTGTACGAGGCATTGCTGAGAAAGTGAAATATATGCATAAATATCCACGAATTAGCTAGGCATGCTCCAAACCCTTAAATTTGAATGTATATGCGCTATAAAAGCTCCGTAATAAACCCACTACAATGTGGAATACATTTATTACTTACATGCATATGTTTAACCATCATGGAATCAAACATACAAATGTGCAAAAATCCGCGCTCTACTTATCACCTATTATGCATGTTAGAGGAAAGTAATTCCTCAGTTAAAATAAGACCTGAAGCTTTCCTGACGACGAATATACTCAAGTTGTTCTCGGCAAGCAACCCAGGGGAAAAGACGATTAGAAATCGACGTTTAGGGAGTGTGCATCTCTCCCATCATCAGGATATTTTTTAAATGTTATAACCACAAATGAAACACTGGATATAACACAAATATAAACAAAGACAAAACACTATCAAAATTCACATTACTGAACAAAAGACTGTTTTCAGTAAATTAAATGCCAGTTTAGGAGATGGCCTGACTACAGAAAATTAATTGTGTCAGAGAAACGTAACTACTTAACTTGATTATCAAGCTGTAATGATCTTTGCTTCTTAAATCGACAAATTTCCATTTTTTATACCGCTTTCCAGGAGGAACTGAACCGAAATCCAGCATCACGATTAAGCGTGCTCATTTCAGAGGCAATGACCAAAGCTTCCTTAATTCTCCGCTCCCAGTAACTGTTGCATATTGCCAAGATGGTCGCTCTATGATCGTTAACAAAACAATGCTCTGCCAGCCCTGACTTCTCAGGTTGCATTAAACGAATGCTCCGTTTATGTTCGTTTATTCTAGTAGCGATAGTCCTTCCGGTTTGTCCTATATACGGTCTCCCACATTCACAGGGAATGCGGTACACTCCCGAAACTTGGAAGTCCAGTTTGTCTTTCACCGGTCTCAACAGATGTTTAATCTTCGGAGGTGGCTTGTGGGTGGTCCTGATGTTTGTATTTGGTGAGAATTCTGCTGATTCTGCCGGATAAATTGCTGGTAAACGGGATGCAGGCTGTAGCGGTACATATATCCGGCACAATCAGCATAATTCTCGCCAAATAGAACATCAGGACCATCCACAAGCCACCTCCGAAGATTAAACATCTATTGAGGCCAGTGAAAGACAAACTGGACTTCCAAGTTCCGGGAGTGTACCGCATTCCCTGTGAATGTGGGACACCGTATATAGGACAAACCGGAAGGACTATCGCTACCAGAATAAACGAACATAAACGGAGCATTCGTTTCATGCAACCTGAGAAGTCTGGGCTGGCAGAGCATTGTTTCGATAACGACCATAGAGCCAATTTTCGGGAGACGACCATCTTGGCAATATGCAACAGTTACTGGGCGCGGAGAATTAAGGAGGCTTTGATAATTTCCTCCGAGAGGAGCACGCTTAATTGTGATGCTGGATTTCAATTCAGCTCCTCTTGGAAACCATCCTTAAAAATGGAAATCCGTCGATTTAAGAAGCAAAGATCAATACAGGTTGATAATGAAGGTAAGTAGTTACGTTTCTTTGACCCAATTAATTTTCTATACTCACACCATCTCCTGACCTGGCATTTAATTTACTGAAAACAGTCTTTTGTTCAGTAATGCGAATTTTGATAGTGTTTTGTCGTTTTTTATAGTTTTGTTATATCTAGTGTTTCATTTGTGGTTATAACATTTAATAAATATCCTGATGATGGGAGAGATGTACACTCCCAATACGTCGATTTCTAATCGTCTTTTCCCCTGGCTTGCTGCCCGAGAAGAAATTGAGCATAATTCTTCAGTTGTTAAATGCATTTGTACACAGAACTATACAATTTATCAATGACTTGCTTTGTAATTCTGTAATTATCCAAGTATGTTCAAGTTCTTCTTGTCGCCAGGAAAACTTCAGGTCTTGTTTTATCAACAAAGTAATAAATTAAAAACAAAACAGTTAACTTGCAGTTAACTAGTCACGCAAAAATGGCCTAGAATGAAGAAGATTTCAGTGGACATTCTTAGAAAGTACGTAATATAAGTAAATTTCATTTGAATAAAATCATTAGAGGCGTTTTTTAAAAAATCAAAAACTTCTAAACAGTTCCATGTAAATGGAGAGTTATTTGAAAATTTTTGTGTAGAATTCTTCGAAAAAATGCTGAATTTTAAGTATCAGGTTTGATATTTAACCAATTTTTGGCTTTTTAATTATGCTGTTCACATAATGACACACAGAAGGATCTTTTTTTAAAAAATATGCTATTTTATATTTATGAGACCACAAAACAAAACATACACTATATTTCTAGTGAAATATTTTTATGGAATTTTTTGGTGGGATAGAATACATCCTTTATCTACTTTATGTCGTATATGGTAGAGAAACTCAAAACAAAATTGTAGCGATACGTTGCAGCAGCAATAAACGAAAAAGTTATAGAAAGAGATGTAAATGTAATAACTCTTTAATGTGTTCTACGCCTGCTTCTAATATTAAAAGGAATATTTGTTGAAATGAGCTTTTCGGCAACTCTTCATCCACACCACGGAAGTCTGTGTAAGATTACTTTAAGTATATCTGCGGTATGTCTACATCTGGCCACGCGTTAGTTAATAACACAGTAGACGGGTGCTGTATTTTTAGAGGTAAGGCGCTAAATCAGCGAGAAATGATGGTGGCCGCTGTCCAAAGGGAGCTCATCGGAGACATTGGGTGTTTGAAAAGGATGCATATGCAGATTTGATAGTTTGGCAACCTTAATGTCACACGACTGTTTGTTTTGGGATTTGCAGTGACTGTTGCCAAGTTACTGTGCTCGCGTGACTGTATTATTATATTTTGTGCCGCACCGTAATGGACTGCCAAACAATAATCTCTTTAAACGCTCTCGTTCAGATATGAAGAGCAATGTAATTGCATTTTCCACAGGCAAATAAACATGAAATCTGCCGGTTACTGATCAAACGAAGCACTTGTTGAAAGAGTTCCCTGGCTATTGGAAACGTTATACCTTAACATTTTGTACATTTGGTTCATTTTCTGAATGAGGCTTTTTTACTTTATGCAGCTTATAGCTGCATATACTTTTTTCGCATTTGTTTTGCACTAAATAGGAAAATATTCTCTCTTTCATCTAATGTATGCAAAGCTTTTTAATTTTTTTGGCACATATAGTTAACGAAGTATTATCACTGTTGCAAATAATAATGATCTAAAATGTGTAAGTTATAATAACTATAAACTGTAAAGATTACTCTACTGCACATCCCTGTCTTGTAGTTCCATTTAAATTATTAAATTAACATCTTGACAGCTGGAACTGTTTGTCATTTTACTGTCACATACTTCTCGTTAATGTTTCCTTGATCTGTTGCTTAAGTTGTGCCTAGAAGATAATTTTTCTTCGATGAAAATCTTCTTTTAAAAGTCGCTGCTCGGGATAATATCTAAAAGCCACTATCAACTTCATGCTTAGTTGGATTTCAATCTGCAATACTGCTTTACTACCGAAGTTTGTTTGAACTGAGTGTAGTATGTAACGTGGAAGTTTTGTTATTCACTTTCAGTCCAGCGAAAGTCAATTTTAACTGCAAGCTATGTAGCGCAATGAGAGGGTTAGTACGAAATAAAAACATTATATAACGGAAATAGATCTGTTGTATATTTATATATTTGTATATTTGTTTTATTTTATATAATGAGGTGAACCCTACGTACTTGTTAGAGTATGTGCTATGCTTCTGAGGGTTACAGAAACACTGCAAATTATTGATTATGGGAGTTTTCTTAAATTTTTGAGTACGCCCAAAGTTTCAGTTAATTGGTATTTCAAAATATATTAAATGTAGATAGACTGGAAATACTGCGATGTTTAGTAGTGCTTTATCTAAATACATATGTAGCCAGCTTTAATGTTAAAAATCGATAATACAAATGCTATTTTTCCCAATCACTGACACCTTATATATTTTGCTCTTCATGTAAAAATTATTTTATCAACGATTCATTTTAATCACAATAAAATGTTTCCTTAAAACGATATTCGATTAAGCAATATGTAAATTTATTACTTCGTGCTCATCCGCAAGATGCAAAAAAGCTAGCGTGCAATTTATAATGTACAATTTGTCACGAGATACTGTGAAAGAAAATAAGAAAGAAGCAAAGAAATGCGAAAGATTAAGCTTCATAGATAGCAATAAATTTAAGTGTCAACCCTGGAAAACTGAAGCATACAACGAATATTATAGAAATGAGGAATACTACAAAAAAGGAGTTGTTTGACAGAAACGGTGTATTCTAAACAGATCTACATTTTTCTTTCGGTAAGATTCCTAGTTGACCGCCTCGGTAGCCTAGATGGCAGCATGTCTGCTTCACATTCAAGAGGTCCCGAGTCCGAATCTCGGTCAGGGTGTGTTTTTTTCCGGCGTCTTCCCTTATCCTAAAAGATGAATGCCGGGTAACTCTAAGCTCCATGGGCTCTGTGCCCATTTGAGCATCATTTCACCCATTCCATTCATCGTCTGATAAGACTTTAAAAAAGTTAAAGGACGTAAATTAAAAAAAATATTCCGAGTTACCCACAACTCCGTTAGGAGGAGGACTTTAAATTATAGGAAACTGAAAATAGATGCAACTTTCATTTGTCATGGTAATATCTCAAGTAAGTAACTCCAGTTTTAACCAAAGTCTTTGGAGGCATTTTACCAGAAAAGGCTGTTAAAAGAATTTTCCTGTAAAGAAAGATTTAGATGGAAAATATCTAGTGAAAATTTTCCTGTTTCATCTTGAAACATACTCAAATTAAAGTAGGTCGATAACCATACGATATTTGTGTACTTTTATGTTGTCTAGCATACACATACAATAAAAAAAGACTCGGGAGACTCAGAAATTCAGATATCTGGTGAAATTTTTATATTCATATTTAGTCAAATATTCTTTCTAATCCATCACGCATAAGAGGAAGTAGTGAAAATAAAATATGCGTAATGGAACTTAATTTTTATAAAATAAAAAGTGAGACTGTTTTAAAGAAACGGGGAGATAATTTTTTAGAAAGTATGAACATTTGAAGAATATTAAGAAAATGCAGTACAAGCGTCGATTACCTACGACTTTATGAATTTATTTTGCCATCGGTTTAATTTATAATTTGTTGGAAATTAATTGTTCTTTCACACTGGCCGTGTGTAGCCTAAAGTATGGAAAGATAGAGTCAGACTGAAAAATTCAATGCCATAGCCGGGATTTGAACCACGGATCTTCTGGTTGCCGTCCAGCCGCTTTAATTTCAATTAATTGACCTAGTAGTGGTTAACTATAAAGCCCCGGCCTTAAAGTACTTACACGTTGTAAGTCTCCATTAAGCTAGTTGTTTCATGCGTTTATGACAACTCCTAAGTGATTTACAGGGAAAAACACGACTCAGTTGGAGAATTTAATGTACAGTCGGTACGTTGACCATAGTAGCTCAAGGGTTAGAGTGGCTGGACGACGACCAGAAGATCCATGGTTCAAATCCCGGCAATGGCATTGAATTTTTTGGTCTGACTCTATCTTTCCATTATAATTTGTTAGCAATTGTATATATGTCACAGAAGGTTTGCTCTAGTAACCGTACTAAAAATATCAGAACACACAAAATTTATTTCTTTTGTACATACAGGAGTAGAAATGTCCTTTTTATTAGTCCAACTGCTTACTAGCTTTAAAACTCATCCCTTAAGAATTTATTACGGCATTTACCAGGAAGGAAATTTTACAGAAGGAAAATATTTCCAAAAAGTACACAAAGTGCTTCATGAACTGGTTATATTTAACGTTTTGAAGATAGGTGTTAAATACTTACAAGAGGCCTGGCTTAAAGGGAACCAGTGGCAACGTAAATTGATGGATTTAATAAAATCCATTAATGCATCATAGCGTATTGACAATGAAGAACACTAGTGTACACTCCTTAATGAATTAGCAACGCCAGTTTTCATAGGAATAGAGACGTTAGATAACGCGACTCCAGGTCATACATTGTGTTATGTGGTATCCCGTTATGTGTAACAAATCACTAGTTCCCAGGAAATGAGGTGATGCTAAAAGTGTCTCGAGAAACAATTGCCCTGTTCTGCACTGGAGGAAGCTGCTTGGCACCATTTCCTGGCACACACTTGTTCTCATTAACCTGCGTTCTTTGCACTCTTCTAGTGACACATTTCCCTCAGGTGTGACAGAAATTTCCACTTTCCCTTATCTATTCTTCCTCAAATGCTTTGAGAAAATATGACTTTCCAGAAACTTCTCGAGGGTACACAGGTTTGTTGCAAGAAGTTAATGAGTTAATAAATGTAGGTATGTCGTGTGCTTTAATGAGCATTTGTTTTGAAGCAAAATTTGTGCCTCATCATTCAATATATTTAATTTATGACATATCTGAGGAATAATGCACTAAAAGTGGTATATCTTTAGCATGTGCATTATAACTTTTGCTATTTGATTCACCAATTTCAACCAAATTTTGTTTTGGAATTGAACGGTTTAACCTAAAAACGTAGGTGTTTAGGAGGTTCTCTATATAAAGTACCTATTTTTCACCATTAATGTGCTGTTTTAGCACTTAAGATCATACTGACTTTAGAACTACAGAGTAATGACATTCATTTGCTTACAATCTATGACGTTTTTTGATGTTTCTATTACACACTCACATACCTCACTCACTGACAGCATATATACTCATATCCATCAGTAAGTATATATTAATTGTATATCTATGCTGTAAAAACCATAGGCGAGACAAAACTCGAAATAGAACCCAGAACTAAGACGCGGGTCACCACACCACTTAGACACTGACCTACCAAATGGTAAATGCTTCTAACATGTTTGACGAATCTTCCTTAAAATTTTTGTTTGGAAGGTGTTGCATACCTTTTCAAAATCGTATACTTATGAAAAGAGTTTGTATATAAATATAAACACTTAGTTTTTAGAATCTCTAACAAAGTTTGGATGCCTCAAACAATCCTATATATAAAATTTCAACTTCTACGCCACTGGCTTGCCTAAGTTGTAAATTTTAAGTTCTTCATATAGACTAGGTCTTAAATTTACATTTACTTCAACGGACTTTGAAATAAATCCGATATTTCTTTCGGTTGTTTATTTATTACGAATATAATTCAAGAATGTGAACTATTGTATATTGTTACCCAAGCGGCAAGCCCTACGATGCCGATCAATAAATGAAGGCCGGTGGAGGGAGGGGAGACCGCAGGGGTAGCTGAGTCTTCGTTTCCCCCTCCTCCTACCGCCCGAAGGAGCACGAATCATCGAGAATGTTTTCCCCCTCCATAAAATGGAATTCTCGAGAAACTTCCGGCCGCCGATCAATACAGGAGAGGCGACAGTCAGTTGAGTTGAGTGAGTCGTGGCGGGCGGTGTGTAAGGAGCGCCCAGTGTGCGTGGACGGACGAACTGGCGAGGTTGTAGTTGTGTGCATCACGAAATTTTATGTAATTGTGACATTGGAATAAAGTGGAAATAAAGAACATTTTTGAGTGGTGTAATTGGACTTTTTATTTCACGAACCCACAAAGTCACAATATATATGCACTCTTTCGAAGAAAAAAAAAAAAAAAAAAAAAAAAAAAAAAAAAAAAAAAAAAAAAAAAAAAAGCAGCTGCCAGAAACGAAGATCGATTCGGAAAACATCGGAAGCATTCGATGGCGATCACATTGTACGCTTTGGAAAGTTAGAGTAAGACTGAAAAGTTCAATGATTTGTATCCTGGCTATGGCAATTACGTTTTCAGTCTGACTCTACCTTCCCATACTTTGGCGGTAAAACGTATGTCTCCTAGGTGGAACAACATGAGTTTGAATCCCATGTGTGTGTTTCTTTTTTTTCTTTTTTACTTTAATAGCAATGCCCTATGGTTTTCTTGCAGAAGATAATATTTTAAACCTATTTATTTATAAAAATGCAAATGATATATCCCTGTGGTTTTCAAAATAAATGCAATGTTATTAGAAAATTGCCTTAATATATGTTGTGTATACACTCGGGCTCATTTATCTGTTATGAATAGTGCTGGCATATAATGCGAAGTATCCTCTCGTGAAAACTGCATTTTTTTTAATTTTTCTGTATTCAGTGATTTTATTTTTACTTAATTCTTTATATGTCTTAAGTAATCATTTAAATATCTATAACTAAAGAAAGACTATTGAAAAAGTGTATCCCAAGTTTTTTTTTATTTTTTTATTTTTTTTTATTTATTTTCTTTTAAATGACGGGAAAGGGTACGGAGTAAGTCGTTTAGAAAATTTCTTGTTTTATTGGCTTGTACTGTGAGACAATAGGAAGGGTTCTATTTGCTCAAATGATCTTCATTTGTTCCAAGTGATAATGTATGGCTCCAGAGAAAACAAGGTTTTCTTCCGTATATAGGTCCATCTCTGCTCCTTTCCGTGCCCCGCAGAATGAGGGCAATAATAGCAACAGAGAGTTTACACACCCCTATTAAGTTAATTTCCATTTTTACTTGATTTTACATATAGGAAAAAAGCATTTATTTCAGTTAAAAACAGAGCAGAATGTTTCAGTTTTTATGTATAAGCATAAATGACATAAAATCAAGTAAATCTTAGCAATTGGGAGTTATATTACACTGTACGCTGCTTCTGCAATAAAAAAGAATAAAATCATGTCTGGGATTCGAACCTTTGTAGGTCTAGCTTCAAACTACACTCCTGGAAATTGAAATAAGAACACCGTGAATTCATTGTCCCAGGAAGGGGAAACTTTATTGACACATTCCTGGGGTCAGATACATCACATGATCACACTGACAGAACCATAGGCACATAGACATAGGCAACAGAGCATGCACAATGTCGGCACTAGTACCGTGTATATCCACCTTTCTCAGCAATGCAGGCTGCTATTCTCCCATGGAGACGATCGTAGAGATGCTGGATGTAGTCCTGTGGAACGGCTTGCCATGCCATTTCCAGCTGGCACCTCAGTTGGACCAGCGTTCGTGCTGGACGTGCAGACCGCGTGAGACGACGTTTCATCCAGTCCTAAACATGCTCATTGGGGGACAGATCCGGAGATCTTGCTGACCAGGGTAGTTGACTTACACCTTCTAGAGCACATTGGGTGACACGGGATACATGCGGACGTGCATTGTCCTGTTGGAACAGCAAGTTCCCTTGCCGGTCTAGGAATGGTAGAACGATGGGTTCGATGACGGTTTGGATGTACCGTGCACTATTCAGTGTCCCCTCGACGATCACCAGAGGTGTACGGCCAGTGTAGGAGATCGCTCCCCACACCATGATACCGGGTATTGGCCCTGAGTGCCTCGGTCGTATGCAGTCCTGATTGTGACGCTCACCTGCACGGCGCCAAACACGCATACGACCATCATTGGCACCAAGGCAGAAGCGACTCTCGTCGCTGAAGACGACACGTCTCCATTCGTCCCACCATTCACGCCTGTCGCGACACCACTGGAGCCGGGCTGCATGATGTTGGGGCGTGCGCGGAAGACGGCCTAATGGTGCGCGGGACCGTAGCCCAGCTTCATGGAGACGGTTGCGAATGGTCCTCGCCGATACCCCAGGAGCAGCAGTGTCCCTAATTTGCTGGGAAGTGGCTGTGCGGTCCCCTACGGCACTGCGTAGGATCCGACGGTCTTGGCGTGCATCCGTGCGTCGCTGCGGTCCGGTCCCAGGTCGACGGGCACGTTCACCTTCCACTGACCACTGGCGACAACATCGATGTACCGGGGAGACCTCACACCCCACGTGTTGAGCAATTTGGCGGTACGTCCACCCGGCCTCCCACATGCCCACTATACGCCCTCGCTCAAAGTCCGTCAACTGCACATACGGTTCACGTCCACGCTGTCGCGGCATGCTAACAGTGTTAAAGACTGCGATGGAGCTCCGTATGCCACGGCAAACTGGCTGACACTGACGGTGGTGGTGCCCAAACGCTGCGCAGCTAGCGCCATTCAATGGCCAACACCGCGGTTCCTGGTGTGTCCGCTGTGCCGTGCGTGTGATCATTGGTTGTACAGCCCTCTCGCAGTGTCCGGAGCAAGTATGGTGGGTCTGACATACCGGCGTCAATGTGTTCTTATTTCCATTTCCAGGAGTGTATAACCGCTATAGTCACGTTTAGAAACTGAGACTCAATTATGAGATAATTATGAGATTCAATTTTTCGTCCACACTACAGATTGCGGGAAAAGAAAGGATTCCCTATGCGGATGTGTAGTTCGAATCTCGGTCAGGTTGAGTCACCTGGATAATTTTTCCCGGGGTTTTCCCTTATCCTTAAAGACGAATGTCGGGTATCTGTAAGCTTCATGGACCCTACTCATTTGAGCATCATTTCACCTAATTCATTCACCGTACGATATGACAACGTTGGAGGACGTAAATTACAACAACAACAAAAAAACTAAACATATGAAATAATACACAGTGTATGATGATGATGATGATTATTATTATTATTATTATTATTATTATTATTATTATTATTATTATTATTATTATTATTATTATTATTATTATTATTATTATTATTATTATTATTATTATTATTATTATTATTATTATTATTATTATTATTATTATTATTATTATTATTATTATTATTATTATTATTATTATTATTATTATTATTATTATTATTATTATTATTATTATTATTATTATTATTATTATTATTATTATTATTATTATTATTATTATTATTATTATTATTATTATTATTATTATTATTATTATTATTATTATTATTATTATTATTATTATTATTATTATTATTATTATTATTATTATTATTATTATTATTATTATTATTATTATTATTATTATTATTATTATTATTATTATTATTATTATTATTATTATTATTATTATTATTATTATTATTATTATTATTATTATTATTATTATTATTATTATTATTATTATTATTATTATTATTATTATTATTATTATTATTATTATTATTATTATTATTATTATTATTATTATTATTATTATTATTATTATTATTATTATTATGAGAGGATTATATATAGAAAGATCTACGTAAACCTAACACCAACAGATACTCAAAAGAAGCGAATGCATCTAACAATTAATTTATTAGTTTTTGTAATTTTCCTCACTTTTAATGAGTTACTCCAATCTGTGCAGCACAGCTTGTTAATATATTCCAGCTGGGACAAACATAAAACCATTTCTGTGACGTAGAATAATATAGTCTTGATTTACAGTACGTTTCATACATTATACTAATTAAAACAATGTATTTACATTTATAACTACAGCTGCTAGTCTTGAATTGTTCAGGATATTATTTGGGGCTCTACGGTTTGTCTATTATTGACATCATTTGTAAGGTACAACAATAATAATTTATGTTTAAGGATATTTCTGTTTACTTTATAGACTTGAAGGCATACTCTAATCATTTAATAATAACTTCAAGGACAAAATAAAAGCTTCCTTAAAGTTGTTCTAAGGAAGCAAGCCAGGTGAAATGACGATTAGAAATTTACGTTTCGGGAGTGTTCATCTCTCCCATCATCAGGATATTTTTTAAATGTTATAACCACAAATGAAACACTGGATATAACACAAATATAAACAAAGACAAAACACTATCAAAATTCGCATTACTGAACAAAATACTGTTTTCAGTAAATTAAATGCCAGATCAGAAGATGGAGTGAGTATAGAAAATTAATTGGGTCAAAGAAACGTAACTACTTAACTTCATTATCAACCTGTATTGATCTGTGCTTCTTAAGTCAACGGATTTCCATTTTAAGGCCGGTTTCCAAGAGGAGTTGATTAAGCGTACTCCTCTCGGAGGAAATGGCCAAAGCCTCCTTAATTCTCCGCTCCCAGTAACTGTTACATTTTGCAAAAATGGTCGTCTCCCGAACGTTGGCTCTATGAGCGTTATCAAAACAATGCTCTGCCAGCCCAGACTTCTCACGTTGCATTAATGCTCCCTTCATGTTCGATTATTCTGGTAGCGATTGTCCTTCCGGTTTGTCCTATATACGGTGTCCCACATTCACAGGGAATGCGGTACACTCCCGGAACTTGGAAGTCAAGTTTGTCTTTCACTAGTCTCAACAGATATTTCTGATGTTGTTCTGATGTTCTGGTTCTGATGTTGTATTTGGTGAGAATTCTGCTAATCCTGCCGGTTAGATTGCCGGTAAACGGGGTGCAAGCTTTTCACCTAGCTTGCTTGCCGAGAACAACTTGAGCATATTCGTCGCCAGGAAAGCTTCAGGTCTTATTTTCTAAAATCTTTGTCCTCTGTTTTTCATTTGGTTATATAAATGCGTACTATTTTAATTTACACTTTATTTTCACCGTTATAGTTGAACTAGATAGAAGAATTAATCCTCTAAATACAGCGGATTAGATGGACTAAGGTCCCTTAGAAAACATTTGAATCTGTCGCACCCATTCATGAATTACGCTTCCAAAAAACGGGTAAAAGAAAGACGGATAAAAATGGAGTAGGTTTTATTTCAAGGCTTTGTAGAATAATCAAATAGAGTCAGTTCCGAGAGTAAGGTAACAGCACTTAAAAGTTCATAGTAACGCCACTGTCACATTTGTCAAGGAATAATTATTCATCTCGTTTAATGTGTGGTCCCCTTTCCGCCCGCTTTGTCTACATTTTTAATCTCTGAAATGTTCACTTTTTTTTCAGATGATCACGTCCAAACACTGACAGTGTCTATAGTTATGCGTGCAAATTGTCCGATTGTAGCCGTTTGTCGTACATTTCCATCAGGAAGGAGCTCGACCGCAGCATTCGCTACCAGGGCTGTCATTAACATAGTAGAATATAATGGATGGCGGCAAAAAGCAAAGTGTAAATCAATACAGCCCTACACTCGTCATTTAAATGTTACACATATATATTTAACCAGCGCTTTTAGGTACCTTCGCTTCTACAGAGCACCTATTAACATCACTTTGTTCGTCCATCTGTGTGGATGAAACACTAATGAACTACTGCTGGGACAAGTCAAATGTTGTAATAAGAGTTTGAATACCTATCGTTTCTAGTTAGCTAACAGTACGTGGGATATAAAGGATAGTTACTAAATAACTAGTCATATGAAAATACTTACTTTGAACTAAACTTCTGAAACTGCATACATCGTGCAGTTTTCGTGAAGTTTGTTTTTAGATTTCAATCTTAGATGAAAACATTGTCAAATTAAGGTTAGCTTATATACAGAGCTTCCCTCTTGCTATTATCCCACCAAAATCTCTAAAATTAAGGTTATATATATGATATAAAATTATTTTCGCTACAATTTTAAATAAAGAGAAATGCTCTTTTTGAAGATTTCAGAATCCAAGGGAGGAAACCAGTTTTAGTGGTCCATTTGTGAGCCTGCATGTATGATGTGTGTACATGTTGTGAGCTTACGTGTCTTAAAAATAGAACTCAAAAACGAAATCTCAACTTTCCCTGAATGTAACCTTACGATTTTCATATAATGCATTTTATTGTTAATTTTTACCTTCTCGCCAACAATTTACAAAATTTGCCATATTTACGGCATACAAAATGTGTAACTTCTATTTCTACTAATAGCCTATGAAGTTCTCTTTGTTTGAATGGATATTGTATGACCGGTAGGCAATATATGGACAAAATCTTGTTACAAAAATATGAATATTTTTAAACAAAACTTAAAATTGAGTTTTTTTATTTATAGGCCCTGTGGATTTCAGCAACGTATTCTATACTGTGCCCGACTCGGTAGCGTAGAAGTAGCATGTGTACCTTTGTTCAAGTGATCCCGAGTTGGAATCTCGGTCAGGGTGAGTTACCTAAATAAGGTTTTTCGGGGTTTTTTCCCTTATCCTGAAAGACAGATGTCCGGTAACTCTAAGCTCTATGGACCCTGGGCTCATTTGAGCATCATTTCACCTATTCCATTCATCGTCCCATATGACTTAACGTTGGAGGACATAAAACACACACAAAATCTATATTTCACGTAAAAGACCTCTTAAGTTTGCTCATAGGCCTCTTTATGGATTTGAAGATATTGTATGTGGCTTAAATCTACGACACGGTACCACCGGCTTTACTACTCTTCATATTAGAGTGATGCTAAGGAGGTTTACGCTCGGGAAATTGCATCGCTCTTCGCCAAGTAATTGTTAAAAAATTCAATTTATATCAAGGAACTTTCTTTGTACCAATGTACTCTGTTATTGATTGATGCTGAAAAATACAGTTCTGACGCCCTTTATAATTTCTTTCTAAGAATCTACTTCCAGGTGCTGCAGCATTGACTCATGAGGTGTTTTTGCTCAAGGTATGCATGGACTTTTTTTTTTTCAATTTTACGTCCTCCAACGCTGTCATATCGGACGATGAATGGGATGAGTGAAATGATGCTCAAATGATCCCAGCTTAGAGCTACCCAATATCCGTCTTTTAGGATAAGGGAAAAACCTGGAAGAAACCTTATCCAGGTAACTGACCCTGACCGAGATTCGAACTCGGGACCTCTTGAACGTGAGGCACACACGCTACCACCACGCTACCGAGGCGGGCTAAGATGGGGTTAGAATGGAACAAGATTTATCAGGTATGTTTACCGTGAAGAGGGGGTTGAGACAAGGAGATGTGCTATCCACACTGTTGTTTAATTTATCACTGGAAAAAGTAATCCGACAATTACCCATAAACCCTGGAGGAACCATACTTTTCAGATCAGTACAAGTAGTGGCATATGCTGACGATGTGGCAATTCTCACAAGGAATATAAGAGCTCTTGAGGAAAGTTATGTACTGTTGGAAGAGAAAGCATAAGATCTAGGATTGATAGTGAACGTTAGTAAAACCAAATATATGAAGATGGAAGGTGATGGGGATGCAAGAAGAAGAGAACCTACAGTTAAATTACATGAGAAAGAATACCAAAGAGTGGAAAAATTTAAATACCTGGTTCCATAGTAACAGTAGATAACAAAACATCCGTGGAAATTCAAGAAATAATAGCAAGTGGTAGCAGATGTTTCTATGTCTTGCAGAATATGTTTAAATCAAGGAACGTCAGTAGGAATACTAAAATTAAAATATATACAACTGTACTGAGACCAATTATAATGTATGGTGCAGAAAGTTGGGTGTTGACAATCAGAGAAGAACAGTGGTTATTACGGTGGGAAAGGAAGATTTTGAGAAATATATCTGGAGTGATAAGGAACTTGGACGGATGGAGAATGCGGACAAACTTGGAGTTACAGTGCCTATTTGGACAACCAAATATAGTAGTGAACATTAAACAAGGAAGAATAAGGTGGATTGGCCATGTGCAGAGAATGCCGGAAACCCTATAATTAATAAGATATTCATAGGAAAGCTGGATGGCAGAAGGAGAAGAGGAAGACCCAGGAAAAAATGGGTAGATGATGTAGAAGATGACTTGAGAAAGTTGGGGGTAAAGGCTGGAGAACAAAAGCAGAGGACCGAGTAGAATGGAAGAGGGTGGTTAGAGAGGCCAAGGGCCTACATGACCTATAGTGCCAACTATCATCATCATGCATAGACGATGTTAGAATAAACAACACCAGCTACAAATTTGTTCACTGATAAATATAATGGAGGATAAGTACCTATTTAAAGTGAGTTGCTGACTTTTTGAGGTTGAGGAATTAAACTGATTATGAATCCTTTCTTTCTAATGTATAACTATTAAAGACTATAAAGAACTTTAGAGTTTTAACTTGAGTATCACAAATATGAAGCGGAAGATTTCTTAGCCATAACTGCTAAATGCATATAACCCGAGCGCGGTTTTTAAGCACTACGACTGTCGTAAATCGATCACAGTGAACACTTCGCACCTCTTCATTATGAAGGAAGGCTTTTTGAAATATACCTTAACTCCCGCCTATATGGCTATTCCTTCCAGCATACCTATAGAATTTTACGAAATCTTAAGACTTTTAATTCATATCAGAAACAACTTTTTTACTTGACTAGCTCCCAAGGAATTAATTTCCCTTCTATTTTGAGGCATTATTTATAAGTACCTCATTAAGATATATGTAATATAAGTACTAATTTATAAAGAAAGAGGGATAATATATATTCACTGCTGTTTAGACTTTTCAAAAGAAAATCCTAACGGTACATAACGGGACGAAAGCTTAGGATGGTTCAAAGCACTCGCCCTTTACAAAGAAATATGTGCAGGTAAAAGGAACTAGGCAGCGTGCTGTCACCGGCAGCTTACATTCCAACGCACCACAACACCTACACCTATCAGTATGCGGTAGAATCCCATGGGTGCAAACGGCGAAGTATCTCGGAGTGACGCTGGACCGTAAATTAACTTACGTTCCGCACGTCAAGGGCAAGGTCCAGCTGGGGCACGTCGCGCTCCGGAGCCTATACCCTATATTCCGTTCAACCATGCCCCGCCGTCTCAAACTCCAGCTGTATCGGGCGAGCATTCCGCCTATGATTCTGTACGGCTGTGAGATCTGGGGAACAGTGGCTAATATCACTTTCGTCAGGCTCCAGACGCTGCAGAACAGGGCACTTCGTATCATAAACGATACAGACTGGAGATTTTCTGCTCATATCCTGCATGAGCACTCCAAGATCCCGTACATTGTCGATGTCATCCGCGAGAGGGCACGATCAATGTACGACAAAATCCATACCCATAACAACCCTTTGGTGAACTCCCTGTGCAGATATGACCAGAGGGAACAAAGACGTTTGCCATCGTACAAACTACCAACAGACGTATTGGGGCCTCTTGGTTAACTCAAGAGAAACCCCAGATGTCTCTATGACCCATATTTACGCCTGATGGCTCAAGCGATATGCAACCCGTAAACAAAACGGAGCAAAAACATTAAATCGTGTCTCCCAAAACGGGGGAACGCCAAAATGTAGCTGCCTTCTAAGATTATTCAAGGGCATCCCAACCCATATTTCCCTAAAATTCAAAACCTACCCCCCCCCTAACAGAACATACAGGTAAAGCCGCAAAGCGGCATAAAGACACCCGGACGGGGAGAAGCCCCGCCCGACTAGGACTACCTCTGGATCTCTGTGAAAGCAAAAGCAGTCGCAGTGTGAAATCCAAGGTGTGTGAACGTGTAAAGAAATTCAATGTGCATAAGCAGTGGAAACATTTTTATCGGGGACATTATAATGAATGGTGTAAATATTCGAATAAACCGCAATTAGTCTACAATTTATTGGTATTGTCTCTCGTCACACTACCCTGAGCTCTCCATACCCAATATGCTCTACCTAAACAATAACAGATGAGCAGTCGTGGACACGACTGGAGAATAATCCCAGCACTAATGAATCAACCTATCAAACATCAACAACCACAAAAACAATCAATGAGATTTGCAAATATCCTAAGGTTTCCGCAAAATTAATAAGCGACCGGGGAAACGCTGCAATTTTCAGATTTTTCTATATATACTTTAGCAACTGCCCTATAGTTTGACTTTTCTTTATCACGGAACTTGCTCTTAACCCCAACCCTCTGACAAGCTGTTACTTCTTAGTTTTACGTTCTTCAGCGTTAAGCCATATCAAACGGTAAAGTGTGTAATAGATTAGCTAACATTATTCCATTATGCATTGATCTTTAACATGATTAATTGCAGTTATTTATTTTTCTGTATGTTATCCTTTTATAAACTTTAAACAATAATTTTTGTTTTATAGTGTGAAATTTTAAATATATATTTATAGTTTTGTATCAAGATGGAAGTACATACTAATTCTTTGTATCTTGTAATCATGTTATATATATATATATATATATATATATATATATATATATATTCCGTTATTTTTAATCGGTTATAGTTTTATCTTATAATGTGTTCCTATACCTATGAAGAAATGTCTGAGGTGTAATAAAAGTTTGTCTTGATAAACAAGAAGTAATAATAAAATATTTCGTAGAAAATAAGTAGAGAAAGTGATGTCACATAAATCGAGCTACACCCACCCACCCATCTCTGCAGCACAGGGCGTGGGTCTCGGCCAGCTAGCTATGTCTGTAGCGCATGGTCGAACCCTACTTGGGTGGCCGGTTGAGATTTTTTTTTCTCCACTCCAGGACGAATGATTTCTGTGATCCCCTAGCTGATAGCGTGAATACCATTTATCGTTCACTATCACTAATTCATCTGAAGCTCCAACCGGCGAGAGGACATTAATGGGTACAGTAAATAAAACGTGACAATGCTGTAGCACACAGCTCAGTAAACGCCGTTTCAGTTTCATGGATGCCAGGTTTACGCTATTTTGAATTTCAACATAAATAAGTGCTTTAGCATTTCACTACCAAAGTCAATGTAAAAGTCAGGCTTTATCGAATGAAAGTTATTATTAAAAATATCTCAAATATTTAAATATATTTCACTTATTATATTATATTCACTTATTATTATTTAGCGAATATAGAATCTATAAAGCATTTACTTTTAGGTACCCCTCCATATAAACTACTCTTGTTTTGCATACATTTCAAATGTACCGACAAATTATTCTCAAATTTTTGTGTATAAAATATAAAAATCACTCATACAAATACTATAGTATATAGAGTATCTGTTAATTAGCATAAATCAATAGTCAGTTAAATATCAAACTTATACTTAACTGTAGTATTTTCAAAGGCTGTGGCATGAGCATGTTGAAGAAAATACACGCATCCAAAACACCAATTACAGTGTAAAATTTTCGAAAATGGTAATTTTCTCAAAGATAGCAAAACCAATATGATTAAAATACTATATATATATGCCAAGCAAAATGTTCTGGAAAGAGCCTCTGTTGCCCTCTTTGTACTGGATTACTTTTGCATAACTGGCAAACGGTAAGAAGTAGGCATAATCTTACTACAGAAAAATGTACATCTTATTAAAACATCCATTTTATATTAAATGCACTTTTGCGTAGTAGAACATTTCAAGATATTCCTTGTTATAGTTCTCAATGTTCCTATTTGTATACCCTTCTCAAATGGTAATTCATTATTCTTTTCCTGCTCTTGCAAACAGAAGGAAATTTCATAGTGACCAACTCTTAAAAGATTTGACTTCGCTTAAGTCCACTGTATCCCCATTGGTCCTAAAGAAAATGTTTAACAATAGAATTTTCACAAATATTTATCTGAAATTACACGATTTTCTAGAATAAGTTTTCGTAAGTACAATTTGTTGAAGATTGGTTGAAGGTCAGATAAATGTAACATATCAAAGTAATGAAAAAAAAGTCCCCGCTTAAGTTTTTCAGCAGCATAACTAAAATGGCATATAATACCACACTTGGCATTAAACGTTATAAGACAAAATTTTTCTTAGGTACTTCAGCTATCCTTTAAGTCTTCAACAATTTGATTTCCTAAAAAAAATACATCTAATGATTTTCAATAAAATATTTTATATTTTTTTCTTCATTAACTGCCCTCCTATACCATTAGGTGCTTTTTTTAAGTTTACGTCCTCCAACGTTAAGTCATATCGGACGATAAATGGAATGGGTGAAATTATGCTCGAATGAGCCCAGGGTCCATGGAGTTACCCGACATTCGTCTTTTAGGATAAGGGAAAACTCCAGAAAAATCTTATCCAGGTAACTCATCCTGACCGAGATTCGAACTCGGGACCTCTTGGACGTGAGGCAGATATGCTACCATGTACGCTACCGAGGCGGGCCCATTTGTTGTCAGGGTATTCTTGTTTCTCTTAACCCTTATATCCGTAGGAGGCGGGTTGAGGAATGGAATCTCTGGATCAGCGAGAGAACCCGCCCCAACGTCGTGTTGTCCACCACAAATCTCGCACTAAGGAGAGTAAATTAATTTCTAGACCTATTCATGCTCCTATTCATGAATATGCACACAGTGAAATTAATACAATTGCGGTCGACTGTGATCGAACCCGGGCCGCCTTGGTAAGAGCCAAGTGGTGTAACCACTCAGATACGGCGTGGTCTAATTTATACTTAAGATATTTAAAGGCCAAATAAAATATATATCTTGCAGTTTCTGGAAATTGGCTCTGAAGTGCACTTAGTTCCGAAGGCATTTTATATAATTTTGTATAAATGATAATGTATTAGAAAAAGACTGTGCAAAGTAAAGATTTAGATAGCTCTATAAAACACACAGTTTATCTTAGGTGGCTTTTTATGGCGTTAGCCATTTCTAAAATATCCGTTAATATCTGTTTTCTTTGTTCAATATTTTATAATTTTTAAAGCCCTGGCGCTACTTTTTTCTCTTAAAATGACATAGAAAGAATATGGAATTTAAAAACCTTAGTGAGCCCTTTTAACACCTAGCTGAGTGTCGATTCAGTTTTTCCTGCTCGAATCTGTACAACAAAATTTACAAAAGTAACCTGTATTGCAAGGAAACGAGTGGTGAAACTGTTTGTAAAAAAGGAACAAAAACAAAAATAAAGTTGAGTCTGTGACACCATTACAAGGTTCAGAGATAGGACTTAATAATGATTTTTTATGTTCCATTTATACGCCGCCTTTAACTACAATGGTCATATCGGCGGCCGTTCTCCTTTGGAACATATCGAAGGTGTTAACTCGTATTCGTTAGGTTTTTATTATTAGACCACGCACACATTCACACTTTCGTTCATACTTCCGGACTCTGGGGAAGATGAATTATGTTGGTCCGAGAAAAATTTCCATCCCCACCGCCGGAAATCGAACCCGGGATTCCTATCACGGCAGATAGGTGCTCTACCGACTGACCTACTGGGCCAGCCTTAACAATGTTGTTGGCCGAGGTCTACACGGTAGTGGAAACTTCCCCTTTCTGACACCAGGGATCGCCGAAGCATTTCCGTGCCTCTTTCCTTGGGGCAATACTATGAGTCTAAAAAGCCTCCCTTTCAGGTGGCAGTGGATACGCCACATACGCACGTCAGCTCATCCGGGAAGACTACCAATAATCTCGATGGGGCCGCTAGTGATCTAGCAAACCGTACTACCAACCCGGGATTCTTTGAAGCGTCCCTCAACCCCGTCTGGGTGTTCAAGCCTGCCAGAGGTACCCAATTGCTCTTTCGTGGCGGGTACCACTGCCCCGTTGAGACCAACCCAATCTGACCAGCTACCACTCATGAGGGGCGACGTACTTCTAGTAATATAAGAACTACAGTGCTAAGGATCCGCACTATGAAATCTTTCGTGCTTATGCCCATAACGGAGTGCCCCCTGGAAGGAGATATAAAGTCGAAGGATACTGCGGGTGATCGGACCTGAAGAGTGACCGGACCTGAAGAGTGACATCAGAAGGCAGGTTCATAAAAATTATAGACTTAAGCTTTCCGGTGACGGCTAATAGAACTCGCTAACCTCTCGTCGCTTTTCTAAGGGGCCGGAGACCCGGAGAACAAGAATTAATAAAAAGGAAATTCCTTGCCATGCATCCCAAATTTCCGACGATACCTGAATGAAGCAGCTCGCCAGTACTGAAGATCAAATGCATGAGAAATGAGGTGAAATGGGGGTTAGGAAATTCGGCGGATATAATTATCCGTCTACCAGCCTGGGAAACCTCGAAAAACCCACGAACCAGGAAGGTCCGCTACAGGAATCGAACCCACTACCTCCGAATGCGTACCACAGACGCTAACTTCTGAGTCACCCCTTTTGATAAAATATAGTTACTTAAAATAGTTTGTAGAGCATGGAATCAATTTGTGAGTAAAGAAGATAACATCTCATATTAATATGTGAATGTGTTGAGAAAAATAATTTCCAAAAGTCTCATATTTCAGAATATTTTTCTGGATTTTAATCTGTAGCATGTATTATATTTATAAAATAAAAGACTAAAATATGTTTTGAATATGTTTAATAGTATTTTAAAGTATTTCTGGAGTAATGGAACACAAATTCCAATTTTTGCTATGTTTATAACAAATATCAATGTACTAACGCATTAATTTGATGTAACTTTATAGATTACTTTGTGTCTTCTAATGTTATATATTTGCATCACTTTTGTATAGAAGATGTGAACTGATTTTTGTAGAAATGTTCTAGACATTACGCTTAAACACTTTACAAAGGCCCGGTAGTAGCATATTGTTTGAGAATTAGTATCAATTCAAATATTATGTCAAATAATACGAGTACGTGAAGTTATTTTAGGGAATACAAATTTGAGAATTCAAGTTGTGCATCTGAACAGTGTCTGACGAACGCTTATCGTTTATGCAAAGTGAATGTGGATTATATTTCTGTTTTGCTGAAAACGTAATTTTCACGTTCTTTGCACGTCCAATTCAGCATGCTCACAAACAAAATTATTTATCTTTTCAGATTTTGTCTTTTAATGAGTATGCGGCATCACCCTTAATCAGTTCTTAAAATCTTGTATATTTGGTAGGTAGTGAAGGAACACCCGTGTATTCCACTGAAATTGTTAATTTTTTTAAGTTAATATTGGTAATTTATTTCCTTTCCTTATAATAAAGATAAATGTTTAACCTCTTCCAATGCTTATATAAGAGAACTTGTTACAGGGAATTCCAACCGTCAAAGTAATACTGGCATCTATATAGTGAGGGAAATGATATGTTCGGATTAGCGTCGGATGGAGCTCGTAATAAGAGTAATGCTACTGATGAATAAGTATGTAAATAGACGGAAAAGCTCGTGCTCACATTAACAGGGTAAAGCCAATGCGATAACAAAGCCGGATTGCATTTAAATCGGATCGAAAATGAATAGCGTTACCTAGATCATCATTTGTTTCTGGAACCTGCTGTTTTGTTTAAATTGCGGAAATGCAGAGCATTTATCAGCTCTTGTACTGTGATCTTTTTGTGCACGTAAAAGGATTGATCACGACTTTAAGCTTGAAAATAGTAAGAACCGGTTTCAAAAGTGTCAAATATTGCAAAATATACAATTTTTTATTCCACATTACGAAGCAAGACTTGGAAAGGAGCTAAAGTGTAATATGCTCACTCCATCGTCCTTGGATAGCACTTGAATATTCCCTTGGCGTAGCAATACAATACGAGTATTTTTTGACTAAGTGTAAATGTTAGCATTGATCAGTCAAATATATAAAGAAGCACTGTAAGTTTACTTCTCTCTTGGCTAGCTCACCAGAACGGCGAATAGAATGACGTAGCCACAAAAACTACTCTGATATTTAAGACTCTCTGTCGTGTTCTGAAACCACTAGCTGAAGTATTCTTAAAATTAAGTTAACTCGACGTAGATACACTTTTCAAGATGATTCTCAATTGCGAAGACAAAGAAGGCACGAATGTTTAAACTGCTCAATGAGAAATAGTTGCACATGCTTAGACTTTCACGGCCGGCGTTAATCCAATAGAATGTGTTATCCGGGCTTTTTGGCCATGGTCGATTGGCTAAATGCTCGAGTCAGCTCCTGAAGATGCCCGGTGGAGAGACGGGCGAAACGTCAAGTGGTAATTTAGCCAATCAACCACGTCAGAAAAGCCCGGATAACACATTCTATTGGAGGAATAGTTGTGTCCTGTAGGTATAAAATTTATCATGCATTCCGATACTGTGCAACATGTAATTCATAACCTTAAAAAACATAAACAAATCATAAACTTTATTTCCACACTATAACCTATGAACTTTTCTCACAAAAGCATATTATTCTCTCTTCTTGTTACATCGAATAAAATTTCATTGCACATTTTAAGAATGATACATTAGAGTAACGCCATAGACAGTTCATTACAGGTGAAATTCCATGTTCTTTGCATAACCACTTGAGAAAGTATTTGTAGTTGAAAATGTACATCAATAATAAAAACTATCTTGAAGATCGTTAGGCCACTAAAGTTTGCATAAACTGTGTGCTTCGTAACAAAACATCTACATTTTTAAAGTAAGGTTTCGTCCAGTTATATTAGTTAATCACAAGGAAGACAGCTTACCAGGCATACGCAGAAAATTTAATATATACATTTTATTCGTCGTACAAACATAAAATATGCATGGTATATTAATAAAATTTATAAACAAATTGTTGAAAAATAAAACATATTGAGGAATTAATCCTTTCAGAATTAATCCTTTTAAACACATTACTCCTGTATATAGATGCTTTTAATGTTTTTAATTAATTAGAGCCAACTGGTGTAATGTATTTAATGCATTTAAAAGGATTAATTCTAAAGGGATTAATTCATCAATATACATTTAACATTAAAGGTTCAATGATAAAATTCCTGGTATTTAAGTTCTTACGATAGTGTAGGTATCAAATGTGTAGGTATCTCGAATATGAGAGCTCTAAGTGGTTTACCGGGAAAATATGAGTTAATTGGAGACTTTAATGTCGTGTCGGCATGTTGGCCATGGTAGCTCAAGGAGTCAAAGCGACTGGACGGAAACCAGAAGATCCATGGTTCAAATCTCGGCCGTGGCATTGAATTTTTTAGTTGGCTCTAATTAATTGTAATGAGCATTTGCGCATGAAAAGTAGTTCAAAGTAGAGGGAACCTTGTAAGACTTAAAACTTTCACGGCGAGCTGTACTAATCAAATCGTTACGGGTGATCAGCCATGTTTTGGCCATACCAAGCTCTATGGCCTTCTTCAGGAGCTTGGAATGGCCGGAACCTCGACATTATTAACTTTAACGTGACTGGTCATCAGTGAAGATTTGATTAGAAGGAATCTTAAAAATGTTCATGTCGCATTCTTAAATGATCTAAATAGCCAAAATTGAATTTTAACTTACTTTTTACTTCTTTACACACTGAACTCACGCGTATGTTTTGGTAAAACTGTTCTTTCTTATTAAGGATCCTTAAAACGTGTATTTTGGTGACAACTCGGTCATGAGTTTTTGGGTGAAATCCAATACTTCCTCTACGTTTGCAAGTAAGTAGGAAGAAATAGAATATTTCCTTCATATGCACACAGAACCCCAAAGAATACTCATTGGTACAGGTTCAGTATCATGGTAACCCACCTAGAAATAGCTGACGTGAACTACGGCTATGGAAATCGTCAATGGAAATGGCCATTAAAGCATTCTAAATTAACCGACTTACTTTTTTTTGTAATTTACGTCCTTCAACTTTAAGTCATATCGGACGTTGAATGAAATGGAAGAAATGATGCTCAGATGAGTTCGGGTTCCATGGAGCTTAGAGTTACCCGAGATTCCTCTTTCAGGATTAAGGAAAACTCCGGAAAAAAAAACCTTATCCAGGTAACTTACCCTGACCGAGATTCGAACTCGGGACCTCCTGAACGAATTACTTCAATTGTAGAATCAGAGGTGATAGAAAATTTTAAAACAAAAATGTGTAGGTATAAAATATTATAGAAGACGTTACGTAGGAAAAGACTGGAAAGCACAGGAGGTTGAAGTAAAACAATTGTAGAACAACTTAAGATAATGAAAAACAAACCCCATCTCTCGGGCTATGAATGTTTTGTAGAGGAGTGAGTGTGTGGTGTTTTAGGGCCCGTCGACAACAAGGTCATTTGGGCCCGTTGTAGAGGATCACGTTGCAATACAAGAGTGGGAAATTCAAGCCGGAATAGGAAAACGAGTATAGATGAAGAGGAAAAAGCCGAGGAAGTAAAAGTAAGATACAACGTTTCAGATAAATGGAGAATGAAAAAGCTGCAAATACTTTGAGTTGAGGTCAGCACAAAAGTTCTAGTCCCTGTTCATCCAAACTAAAATCCAGATCATCCTAAGGTCTGAAAAACTCCGAGGTTTGAACATTTGGTCTGAACCAAAAGGTTCTGAACATTCAGAACTACTATGAAAATTCATCAATCCTGATCCAAAGCAACCAGCATATTCGCACTAAATGAAGGTAAATAGTATCATATTGAGAATTGACTATACAAACCAAATAGATGCATAAGACAATCAGCTTGGGATCTATGAACCGGCGACAGAAAAAAAAAATGACAGGAGAGAAAACGTGTAGATGACGTAAAACTGCAGTTTGGGACGAAATGGACTACAAGGACCGAGTATAGCAGAGTTGATAGAAGCAGCAATTGAGGAATGAGGATCTCTCCCGCACTTTTAAGCGAGATCATCAGAACAGCCACCTTGTGTTGTCTTTCACGATTAAATGGCTGGCAATTGTCTACCCACAATTACGTTCAAACCCTTTATGTATTTTAATTTCAAATCATAATGAATACATCTATAATTTTAAAATATAGTCTAATTTATTGCTACTTAAATGTGAAATAACAGTGCACATCTAACTAATCTCACCCAGACCGTTGTTAATGAGTTTGAATTAATTAACATCGAGCAAATATTTGTTTTATAAGCCATCAAACGTTTCCGAAATAATTCCATCATTGAGCAAACCTTGGACGTTCAAGTAATCTGCAATAAAAATAGATAAACAGTTGTAAACATGAGAGGTGCGATTTATACGTCGTCCATTTTGATGCTCGTGGCAGAATACTCTCTTATGTCCATACGCCTTACGGCAGAGGTACGCATTCATCCAAATGATGTAGTCAGCACCACGCTTCTCTCGCCTTAATTTCAGTTTATCGCGTCTACAGAAGATAAATTATGGAAATTCCTCATATTAGTTACCATATAAATGGGCATAGATCGTAAACTAACCTCCCCTTGATTGGGCATAGACCAACAGTACTTTGCTCTAATTCAATATTACGCAGGATTTATCTTTCTATACAGCAAATAAATAAAATTTAAACAGAAAACTAAAACTAAAGGCTTTCTAAAGTAAATAAGTAACTCTAGTTTTGGAGCCAAAATAGTAATCAATAGGGCGCGGATTTTGATGAAAAGTCATCTTTGTTCTGAGTAGACACAGAGGATAGTTATTGGAACAAAGTGCATTCTGGAACAAATACGTTAGATATATATGGTTTTTAAGCCATCAAAATGCATTTTTTCCACATTGGTGTGATAAAGTCAATTGTTAACATTTAGATGCATTTTCCGGTCATTTTCTTTCTTTTTCACGAATTTATTGGGCATTTTCATCTGTAGCCTGTACTCGGCAGGCCCGAGTTCGATTCCCGTGGTCGACCTGACCCTGACCCATGGGCTATATATATATAACATGCAATTGCATGTATATATCACTGTGACAATTTTCAGATAGTGAGAGAAGTGGTGAATAGCTTTGATAGGGTACATCTAAGGCAATTGAGGGCACACAGGATCTGTTTTCTAATAATCAAATCCAATGTAAATTAGCCTTCATTAAATAAAGTTTTTCATTTTTTATGGATACCACAACCCGCTTTGAAGAAAGTGGCATGACATTGGATAAGTCAAATGAGTTAATGGGGATTGCGGAAGAGAGAATACAAAATGTAAAATGTGAGATTGGAGACAAAATTAGACAGAAACTAAGATTTGTGTTGGACAAAAATAAAGGATACCAAACAGTTTGTCAGAGTGCCGATATCTTGCCAGGAGAAAACTTCAGAAATGATACTTTTGAACAGGATTTAACAGGCAATGATATAGTGTTTTTTTTTTTTTCAAATATGCACCTATAACATCTGTGGAGGTGGAGAGACGTTTCTCAAAGTATAAACTGACAACCGCCGTTCCTTTACTTTTGATTACTTGAAGATGACCATGGTGGTGTACTGCAACTCTAAGTAAGGTATGCTTTGGCTAATGGATACAGTAACCCAAATTTTATGAAATTGAAAATGACCTGATGAATTTTGAGAATTTATTTATTATTTAGTATCAATAGTTGCATTATTTACTACGAAAGTTAATTTTAAAATGTGGTTTATCCAACCATATATTCATTATATGTCTGTGACACTTATTAATTTATTATTATGAAAGAAATTGTTAATTTTTGTTAGGTCATTATTTTACATTTTATGTGCATTTTTTTATATTTAAGAGCATTTTATAGCTCATTTTTAAAGAATTTTTAGGTCAACAACTTCCGGGCCCTAGTCATCAATAATAAAATGGCTGCTCGATATCAATTTTTGCAAGACCAAAATTGATTTGTTTAAGGCAAATGTGAGGGGCGACAATAAAACCTGTGAAAGGAATCTCATAAATATAAGAAAATTAAGGACTCTCTCTCTCTCTCTCTCTCTCTCTCTCTCTCTCTCTCTCTCTCTCTCTCTCTCTCTCTCTCTCTCTCTCTCTCTCTCTCTCTCTCTCTCTCTCTCTCTTAGAATGTTTTATATGTCAGAAATATAAAAGTAGCAAAAAGAATATGATTCTTGAGAAATGACATAAAACATGTATAAACGTAAAAATATGCAATTAAGGTATACTTAAATATTTTAGAATCAATGATAGAACATTGTATAAGTTGCAATAGAAAGATTAACGAGCAGAACAAGCGTCTTTCAAAGAAATTTATACTCGAATAAAGTGTCTTTCAACAATTGTCCTATCTTTGGACATAAATAAAATGTTTTTAAAAGATCGAGGCTTATTTTATTTATCTTGGAACAATTAATGACATTATGTGCGAAAAAGAACATCAGTTAAGGTGACCGCCACGACTTTGTTGGGTTGCGTGTATAGGGGTCAGCCCAATTTTCAATGACAGAAGAACGTAAATTGGGTCCAACTTCACGGATAACACGTGTGATGTAATTCAAAAGATCATTTACTGGCATAAACTACAGATTTAACATAACCTCACAAGATGTAATCCAACAGCGTGAAATCACATGATCTCAGGGGCCAGTTAACATCACTACCACGGGAAATAAAATCTCTGAACTTCTTCAAAATATCGATTGTTTGCAGAGAAGTATGTCATGAGGCACCATCTTGCTGGAACCAGATGTTTCTGACATCCATAGCATCCAATTGAGGTTAAAAATAGTCGCTCCATTGACAGAGCTTCTACATCTTCGCCTTAGAAAAAGTATGAATCAATAATTCCATCATACCAAAATCGACACCACTCAGTAACTTCTTGGGGAGGAATTGGTCGTTTTTGAGTCTGTAGGGATTTTGATTGCTCCAATAACAGAAATTTTGTTTGTTTAATAAAACCATTTCATCCAGAAAGACGTCACTGAAGGTGGTTTGTCGACAAAAGTCCGGGTCAGCTTCCAGTTGCTCCATAGTCCAGTCAGCGAATACAGTTATCGCAGAGGATCTAACCAAAATCCCGCCTCGGTAGCGTAAATGGTAGCATGTCTGCCTCACGTTCAAGAGGTTCGGAGTTCGAATCTCGGTCAGGATGAGTTACCTGTATAAGGTTTTTCCGGGGTTTCCCTTATCCTTAAAGACGAATGTCGGGTAGCTCTAAGCTCCATGGACCCTGGACACATTTGAGCATCATTTCACCCATTTCATTAACCGTACGACATGACTTAACGTTGGAGGACGTAAAATTACAACAACAAAAATATATACCCAAAATTCAGAATACCCTGGTCTCATTGAACACAGGTGCGATGGAAACTCCGGGGCTCTTTACATAGGGCAATACCTGGAGTCGAAAAAGGCTCCCCTCCATCGACAACAACGACAACACGGCATGGAAGTGGATACGCCACTTACGCGCGTCAACCCCGCAGGGAAGACTGGCGAAAACCTCGGTGCCACCTGGTGATCTAGCACACCTTCTACTAGCTCTGCAGGCTAGTACCCGGGACTTCTGAGGAAACCCTCCACCCACTCCGGGTGGTCAAGGCCTGGCCGGAGGTACCCGATTTCCCGCGGGTGTCGGGAACACAGCGCCCCCTCGAGTCCAACCCAATGCGAACAACTCCCCGACGGCGCAACCTATTCGTTGGGATTTACTTCTTGAGTTAATATCATTTTGTAAGCGTACAACTTCAAGTCCAGATGCAGATTTCGCCAAGTTGTGGTCGGCGAAAGCTGCAATTCTTGCGTTTGACGAGTAGTTGATTGGTTCTACAGTCTCACGAGCGGTGCCTATATTCTCTTTGGAGCGCTTATGTCGATTACATACAGGCGTTCTTTGATCACTGACAGAACCAATTCTTTCAGATTTGTCGATCAAACGCCGAATAGTTCTCTCGCACACCGTAAACTTCACGAAATACACGAAAGGTTTCGCGAACAGATATCCATTTTGATAATACATTTTCGAAGTTTCTACGAGTTGCTGAATGCTGTAACGTCCCATAGCTATTTGCAAATCACAACAGTAACCACACGAAAAAAATACTGCTGTAACTCAATAACAGCGGAAGCTATCACATGTTAAAGATGAGGATACTCTTGTTTAAAGATGTTTTGTATAAATAAAAATAAAGGTAAGTTGCCCTATAATTTGCTGACAGGAAAGCTCAGTCGTGAAGAGGACCAAGTGGGTCAATAACTGTCCCACGTCATGAAGTTGGTGGTGGCAGTTCTATACCTGACTGGTAATGATAGTTTTAGTATAACCGGCTTTTCCTACATCATATAATCCAGATGAAAATATAAATGTCATTTTATTGTGTATCCGTAACTATCCGATTGTACCCTCTAATTCAAAGTATGGAAACGTTTAAAATAGCCACTGCACTAAAATAGTGTAACAGATTATATACATCAATTGAGGCTTTTTTTTTCTTCAAACAATGCTCTTATAAATATAGACCTACATCCTCCTTAATGGCAAGGAGTGAAACATCCTCATGGTATTCATTATTGCAAAACAACGTCTCGAAGTTCAATTAAAAAATGGTTCAAAAGTTTGTGCCAAGAGTTTTAGGTTGGAACATACTTTTCGCTCACTCCCTTCTATTGAGTGATTTTGATCAAAATAGAATGACATCAAGCATTTCGGAGTTCAAGATACAATCATAAAAGATGATGAAGATGAAACTCGACTAATTTTATCGTATACAATGTCCGTGTAACCGTTTCAGTTGGTTTTCAGAAATTAACACAACTTCTTTGCGATTGTTTTTACTTCTTTCTCGGATCACATTATTTTTTAACTACTACAACTTGTTCGCTATACTTATAACACAAAGTGAGTGTCGTACATTTCAGAATATATCTTTTTTTATGTCGGCCCAGAGCCGTCACGCTGTTGGCAGCTGGGCTACAACACGCTCGGGTGCTGGATAGGGGCCTCTGAAATGTTCGGAGCGTCTGCCAAAATGAATGTTCACTCAAAAAGGTTAAAAATATATATTATGTAGATATTGAGAGAAGCCATTGTGGCCACTTATCTAAGTATATTCTGTTTATAATATTTTACTAAGAATGTAGCCTGCAACAAATAAATTAGACTTCCTGCTCTGGCAAAGGTTAGATGGCATTTGTTGGCTTTCTGCGTACGCGGGGCGGTACACACTATTAGTGAGTTGCAAACATGTAGGCACAAGTCTAGTATTTGCGTGAAAGGTTCAAATGCGATTTGCCGTACGAAAGACATATCTGATACAAATTTGTGCACAAATAGCAGTTTTCAAGGTGAAAGAATTAATACCAGGAGGAATATATGTTCAAAAGACCCATTGATTACGAATGTGCTACAGCTCAATGGCTTCATTGCATACGGTTACATATATCTTGTTATTCAATTTATTATTATTATTATTATTATTATTATTATTATTATTATTATTATTATTATTATTATTATTATTATTATTATTATTATTATTATTATTATTATTATTATTATTATTATTATTATTATTATTATTATTATTATTATTATTATTATTATTATTATTATTATTATTATTATTATTATTATTATTATTATTATTATTATTATTATTATTATTATTATTATTATTATTATTATTATTATTATTATTATTATTATTATTATTATTATTATTATTATTATTATTATTATTATTATTATTATTATTATTATTATTATTATTATTATTATTATTATTATTATTATTATTATTATTATTATTATTATTATTATTATTATTATTATTATTATTATTATTATTATTATTATTATCATCAGGAACTAATCATCAGGAACTAATTTATCGATTAAATTAAAATGAATATTCAACTTCTTAAATATTCCAATTTTAATACTGGATAAAACGCGTCGTAACATAGATTAATAAGCAACTTTAGAAGCGTCCCTTTTCTTTACAACATTAAACCAATCACTTTTTTAACTTTTCACACTAAAACATGAAACCGTGTTCCCTCACGTCTGTCTTCTCTGGCGTTCACACTTAGAATGATTTACCTCCATCTTCTGCGACGTCACAACTTAGTCAAACCAAGATTATTGATTTTTTCGTCACCATAGTAACTAAACAACTGCTCTTCGCCACGTTATACGTGACGACCGACACAATCATTATATTTATCTAATTTTATAATTTCTTTTTCAAAACTTAGTTTGGACAATTTAGCATTGAAACATTATTCCAAATAATTTTAAACTCCTAACAACATCGTTAGAGGAAATTAACATTACTGATCATTTTCCATTCATAACTCACACTATCAATGTCTATCTTTCGCTCATTAATTTCATCGCGTTCACTTCTAATACTGAAATTAGTGTGACGTTTTATTTGACGTCATCAGTATAACGCTACATTAAATAAATGAGATAAAGTTTTAGAGGCAAATCAAAAAGAGATATTTATATATTATAATTAAAAAGAGTCTAAGAGAGATAAATAGTAAATAACAGTCAAAATAAGAAATAAAAAGTAAGAAAGATAATAAATAAATGATATTGATTTGAGCAGTGGTTGCCTAAAGGACAGATTTTGAATTAAAGCACCGAACCGTCGACTGCGTCTCTCCAGCTCACTTCGCATCTGGCTGGCAACGAGAACGGAACTATGTGGGTTCCGTCTCTTTAAGTTTCTTCATAAATATACAATTTATAAATATATTCGTTTCATAACAAGTGAGTTAGTATTTTATATATGATTGGCATATTTTGAACATTTAATATCAAGTTTTCAAAGCAATAAAACTTGATTTAAAAAAACTTTAACTCTGTGAGATCTTCGAGCTATTTAATATTGACAGAGGGCATTCTAATTCCCGCAATACTTTAAATCACTTCCAAAAATTCATAATGATTTCTTTTTAAATATTTTAAAATGAATTTATAATAGCAAATATAAAAATAATAAGAGTAATAAGATTTTCGGGGCTGAAATTAAAAACAACTGTCTTTCATACGTCATTTATCATGAAAATATCTTGAAAATATCTTTTAAAAAACAATGTTACATAAGCCTATGAAAACAAAACTTTTCAGAAATGTTTTTATGTAAGCAATAGTTTCGGAATGGGGTATTCGTTCCGCTTGATGGTTTTCAGCTTCTTGGGCAAGGTTTTAGTGTATCGTAGAGGCGTATTTTGTGACAAAACGCCTTGTAGAGTGGGTTTGAAGTATTAACATGTAAACCAACATCAGTAAAACAAGACGCAGGCGGGGGCAAAAGAGACTTACAACTGAGCTTCTCAGCTTATCTTGAACGCCGAGTAGAGACAGATCCAGCGTAACAGGAAAATTTATGTCGGGGAAGTGGAATATAAAATAAGCTTACCGCCGTGTTAACCACCAACCACGAACTTTGTTTCCTGAACAACGTGAGAGGTAGATGCTGGAAAAGATCATCCTACTTCGTTGATGTAACGGCTAATGACGGCTTCAAATATGAAACTCGTATTCTTAATGTCACTGCCTATAGCCTAGTGGAAATATTTTTGTACTTCGAATTATTGTTGAATTGCATTATGTAGAGGGCTGTATAGGCTTCAACGCCTCATCTCTGTGACCTTTAAAGATCTGGTTCAAATGATTAAACAAATTCATATAAATTAATAAAGATATGTGAAATAATTATGATACAGTACAATGGAAATATTTTAAATAATAGACCTATAAGTTTCTCTGCTCACTGTAGTTTATCTTATACAAATTTTACAAAATACTCATGAAGTTTATTTTTTTTTTTTCAATTTTGTTTTCAGATAAAACCGAGCCTAATGGCTCAGGCGGTTCGTCTGAAGGGAAGCCCAGGTTCGTTTCCCGTGGCCCACCTATCTTAGCCATAGTGTTTTTCGGGGGGTTTTCCCGGGTCGACAAGTAAATCCTGGGTAGGTTAATTACATCCCCGAATTTCCTGATCCTCCATTTCATCTCCATTATCACTTCACATCATCTCTCATCTGGTTGTCTCTTTTAGGGTAGAAGTGTTGGGGGGTATCTCGGCGCTGTATGGCAGGATGATATGCTCTGAGTAAACACTCCTCCTTCTGAAGGACGGTTTCCGGTCTCTGGGGCAACTTGGTAGTCATTTCCGGACCATGGGAGGTAGGAAGCCGGTTTTGCTGACCTGTCGGGGAGTTTCCAATGGTAAATAGTAGGGACGCTGCCCTCTACACTTTGTGACTCCTTGGGATGGCCAGCCTTTGTCACCTCATACTTCCTCCCGGGGATGGGAGGACAGAGGTACAACAGATCAAGATTGTGACAATGCTGAATTCCCTCCGTAGTACTAATCAAGATAAACATCTGCACAATTAACTGCGTTACATCTTTTGTTTTAGGTACATGAGAGGCAGTAAATCGAATAGTAATAAAATATTTAAGAGCATGTAACTAATTTCTTGCCTTGGAATTCAATTCTCTGTTTTTGATATGTTAATACTAGAGTCAACGGTTTAAAAATGATGAAATATTGAAATATTCCAACCAATAATCACGGACTGGTGTAAAAAGGGTTATTTGGAAATATATTGCATGTTTTACACAGTTTTGTATATTTTGAGTAGTGTGTGTTTTTCTATATCTTAATTTTTACGTATTATTGTACAAAATGCCTTTCGAATGAAGAACCTTTTAGAGGTTACTCCCAGAGAATTCAAGATATAGAATTTTTGCTTTATTCGTATACTGTATGTTAGGTGTGCGACATTTCAGTCAAATTCGTCAGAGCCATTGTGAAAAAAACTGGATTTTGAAACGTATAATATGTAAAACGTAGTTTGAAGTACAAATTTCCTTGATTTATTTATTATTTTTCCATTTATACCACTCCTTTAACTACAATGGTCATATCGAAGGTGTTCTGCTTTGAAACATATCGCCTGTTGTCGATGCTGTTAATCCTAAACGCTGGAGTTTTAATCATTAGATCACGCACAAATTCGCACTCTCATGAATACTTACAGACTCTGGGGAAGATGAGAAATCATCTTGGTTTGAGTAAACTCCCCATCTCCTGCCGGGAACCGAACCCGGGACCCCTCGCACGGTAGGCAGGTGCTCTATCGACTGTGCTACGGGGCCAGCCGAAAATCTTTGTATTATGTCTTTGGAGGTCTTTTACGGTTTACATTTTCACAAATACCGAAATATTCCTGTGACATTTTCTAAAAATGCTTAATTAGGATCTGCTAAGGGATTCAAAACATGTATTTAAGGTGAAATTTCATATCCAATGTCTGCATAAAACTTTCTCCAAGTAATATTTATGCAGCAGAGAATGTAAAAATGTCTGTTTCTTCTTTCTATCTTTCGAAATATGCTATACATTCGTTAAGCACGAAACATATTTTCTTCCCACTCCCATCTCCGTGTAATGTATCAAAGTAACTAATGGTGTGAAAAAGGGTGTCGCATGTACTCGTCGCTAGTTAATGATGTAAATTTTACAGCACAAAAATATACCCAGGATTATAATTACAACGCTGATAAAGCGAAGTGCTGATGAAAAACAGATAATTTCGCTCAAAACACCAACCTAATAGTCTGCGTGATGTTTTTAACTCGTCCACGCTTCCTTGAACATATCCGATTTTGCTGTTTTCAAATTATTACATTAACAGCTGAAATCATTCACCGCTTTCAAATATTTAATGGATGGCAATTTTGTTTTTATGTCAGATGATGAGATATGTTTTCCCAGTATCCTTTGTAATCTGGTTGTTCACAAATATACAAAGTACTAAGAAGCCACCTTGTACAAACACCGCACATGATCAAAGTAATTGTGTTGCTAATGAGAAAAATTAACAAGCTCTGCTAATTATAATAGAGGAAAGATAATCTAGTTAGCGAGCTTAAAGCTGGTGCCTTCAGCTTGCTTCTGGATATCCTGCGTCAGAGATGTGCACTGAAAAGTAAACTATTGAGCCCAATTACAGGAAATATCTGACACGATATATTACATTGTTTCATCTATCCACTCTATTAAAAACTATGCTCATATACGTCTATTCTTTTAATTAGTCCAAGTTAATCGAGTTAAACTTTTGCAGAAATTGTTTAATAATATTTTGTTTTAGGTTCAACGAAACATCGAAACACAGTTCTGATACACAAAACTGAAGCGATAATGAAATGTTTATAACATGTAATGTATTTGAAATTGTATGTATCAAGCAGATATTTTAAAAATTCAGTCCAAAAACGAAAATACCTCACAAATGGTTAACCCACGACAGAACTTTTATTTGACATATAAGGACAGCCCACTAATTATTTAGTACATAATAATAGGTGTTCAAGTGATGTAACAGATTAGGTACTACAATGACACAGGTATGTGCAAAAATTATCCCATGTGGTCTAGTGGCTAGGATACACTGTGTACTATATTTTTATATACTAACAGTTTGTCCATCTCTAGCGGTTTACCAAATAAGTCATTCAGATAAGTAAGAGGCCTGACATGACTCTTCCCCCAAAAGAATCAATATAGAATCTATGAGCAGTTTGGAGAAGAGGACATTTTGAAAAGTTTTGTGCTGTATTCTTATAAATGCTGAACTTAATGATCACGTTTGGTACGGGTCCAACTTTTCATTTTGGACCTTTATATTTTATTTATTTTATTATTATATTATCTTTCTTTCATTCTTTCTTTTTTATTTCTAATATCTTCAATACACCTCGATATCGAGTTCTTGGGTAAGTTAAGCACTTTCTATATATAAGCAGTAGAGAAACTAAAAATTATGCATGAATTTTTCATCGTGCTTAATGAAATATAAAATATATTCTTTCAATGTACATAATTTTCGGGATATATTGATTTCTTAATGCTCAGACTTCTTCAGTTTCGCCTAGAACAGGTTGGGGTTAATGAAGTGTTTTTAATGACAGTTTTATTATGGGATCTGAGAATTCTGGGTTAAAAGTGTACCTAACCGTTGTTTTGGTTTAGGCACTTAGGGTTGAAAAATGTTTAAATATGTGGTTTGAGGATCGATATGGGAAAGGGTTAAATTCAGTGGGTCATGAGATGATGCAATATGTATACAAGATGATGTAATTTTTATTATTGGTAGATGCAAAAAATTATATTACGTAATGTGTTGACGTGGAGCAGTGAAACGTTTATTTGGTAGTTATAGAAACGAGAGGTAAAAGTCAATAGTTGCATAAGAAATAATAGCGTATTTTGCATAATGATCTAAACATGAGTAGATGCGTGTATAAGGGCTGGATGTTTGCAAAAGTCTAGTTGCAAACCAGGGAATTTGAACTGTTTTAAGTATTCATCAACGGGAGAAAATATATTGATTTAAATTGTATAATTATATTTATTAAAAATACAAATTATATTGAAAATGAGTTTCGGATTTAACCTTTCAACCCTTTTTTATTTCCTTCACAATAAGTTCCCATACTTTAAAACTACCTGATACCACGACCAAGATAAGATCCCATGTGAACGGGAACTACAATAAGAAGAAACGTTTGCAGCAACAACACATCGCTGGCGGAGAACATCGAGAAACGACTGTTACACATAACGTCTCAACGTGGTGCAGAATCACATCATCAGCGCTTCATCACCAACAGAACGCTATTACAAAAGCCAAAGTGCTGACCAGTCGACCACAAAAGCAGTCTCGAACTCTTTCTTCTAGTATATAAGACAATTAAATAATAATTAGCCTAATTCCAAATTACGTAAAGCATTAAACTGGTTAACATTTAGAAGAACACATACAACACAGTTTTATGCTGGTTGCCAGCTCGGTGACTAGGTAATAGAATTTTATCAGCATAAAATCAGATTAAAGATTTGAAGTCTGATTGAATTATAAGAAACGGTCACATTAAGATGCTTTATTCAATTAAAAATATCTCAACCACCGGAAATTAAGCTGACCGGGATTACTCAGCCCACCAAGCTCCATTATTGTCTGCCTTTAATCTCTCTCGTTCCGAAATTTACTTCAAATCACTCATGCCCCGTCCTTATGACATACCTACGCAACATCACCATGCAGTGAAATAACAATACATTCCTAAACTCAGAAAACAATGAACTGTTGCATTTATGCGAATTAATCTTATAATACAAAACTGCATACAACGTTGTCATTTTTATTTGAGATCTTTTATTACACATTTTACTCCCACCTTTCTTTACAAATGTTTAGAGCTTAACTTACAAGAAGTTACACATTATTTTATACTCACTTCTGTGGGTGCAGCGTCTTTGCCTCACGCTCAAGAGGTCCCACGTTCGAATCACTGTCAGAGGGAATTATCCGGATAAGACTTTTTCTGGGTTTTTCCCTTATCCTGAAATACTAGTTTCGGATAACTGTAGGCTCTACGGGCCCTGGGCAATTTGAGCATAATTCCACTCATTTCAATTATCCTCCGATGTGACTTAATGTTGGAGAACGTAAATTAAGAAAAAAAGATATTATTTTACAAATTTTTGAAGAGGTATATATGTAAAATTATTGCAGTGAAGGTGATAGCTAAGAAACTTGTCAACTTTTGCTTTAAAAAGTTTATTTTTCTAAACTTGTTTAGTTTTAATCGCCGAAACAGTTTCCAAACCGTGTATATGGTTGATGATGCAATTTTTGTTTTATTTAAAGCCTTGTACGTGAACTTTCTGTCACTATATATCATTTTAATATTTATTTTTTGTATCCATTGATATTTTAAGGTGGATATGTTTGATCTCTGATACACAGTGGAATTTTTTCACGACAACTGCGTGCGAAATACTAACTCATTAGTAAGTAATATGTTGATGAACATTTTACTGGTTACTAAGAGAAACAAATAATTTTCAGCACCAGTTCAAACCCCGTATGAAGAAGTGTATGGAAGACGCAAACTGTACCATTTTAAGACTCATTATAGAGAAGGCTTGAAGTGTGGGATGGAAAAATGACATTAAATCGATATAACGTTTTAGGAAAGTTTATAACAAAATCGCTTGGAGAACATATTTTCCTTCTTAAAAGCTATAAGAAAATATTCCTATTTTATTATTGTTTGAATTTCTACCAACTCACTCCTAAATAATTCTACTCTTCTTGTGTTATAATATAGCTGTCAAAGACACTAATAAACATATGTTTTATTGTACAATCTAAATACTTAAATTGTTATACTTCCTCTACAGAGGCTTAAATGCTATTTAGCAGTCGAAAGGTCAGTGAGAGAAATGACTACGATTTTCTTACTTAGAAATTTCTTTAGCGGCAAGTTTCAATTTCTTGAGTGATTAAAAGATTAGCACTTATTATGCACTGAGAGACACTTAGCACGCACAGTGAGAGGTGAATCTACCTTCCTCCTATCTCCCTGAACGTAAACAATGTATAGCCCGCGGTCATCCGGTTTTCTTTTACCCATTTTTCTCATTCTCTATGAGCGCATAATCGTTCATGTTTGAATTTTAATATTCTATCGTGTACTGGGTGCTTTAATGTTGACCTAGGAAGTGAAATATCCGAAGCTCAAAAATATATTTTGGTGTTCATATATTGTGAAGGAAAAGGGAGGATCAACTATGATGCGTACTGTTTGGTCCATCATTTGTAAAGAATGGTACAAATTAATATTGCCTGTTATTTATTGCGCTGCTTTAATATTCTTAGTTATAGAGTTAATTCACTGCAAAATCGGAACGATCATTTTGGGACATTAATATGTCATCTAGAGGAATTGTTTTGAATTAAAGAAAATGTGTTTCGAATAGAGTTCAAACTAATGATTGCATAACATCTATGTATTATCCATTAGAATCCCAATCAAATTTCGTCTGAAGGACAATTTTAATTTCTACAGCAGAGTTGAGCCTACCTCTAAGATGTGGGGAGAGTGTGTCTGTCTGACACTCAAGAGGTCGAGAGTAAGAATCCCGGTTAAGCTAATTTTAGGGGCTTTAAGATTATCTTGCGAAGACGATCGTAGGGTAACTCAAAGCTCATTTTTTCATTTCGTTCATTCACACCCTACTACTAGGGGTTATGCCCACCCAGGGCTGCTTCAGGGCTTATTTCACCCTCTTCAGCCAAAATGTATTTATTTTTTGAGTGAGGGAGAGGCTTTTTTATGTGGTGGCGGGCTCTTTTTGGTGAGGGATTAATTTATTTATTTGTTATTTATTTATTCTGTTACATTAATATGTTGTGATAGAGATAGAGATGGAGGTAGAGCTTTAAGCTGGATTTGTAGTCATTCTGAGAAGTAGGTCTAGATGTTCTTGTATTCGTCCTTGCTCATCTTCGATGTTTTCTTCATATTCTTTGATGATGGTAAGTAGAGGTGGGTCACTTAGGATGGTTCTTTTATGCAGGTGTACTGGTCTGAATTACTTTGCGTTTTCAATGAATCGTCTATGTGGTCGGTCCTTAGCATTTTGCATATATTTGTAAGTGTATTGTTTGATTTCGTCTGTTATGGGTATAGTTTTAGATATTTCGAGATTTAAATATTTTTTGACCAATGTGGTAGTTTTAATGATATTCTTAAGCATCTTCTTTCAAAATATGCAATTCTTTTTTTCACTGTTTGAGTTGTGATTGGCCATAGTTCTATTGCAGCATATGTAAATATTGACCTTACTATTGTTTTGTATAGTTGTATGAGGGTTTTTGTTGTTAGTCCTTCTTTCCCTGTTCTCTATAGGAGTTTTAGGCATGTAGTTGTGACTTTTGCAGTTTGTAGTTATTTGATATTGTGTGTTTTGGTGCTTAATTTTTTTCGTTAATGTCACTCCTAGGTAAGTAATTTCATTTTGGGCTTTTATCATATGTCTTTTATACTTTATAACAGAATTTTTATGTTTCTCTTTGTTTTGTCTGTGGAAAATTATGTATTGGGTTTTTTCAGAGTTTATAGAGATTCTTCATTTGTTTGCCCAGTTATTAAACGTTTGGAGCTGCTCTTCTAGTTTAAATTTTGCATCTTTCAATGCTTTGGAGCGCCAATATGCTGTGTCATTCACGTCCTATATTACTTACTCCGGTTAAAGGATGTTAGAACTAAGATAAAAGAAATGTACTACATTAATAAGAATAAAGTAAACAGTTTCTATTATGTAATTGCATTTAATTAAGTCTATTCACTTCGTTATACTATCAGACAATGTGCCGAATGTTGTATTATACGTTATACTTAGATTAATTGCCTTCAGCCAGAGAGTGTAAACTCCTGTGAAGAAGGACTAGTTCAATAGCTTAATTTCTAAGATCGTTAATGCATTGTGGAGAGCAGAGTATCTAGTCTACAAAGCATAAGCTACTAAACGCACTATTCCTGAAAAAAAGACAATAAAACGTGCCCCTTAAACAGAGGGCCTCCATTAAACCGTCACAGAATTACAAATAAGTATTTTTAATCTAATCCTCGAAGATCACCTTTAATGCCTTTTTAATCAACGTCTTGGCAGAAATGCATATATTTCACGATAGAGCACCCTTCCTCGATTATTTCTTACTTTTAAATGGAAGCTGTCACGGAAGAAATACTGTTAAAAGAACTGAAGTCATAGCGGAAAGCAGCTATTCAACTTTAACAAAACTTCAGGAAAGTTATTAAAAGGAATGTCAGAAAAAAGGAGGAGTTTTGCAACGGATGACTTAGTTACAATGACTACATTTAGAATACAAATGCTTCAAGTCTAATGGACTACAAATTTTCTTTCTCCCGCCTTTCGGAATAGTGAGTGTGCAATCTTGCGAAAACTTTACTCTAGACTGCACCAGAAAATAAAATAGTATAATAATGCTTCACAAATGCAATAAAAGAAACTTCCAGTAAATAGTCCAGTATTTGATAAATAAGGAATAACATAATGCAGCTGGGAATATAATCTATAATTCTGGCTGTCAAATTAAAACAATAATGGGATGGATACATTATTGGGCTTATCGTTTCTGAAAATTGCTTATCACAGTTATTTTATACATAGGTTGATTGGAGACTAAACAAAACTAGTTTGCTCATAAGATATCAGCCCTCTAATCGGTTGTGCTAGAAGAAACAGTTCGAAAAAGGAAATTCCTTTTTAAATTAGATTATGTAATTGAAGGGGGTGGATCTAAAATTTCTAGAAACAAAGGTATGCTGAAATCTGTTCACTTATAAGGAGGGATCCAGTAGTGAGTAGGTCAAATCAGACACTGGCACATGCGGATTGCATAACCTAAAAAGGAATTACTTGTAGATTATGAGAATTTAAAGAAATTCGATTAAAGTAAATTTAAAGAAAATGGAATATATGTTCATAACAGTTTCAGATGCAAAAACAACTGAAGGACCTAGAAATAGGACAAAACATGTTTTAAGGTGTATCGTGATTTGAACATTTGGGGAACATAATTGACTATGAAGCTAAAATAAGTAGCACTATTCTTGATGAAATCAAAGAAGAGAATAATGCATAATTTGTAAATTTAAAGCAAATAAAAGTTGATAACGTGAACAACGAAAATGTGTATAAATAAAAGTTTAACTGGATCAATGGCTACATATGGAATTGAAACCTCAACTTTGCCCAAGGCAGATCAAGAAATGCTGAGGTAATTTGAAGTTGATGGACCTATTAAGGAACGGAACAACTGGGGAGTTAGATATGTTTTTGAAATTTATGAATTAATAAAAAAGGAAAGATATATTTAGCTTCATCAAGACAAGAATACTGCAATGTTTTGGTCATATATGTCGTATGGAAGAAGGTAGTGTCCTTTAGGCGTGCGATAGATGTAAGGATTTACTCTACACAGAGAAGAGGAAGGCTTGGGATAAGATGGTTCGATAGTGTCCTGAATGACCTACAGGCTTACGGTGACAAGGTGGAGTGAGAAAGTAAGACATAGGATAGAATGGAGGCTGGTTGTGAAGGAGGCAAAGGCTTATGCATGGTATAGCACCACGATGATGAAAAAATAGAGCAGGTAAGGATAAGGTTAGAGGAGGGTATTGTTAAGCAACATGCCGTTTCCGATGTACTTTAATCCATCCAAAAGCGGAAGAGAACATCCTTAGCACCCATTACTTAAAATAGACCAATTATAGTGAAACAAAATCCTATTTAAGTGTGAGCAGGCAACAAAGACACTCTGCCCAACCGTCGTAGAGGAGTCCAGGCCAGCTAAAGGATACTGATGTAAGCGACGATTGTTATTACGCATCTGGACCAGTTGTTTCGAAGCTACCGAGGTGAGACAGCGCATTTTCAAGTTTGAGTGCATTAATGCAGAAACAAATGCTGGTGCTAGGAGTCGCTCCGGTTCCCTCAGAGCGAGGGAGATGGAGCGACCTATTTAAAATTTAGTAAACGAAATGTAGAATAGTTAGAATTTTACCTGTTAGAATATAAGGATCTTCAACAGGGGTGAGGTCAAATTAATGTTACTAAAATCACAATTACAACTATTCATAAAAATATAAATTAACTGTAAAAGTAGATATGTCTTAATGCATTTCGGTGTTCATATCATGTTTTGATTTTCATACTTTATCCTTGTCTAAAATATAGCATTTTAAATGCAAACATCCCGCCTCGGTAGCTTAGATGGTAGCATGTCTTCCTCACATTCAAGAGGCCCCGAGTTCGAATTTCGGTCAGGGTGAATTATCTGGTTAAGGTTTTTGCCGGGGTTTTCCCTTATCCTGAAAGACGAATGTCGGGTAACTCTAAGCTCTATGGACCCCGGACGCATTGATCATCATTTCCCCCATTTCATTCATCGTCCGATATGACTAAATATTGGAGGACGTAAATAACACAACAAAAACAAAATGTATTTTAGATAAAAAGATAATGTTACAATTCAGTGTTCACAGAGATCGCAAGTAATCTATAAGCGGCATTGGATTTCTGCAATACTACGCTGACAAATATACGTCATTAAATCTTCTTCTGAATCCGCAATTCTTCCAGAAAATGCAAATGAAGAGTTGAGTGACAGGCCAATTCTATAAAAATAAGCATGTTGTATAGGCACCATGGGGCCTCCTCACTTGACGCCAGCATGGAGGATAGGCAGCAGTGAAGGTGATTCATCGAGGATCAGCGCAAAGCTTGGCGAGCCGAATATGGTTTCCCTCACGTCAAGGAGAAATAGAAGTTAATAACGTGGTGGAGTAAAGATGTTACTTTTACAGTCTTAACTAAGGCAACTAAATAGCATTTGTCTGCTCTGCTTTGAGTTACCTATAAAAGATTTGACGACTTTAGATTGTTTACATCTCTGGTCTGAATTACATAGCTCACCTTCCGGGAATAAACAATACACTTTACTGCAGAGTTTTTACTGTATTAAATCATCTGCTTTCAATTATATATCCAGGAACTTTCTGTAGGATAAAACTTTTGCACTAAATCATAAAATAATCTGCAAGTATAACTGTAAGTCCTATGTACGATAGGCCATTTTTTGAAGTTATGACCTTAAAACACTATTTCCAGCAGATATTTAGTATATTTAGTATATTGGGTCCTTGGCCTACATCCCTCTAAAGGCTTACAATATATTATCGAGTTACAGTCTTGCGTGATTGCGGCTGAGATTTCATTACGGAGGGATTTTGGTAAGTAGGCCGCCATGCTGGGACCTTTATTCCTATGCCCCAAGTGGGGGCACCTTCGGGAGGAAGGATGAGGCGAAGGAGACAGAGAGCGGCCGACCCAAGAAGCCACGACAGTACAGAGGGCAGGGTCCCTATAGTTTACTTGGATAGAGACTTCCCCGACAGGCCAGGACAACAGACACGCTCCCCTGCAGTGGAACGGCAACGGGACCAGTAGCCGAGCCCTAATGGTCCCAGGAAGACCATCAGAGCCCTAAAGGTCCCTGGCTGGCGGTCCCGAAATGATCCCAGCAGAGGAACTGAGGTCGGCAACCGACCTACCGGAAGAGGAAGTAGTTTTCCTCAGAGCATATCATCCTGCCATGCACCGCCGAGACACCCGCCGACACTTCTACCCTGAAAGAGAGTGATATGAAATGATAATGGAGATGAAATGGAGGGACAGGAAATGCAGGGGTTGTAGTTCATCCTACCCAGCATTCACCTAGCGACCCGGGAAAACCCCTAAAATACCCATGGGTGAGGTAGGTTGGCCACGGGAATCGAACCCGGTCCTCCCGAATGCGGGCCACAGACTAAACCGCCTGAGCCATCTCGCTCGCTGTTTTGCCTCATACTGAATAAACTATATGTTCTTATTCATTTGTAAAACATTTTCTACTATCGCAAACTTCAAATATTATATGCCACTAAAAATATCCGGACAAGCCCTGAACCCAGTAACTTCATTTAGCACACGAGACGAATCCACAAATTTTAAAGCAATACGAAAGCTATCAGGCCAATTCACTTTGCTATAGAGTCCATCGGATATCAAAAGACTTATTCAGTGAGATAGGCAAATGCCAATGGCCGCTGATAATTTTCGCAGTATATTAGAATCTAATCGATCAAGACCGCTCTCTCTCTCTCTCTCTCTCTCTCTCTCTCTCTCTCTCTCTCTCTCTCTCTCTCTCTCTCTCTCTCTAAATGAGATGTTTCGGTTCTCATAATTGGCAAATGGGGAGGTGCACTAAGCTGGCCTGGAACGTTTCCTTTTCCAATTATAATTTCAATTCATGTATTGTATCATCAGTGTCCAATATTATGTGATTCAAATGGGAAAAGTTCCCGCCTGCAGCGAATCAGATGCGTTAGCGCCTTCAGCGTTGCCACCTCGTTACCGCCACTATTTTTATATTTGCGTCTCTCTCTCGCACAACTTGCGAGTCTTTTGGCGCTAGACGTAAGGGAACCTAAACTGAATTTTCCAAAGTTTTATAACAATGCAGTTCTTGAAATCACAGTTGTAACATGAATATTCGTTTATTACGTACATGATTTAAATATTTATTTTCAAATTATAGTTTATGAATAACCTATTTTTCTAATCCAACTAAAATACCAGCGGCGCATCCATATAGCTGTGAATGCTATTTATTTTAAGAAATAATTCGTCATTGTCATTGTCTTCATCGTCTGAGTACTGCAAATTTATAATGATAGGTTCCAAAATCTCATTACGTGCTATTTCTTTCCAAAAGTCGTCTTCTTGTAGTTTATCTGTCTCACGCAGTTTTCCCAGCCTTGTCTTCTTTGCCAATTTCTTCGTGTCGTTCAACGTCAGTCAGTTTAAAAATATTATTTCTGTTTGCAACATAATTTGAGCTCGTATTAACTCAATTGCAATGTTCTAGTAGTAGTACGGGGGAAGGTGGATCGTGTCTCATTGATCCAGCTGATACAATTTTTCATGCTTTTTAAACGGAAGAATAACTGAATAATACTACCTTTAACTCTCTAGAGTAAATAGAGATTACGAACCATTCATAAACAAAGATATAATGAACGGGCTGTGTGACCAAATAGGTTCTGCCAGACCAGTAGGAAGAGTGTTGTTTCCTCTCATCGAATTTAACAAACACCTTGGCTTTTATCACGTCTTGTCAAATGTTTACGTTTCAGTTCTGAGTAATTTCAAATATACATTCACTCATATTAGTCGAAAGAGTGTTGAGGCTATTGATCTTCAGGTGACCAGTGATAACTTCAGTGATAACCTTCAGGCGATCGTCTCTTATCGGGTCTTAGCTGGTCGACTAAAAGAGTGAAATATTAGTAAGTTGATTTACAGTAAGTTACGAAACATGTGCGATAAGCTGAGGTAAACATCTCTGAGTTGCAAATGTTTTCCGATACGCTTTCTCGCTTTGCCAACCAATAATGATATTCATTACAGTTTGCAATGCATTGTTATAATACAATAGTACTTTATTCGTATTAGGAAAACTATTTGAGCTAAACATATGGAGGTTTTACGGTTATGTACAATATATGTGCAATACGACAACACTGCAGGACTCCGATTGGTTGCTCACCTAGTAACGCTTAAGGACATCGTCCCATTTGAAATATATAATAGCTATATTGTTACATGTAGTAACAATGAGAGTTAAACACAATTAAACAAAACAAAAAGAAGCTATCCAATCTTAGTATCACGAGAGCTTGACAAGAAATGATTTGATTTCTATTTGACACTCTACACTTAACCCCGCATAGCTGGAGCGGTTGCAAAGGACCGTAGAACAACGAGGCACTAAATTCCTCTCGATGTGTTGTTTCAGGGAGAGTGTGGTTTTGGAGAATGCATGCTGAGGGAAATGTACCAATATCTGCAGTGCCTTGCAGAACACAGAATTTAGTCTTATGAAAAGAGCTGGGATACCGTCAGAGAGAAACGGTTTATATGAAAGTGACAAAGAATCCGTTCATATGACACGTTGTGTTATCAGTAAATAATAATTGTTTAATATTATCTAAGCCATTACATGAACACGGAGGAACACAAATGTGTTTTCTTATTGCAGGCCTCGTGGGTTGCATTCCTTCCATCACTTCCATCACCCAATCACAAGAATTCTACAAGAAAAAAGGTCATCATAAAGACTAAATATCGGTCACTTTTGTTAGAGATATTATCTTATAAGGACTTGTGGCCTCAACTTCAGCTTTTATACCAATTAGTGAATTCGTTTTGGTCCTTAGACAGAATAAAATACACAATAATAATAACACATGAAGAGAAACTACCTGATCGAGAGTAAATATTAAATTTTCCTTCAGAAAAAAATTATATCAGCTACTTCAGATTCATTGCGTGAGTGTAATTACATATGCTACATCATCAAAGCAAATTTTCGCCTTTCTTAACTAGCCGAAATGTATTAATAATACAATTCATTTAAATAACAGAATTTCATGGAAGTTATCTATTAAAACATGTGATACTGAAGGCTTGCTTGTTTCTTGTGCAAACAGCAATAATACTTGACATAAAGTACAAGTCCTTTTTTTTTAAGTTACGTCCTCTAACGTTGTTATATCAGACGGTGAATAAAATGGGTGAAATGATGCTCAAATGCGTCCGGGGTCCATGGAGCTACCAGACATTCCTCTTTAAGGATAAGGGAAACCCCCGAAAAAACCTTATTCAGATAATTCACCCTGACCGAGATTCGAACTCGAGACCTCTTGAACGTGAGGCAGACACGCTACCATCTACGCTACCGAGACGGGCATATATAAAGTCCAAATTTCACTAAGATTTCATCACAGTGTTTGGTATAATATTTAATAATCACAGAGTTCTTGATATCTGTTATTCTCATTTTCTTTAGAAATAAAACAAAAATAAATCAGTTGCATTTTTAAAGAAATAAATGTCAACTGTAAAGGAACTACGTATTTATTCAATAAACAAGTTTATAGTTCATATTTGATTCACAAAAGCTCAGTCATTGATGTTCCACAGCACCCTATAGCTCATATTTCGTATTTTTACCAACGCATATGAAAGTCATATAACAAAGCTAACTCATTCTCTTGTGAAACAGCTTCCTCCAATAGTAGTAAAAATATTCAAACTTGTTGATGCATTTTGTTCGTGCTCAAATAAGTATTTTTCTAAGAAAGGATGTTTTTCTAGGAAAGCAAAATAGCTATTAATACTATTTGATCTTAGAGGTTATAAGTAAAATATATGCAATTATCTAGTTCATATTTCTGAGTATATGAACAACATAAAAAGGAAAACCTTTATTAATAAATTAAAACATTCACGAAATACCTAGGGACTGTGATTCATGGTGATAAATACTAAGAAGGTATTTGTGAGCTGGACCGCTGCATTTAAAGACTTTTTTTTATCAAAACATAAGGAATAAATTTAAATCTTACCTCAAAAGAATTATTCGATAATTTCATAATAATTCTTAACTGGCAGCACTAATAAATATTTAGCGTATTGGACAAAAGCACCGCTTAATAATCAGAATAACCCCCTCGAGGTCATTAAGCGCTACGGACTGCCGATAATCGAACAAGCTGTGAGACAGATTTTAGAATTACACGCTCCTTTATCAATGCAAGTCCCATCCACTTTGAATACCTCACCAAAGATTCTACATATAACACGTGGCCAAATCTTAATTTGTTATTCGCTTTTGAATATATATATGTTTACTCTGTGACATGCTAAATTCTAAGCATTTCTTGTTTTAAGAACTGGCATACGTGAATATCAGATGACACCGATTTCTGAACGTCCTGAACTCGTATCGAAAATTGAGCTAATATAAGTCATGTTGGCTGATTTCGTCGGAAACCTAATTTCCCTTCTTAGTACAAAACTTCGCATTAAACTTATTGACTGTCAGACTTATAGCGCATACTTATTACATTATGAATATAATTTAATATACCTATGGGCATTATTTAAGTAATTACTTATTTACCTCGCTCTCATTTCTTTATATAATTATTATTAATCTTACCGTCAATAATTAGGGTATCGAGTTTAAGGAAATCATTTTATCAGGTATTTCCTTGTAGGTATAATAGTAATAGAGGCTTAAGTGGTAGTCTAAGTTTTCATAGCAATGTGATGGTTTTGAAATTTTCTTCTGTTTACACGAAAAAGGCGAGGAAAAATAATTATTTTTCATTTGAGAAAATTAAAAAGAGCTGGAAAATTCAAACCAAGAACAAGGAGTATTTAGTTAATGGTTAACTCTGGAAAAACTGTATTTAAAAAAAGATTGGCTTAATACATCTGTATTTTTGGTGTAGTAAAATGTTGCCAATATCTCACGATATACCAGTTAGACAAACGTCATCCGTAATAAATAGTAGCTATTTTCGTGGTAATTTCCAGAAAAGTCAAGATATACACTTCATTTGTGAGAAAATATATTAAACATTTATGGAGTTTTGATTAATATTATTAAGAATCACTTTTGAGAAAACTAAAATGTTTGAAACATTTTCAACTGTAGTTTGGGGTAAAGGACTTTCTTGCACACCTTCGTTTCACATACTTGAAAGATGGAGAACTTAAATATAAAGTTTGCTAGGTAAATAATTTTTATTTTTGTGCAATGTTGTTCACACACAAACACACACGCATAGAAACAAACGGGCACTGCGCACATACACTGAACCTTTCCTTAAATTGTTTATTCAGTGGATCTCAAACCTGTACTTCCAATTAAATCTCTTGTCGAATTTTGGAGTAGAATTCAATACGTTTTCTAAACTACTGTGTATGTGGTAGAGAAAGAAAAATGTATTCAACAGCAAGACATTTTAATTCATTTTAGTTAGTAACTATGGAGGAGACAATGTATTTATGACCAATGTTGTGTTTAAAACTACTGCAATGAACTTGTTGGTTTCACTTCTCCGAGAAGATAAGTTACGTGATTTGTTAACTTTCATATAAAACACATGCAAATTATCACGTTGGAAGGCTGCTCGAAAAGCAATTAAACTGAGTGCATACATAAAGGCAAACTGTAATGTGGTACACAAGTATAGACAGGCTTTATTAAATTTGGTTTTAATTCTCTGTGCACAACAACACTACCATTTGTAGGTTAGTTCGCAGAACTAATAGATTCCTCCCTATAAAACTGCAAAATGTTAAGATGAAATGGGGCTTTACTCTCTTGGGTCCACCGGCTTTATTTTCCTTCCGAAGAAAGCCATGCTAAGTACTCCTACGTCTCAAATAATTCCATCGCCCTTCATCAGATTTGAAACAGCAAACCTGAGGCAGGCCTGTTACCCCTGTACTATGGAGGACGATATTACTTTATATGAAATGGTATGCAATGCAAATGTGGAATAACAAAAGTACATCCCATGCCAAATATGAAGTTTAACTGCGAGTTTCCGTGAATATTTATATTACATTTATTTACATCTTTATTAAAACCTAGCCTCTGACACCCACAGCCATCCGTAAGTGCGTGTTGAATACCATGCATTTTGTGAACGAAATCGTCATTTATTGGTAGTAATCGCTAATTTTCAGGGGATTAGAGACATCCCTGATGTACAAGAATATACCTTATACAAGAATATACAACATCAGGACCATTTACATGCCACATCCAAAGATTAAACATCTGTTAAGACCAGTGAAAGACAAACTGGACTTCCAAGTTCCGGGAGTGTACCGCATTCCCTGTGCATGTGGGACATCGTATATAGGACAAACCGGAAGGACCATCGCTACCAGAATAATCGAACATGAACGGAGCATTCGTTTAATGCAACCTGAGAAGTCTGGGCTGGCAGAGCATTGTTTTGATAACGACATAGAGCCAAATTTTGGAAGACGACCATCTTGGCAAAATGCAACAGTTACTGGGAGCGGAGACTTAAAGAGGCTTTGGCGATTTCCTCTGAAAGGAGCACGCTTAATCGTGATGCTGGATTTTGAGTTCAGCTCCTCTTGGAGACCGGCCTTAAAAATGGAAATCTGTCGATTTAAGAAGCAAAAATCAATACAGCTTGATAATCAAGTTAAGCAGTTACGTTTCTTTGACACAATTTTCTATACTCAAGCCATCTCCTGATCTTCCATTTAATTTACTGAAAACAGTCTTTTTTGTTCAGTAATGCGAATTTTGATAGTTTTTTGTCTTTGTTTATGTTGGTGTTATATCCAGTGTTTCATTTGTGGTTATAACATTTAATAAATATGCTGATGATGGGAGAGATGTACACTCCCGAAACGTCGATATCTAATCGTCTTTTCACCTGGCTTGTTGCCCGAGAAGATATTGGGCGTAGAATTCCACGTATTCTACAAAGTATTTCCTATGTTGATAGGGCAAGCTATCTACGATAAGTAACAGCCATTGCTTAAGCCCGCGGATATGCAAGTAGAGAGAATAAGTGTTAACTACGAAATTAAATTCCACAAAAGGTTATGCTTAGTGACTATAAATTCGACCTTATAATTGGTCATGCCTAGCTTTATACTCCATTATGTTAGCTTATATGATCTTTTTTATGTAACTGTATTTCTTAAAGTAAGTCATCTTTCAATATAACGAAAACACGCTTCGTTCAACTGCATTAAATTAAATTCAATGTTCAACTTTCCGATACAGTTTCAATAAAGAATTCACCGGTTAGAAAAATGGTTTCACTTAGATGAAATTCAAAAATAACTGTCTATGAAAGCACTTTATTTATTAAATGCGGGGAAAGGAAGGTGAATTATAGTTGAAGTTGAAGAGATGGTTGGCGAATCATAAAGGGAGCGGTGGTTTTGGGAAACGTTCATGTTTTGCATTAAGAGATTTTCCAAGGCTTTATTGTTTTGTTTTTGTAATTTACGTCCTCCAACGATAAGTCATATCGGACGATGAGTGGAATTGATGTAATGATGCTCAAATGAGTCCAGGGTCCATAGAGCTTAGAGTTACCCGACATTCGTCTTTCAGGATAAGGGAAAACCCTGGAAAAAACCTTATCCGGATAACTCACTCTGACCGAGATTCGAACTCGGGACCTCTTGAACGTGAGGCAGACACTACCACCTACGCTACCGAGACGGGCCCAGGGCTTTATTTTAGTACATGGGTAATTCTGGTTGTCTCTTGAATTTTCAACATCCCTCATCTTTAATAACTGTTAACAAAATACTCCAGCGAGTTGTAACATCTATTAGCATATACCCATTTCATTTGTGATCTATTAGTTCTTTGCAACAACAACAAAAACAACAAAACTTTCTCAACTTCGCTTTCGTCTTTCTTCTGCAGCTTGCTAAATAACTAATTATTGTAGTTTTAAAAAAATTTATTTTACTACTACTATTCCAGAATAAGTAATTCAGCCCGCCTCGGTAGCGTGGTGGTAGCAGGTCTGCTTCACGTTCAAGAGGTCCCGAGCTCGAATCTCGGTCAGGGTGAGTTACCTGGATAAGGTTTTATCCGGGGGTTTCCCTAATCCTGAAAGACTAATGTCGGGTAACTCTAAGCTCTATGGACCCCGGGCTCATTTGAGCATCATTTCATCCATTCCATTCATCGTCCGATATGACTTGACGTTGGAGGACGTAAATTACAAAACAAAACAAACAAAAAAAAAAAGTAATTCCATACTGACTCCGGAAACATCACTTAGAGGTAGAGAGAGTAGTGGTAGAGGTACACTTCTCTTCAAGCGACGCAGCGAACAGAGCTGCACAAATGGAACATTAGTTGGATATAGACCACCATGAAGTTTAGTAAGGAAGCACGGTTTTTACGTCTCCCAAAACTCCTTACAAGCAGAGCTCAGCGGTAAGCTAAGACATCTTTGCAACTTACCAAAGAAACCCAAGAGAACATGACACATTTCATGAAAAAGGTGTTGAAAACTTGTGAAACTAATGAGGACAAATGCAGCTAACGAACTGAACTTCTGAAACGACGCTGGAAGCTCCAGATGTAGACGTAAAGGTGAGGAAACGTCGATGAAAGGGCTCAGAAGAGCATATAGCCTGGTAAACAAGTTCTTGCGAAAGCAAATCAAACCGAATGTGATACTTCTAACATTTACCAAGCCAAGCTCAGAGGTCACTTCGTGTGTAAACTGACAATGACTGCCAAACGTCACAGTCGATTCATGATTCATTTATAAAATGCAAAGGAATTATCTGCTTTGCAGTAATGCGAAGTATAACACTATCCCTCCACTGTCTTTTTTTTCCCTACATATTATCTAATTTAAGAAGTGGAAGATTTACATTTCACCGAAATTTTCGATACTAGAGATCGCCGAAAATTGACGGTTTGTAGCTCCCTGATTAGATAAAACAGAATTTTTAAAGAACAATATCTATGAGAGCATTTTCACAAACGCGCGGGTGTTTATGGGAACATGTTGTCCTTCAGGGTACAACACACCTCAAAATCGAAAATTTCCTTAAACATCAATGTTTCTAAAGATGCAATACAAGGTTTTCAAAATGATCTTAACAATCATAACTATCCTTTTATTTTTATTTTTTTTTTTCAAAAATTTTCCTAATAACATTGATTAAAATACTAAATATTTAACACATCTGAATTTTCTAGGAATGGTTTGCGAAATCTGAGCTACTTTTGAGTGACATTTATGCAACTGGTAAACCGTAAGAGATAGACAAAAATTCTTCCTTAACTGCCCTCTTATGCCACTACGTTTCTCTGAACCTTTATGCGGTTTGAAATACGGAATCTGTGGATCAGCCCGCCTCGGTAGCGTAGATGGTAGCGTGTCTGCCTCACGTTCAAGAGGTCGCAAGTTCGAATCTCGGACAGGGTGAGTTACCTGGATAAGGCCTTTTCCGGAGTTTTCCCTTATCCTTAAAGACGAATGTCGGGTAACTCTAAGCTCCATGTACCCTGGACACATTTGAGCATCATTTCACACATTTCATTCACCATCCGATATGACTTAACGTTGGAGGATGCAAAATTACAAAAAATGTAAGTGTGAAAGAGAGAATCCAGGATGGGTGATCAGCCCGATACTGGTATGAGAGTGAGGGAAATGGATGACAGAATGAGGACGAGATGACATTAAAGAAAGAATGATGGAGCAATTGGTAGAATGCTGGCGGGAGAAATTGGAGGACCCGAGAAAACCAGCCCCAGCGCCGTGTGGTCCACCACAAATCTCACTTTGCGGTCGTATGGGATCGAACCCGGCCCACCTTGGTGAGAGACAAGTGGTCTAACCACTCAGCCATGGCGCGGCCGATAGACAAAATCTTACTTCATAACAATGTAGATCTGCTTAAAACCACATTTTATGTCAAATAAACATTTTGTGACATACGTCATTTCTAGATATTATTTCTAATTGGTTTAAATTGGTTCAATGTGGAACCATATTTCTTCCAAGAAGATACTAATGGAATAGGCGAGACTGTTGCAATAAACGAGGAGCGTTAATGCGGTATGTTACACAACTTCGTCATGCCTAGACTGAGGAATCACAATATGGAAAACATAACCCCCTTGCAAGATGGAGTTTCACCCCACATCTATACTCCTGCAAAACAACTGACTACGCAGATGTTTGGCGATCGTGTCATTTGCCTACCAGTTGGCTTCCGCGATCTCCATTCTCAATCCGGCCGACATTTGGTTATTGGGTTACTCTAAATAGCGGGGTTTCCTGGCATATCCAACACCTTATTGAAATTGAAAGATAAAATCTCGCAAGAACTTACCCATTTCCCCAGAATTACCTGCAAAATGATATGCGTGCCATTACAGACAGAATGCTATAGCTTGTACGTTGAATAAGAGAATGGCAGACATCATTCCAAAGTTTTGTAAACCACATTGTTAATGATCACATGAACTTTGTTATGGGTGTTTGATATCCTGACGCTCACAGAAGTAGTGTAACTGGTAAAGACCCGATTTCCTTTTAAATGGGCACACACGTACTCGTAGGTAGATTTCCGATCGATTAAAACATGGTAAAAGTTATTCAGCTAGCTTTTCCGTTTTTCGACAGAAGTGGTGATTCGAAATTGTATCTTCTTATGTTGCTCTTTTTTTTTTTAATTTAGGTTCTCTAACGATAAGTCACATGGCACGATGAATTAAATGGGTGAAATGATGCTCAAATAAGTCCGGTGTCCACGAGCTTAGAGCTACCCGACATTCGTCTTTCAGGATAAGGGAAAACCTTATCCAGGTAACTCGCCCTAACCGAGATTCGAACTCGGGACCTCTTGAACGTGAGGCAGACACGCTACCATCTACGCTACTGTGGTGGGTTTATGTTGCTCTGGAAGGCATCTCGACTACCCACATGTATATTGGCTATATTCAAGGTTCTGTCATATTAGGATGAGAAATATTTTTGTAATATTTATCCATGTATGTTACATAGTTAGAACAACCATATCATTGAATTCATCAGTGGGTGTAAGCATTCGAAACGTATTGTTCTGGAGACAGAGTCTTGTAACACTGAATGCATTTTTACCCTCACTTTAACACATTTTTAACACGGAATATTGCTTCGAGGAAAGTCAGAAAGTCCACCCCTGTTTTTCAGTAATGTAAGCATAAATCAGCAGATATTTGAATGTACAGCTGGTGGTACATAACAGAATGCAAATTCATTAAAACAAAAAAACAATAACAGGTCTAGATGTAGTTTCTGCATTTGTTCCATTGCCAGTATTTTATTCCTGAATAGTACTTTGCCATTGCGCTATACTTTTATACCATCAAGAAATACATACGCTAAGGCTTGCTCGAGGTTGTTGTTTAAGGAATGATTTAGATATGTCCATTTTATTTCTTTGTAATTAAACAAGGCATTATCAATCAGTCCGTCTACTCCAAGAACCCAAAAAGAACACTGTGGCGTTTGTTACATCAGACATCCCATACCTAAGCTATAAATGTAAGTGTCGCACAGTTGCAGTACTTCCCTTGTTAGAAAAGCAAGTTTTGAAATGCCAAAATAAAAAATGTATAACGTGTACTAGACAAATGAAATCAATACCCTCACTATTTATACTCAAAACATGGTATTAAAACATGAATCGAGTAATAACACTAAAGAAAAGCAACGGGGAGAATGAAAAGACAGTAATGAAAAGCCAAATAAGGAAGCGTTATAAACCTAGGGGAAGGAGAAAGCAGTCGATCCAGAATCAGCTGGGAAGACGACTAAGGAGCAGTACAGTCCAAAACATTCAAACCCTGAAGCTGTTTTAGAACACCATAAGCCATAAACATCCTTGTTACACACGTATCTCCTGGTTTGGCCTCAGCTTTTTTACACTTGAGAATTAAAAACAATGGCGTGATAAGTCACCTGACTACAAGCTAGGCAGGATGGTGTAGCAAGTGATTACCGCAAAAGACTGACTTTTTTTTATCCGCTTTGCTGTACCCAGACTTGAGCGGGTGAATACTATTTGAGAGTGTCCTCTTATGTGAGAATATCACATATCACATTTTCTGTGATAGTCCATCCATTTTCAAACAATGGATATAGCGCTGTTGATAGTGGTGAGGGTGGTCGGTTTGTTGTTCCTGTTGTTTTTATGCTGGTTTAAGTTAATGATGCTGTCAGTTGAGGATCCAAATAGCGCCATCGTGTGTTGAAATTTCGTCCCATTGGAGTTTTTTTCCTGGCATGGGGTTGTCGTCTTTAAATACACTTAAAACCCTCATTTCTGAGCCTCGTCTGAAGCACTTTGAGATTAGTAGGCCAGTGTCTAACCACTGAGCCACCCAGAACGACAGAAAGCGGTGTGTACATGTGTGCTTAACATCCTCCAACCTAAGTCATTTACGACGATGAATGAAATGGGTGAAATGATGTTCAAATGAACCCAAAGTCCAAATAGCTTAAAGTTGCCTGATATTCATCTTTCAAAATAAGGTAAACCTTATCCAGATAAGTCACTCTAACCGAGATTCGAAATATTGGCCTTTTAAACACGCTACCACCTACACCACAAAGGCAGGCGACGGTGGTGGTGGTGATCATTGTTGTGATGCTGGTGGTGCTAGGACAATTGTGGTGGTGGAGCGTGGTCATAGTGATGATGATCGCGGGAATAGAACTCCTAATGATAACAGAATTATACCACCAAATTTTAGCAGAGAGTTCCACTGCAGCGTTTGTGCACAACTTACTGTGTTGCTGGCGTGAACCCTAATATTTCTGCACAGAATAAGCAAATTAAAATTGAGGTTCTGTAAATTTTCAGTAACTGTAGACAAACCCTTGCATAAAAAGTATAAGCAAATGTTTTTCATCGATAACATCTGCTAACATTTGTTGCTGATGCAGAGTATAGTTAACACTAAACTAATGTAGTAAGTAACTCAGCCCTAAAGACACCAGAAGAATGTAATTGGACCGTTGACCGAGACATTTTAACAAAAGTGACACAGTCCTTCCTAGGCACTTGTTGGTGCGATCCTCTAGGGAACCTGCCTTATAAAACATACACAGCACAACAATGATGTTTAGCCACCTGTTGTTATAGACGTGTTTTATTCATGGCACTCTCTCCCCACGTCCAAAGCGTACGCCTGTCAGGCTGCAGTTTCACTACCAACATTCAGTCAATTTACTGCTCAGTTATGTCCAGCTAGAGCTAAAAAGTCAGTCAGAGAGTCTGTCTCTCAACTCCAAGTTCTATCAGCAGTTTGAAAAACGACGAGCAGAAGTCGCAGCAAGTTCACCTTGGGTTTGATCCCCATTGTATGTGCTGTTTTCCGAGAATTTTTCTTTACAGCTGACCCATACGCACTCTATTAGCAGAAGCTGAAACTGACTTAATTATGTCACAATTTTGTTATTTCTATCCACCATCTTCTGGCGTTAAACCAGCTGCCCAAAAGAGAAAGAATGGTCCAATTACAGGAAGATTTGGAAGAATCCTACTGAAAGGTAGATCATATTATTCTATCTCCTGCTGCCATTTCATAATATTAGAACCAGAATGGGTAAGTTTACCGTTTTTAGTAACATTTATGTTTCTATTTAAGCCTTGTGGAAACACTCCTGCAGTTCCCTTACATCATCCATTCCTCCTGTTGGATGGATGCAATAGATTTTTATATGTGCAGAGTGTGACTGTTCTCCTCCAACCTCCTAGATGGCTACTTTTACCCTTAACCAACGACAAAACATTAGCCTTGTATGTTTGTACCAAAATATTGTCAGCAATAACTCACTTAAGTTAGGGCACAGACATAAGGACAAACAAAACCTAAGACATGTGAAGCAAATGAAAGTTCCACACGACTTTGATGACCAGATGCAAGTTGGTGTCCCTTAAATATATGATTTATAAGGAAAGAAATCCTATTAATTACAGAGAGCTTGAAATATGGTGCTATTAAAAATATAAGTTAACATTAAAACACTTGCAATGACATTATGTCTGGAAAGGTAAGGTCAGACTGAAAAATTCAATGCCAGGACTTGAACCATGGATTTTCTGGTAGCCATCCAACCGCTCTAACCCTTGAGCTACTATGGCCAACGTGCCGATATGACATTAAATTCTCCAACTGACTCGAGTTGTTTCCCGGCAAACCACTTAGGAATTCTCAAAAACACATGAGACAACTACCTTAATGGCGACTTACAACGTGTAAGTACTTTAAGGCCCAAACTTTCTAGTAAACCACCATTAGGTCAATTAATGGAAATTAATTGTTCTTTCACACTGGCCGTGTGTAGGCTAAAGTATGGAAAGACAGAGTCAGACTGAAAAATTCAATGCCATAGCCGGAACTTGAACCACGGATCTTCTGGTTGCCATACAGCCGCTCTAACCCTTGAGCTACTATGGCCAACGTGCCGACATGACATTAAATTCTCCAACTGACTCATGTTGGTCAGTCTGACTCTATCTTTCCATACTTCAGCCTACACAAGGCCAGTGTGAAAGAACAATTAATTTCCATTAATTGACCTAATAGTAGTTAACTATAAAGTCCGGGCCTTAAAGTACTTACATGTCGCCATTAAGGTAGTTGTCTGATGTGTTTATCAGAACTCCTAAGTGGTATAACGGTAAAAACACGAGTAAGTTGGAGAATTTAATGTCATGTCGGCACGTTGGCCATAGTAGCTCAAGGGTTAGAGCGGCTGGACGGCAACCAGAAGATCCGTGGTTTAAGTCCCGGCTATGGCATTGAATTTTTCAGTCTCACTCTGTCTTTCCATAATTTAGCCTACACATGGCCAGTGTAAAAGAACAGTTAATTTCCATCATTATGTCTATGCCTGAAATAGATCAATAGCTTCTAGCAAATAATATTTAATTTTCATCCTGTAACTGTATTCTCAAGATATTTAACACAGAAATCACGGTAAATAACAGTAAATAACACACATGTAGTTTTAACGTAAGCATTAAATTTATATTAAGTAATGGGTCAATAACAGATATGCAATTACTAATAAAGAATCTGATATGCAGTATTCACATGACTCTCTACTCGTTCTTCTACAGTTATATTGCCTAGTTCTAGGTAACCGAAATAAACCTATATAGCATATTTAGACATTTTCCTGTATGTATGAGAAGAATGCAGTGTACAAGTGGAATGCGGATCACTTGCAAACTTCGTTCGTTTTGGGTCCACAGAGAAAAATATCGGTGTGATGCATTAATTTTTTACACACTGTTTATTTTTATACAATTTACATACACTAATAAATTAAAGGGAGAGAAGGTGCTATAAGCACGTTCATTTCATTGTTCTTGCTTGTAAATCAATTTGATAATACCTCCATAACTGGAAATTGGTACTCTTGTTCGGTTTATTTTTCTATCTGCGTGATAACATTTTCAGATATATTTTCATTATTTCGTTGTAGGTAAGGTAGGAATAGAGAAAAGCGAATCTGTGGTTAAGTATTTAAACACCGGCGCACCATTTGCTGGGTTTAAAATTCCCCTTTTTTTCATCACATTGCGATAAAAACAAGAGGGGTAGGACTTAAGTCATTGGTCAATGACATCCGAAAACAATATCTTGGAAGTAGCTAATGCCACAAAAAGGTATCTGATTTTTTTACGTCCTCCAACGTTGTCATATCGGACGATGAATGGAATGGGTGAACTGATGCTCAAATGATCACAGGGTCCAAAAAGCTTAGGGTTACCCGACATTCGTCCTTCAGGAGAAGGGAAAACCCCGGTAAAAGCCTTATCCAGATAACTCGCCCTGACCAAGATTCGAACTCGGGGCCTCTTGAACGTGAGGCAGACACACTACCACCACGCTACCGAGGCGGGCGTATCTGAATTTTGTCTCTAATATTTCTACCTTGTTTGCTGACTCCTTTGGCTATTAGCTATCTCTTAACCAGTTACACAAAGATATGCAACACTGCTTTCGAATGGAGTGGACCTCACTGGCTATTCCCAGTAAACACGACGTACACATGTAAATATCTTAAGAGTTACAATTTGAGAAAAGCGTAAAAATTTCAAAATTTCAACCAGTAACAAAAAATATTTCGGAAATAGTAAACTCTACAAAGCAGTTCTGTGACATAAATAGTATGTTATAACCAGATCTACTCTTCTGTGTAGTAATAATTTATCTGTCTCTTATTAACTGGTACTAACCCATCCCTAATATTTTGATTTCACTATTAACATTTATAGATGGAATTTTAATTTTAGATTAACATTACGTAAAACACATTAATCGATTATGAGTTACATATATTTATTCAAGAAGCTTTAGTATAGATGCATTAAAACACTAAAAATAATGTAAAAATCAAAATGCCAAATTTCACGTTTTAAAGTACTAAATACTACCACCCCAAGCCCGCCTCGGTAGAGTAGCTGATAGCATGTTTGCCTCAAGTTCAAGAGGTCCCGAGTTCGAATCTCGGTCAGGGTGAGTTACCTAGATAAGGTTTTCCGGGGTTTTCCCTTATCCTTCAAGACGAATGTCGGGTAACTCTAACCTCCATGAACCCTGGATTCATTGAGCCTCATTTCACCCAATTCATTCACCGTCCGATATAACTTAACGTTGGGGCGGACGTAAATTAAAAAAAAACTACCACCCCAATTTATGAATGAAAAATGACCTAGCTAAGCAGCAAACGCAAAATGCTTGCAACTTATTGCGTTCACAAGATAAGTGAGGTCATTCATTGCGAAAGGATAGCTGAACACACTTCAACTATTTTCACAACAGCCTGGTTTAAATTAATTCACTTAGCTTGCATGCACCTAACCACAGTGTGGTTTTACCACTTTAAAGTATTTTCATTTCTTCTAATTTAAAGGTCATCAGTTACATGGATTTGGGTGGAGATGGACTATCTGATGACGGGTTGGTGAAGCTTAAACCAGTGCTAAGGTTGACAAATTTTAACTATAGGTTTTAAACGTATTCTTAACAGCACAAATATATTGCAAACAATGTTGAACAAACGACTAAGTTTAATTCACATAACTTTCTAGAAGATATTATTTTATTTTATACAGCTTCTTTTTTCTATATGAAAAAATGTTTTTCTTATAAAGTTTATTTATTTTTTTTTTTTTTTTTTTAACAACGTACCTCTACTAATCCTTATAATTTTGATGGTCCTTCTAAAAATAGTCTCCCTTGAATGCGTTGCACTTGTCCCAGCGTTTCTGCCAGTCTTCAAAGACATGCTGGAAACCATTTTTGAGAGATCCTTCAAAATCGCCTCCGCAGCCTTCACTACTGCTTCTGATGATGGATAATGCCTCCCACGAAGGCGTTTCTTCAAGTTAGGGAATAGAGAAAAGTCACATGTGGCTAAATTCGGACTATAAGGAGGGTGACGGATGCACTTCACGTTGATTTTTGCAAGATATTCAGCAACAACATTGGCAATATACGGCCGCCCATTATCGTGGTGCAGCATCCAGCCTGCTTCACGGAAATGTGCCTGATATGGACTTGCTATGTTTTCAGGACATCCCTGCAGTATTGTCCAGGTACTGATGTGTGTGCAGGTACAACATTCTGATAAAGCATTCCATGAATATCAAAGAAAGAGATAAGCAACCACTTTTGCTTTCTGAGGGGTTGGTGATGAAGGATATTTCCACACTGAGCTTTGCTGTTTGCTCTCAGGATCAAAATGATGTAGTCAAGTTTCATCAGCAGTGATTACATTTGAAAGAAACTCCGGATCTTCCTCTAACATCAACTTTAACAGCGTGTTACCTCCATTGCAGCGGTAGGCGATACTGAACATGTCTGAATTTGCCTGGTGCTCACAAGCGGGAACTAAGAGTACCAACAATGAAACTACTACGGCGTGTTTGTTTCACATTAAGCTGATAGAAGATAATACGATTGAATTTTAGTGCGAAAATTATCACCGTAAAAAATTATGGTCATTCTTTTTTGAAGAGCCCTCGTACGAACAATAGACTGTGGTTTACAAATGCAAAAAATCAAACCTCCCCTAATGAATAAGGCAAAATTAAATAAAATAAGCAACAAAGGGACAAAATGTTAATGTGCGGAGTTAGGAGTCCCTGTTGAGTTGAGTTGAGTCCAGAGGTTCTACTCCTATTAGACCTGAACCCGTAGGACCAAGACCCGGGCCTCTTTAAACCAGGGAGTATCCGAGCTGTCCCAAAGGTAACCCGGCGTCCTCCGTGGGGCTTTCAATAGGGGAAGACCTAGGTTACTAACAAGACCCCATCTGGTCCAAGGACACAAGACGGGATGGAAGTGGATTCGCCATTTACGCGCGCCAACACCAAAAGGTGAAGGCTACCGATGTAACCTCGGTGGGGCCGCCTGGCGATCTAGTATGCCTTCTACTAGCTCTGCAGGCTAGTACCCGGGAATATTAATGGCTTCCCTAAACACCGTCCGGAGACGTACCCGATCACCCACGGGTATCGAGAACCACTGCCTCCTCGAGACCAACCCAATCCGAACAACTCCCAGACGGAGGGGTTCGAATGTTTGGCCCGAGGTTCCTGTAGTAACGTCAGAGGTACCACGAGTGCTAAGGGTCCGCAGCGCCCGCACCAAAGAGGAGTCCCTGTTATAGTCTGAAAGTTTTTCATCTCGGCGCCAGAATGCGCCGCGCAGCCGCTACACCGCGGATTCCAGGTCTCGACGAAGGTCCCTGCCGCTCGAAAACAGTGACATCAACGCCGCCTCAACCTAAGTTTAGAGTGCGCAGCATCGGCACTATCTGTCTGACACCTGCATGCACTACTAACCTTGGAACATACCTGTGATAAGAAGGAAATGGATTGAAAGGGAACATGGAAATGAAATCACGATGTTGGAGTAAGCTCCGCAGATTCATCTATTGTAAGTGACAAGGGGAAACCAGGTCGGAGAACGCGATTGATGGGAATTAAAAAAGCGACCGCTTTCATGTGAGCCTTGCGCGTTATCGCGTCAGCTCCTGGGTCTTTGGTATTTGCTTTCATATAATAGATTGTGTAAACAAAAAGAGTGCTCCACTTCAGAATTGAGAAATACGAGGGCTGTTCAATAAAGAATGATCATAATTTTTTACGGTCATAATTTTTCGCACTAAAATTCAATCTTATTATATTCTGTTAGCTTAATGTGAAACAAACACGCCGTAGTAGTTTCATTGTTGGTACTCTTGGTTCCCGCCTGTGAGAACCAGCAAGTTCAGCCATGTTCAGTATCGCCTACCGCTGTATTGGAGGTAACAAGCAGTTAAAGTTATGTTAGAGGAAGATCAGGAGTTTATTTCAAACGTAATCACTGCTGATGAATCTTGGCTACATCATTTTGATCCTGAGAGCAAGCAGCAAATCTCAGTGTGGAAATCTCCTTCATCACCAACCCCCCAAAAAGCAAAAGTGATTGCTTCTGCTGGGAAAGTTATGGTCATCTCATTCTTTGATATTCATGGAATGGTTTATCAGCATGTTGTACCTGCACACACATCAGTAACTGGACAATACTACAGGGATGTCCTGAAAACATTGCAAGTCCATATCAGGCGTAAAAGACCACATTTCCATGAAGCAGGTTGGATGCTGCACCACGATTAATGCGCGGCCGCATATTGCCAATATTGTTGCTGAATATCTTGCAAAAATCAACGTGAAGTGCATCCCTCACCCTCCGGATTTAGCCCCATGTGACTTTTTTTCTATTCCCTAACTTGAAGAAATGCCTTCGTGGGAGGCATTATCCATCATCAGAAGCAGAGGTGAAGGCTGCGGAGGCGGTTTTGAAGGATCTCTCAAAAATGGTTTCCAGCATGTCTTTGAAGACTGGCAGAAACGCTGGGAAAAGTGCATCGCATTCAGAGGAGACTGTTTTGAGAAGGAGGATCTAAATTATGAGGTTGAGTAAAGTTACGTTGTCAAAAAAAATGTCATCATTCTTTATTGAACAGCCCTACATTCAATAAATAAATTATGCATATCCTGTCATCTTTTAAGCATATCAGATGCATGTATTGAAGCATGTTTTGATGGTGCAGCTCGCTTTATTGTACAGTTGCTCCATTCACAAGTTAATCCAACGTTCGTTCTCTCGCTTAGTCAGTCTAGCTTTACTCAGACCAGTTTATTCAAGTATAAAGTGAACAATCCAGAGCAGAAATGATTTAAAGTACGACCAGTGAAAACGATCCACCACTTTTATTGTTCTTACCTGTTTCCCCTAGGAGTACCCAGACTAGATATCGCGCACGTGGTCCTGATTAAGGTCTACATTGAGTCATCAAGGAAATGAAAATGCAGGGATAGGCATTCATAATCCAAGTGTATACCTTATAGTTATTTATAATTTAAGCACATTTGTTTTTATTAGTTTATTATAAAGTAAAATAAATGCAACATAAAACTCGAGCTCTAAATTCTCTTAAAATAAATTCTTGGGTTCTCATTACATTACTACTGCTGACCATGTATGGAAAACAAACGACAGTCCCTGAAAACAAAGTGTTAGTGTATTCTAGGTTATGGAACCTTACTTATAGCGTTAATGACACATGATGCAGATAAGATGTGAGAGCATGTTGTTATATTTAGATAGCAAAAGATGTGGCTCACTTCGTTGGAAAATTGATAAAGTAAATTAAATATTTGTGGTTCAAAGTGTTATTCAGTTCAATGGTACGTTGACCGATAAGCAAAACCATTAGTGAGTTGATGTACCAGTTGGAGATATATGAAACAAACGGTAAACAATTGATAAATTATGAAAGGGTAGAGCCAGGTTGAAAAATTCAATGCCATAGCCGGGATTTGAACCACGGATCTTCTGGTTGCAGTCCAACCACTCTGAGCCATTGAACTACTATGACCAACGTGCCGCCCTGACATTAAATTCTCCAACTGACTCGTGTTTTTCCCGATAAACCACTAGGAGTTCTTATTAGGTACAATTAATAGAAATTAATTGTTCTTTCACATTAACCGTGTGTAGGACGCACTATGAAAGGGTAGAGCCAGACTGAAAAATTCAATGTCATAGCCAGGATATGAACCACGGATCTTCCGGTATTTACAGCATAGTAAGTCGCCATTAAGGTAGTTGTCTCATGTGTTTATGAGAACTCATAGTGGTTTACCGGGAAAACACGAGTCAGTTGGAGAATTTAATGTCATGTTACAACGTTGGCCATTATAGCTTAATGGTTTAAAGCGGCTGGATGGAAACCAGAGGATCCGTAGTTCAAATCCCGGCTATGGCATTGAATTTTTCAGTCTGGCTCTACCCTTCCATAGTGCGTCCTACACACTGCCGGTGTGAAATAACAATTAATTTCCATTAATTGTACCTAATATTGGTCCATAATAATTCCATAAAATTGGCCCGAACTATAAAGCAAGGGCCTTTAAGTAGTTACAGCATAGTAAGTCGCCATTCTTATGTGTTTATGAGAACTCCTAGTGGTTTACCGGGAAAAACACGAGTCAGTTGGAGAATTTTATGTCATGTTGGCCATAGTAGCTCAATGGTTTAGAGCGGCTGGACGGAAACCAGAAGATCCGTAGTTCAAATCCCGGCTATGGCATTGAATTATCCAGTCTGGCTCTACCCTTTCATAGTGCGTCCTACACACAGCTAGTGTGAAAGAACAATTAATTTCCAATTGATAAATTGTTAAGCACAATATTAAGTAAGCAAAATACTGTCAATAAGTTCTATAATCAGCAAAACTTAAAAGACGTTTGTTGGATGTACTGTTCAGGCACGTATTCAATGCAGTACTGGGCTCAGTCAACCTTTAGTTCTAACAGTCTACATTCCGAAGCAATGAGCGAAGGCAGAGCAAGTGGTTCATTAAGTGCACGAAGGCAGTCCCCCTACTGATTTAATGGGCCTCGGAGCTAGCAGACAAATGCTAATTTCCACTTCTTCCAACTGAGTGAATCGATATGAATTTCTGTCAGTGTATTTAAGATTTTTAAGACGCTGTGTCTGGCACATTGCCTGAAGGAAATGCCATTTCCAGGATGACACTTTTCAGTATGGCGGACTGCACAGTGCTATGTGACGTCAGCTCCCCTCAAGTTCACGTGCCCACAGAAGCGAAGACATGCGTCACCAAAGTTAACAGGTTTCGATTAAAAGTGTCTGTTCCAAGTGTAGGGGCGTTTACAGAGCAGACAACAAAACCAGCTGTTGTCTTCACGGGGTGCACCACCTACAAATAACTACACACAGCTAATAGAGAAACACCTTCACGTTAACAAGATAGCCTTTCGAAAATAAAACAAATTCCGAAGCATTTATTTGATTATTTATTGTAGCTTAATATCAGATAAGAAAATACTGAGTTCTAAAAGCAAAAACAGTTACATTCCTTGTAATATGTGAAGCTGTGACGCAATTTATTGTCAAAACCTCAATCAACAAATAAGTTATAATTCTGTTGGTATGTTTTTATTAACAAATTATTTAAATAACACAATTTCAAGAATATCAAATTCTCCCAGGTATCTCACGATATACTACACATGTAATCTGGAAAAAATTAAAAGCTTAAAAAGAGAATCATGACCTTTTTCAAATCTATCACTATTATCTTTTGGTCAATTTTACCCAAAATGTTTTGTGGATTACAGGGTAAATTCTCGTCCATACATTTTGACCTCTCTGTAAAACCTAATTAATAGGAATTTGTAGCAGATATTTTATGTTGTTTTAAATTCTTTTAAAATAAAGAGATTGCAATTTATGTTAAAATATAAGTTTAAAGTAAAGAAGGCCATGAGAATGATACAACAAAAGCTTGGAATTTGTGTAACCATGGCAACATAATAAGGAAGAAGTTGGAATCTTTGCAAGAACCAGGTCTTCTGCAAGGAACATTCATAGAGTATGGACGTAGATCAGTATTACTCTGCAAGTGTGCATATGCGGAGTTACAAATGGACGAATTTGTGTGACTCATAATCGATGCACCAATAGCTGATGTGCCATTAATTTATAATTAGTATTTTGCTTCATTAGTTGAAGGAGTAAAGGCAATTATCAATAATCTTCAAAATGTTGTAAGAAAAAATATCGAATTGTGTATGTGAAGTAAAGTATTCTTCTTTGGAAAAGTATGATTGAAAAGTTAATCAGTCAGTAGCAGAATTGAATATTTCTCAGTTCTGAGACTACGACCCTGGGCGCAGAGATCATCGCTCGAGAGCAGCCGTGCTGAACTTCAAGAATTCCGCTATAACTTCACCAAAGGTGAGAGAGAAATCCATCACCACCTTCATCCACAATAAACCACTACAAATGTTTGAGATAAAATAAGTTCATCTCTTTAAAACTTAAAGGTAAGTTTTTTCAACAGCGGGGATTTGTTTCTGATCTATAAAGCTTCTTAATTAAAACAGAAATGCATTTCAGAGACTTTTCACTTTCGAATGCCCATCTAGATACTTTTTATACGAAGCTGATGTTTAGTTAATTAGCATCAATTCATATTTTTACAATGATTTTGTTGGATGCTAATACGGTCTGGAAATGGAGCTAAATTGTTAAAACCATGACTGGACGTTTTGCAATAATATTTATATTTTCGATAGGTGAAAGCAAAACAAATGCAAGTGTCACGAAGCTCCGGATATTCCTCAAAGCAGGAAGTATGGAAATTAAGAGACAAGATAACATTGTTTTGGTGCCGCTATCAACTTGTGAGACTAAACGCGTGTTTTTCATCACCAACAAATTAAAATTTAATAATTCTATAATTACTTAAAGTATAGGAAACAATTTTTACTTATTCTACTACCTTGCTATAGAGTTAACAAGAAAAAAGGAAGTTAGGCACTCCATCAAAAGTTTCGATATAGAGATTCCATGGAAAAGACAAGTTTAGAGGCCGCTTAATCGAAAAATATTTTTGAAAGATTCTCCCTACATGTGTTAGTTTTGATACTTAGTTTGCTGTATCGTCCTTATGGACTACAACGAAATGTGTTATGAAACTATTTCTGTACAGGTTTATAAATAGGTGTAATGAAGTAGAGAAAAAATATCGTAATAGCAGTGTAGAAAAGCTATTCACATAAACGATGAAGGTTATCTGAATACAATACATGATTATTGCATTTTTCCTAGTTACAATATACATATTCTACACGCAAACATAAAGATTAAACACTATTAGTTTTAATTATTAAAATTTACATCAGTGTAATGCTTCTTTAAATGAGATTATAGTTCAATACTCACGAACCTTTTTTTTTTTTTCAGAAATCACTGTGGACAAATGAATGAAACTTAGTCTGCACGTAAGTTTTGTTATATAAAACTTTAAGTAAACATTTTGCGTTCTTAACTTTGTCACACTGTAAATTATAAATTTATCTGGAGACATAAAATCACAGAAGTTCAGTAAAAATGAGTTTAAAATATAATTTTATGGAAGCTGTATATAATTAAGCGGCTTTTGTTCCAATAATAATTGACAAAATATAAAGCAAACTGAGGCCGACAACCACAATATCTTCTCCACTCTTGACAAATATGCATTGTATGTCTATTACCTATTATTCATGTTTTCTTGCATCCTTAACATATGAATGTTTTCAAATTAAGTAGCCCAGCACATGGCGAAAATGAAGAATCATTATCCAGCATGCCTGTCAATGGTGTAGACATGTGGGTAACATGCAAAGTTCAATATTTCACAAACAGCTCACTCAAAGAAAAAGTTTAACACGGACCGTGTAGTACAATGAATTGTTCTACTTGTATTTCATGTTTTATCCATCTCGTATCATTTCTAAATTATAAAACAACTCTGATATGTACATTTACATAATTTCTCCACTTACCCATGTACAAAATATTCTTAAAAGCTCGTATTCTTCGATACATTTCGGGTTAATCGAGGTATACTTTTGTAGAAAAGGTCTTATTACTTATTTCCTTATAGGTACAATGGAAATAGGAAAACACAATTAACTTAAGCAACTGTGAAATCTTTTGTAACTGGTTGTTATGTGATAGCTATGTGCTAATTATTGTATTCTCTTTGCCAGATCAGGAGATAAGAAAAACGAATAACCACTTTTCATTTGAGAAAAACAAAAGTATCTAAACATTCAAAAAATAAAGAAAATACATGAAAATGATTTTACATTGTGTGTTTTAAGAGATATACATTTTTGCACATAATCATTTCTTAAAGTTTGCCCATTGTATAAAGGTCATTTAGAATGAAAAAATACTTCAGAGACTATTTCAAGAAAACTCAGGTCAAACTTTTAATTTTTCATGCAAATATCTTCAGTTATTTTAATTAAAATCGTTAGAGACATTTTTGAGAAATGCAAAGATTTTTTTTTCAATAACTGCTATATGTAAAGGATAGATTAGATTCGACAATTTTCTTGAAGGTTTTCAAGTAGCATCTATGGCAAAGCTGAACATAAATATCAGGTTTCAAAACTGTCTTTTTGGTTTCAGCAAGGCTCAAATCATGTACTTTTGTTGAAATATTGATATCGACTGAAATAGAATATTTCCCCGTAGTAAAAAGAAAAAGGTAATTAAAATATTATTAAATTGTTAAATTGTTACATTTTTAGTCAAATTCTTGGCAATATAAAAATATCAAAGTGTATATTTCCAAACTGTAATTAAACCCAGATTTTATAATTAAGAATTTTAAAATATAATCTTTTTCGGTAAAAGGTAGTCACTCGAAGCCCCTAAGGGCATAATTATTTATCTACTGGTATGAATAGTCAGCAGAGTATTTTGTATATTTTTGTAACGTTCTTTAACACGGTAGATTATATCGGACAACGAATGAAATTACTGAGTAAAATTATATCCAAATGAGTCTGGTATTTTATACCGGTTAATGTTATCAGACTTCCAGAATTAGTTTGGATGCTTCGTCCTAACCAAAATTTGAACTGGAGACCTTTCGAATGTGAAGCATACAGACCATCCGTACACTACCGAGTAGCTGCATATTTTAAAGTCTCTTAAAATGTAGTGTTTGCCTCATTTCCTTTTGCGCCATTATTATTAGTTAAACTTTGGAGAGAGTGTAAGAGAGAGGGAGAGAAAAGAAAAGAAAGAGACAGCTATGGTAAACCTTGTATCTTTTCCTAGCAGATTCGAGTTAATAATACGTACAGGCCAATTAATTGCGAGCTTATTTAATTTAGTTGATGCTTTTTGGTATTTACTTGTTTGTTTATTTATTTTGTAGAAGTTAAAATACGGACGAAAGAATCTGTTTTCGCAGAGGAAGAAAGTCGACGAATTCAAATTATATCAAATCAAAGCTACCTTTGGATCCGTCAACTTTGAGTTCTTTGTTGCAAGTATCCTTTCAATATTTATTGCGTTCTCCTGAGAGAAGCCTCAGGAGGAGGGAGGGCGGAAAACCGCCAGAAGGAAAAAAGGAAAGCAGAATGCAATACTCCTGACATTACCCAAGCACCGCATAAATGGAATCGTGCTAGAAAAGAATAAATTCGTGGTAAGCATAAAAGACTGAACAAAATCACCATCAGGCCATTAGTATCGCTAGACCAATAATTATGAACTTCACACATTACACTTGGTTTGTCTAATACTTGTTAAATTCACATATAAAGTTTCTAAACAAATGTGTTGGTTAATGATAAAATGTATTTACAGAATCGCTCATTCAATAAGGAGATTTTTTTTTTCATATAATGATCAATTTATTTATAAGATGAAATACGTACATTTTTGTGATTTTACTCAGAGACTTTTTGGTCTTTATTTAATTTAACCGGATTTAATTTAATCTAATTTAGCCGGACGGAGACCGGGAGATCCGTGGTTCAAATCCCGGCTATGGCTTTCAATTTTTCAGTCTGGCCATACTCATCCAAACCTTAGCCTGTGTGGAATAAATGATTATTTCCTTTATTAAATAACTTTCATGGGTTAAAATAATCAATTTGTGTATGTTACATTCACTACAGCACATAATTGTTGTTATTATTATTATTATTATTATTATTATTATTATTATTATTATTATTATTATTATTATTATTATTATTATTATTATTATTATTATTATTATTATTATTATTATTATTATTATTATTATTATTATTATTATTATTATTATTATTATTATTATTATTATTATTATTATTATTATTATTATTATTATTATTATTATTATTATTATTATTATTATTATTATTATTATTATTATTATTATTATTATTATTATTATTATTATTATTATTATTATTATTATTATTATTATTATTATTATTATTATTATTATTATTATTATTATTATTATTATTATTATTATTATTATTATTATTATTATTATTATTATTATTATTATTATTATTATTATTATTATTATTATTATTATTATTATTATTATTATTATTATTATTATTATTATTATTATTATTATTATGATTATGATTATGATTATTATTATTATTATTATTATTATTATTATTATTATTATTATTATTATTATTATTATTATTATTATTATTATTATTATTATTATTATTATTATTATTATTATTATTATTATTATTATTATTATTATTAGGTGTAGGTAGTTGTAGTATAGTATTAGAATAGTAGTAAGTCTTGACTGACTTATCAATTTTCATAATTTTGTGTTTCTGTTGATGCATGTGGGATATTATTTTAATACTGAAATAAAATGCACTTACTAATGATTAGCAACAGATCTGAGTACTTGAGCAGGGAGCCTATAGTTTTTCTCTCAACAGTACAATCGAAAAGAATTTCTTCTAAACATATATAATATCTTTCAGTAAAGAATGGATGAATCAATTTCTATAAAACTGGTAGGTATATAATATTATTCCGCTAAAAACATCTCCTAAACAGCAGGGCACAAAATCAAGTTTTAATTAAGTTCATAGTTTTCCTGACACCTGTAAGTAAAAATGTCGATAACACAAATATATAGCATAATCTTATATTTAAAGTGGAAAACACGTTTCTTTGTAATTCTAAGGTTAGTTAGTCACGGTGTTCTACTAAAGCAGGCGGCAAATACTTCCATTATTGTGAAAGTATTTATGTCCTGATTGTTCAAAAAAGTCAAATCATTTAAATTATTGACTCCTAAATGCTTAAAAGCCTATAAAGTATTTATAAGGCATGTATATTGGAATAGGAACTTTTTGAAATCAAACTAGAAGATGCTTAAGAGACTATTCAGTTTCAAGAATTGAATTGTAGCTTACAGAAAAGTTCTTCAACAGTCTCCACAGCAAATATGAGTATTAGCAGTACTGCTTTACTTCATTGATTATTAAATATGCTTTTAAACCAGTTAAGAATTAGCTTGATTTGTCTTAATAAATCAAATAATGTAATTTGTGACTTTAAGACCATCAGCTATAAAGAAAGAAACGCCTCACATTAGACCAAATAATAAAATTTAGGTCACGAAGTACACTAAACTGTTCGTTTCTACCTCATGCAGAAGTTAAAGGTAAGGGAGATCGGAGCCAGGTGCCACATCTAAACGCCATCGTCTGGCTGGTTGGCTGGAATCCGCTTTCCCTAAGCCAGAAGCCCCGCAAAGAATCGCTGATGGCGCTTTCCCCCCGAAGTGAGCGGAACATTAATTGAATAATGACACGTAATCAGGCTGCTCGTACCGCAAGGGTTTGGTGCAGGTCACGGTCCAGCCCACATCTTCACTCTAATCATTGCCAATAAGACCATCTGTCTCATCACCACACCATTGATTCTACAAATTACTCTATTAGTCACTCCAAACTTTTCGCTAATATATACAAACTTGGCATGGTGTTGACTCGATCGTGTCATTCTTAGTCACGTTATTCTAAATGCTTTCAAAGCGAGTCCTGGATTTAACACCGAATGCTTATATTGTTTAGATCTTTTATAATTACTGTTAGCACTACTAGCTCTGCTAAATATTGGTGTGACTCTTATCCTTCCACAAATTGATATCGGAATAAAAATGACACGCTAGGTACTACATTTATAATAGCAATCATGTCCTCATGGTTAAGCCAATGGCAAATTCTAAAAGAAGAGTAGCATGCCCGTATGTGCATGCCTATTTCACAGATTTTTAGATTCTTATTCTTTACAACGAATATTTATAAGGCAGCATACAACGCGAATCTTAAATGACTAAAAGACTAAACACTACTTAGACGGATTAGGTATTAAAATACGAAAACATAACGCAGCCGTCCTTAGTTTCCCCGTAGGGGAGGGATCCGCTCCCTTCAGCTGCCGTGGTGCGAGCGCTGCGGACCCCTAGCACTCGTGGTTCCTCTGACGTTACAGAGGAACCTCGGGCCGAACATTCGAGTCCCTCCCTGATAGGGAGTTGTTCGGATTGGGCTGGACTCCAGGGTCAGTGGTTCCCGATACCCGTGGGTGATCGGGTACGTCTCCAGACGGGGTTGAGGGAAGCCATTAATATTCCTGCGTACTAGCCAGCATAGCTAGTAGAAGGTGTGCTAGATCACCAGGCTGCCCCACCGAGGTCATATCGGTAGCCTTCCCATTTTGTAGTTGGCGCGCGTAAGTGGCGTATTCACTTCCATCCCGTGTTGAGTCCATAGGACCAGATGGGGGGGGGTTGTTATTCTCTAGGTCTTGCTCTATGGAAAGCCCCACCGGACGCCCTTTTGGGACAGCTCGGTAACTCCCTGGTCGAGGCAGGCCCAGGTCCTTGGTCCTACGGGTCCAGGACTACTGGGAGTAGAACCTCTGACATTAACGTCCTTAGTTTATATGGTGATCTAAACAAAGAGTGAAAATGTATTACTCCGCCGGCGACTGTGATTGGAGGGCATATGTAGTCGGGCCATTGTATGTGCGCTGTCAACGAACTTCAAAAGTTTTGCTTTGTACGCTAAAATGTCACTGAACACTTACAATTACTGAAATATTTGAATTCTTCACATAACCTCACCCCATTTATAAAATTAAGGCACAGATCTTCTGTGGAATAACACTGCGTGTAGTCACTTTGGCAATGACTTGAAAGTTCTACTGGCATGCCACTGAAAAAAGTATATTTTACGTACCTAATTAGAATATGACAAAGGACGAATTCCTTAAACGATGTCCACTTCCGAACTTTCCTTTGATAACTGCTTCGCCACAATAGTATAGCTCGATGCACAACAATTATATTTTTTTTCTGTTTCTGTTAACAAACTCAAAACATGTGGTGCGAAGAATGGTGTGGAAGCTCATTTTTGAAATCTCCCTAATCGGGATAGTTGTTTGCTGCTTGAAGCACTCTTGTAATCACCGTGGCTCGTTTCTTTCAAAGGAACTACGAACCTTGCGACGAGTAACAAACACGTTTAACAAATTCGTCATATTCACGTTCCACAGATGTTCCATTCTTTTTCGATGTTTTACTGGAGTGGAAAGCCTGCCCGTTTTCACAACCTCACTTCGAGCGGCATTGATACTTGGCGCTGAAATACCAGTGCATGCTTTTAGTTAATTTATGGAAAATAATCATTTCTCCACACTAACCATCAGTTAACAAAAATAATAAAGTTAAATGATGAAGCCTGGGCCTTAAGTTCTTACGATAGTAAGTCGCCACAAATGGTGTATCTCGGATAAGAGAGCCCCTAGTTGTCTACGGGGGAAATATATGAGTCAAATGGACAATTTAATGTCAGGACGGCACGTTGGCCATGATAGTTCAATGGGTTAGAGCGACTGGACGAAAACCAGGAGATCCGTGGTTCAAATCTCGGTCATAGCATTGAATTTTTCATGTTGACTCTATCCACCAGTACATTCTGTTGACAAATTAACAACGTCCTCACACAGTTTGCAGAACTCGTTGAATAAAATTTGTTTTTCGCCATTTTTTTTTTTTTTTTTTTTTTTTTTTTTTTTGTAATTTACGTCCTCCAACATTAAGTCATATCGGACGATGAATGGAATGGGTGAAATGATGCTCAAATCTGCCCAGGGTCCATAGAGCTTAGAGTTACTCGACATTCGTCTTTCAGGATAAGGGAAAACCCCGGAAAAGATCTTATCCAGGTAGCTCACCCTGACCGAGATTCGAACTCGGCACCTCCTGAACATTAGGCAGGCACTCTACCACCACGCTACCGAGGTGGACCGCCATTTGATAAAGGTTTCCCTCTATGATGTTTTACATATCGCACGGATCACGTCCAAGAGGTCCTTAGTTCGAATGTCGGTCAGGGTGAGTTACCTGAATAAGGTTTTTCCAGGGTTTTCCCTTATCCTAAAGGACGAAAGTCGGGTAGCTCTAAGCTCCATGGACCCTGGGCCCATTTGAGCATCATTTCACCCATTTCATTCATCGTCCGATATGACTTAAGGTTGGAGGTCGTAAATTGCACACAAAAAAAATATCGCACGGAAGCCATCATGTTTTAAACTGATTCTCTTCTTACTTCCGTTTAAACTGCACAAGCGCAGCGTACACTCTGATTATTACATACAAATTACACTTGTGTTTACCAAATAAAATACCAATTAATTACTGTTTGACTGCTGCATTTGTAATAATATGATGTTCTTTACATATTTTGCATTAGATGTAAAGTCCTTAAAAATGACATGCAAACTATATTTTTCTTCCGCAGAGAGTTACAAGGCTAAACAGCCAATGATGTCACACACGTACCACATAAACTAAGGACGGCTCCAGTATGGTCACAAAATAACAGCGAAGTCTTAGAGACATGGTAAGCAAACAAAAGAGAGTGAAACAAACGACAATCGGAAGTTGATTAGGTATAACGTACAATATGTTTATGATAGTGAATTTTCATCTGGAATATTGCATTCATACAATAATGATTTCTGTATTTCAAGAGGAGTGTAGTAGGTAAAACATGGTATTCAAACAAGTCCGTATTACGCATTGGCTTCTCTCTTCACATTCACTGTGCATAAAAAGGCAAAGCATTTTATTATTTCCATAAAACATTTGAATGTGCCTCGTAAAGCACTCAACACAACGAAATCAGTGCAGCTTGCTCTCCAGTAGCCGACGCATTATTTTAATTGGCTAATTACATACACGATGCCGGCACAGAATTATTCATTTGTTTAATGCTAATGGGGTATAAATTTGAGGGTTAAGTACTGCCTCAGTTTTAAAAGCGAGCCTATGCACGCTCAAGTGGTCGTGGTAGTTATTTACAGCCCCTGACCCGTTTTTATTGAAGAACTGGCAGGACAGTTCCCATGTTGATTTTCTTTTGCTGTTTCTGACCTCCGGCACAGAAGCTTAATAATGCGATATATTAAACACTCCCTTCCTACGGTCAGCAACAGGCTGGGAACTAATTAGCTCAATAATCCCAACGTTATTTCCCTTTCAAACAAAACTGACGACGGGATAAAAAGTGGGCACGAATCGGTTATTACTATTTGACGTTAACCACACTTATCAAACAACGGTGTTCTGCTATAAAGGACAAATGTTGAAATTCATATTCTACACCAGAGTTTAAAACATTATTTCCTTCTTTTATTACTAGAGATACAATCCATAAAATATGAACAATAATAGCTCATTTTCAGTATCACACCTACATAAAAAAAACTCGATGACATTAAGATTGAAATAGCCGTATACTAAGGTGCATGAAAAGTAGCCCGTAAACGAAGATATCCATTAATCACTGGATTAGTAGGGTATTTACCTCCCTCAAAATATGGCCACACTGCCGAATGGTAACATTACCTATATAATCTAGTAGCCCATATTATGACTAGCGGAATACCGTTTAGATAATACTTGTTTAAAATTTGGCGCAAAATAAAAACTTGACGTAACAAAGATGAATGATAAGAAAGCTTTTATCTATGTTGTTTTGTGTTTTATGCTGTATACTGTTTGCCCAGCACCAGAAGGCAAGCTAAAGGAATGTGTAACGTAGTCACTTTTGCTGTCAACGCGGTGTTCAGGCTCCCCTTCCCAGTATAAAGAGAAGGCTAGATTTGTTTAAAATTTCCAAGTGTTGTCACATAACTCACCCATGCATAATACCTGTCACTACAGTTACTACCACAAACTTTAGATCTGGCAGCATGGGTGATTCATATGCACTCTCATATACTCATTTCCTAATCCTTGTTTCACATAAGCTTGCCCCGTATCTCTTAATGGTCACGTGACCTTATCACCTCTAATTGGCTGCTATTGCAGTATAGACTGTTGTACGGTAAAAATTAGTTCGTTATTTAACATGGTGATATATCTTTATATGTTGGAAGAGAATTGTCAAATTTATATTTTCGTAACTGTTTGAATTAAATATATTACGCAACAGAGTTGAGTTATCTGAAATGCATGTTAATTCTTAAACGAAGTAAAGAGGAGGTTTCTTTGCTATAAAGCACATGGCACGATAGCATGTGATTTAGCGGTAGTGATGACATATTTGTTTATATGACTTATATCACTGACCTTGTTTTGAACTGGATTAGTCATATATCGCCATTCGAAGGTGTGTTGTGCCGAGTGCGAGAGCTAAATTATTTTATTGATCGTTTGTTGCGCGTGTACTTATTATATGTATAATGGCAGAGTCTACCGCCAGTTTTTCGCTGAAGCATCGCAAGGGAAAACCTTTACAAAGCGGCGAAAAAAGAATTGTGGTGCATGTGTTTAATGCACTCACAGAGAAGAATCCGTTTTGTCAGTGAGCGAAGTCGAACAGCAGTGCTCTGAACTTACAGGTGTGTTAGATGCGTAGGAACATCGCGACATGAAATTGAGACAACAGGAAAACTTACCACTCCAGGGACGATATTGCTGTGTGGTGAAGACGTTATTTAAGGACAATCAGATTGTACTGGGATACAAATCGCAAAATATACTACCTTGACGAGACTTGGGTGAATGAAGAACACACGACAAGTGTGGCGTGACACGACTTTTTAAGACTGAAAGACAAGCATTTTTGCAAGGTATGTGTGCTGGTTTTAAAAAATCCCAGTGGAAAAGGCCGAAGGCCTGTCATTATAAACTTGTTTCAGTTTCATTGTTGATTCATTCAGTTTCAACTTGCTCAGCTTCATTATAAACTTAATTATTTTTGCATGTCTTCATATTCTTATTTGTATGATTTTCTCTATCTTCCTGGCAATTATTATGACGTTTACTGCAGGTTTAAATGTGACGGGAAGGCACCGCCTATGACCTATGGCGGGAAAGCATTAGCCAATGAGGGTGAGGGGGAAGGTAGTTGCACGCGGAGTGATACATGTCAGCGGGACAAGGTTATATGAAACAGAGATGAGTAAACAGATCCACTAACTCCCCTTCATTCATCTCTTGCCTTCTTCTGGTGGGTAGACAGTACTAGTGTTCTTGAATGCCAATTTTCTATCAGTAACTTTTGTCTACAGCTGCCCATGAAGACTCCATACATCAAATTCTTCACACCATCTAAAAGGTTTGAACTACATTTGATTGTTTCAGGTTTATCTTATGTTCCAGTCAACTTTACTCCGAACCATACCTTCAGTTCACAGTGGTCATAACATTGTTCACTGTTTGACTCTGATATCCCTGAACTGTTTTCCAGGCCGGTCTTACAGAAGACTAATATCATTTACACTATGATTTTTGAAAGAAGATAGGTGAAGTTCATCTGTTTCTCCACATGGGGTGCTGCACTGTTGCCTAGATCTATGTTACGCATGCTCCCCTCTCTACCCTCTCAACACACGAAATATAAACAAGCGTTCGAGATTATCACATCTCAACAAATTAGACATATTTAATCTGTATTAGCACACTCTAAGAACAAAACTAAGTTGTTCACACATTCACTGCATTGTGGCGTTCTTTAAAATAATTTTTGCATTGTGTAACTAATATTTCATACTTACCGTAATTGTTGTTATGTATCGTAAGTTGACATTCCCGCACTAGTGAGGTATTTCTCCATAGCAACATATATAAGCAATGCATGTTTTAAAATCTAACATTTATCTTCAATTATATTTATTAATATTTCAGCTAATATCTTAACTACTAAAATTCAGATTGATATAATTACACATAGTACAAAAAAGGTATGCAATACACATGTAGTAAGCACATAACGGAATCTCGGCGCAAGCGTATCGTTTTTTCAAACCTTTCCTCGTTCCGCATAAAATGCTTACCACACTAGTACCGCAATATCCTATTATAAACGAATTTGTAAATTTCCATGTTCATATCAACGCCGCCAATATGCCGGAATTTTAACTCATAGAAATTCTTTTACATGGAAGCATATCTACTGACATGGGGCTGTCGCTTTTGGTTGAAAAGAACAATCTATTTATTGGTAAAACACCCCGCCCGTAAGCTTTTGCCTCAGGCCATGAATCCTCCGTCTACCTCTAATCCCACTGCCGCCACGTCTTGCTTCCATAACAACGTACTTTAATTTTGTTTTCACAAAGTAGGTTAACAAAACACAACGCAACTGGACACTCAAGCAAACTGCTGTTTCCCGCGCACAACTAGCGATAACTGACCTGAGGAGTATGTGATTCACCAGTGTAAACAATCTGGCAACCTTTGTTTACGTTTCCACAGCAACGACCTTCCCCTCCTACCCTTCACGGCCCTTGCTTGATGACCTTCACGTATCTTCTTTAAAAATCAGACTGTAGGTGGAGTCAAAGGTTGGTTACCAGAAGTAGGAGACCTTACAGAGAGAAACACACTTGCGATCTAGTGGAATATGCCACTGTTTATTCACCCCAGTATACCTAGCATACAAACAAATCGAAAATTAAATCTTAATCCTAATAATGACTTAAGTGCAACTGCTGACGATAGGAATAATAGGACTTGCCATTTATTTTAATTTAATCCATAAAAATTAATCTTATTATACATATTCTTTAGTAATTAACTCTCAGATATAAAAAGAGAAGAAAGTATATCACGTTGAAGAAACATAGGTAACAAAATATAAACAAATAGCAATAATACAATTAATTTAAGACATAGGCTAATTTATTTGTTATAAGATTTTCTGATAATGGTTTTAGTTTTTAATTTAAAAGTGCTTTAATGCTGAAAATTCAGACTTTGTTTTAGTGATCGTGTTGCATGTATAACCTGGAACCGAAATTGCTACTATGGCTAACGCTTACAGTTCAAAATGTAAATTCAGGCAAGCACATGAATGCATGCGGCTTATTTTGCATTAGTGTAATTGAAGAATAATTTATTCTGATTTTGTATATATAATTTAGTAGAAAATTATAGCAACATATTGATTTTGATTAAGCTGAATTCAGCGAAAGTAGATCTGTGGATAATGAATAGCCTAGATAATAAGCTACATAATGCATTCTACTGTTTTTATTCCTAATCATTACGTTTGTTTTAGGAACCGGTAGCTGTTACATAATTGTTTTTAAATTAACTAACCCCCTTACAAGAGGCATGTTTACACATATAAACCAGCGGGCAAGAATTTATGTACTCCAGCGTGGTCAGCTGGCGTTATCAGTCCCGGGTTACAGGTCTGTTAATTAGAAGGGGAAGAAATGTCCTAATCTTAAATTAGTATTTTATAAAGTGTTTCAAGTGAAAGTGTATGACTGAACATATTTTATTGTTGCAATATTTGTTACTGTTACACAGTTCGTTGAAGTTAATGTTATATTGTTCACATTAAGTAAATTCACCTTCGGCATGCCCGCCTCGGTAGCGTAGATGGTAGCGTGTGTGCCTCACGTTCAAGAGGTCCCGAGTTCGAATCTCAGTCAGGGTGAGTTATCTGGATAAGGTTTTTTCCGGGGTTTTCCCTTATCCTAAGAGACGAATTTTGGGTAACTCTAAGCTCTATGGACCCTGGGCTCATTTGAGCATAATTTCACCCATTTCATTCATCATCCGATACGACATAACGTTGAAGGACGTAAATTAAAAAATACAATATAGTTGTCCATTACACACAAATAAAAGCGACTTCCAAGAAAAAAGAAGCGTGTATATAAGTAAACAAAAGTTGAAATGTATTTTGAATTGACAAAAATGGTAGCTTCCATTTCGTTATTTAATAAATTGTAGAACTTTCTCTCTGTAATTGTTTGAATCCCTCCCACCATTCTCTCTTTCACTTGTACATTTCGACAACATGCAAATATGATATTAAGACGATAGCAAAAGTTCTTTTTACTAGTGAAAAATAAAATCCAACTAGTAAGAGGTTTTAAAGGTGTAAAACCTCCCATGCCTATCACTTATATTAGCTACTGCTACTTATCATTATGAATAATGAGCATTTGCAGAAGACTATACAACATTTCTTACGTACTGTATTTCTTAACGCTCAAATGGCTTAAATCCCAGTCCCATTCATAAAGATCATAAGAAATGAATTTGAAATTCGAACTAGGTGACTCCTGGGTAATGTGTGCGACTCACATTTTACCCCCTTAATTGCGCAACAGGGTTTTCAGTTTGGCGAATGTTAGGGTGGTTAATTTCCACCAGATGGTGCGAAAGCTTGTGCATTCTAAATCCTATTCTCAGCGCTGGGCAGTGTTGTATGGTTGCTGTTGAATCGGACCCCGATAGTTGAACTCTCAGTACTTTTTAGGGACTTCTGCGCAACTCTGTGGCCTGTCTGCCTGCGAACCTGTTGCCTCCTGCTGTTTCTTCACATCATCTCTTCCTGGAAGGTTGTTAGCCGCAATGGATCTATAGGTAGGCTATAGTGCGCGGGGTGTGTCTACTTCATACACTTTAATGTATTTTATATGTGTGCCTCTTCTCTATTTTTTTAATTTACGTCCTCCAACGTTAAGTCATATCGGACGATGAATGAAATGTGTGAAATGATGCTCAAATGAGACCGGGGTCCATGGAGCTTAAAGTTACCCGAGATTCGTCTATCAGGATAAGGGAAAAACTCGGAAGAAGCCTTATCCAGGTAACTCAACCTAACCGAGATTCGAACTCGGGACCTCTTGAACAATAGTTATGTATTGTTTTAACAAATTTAATAATACCACTTTTATTACTTTTTAATACCACTCATTATGTATGGTAATTTACAGCACTCATTAAGTGGTATACCTATGTGTTTTTTATGTTCATGTTTCATTATAAAACTTCCTGTAATACCTACCTACATTGTTGCGCGATGTAGTGTGTCAGTTAAATCAGCGTATGCTCGAGTACCTCTATTCCTTCCCTGATTGTTTCGTATGCTTCCATTTAGATACAAATGTGTACGTAATGTTACATTTATTGTCACAGGAAACTCAGTCAAAAACTATAAACCAGCAACTGTTTAGGAGCACATGCGTAGCAATAACGTGAAGTTTCCATTCCTTTCATTCCTTATCTAGAATAAAATTAAATGCAATAATTTTCAATAACGCAAAATTTAAATATTCTAAGTATCGAAAAAGTATTTCCTCAAACGTTAGACATACTTCTATATACCATCAACTATCGAGAGTATCGACACAGGCTCCAACTCTAGTTATAAGATTCTAGAAATATGAGAGCTCTGTATATAATTACTAATGTATAATAAACAACAGAGTTTGCTTAGCAACAACTAAAATAAGCAGCTCAGCAAAAATGTGAATTTTTATTCTCTGTACACATTAGGAGAATTACATGCATATCATGTTCGAACACGACGATACAACATCTTTTGGAGCGAAAACGTCCATTATTGTCTGAACGACACATTCGGCAACTGGGTTGAGTTGGAACTACTATACCTATATAGTCTCCTAACTCTCCAGATTTTACACTATTTTATTTTGTAGTTAAGCATAACGTTATAGCAATGATCTTCACAGCCTTCGAAAGTGTTACACCTCAGATGCCTGAGATGTATGGTTACTACCACAGTGTAATATTGCCTTATACTTTTACAAATGTCTGAAAAATAATTAAAAACAATTATGTTTTTCCAAAGATCATGTGAAGTTCAGGAAAAGCTTTCCGAAAGTTTAGAATATCAAATCAAAAATGACTCTTATTTGTTACCTAAGTATGGAATATGCTACTACATTATACAAAAAAATGTTTGTGTTATGTCTCAATCAGTCCACCATACATTGATATTATCACAATTTTTTAAAATTTAAATTTTATTCAGGAAAGGTTTTTAGCTTTAAGACAGAATAATTTATATGAAGCCATTTTAAACTAGGCAAAGTGTTTATATTATAATTTTTGTAAAACTATCTCAAAGTTTAGCAGAGTCCTCTTCACATCAAGTTGCCTTCCAAGTACTGCAAAAAGCATAGTTTTCAGGATCAATTATCTTTAGCTACGAAACGAATCTCTAATTGAGTGATAAAAAACGTTAGACACTCCCTCTTGTTAGTGTTCGAAAATCAAGCGTATAGCTTATTCACTCTGGCTAAAATTGTAACAAACTTGTAGTCAGACAAATCAAAATGAAGAAAGAGATCAGAAAGAAGCATTTAAAATAACCCTGTCCCTGGCACACGTCGAGCTTGTTTACTTTGTTAGCAGAGCAGAGTAGCCAACTGTAGTTTTCACTTTCGCGCCATCAATTGTTTCTGCTTTCGATAATACGACTGAAACTGAATTAGTCGATGCGAATTTCATCCCGGAAACATTAGCTGCACATTAAAGCATAAACAAATGTTATAACCCCCAGTGCAAACATTATGTAGTAGCTACTCGTAAATCTCCGATTATCTCCTAACATCGATTAAGCACAACAGCGTTTAACTCTTGATTTGTCTTGCAGCCTCTGAAAATCAAATTCAGAAGCACAGAGAGATTTAAAGTCTGGTAGTTAGAGATTGCTGCGGATTTTCGTCACAACATTTATTTTTTATGATCCAAAGATAATTTGGTGCTTAATTGAAACTTGTACATATCTTTCTTCCCACCCCTCTCCTACTTGTCTGTTTATCTAAACGAGAGTTTACTGGGCATAATTTTCTGTAATTGATGAAGTTATTGCTTAAAATTTTATAGAACATTTATCTAAATTATATTAGCTGGTCGTAAATTTATTTCATTCTTATAATTAACTCAGTTATTATTTACTAAAAATAAATCGGAAGTGATTCACTCACGACATTCTCTGCGTAATTTTAATTGGTGTAGTTTATACTCCATCACTTATATCTACATTCTTGAGAAACGTTCAACTGAAATATTTAAGAGTGAAGTAGAGATATAATCCAGACATTCCAAAATCATAAAGACAGCTACGAAGCGAGTTAGTTACAAGATCAGCAAGTGACCGGTAACCTGCATGCAGAGAGCGGGGCAATCAATGACAAATATCGGCTAATCGGTTATGCATTGAACCACAGCTTCCATTATTTCTGTCTATTGCATCATGAAGTCGAAGCCATATGTAATTATTTCCTATGTAATACCCGAACATTTAACTTTAAAACGTAGGAGCCACACTATTGATTAGATATCACAAATATAAAATACGAATTATTTACTTAAGTCTGTTCCAAATAGCATTACCCCATATCTCTTCTGGCTTTGTCGTGGAATAAATTGTTTTGTTGTACTTTATTTACTATCGTTTTCTAAATATTTTCGAAGAGAATTGTGAAATTTATATTGCTTAACCTATAAATTTAATGTATTAAGCAATGGAATTAATGCATGGATTACTGTAAAGTATTATTAATAAATAGTAGGTTTCTTCGGTTTAAACTTGCCTCTCAGGTTGACGAAGGCACATTATGATTGAACATTTACATCACCTTTATCGCCTAGCTTTGTTTTGTACTTAACTATTTAGTCAACATTCTAAGGCGTACAATCAGGGAAATGGGGAAAGACAAGAAGCGGGAGAAGATTATAAAGGAACATGGTTACTCTGAAAGCACAGCCAGATGCGGAACATTTTCAATACATGCTGTAAATAAAGATCATATCACTTACTCTATTGCGCTAAACAAAAACAATTGCTAGGCTCGACAGCTCAGTTGTCAAAGTCACAATTTTAGAAATTTGGTGCAATCAGAGGGAATTTCACACTGAGTCTATGGTCAGGATATTATATGAGAGAACTCCGAAGGGAAGAAAAGGGAGTACCGAAATCAGTGAGCCAGCGTGGTGTCCTTAATGTGTATTCCAAATCTTTCATACATGCGCAAGGTTTCTTCGTGTATACGCCAACGGACTTCGACACCGATCACCGCTGCATGGGCAGGCAACCACAGAGCCGCCCCTACGCTGCGAACAGCAGTTAAGAGTGCAAATGCCTCCCCGCAGCTCCTTCGCCGACACATCCGACCCGAAAAGAAGTGGAGGAATGGAAATTCAGGATGAGGAAAGTAACCAACCCAGCTTTCGCCAAGTGACGAACGAAAACCAGAAGGAAAAAAACTTTGATTATATTTTTCGGTCACCGAGTTCATACGCGGTATCTCCTGAATACGAGTCTCGTGCGTTTCCTGCTTGATAACTTAAATATTAAACTATTAGTGATAATTCTATCCGACCTTAGCTTTTTAAGGTATGCTGTTCACAGATATATACATACACACATATACTTATGATGATATTACCCACCTTAAGTAGGCAAAGCGATCATCAAATTTTAAAAGTCACTGGTTCGAAATTCCATATTGTTTGTATAACCATGAGAAAACGAATGACAACTTTTTACTTGACAAAGCTATAAATATTAGAAAACTTTAACATGTTAATTTTAACATTTTAAGCTATTACCACAAAAATGTTATTTTACATAGATGAGTACTTAATAAGAACTATAATTTTTATTAATAATTTTCTTATTTACTTCTTGCGGTTTACTTATTCTACAAAAGCTATTTAGAACGAAGTGCACCTCACATGCTTTTACCAGAAAATAACGCTATTTATCATGTAAATAGCGTTTTAACAAAATCTTTGGAGCCAAAATTAACTATATATTTTCCAAGTAAAGACTAATTTAGTTTCTAGATTTGCTGGAAATTTTCGTGTCATATCTTTAAAAGACACTAAATTTAAATATCAAGTGTCGTATTATCCGGCTTTTCGTTTTTAGTTCTTCTGATCACACTCACGCACATGTTCACACATACATACACATTTCTAAAAATGCTGTCTTGAATTCCGAGGTCTCAAAGCATGCATGAGATACTGATATCAAACTTTTGGATGCAGTGCAATATTTTTCCTACTAGAGGCGCAGTAGAGATTGTGAAAATCCCTTCATTATTTTTAAATCACTCAGGTAGTTGTGAAATTACTTAGACCATTATCTTCAGAAATAAATTAAGTATTTATTTGAAAAAATATATACATTATTTATTGTACGTAGCAATGAAAATAGGCTATCCTTAAGCATTATATTGTTCAGCTTACGTTCCCTTATTCTCTTGATTCTTCGAGAGAAAACTTGCTTGTACATTTTTCACTATACCTCAAAACAGTGTCTCAATAACAAACAGCCTACAAAGGTTATTAAGAATACTCATTCGGGTGCAAAATAATATATGCCTGGTAGAATTTTGAAAGTATGGTTCACTGTACATTTATTCCAAATGGATAGGCAGTCGATGCAGATTTTTATTCTCAATAGCTGCGACGAGTTCATCGTGTTTTGAAGAAGCATTAATAAAGAAACAGAATTCTCTTGCAACACAAAAATACGAGTACTCCTATAGCTCCTGAACAAAATTCAGGAATTGTAAGGAATCGAACTGACACCACATCCGGAATATAATCCTGAACTTCTGCCATCAAATATATTTTTTACACCTGGCCTGTTTCTTACACGGAAGAAATTTTGAAAACCTGAAACAGTTGAAATGGATATCCACCTATTCATCGTATCAGAAACCAGAAACTGATACCGTTGTGGGATAGCAAATCTCAAGGTGCTCAGGGCTCTGGCATATAATTATCTTTCCTTTAATATTATAATAATCTGCTGTAACAATACATTTGAAATAAAATTTTGCTTAAAACCGATTACTTATGAGCAAGACTGGGAAGTTCGTACCGATTTCCTTGAGCAGTGTAAGAGCGGCCAGACATGGCTATACCACGCAGCGCTACTAGCAAGGGCAAGGTTCATCGTAGAATGCAACTCATTACTGTAACAGCTCACATGAAAAATATATTTTTGAAAGCATCTTACAGGGTTCCAAAGTTCAGAGAGTTAGCACCAGACATATTGCTACCAATGGCCAGTTGTCACCAGATGGGTAACTTGGCTAGAGGCTGTAATCTATAATGCCGAACATTACGACAAAATAGTTTCGGTATTAGCCAATGTAGAAACCGATGGCAGTTCTAGCATACAAACTGCCAAACGTCTAGTAACGAACAGTTTCGTAGAAATATATTATTGATTGCACATTTGTTCAAAGAGTTACCCACAACTATCACAGTGTTACAGCCCAGAGGTACGGAGCTGACTGAATCTAAGCGGCATGTGGAACTGTCAAACCGGATTTACCAAACCTCGTGCACTCTACCTGAAATAAAAATGAAAATGAAATGTAAACAAAAGAATGCAGGGTTTGGTGCGATTTACCGCATATGAGATGCATATTTGGATCCAAACAAAAGCTATGATACTGATACTGAACTGATAAAATACTTTAAATATGCCCCGATCACATCATGTGAGGTCGAAGCAACATTTTCCCAGTATAAATATTGTTTGACGGTACGTAGAATGAGTTTTTCATTTGAAAGGTTTCAGGGGTACATTATTGCTTTTAATAATACGACTGCAGATGAGTAAATATGCAATAAAATTCCTGCTTTGGTATTTTTTCTAGTAAGAGTCTTCAGATATTTAAGAAATTAGTTTTATTATTTGAATATTATTTTACATTCGACCAGGAAATATTACAACCCGCGTTATAATTGCTTGGGTGTTGCCACAATGTGCCTATTTAAATAATGAAATCAGCCAGAGACAAGCCCGTATGTACTATATAAAGGTTTGTATGTTGTACATAATGATCTAAATAGGTTTGCATTTACGAATGTCTCATAGGACATTTTTGTTCTCTGGGCAAACGGTATCACTTCCTATCCGCTGGGCGCTTTTATCTATGACTTCTTTGGATGCCGGGAGAAGGTCGGTATAGGGAACGGCGGGCGGTACCGACTTCCTAGCTCTGCTTATGAGGCATATCTATAAAATAATATAAAGAGAGAAAATAAATGTGGCATGTGTGTATTTGTGGGTGTTCTAAGAACCACTGGATCGAGTATGTTAGTTCTTTCAACACTTAAACGACTCAACATTTCAGATAAACAAAACCTGCATAATTTTTCATTTTTAAAATATTTTAAAAACTAGGGTTAGGCTCTTTTTTCACATTTATGTGATCATATTTTAATCCCGTTTCATTAAATATGGATATCTTAGGCTATTTTTAAAACTTTATTACAGATATGGCATATTTGAATAGCTATCAGCACAGAGCTGTAAATGAGAAGTCCTAAGATATTTTAAAACATGTGTTATGGTTATTTATATGTATATGTTCTGTGTACAGCACCATATATATATATATTTCTACATAGAGATTAGAATACTATAACAAATGAAGTATGTATTGCACTTGTAGGCTCCCCTAGTGGATACGATATAAGTTACAAAGAGAACACAGGGAATAATAAATTTCTCTTTTTCTTTTGTTTTATTCTGTGATATATATCATCTTTGCAAAAAGTTTAATATAGATAGTTTATTAAGAAAATGAAAAAGAAGCTGTGTTGAAGTGATGAAGAAATTCAGGAAAAGCCTTTTTTGGAGTAGTACTGGTATCTTCTTGATCTTCCGAATGCACTACCATCTGTTCTGCTATAATTAGATGAAGGAACCACCCTAGATTGGATAATTGTTGGTAGCATGAGTAGATGTGGTCCTAGTGTTATGACCTGCAATGTTGTATGAATGTGTTTCTGCATTCCATATACTGATGAAATTCCTTCCATTGTGTGGACTTCAGGACCAGAAGAAGAGAAAGGGAATGGTCTGTAATCATAAGATTGCTGTGGTGATGACAACAAAGCAAAGGAATCTGAAGGATATAAAAGTGAAATACTAGATGATAACGTTTCTGCCTTTCTTGCTCGAAATTCTCTGTAGCTGCGATCCATAGAAAGAAACACTTATAGAAATGTTTTAAGTTCTTTTTGTAGTGATGACTAAAAGAGGTCAATCAAAAAATATGTTGTCTCTTGCTGAGTGAGTCATCCAAAGGGATTGCTGTAGCATATCAATAGTTCAAACGGCTGCAGGAGGATGAGTACAAAAAGGATGTAGACTTATCTTGAGCTATGCAGATGCTTTGATGGAAAGACACATTAGTAGATATCAACTCTCGGATCATACGGATGATTACCAAAGTTCCGTGGAGTTTATTGCTTTGTAAATGAAATGATCAAAACCTGGCACGAAAACAACGCAACTGTAATAAAACAGTTGAAGAATTTTCTGATGTTACTTATACCAAACCAAATGCCTCTTTAACATGGCTATTGACAGGATCTTTGCATCTCCAACATGTCAAAGGATGCTTATCAAAGAATCAATTCTCATATATAATGTATGGGACGCTTCACAGCATATACAATCAGGCTCTGCTTTTGTCTGGACGACCAAAAACGGCAACCACATTCTTCAGTACTTCTTAATTGTGGCGAAGACAGCACCAGAGTAACCAAATTGGAGAATAGTGTTGATCAGTATCGGTCTTCCCTACCTCCTTTTCTGCCCTCCAAAGTGCATCAAACTATTACCGTTGCGGCTACAGATACATCTTCAATTCCACAGAATCTTGTACCACAAGCAAATCCTGAGAATGAGGAACTGTCAGCTTTCCACTGAGTTGTGCAACTGCTCAATCTAGAACTTCTGGCTGGGGAGAATCCTTTGCATCACCATTCAGATATAACGCTTTGGGTAACTTATGTAACACATCTCTATTTAACTGTTACTGTAATAGTGTCATTGAGATAACAATACATTAACAAACGATGTATTCATTTCACTTGTAAAATGTTTCATGGCATACTTAATACTATCCACAGTGTTATTCTAGGAAGTTTGTATATTGGATATAAAGCTCTCATAAATCGAGTACTACTTTTGATATTATTTTGATAAAACAGGTATATACGAATTCTACAAACTAAACAAAGCTGAGAAGTCATGCTTTCTTCAATACTTATATTCAAAATCTAAATGCACATCAATATTCACTGATCAATCTGGATTAAACTTTATATATTTATAGTATGGTTAAAATTGCAAATAGACGACGTAGCAACAGGACGGGCGTAACACCATGGCTGGAAGTTGCCAACATGAAAGCATGCTTTCGCTAAAAATACCAACACTATTTATGCAAACTGGTGATTAATAGTGAGAAAAATGGAAGTGCATCATTGTTTATCCATCTAGTCTGCCTACACTAATACTTATTGTTGCCTTTCTTATTTATCTTCTCTGCTTTCACTGTATATCTTAATAATAGTTCATTATGCAAATCGTTCAATTCTTTTTCTCCTCCCCCACTACTGCATAGCAACATTCATTTGCGGATAACTTACTGGAACAGGAGCACTGGGGTATTTGGCAGTTGATGCGTCCGTTACAGTTCTGTTCAAACACAATAGGCGTTTCTCCGTGGCAGAAATGGCTTAATATCAAAATATTGGGCTTAAAGATGGATGTGTTACTTGGGAAGTCATGTTCAAAGGTAGCATTATAAATTACCACTGTACACTTCGTTCGCGGTCCTTTGTAGCACTGAGAGAGGCAAGTAGGAAATCAGGCTGCTTGTGTTCCACTTATGCTACGATAGTAAAATGCGCTAGTGCGACATTTGCGTCCCTTTCATATTTCTGTTGCACTCTGTGATCTCTTTGATTATTTTAGCATTTTAAATTGACGTCCCTTCAACAGCTAATTCTTACTTGTAGACGATAAATGCATTTAATAGACAAAACCAGCTATCAATCAGGCTGCTTTGACTTCATTACTTTAGCTCATGCATTTACTATAATATATATGAACAAATTTGGTACCGCTTAAGACCTCTAGTCCTCCAAAACAAACACACACACACACACACACACACACACACACACACACACACACACACACACACACACACACACACACACAAATACTACTAAGATGCGCGCGTGCGTACGTGCAGGTGTTAGTAAAAATACATTTGGTGAGTTCATTGAACATTAAAATGTTTGTTTCCCATAAGAGCTTCATTCAGCGTTTCAATTAAATGTTACATTCTCCTCTATCTAGTATTTTGTTTTCAGTAAAGCTTTATTTAAGGTCGCTTTAACATTTAATGTTTAATCGTGACCATTAACATTGTGAATTAATTCGTTAATAAATTTACATATTAAATAACATTTTGAACAGAACAAAATGTATACAGTTGACAAGAATACTTATAAATTTTAAAAATCAGTTAAATACAATGGTAGAGATCACAACATTTTAAAAAGTTAATAAAACTGTAAATGAGAGATGCCTCATATAGTGCTGCAGAAAGACTTTTCCAGATGCCGTCTTGTCTGCGCTGATTTCAAGTTTTGGGCAGTTGACAATAATGTGAATTATGATTATTTTTGTTTGGTATATATCACACATTGCAGGATAGCTTTTGTTCAGAACGTAAGTATATATATATATATATATATATATATATATATATATATATATATATATATATATATATATATAATATGAGAAAGTAATAGAGTGTGTAAAATTGGCGCACATATCTATCAAATAAAAAGGTAGTCATGTGTAAAATATTAAAGATATACACGTAAGAAAGAAAACGGAAATCATATCACTGCAATAAAATTTCCACTTTTTCTACGAAATAGGGGAAGTAGTGTGTTAGATAAAAAAAAATCAAATGCACCAGAAATGCACTTTTAAGACCTTCTGAATAAAGAAAAATCGCTATTAGATAAAAGCTCGAACGCTTGTATGTATATGTGAGTGTTTGAGAGAGACGCATATTTCAAAGACGAAAATTTGTTTATGTGCTCAACATGGAATTTCAGTTTAGCATCTTCTCAGCATGCATGAAGATGTAAAGCCTTCTAATACAAAATATCTTTAAATGAAAATTATTTGTAATATTTTATTTTAAATAAAGACTCACGATTTTGATAAAATTGCCTTATGTTTAAGATATATAAGTAATACCTCGAAAACGGTGATCTGCACAAACGGTTTATTTCATATAAATTAACGACTTCTACATTTGTTGTCATAGTAAGACCTTCCTAACAAAGAGAAAATCAGAGGCACTACATGATTATATATATATATATATATATATATATATATATATATATATATATATATATATATATATATGGTCTTATTACGCCAAAAATTGTAGATGATGTTAAAGCTCACAATTTATATCAAATAAATCTTTTGGGGAGAGCACTATTTTCGAGATATTCCTTTCAAGATTTATGGATTGAATTTTCAAATATATATTTATTAAATGGAAAGTCGTTACTCTTTCTTTATTTCCTGTCCATATAAACAGAATGGAATGTAGAAGCCATCACAGAGCAACCAGCTCCTCAAAGATTTTATTATCATTTACATCTACCACATTCGGCTATTTTTATTGTATCCATAAGAACATTGTTATAAAATAATTTTTATAAAACGTTATCTCAGTTTACATGAAGTAAATAGAAGCGTATGCGGTACTTTTAAAATATTTACAAGAGTGAGTAGAGAAAATCCAATGACTGTACGCATCAGATTCCCCCACCGCCTTCTGGACATGCAAAGAGAAAGGTCCATGGTCATGGATTGACCGGATCCTACAACGTTTGACTGTAAGAAATTATGTAATACTAATATTTCTACAAATATTTATCACGATTAAGACAAAACATATAGAAGAATGGGCTTTTTTTAAGAATATTCGATTAAAGAACTGTTCGAGAAAGTTACGTGAATGTAACACCAAATTCCTTTCCTCCTGTTTAACACCGCTTCAGTATCTTGTCACACCGCGGGAGTTTTCTGTCTTTAATATAGACAAATGACTGAGTGTGTGGCCGATAGCCTTAGTTGCGTACATTTGTTAGATGTTTAAGTTGATAATCTGTGTTTTTATTACATCAAGATTTGCAAAAGTTTGACTTGTTGTAATGGTGTGACTGTTGTTTCGAGAAAAACGCAGAATAAGTGTGATGCCACGTGAATGAATGAATTCCTGTATTTCCTTACGTGGATTATAGGGCCCTTTGAGCCGCGCAACCTAGAGACCCGTAGACAATGGGTTGAGGATAAAAGGTTTCTTGATCAGAGAGATTCCGGGTGAAAGATCAGGCCAACGCTGGAAATTAATATACAAGAGAGATGACGTGATAGGAAAGATAATGTAGTAATAAGTGGGATGCTGGCGGGGAAAACCGGAGGACCCGGAGAAAACCCAGAAAAGCACCTGTCCACCACAAAACGCACTTTGCGGACGCTGGGATCGAACCCGGGCCGCCTTGGTGAGAACCAAGCGGTCTAACCTCTCAGCCATGTTGCGGACGGTAATACAACATAGATTTAAGAATAAGAAATATTTTTCGTATTCCATGTTTGAGTGTAATCAATGACATTTCAACATACAGGAACTCTAGACCTGGTATTAAATATGAAATTCGTAATTACCTGGCAACTGAGCAAAATCACAAAGAACTTCTACCACAACGCGCCGTACACCGAATATGAACCCGATGTCTCTCGTATGTAAGCCTACCGCATTGGTCATTCCGCTAGAAAACTCTTCTGAGTAAAGAAATACGTTAATCTTGATATATAAACTCGATGCTCAATTCTTGAAAACAAAAGAACAAAACTGCTTAAGATATGTGCAACTATATATTTACTTACCTGATTGCGGAACATTGGAAAGAGTTTTTACAAATGTAGAGGCGGGACAGAATTGGGTATGACTGACTGCAACTTAAATGTAAACTGTGCTTCAAAAGGCGCTGATAAAACTACTATATCTGAGCTATTACATAAAGTAAATATGTAAATATTTGTCGACTTGTGTCTGTTCCCTCTGTCTGACGTGCGATCCGAATTATACTGTGTCTCACGATAACCGGTTTACATATGGTTATACATTTTTTTTAATGAAACGTTTTCCACAAGATGAACAACAAAAAAGATTTCGATATTTTCATTTTGTGCAGGGTTGTGGTGCCCACACCTTTGGAGCAGGTCATTTAGACATGACAGAGTGAATTTTCTAAATGGGATTATATAAATAGTCTAAAAGTGCAATTTTATACCTCCCACCAAACACAATATCAATAATTGGTACAAAATAAGTTAAAAGAAATATTTTACTTAGCTTTGTGACATGCCTACGTTTTTATTTAGATAAAATGCTATATCTTTTATTTTAAGTATGAGTATATATTACTGTTTCAGCCATCTGTAGTAGTACGAAGTGTTTTTCACCAGAGTAGTCCAACATAAAAAATACTGACATTCAGTTACCCCCAATGACCAACTAAACACGCTAGAGTGCAAGTCTCTAAGAAGAAATAGCCCAAAGTAAAGTTGGCGATAACAAACATAAAGAAGACGCAATCGAAGTTTACAAAATTGGAATAGTTGTTTAGTGTGCGGAAGACCTCTCTAGCAAGAGTGGAAGAATCGAGCTGTCTAAATGAAATATCGGCAAAGGAATTAAATTGTGGATAATTAGAGTCAGACTGAAAAGTTCAACGTCACGTCTGAAATTTGAACCACCATCTCCTGGTCTACGTCCGGTTGCTCTTAACCATTGAGCTACCGTGGCCAACGTGCCATCATGACATTAAATTCTCCAACTGACTCGTATGTTTCCCGGTAAAAAAAACTAGGAGTTCTCATATATAATGAGGTACGCATTTGTAGTGACGACTCATTATGCTGTAAGTACTTAACTCCCAGGCTTCGTAGTTACCACTATAAGGTTCATTGATGAAACTTTGATCATTCTTCCACTCTAGCCACTAAGATTTGGATAGATAATTAAGTTATATAGATTTTCTACGCAAAGCGTGGAATAGATGGAAATGAAAGCAGAGTGGTGAGAAGAACAGATGTGTTGGAACGCAAGCTATCACTGAAGTAACACAACAAAACAGCTGATATAGTTAAGGTATTCATTTACCAAATGCAAGTTTTAATTATACAGTAAAACATTCCTAATTGTAGTTCTCTCATGAGTAACATAAGGGCTGAATTTAAGACGTTATATTATTGTTTGGCGACTACACTAATAATAATTATTTCAATATTTCATACTAATAAATATATTATGATAGACACTGACAAGCTCCATCAAACCATAATCGTTGAATTGTTTTATCTCTTAACGTCATTTTTATTAACAAACGAAACAATTAACACTTAAAGTTCTATTAATGTTTAAACTGTATAAATATATATTTTGTCCTCAGGTTTATGTACTAGAACTTTTTTCTATATCACTGATCTGTTGGAAGATGCACGTGAATCGGTGAGTGGCCGACAATCAGCCATAATGCTTCGATTTGTTGCATGCCCACAGGAGCTCGGTGTTCGGCAACTGCATCTCTGCTTTTAAGGATACTGTCTTCAAGGATAGATTGCCTAGCTAGAGATAGATGGAAAAGCACCATCTATTTTCATGTCTACTTTGTTCTAGACTTAAAAGTGAAGATATAGGTCACAGTATTAAATATCAAATTCGGGTATTTACCTTAGCGATTGAGGAAAACCACAGGAACCCCCAGTCAGTCCACGAGATTTGAATGTAGGTTACAAACGTTACCGCCACAACTATGCCTTCCTGTACTGGTACAACTTTAATCTGTTAAAATCATGCTAACATTAGAATGTAACAATTTCCACATTAATTCGAACAGAGGCAGGATATAATGTTACTACATTGTTATACCATAATAAAGTGTGTCTTGAATAAGCACGTAATAGTCCCATAAAACTATGGCACAGTGTTCTCTTTCGGTAGAGGATTACAGAATATTGCAGCATCTCAACTTTTATCGTCGACAAGGCAACTAAATCGTAAACTTTACGTCCTGATTCCACACTTACTGCTGTATTCTATGATGATTTCCACAATGATCTCTCCAAATGATAATTATTTTTATGTGAAGTTAGCAGCATTTTGAAAAAAAGTGGAGCATGGAGGTGTTTAGTTGCCATAGGTGGGTCGCGGCTAATCTTACTGCCTGCCACAGCAGCTTGGGTCCAAAATACCCGGGGACTGTGGCTGTCTATTTCCGATGCCAAGAACACCTTGGCCGGGACAGGCCACTCTTCTCACCATTGTTAAAACAATGTGATGGCTGGAGGAAACATCACAACAATCACATCATTGTGTTCTCGCACACATTACTTTAAATTCACTAAGTATTTCTATTTAAAAAAAATAATTATTCATATAAATAGTCTGTTTTAAAAGGGGAGGCTTGTTTATACACAAGTTTTGTAAAACACGCGGAAAACCAAAACCATTTTCTAAACATTTCAGAGAATAAGGCCAGTGGCTTGATGCCAAAACCCTCCTGGGTCAACACTTACGACATGTAAACACAAAAATGAACAGGCTCTAAGTTTTCCTTAGCACTCTCCTCGCCTTATTTAAGCCTTCAACACCCCGCCAATATCTACAGATATTCCAAAATTAATGAACAAAATCAAACAACTGCTTTAATAAAAAAGGCCATTTGTAAAACTCCAAGTTAACAGTGTTATAGCATTAAGGAAAACTTCAGACTAGTTAATTTTTTCACCAAATTATTTGTTTATACGGATACCTTTAGCGAAAAATATTTCAAAATTGAACATCAACATTTATATATATAAAAATACCTATTTAGAAAGAGTTACCTTTGTTGCATAAAGTCCCTAACCTTAGAAACAACATAAGTTTAGTATTCATATTATATTTTATACCCATTTCATTTATTTCAAGGTGGCGAAAGCCGGATTCGCAGGTTTAACTCCATATCTTACTGGCTATCTGTTTGTTTTTCACATACTTTTAAGTGGTGTAACGGCGTTGTATTCTGGTAACTTGGGCAAGGAAGGCATTTTCTCACTTCTACATACCTTTCTGTACGTAATATACTTAAAAGTTTATTTTTGCATTTTATTTGCTTTAAATCAATTCAGACATTTACCGGATATGATTTCAATTAAATATTACCATGGTAATACGTTGGCTGATGACACTCGGCCGTTCCTCCATTAGACATAATAGATGGATTAAAGCAAAAAGGAAAAGATTCTATCGATCACAGTTTCTGGCAAATTAAAATAATTTTTGGATAATATATCAAATAATCGTGTAAAACATTGTGCTGCATAGTTACCGAAAATAATTATTAAACAATATTTTAATAAGTAATTAGTAATTAATGATATACAGCTTGCAATGTTTTCCCTTGCCACTTCAAATACACCTGAAAAATATAAAGGTAATATAAATTGTAAACTTCACTTTTTAAAGTAGCATAAAAACATCAGAATTAATAATAAATAATTAGGTGTACTGAAAAAATTAATTTATAAATTTACAATTTGTTTCTTTTCTAAGGAAGCAACCAATTCGAATAAAGAATTTTCTTATACATCAACATCAGAATGCTTATAGTCAAATCGTCCTTAGATTATAAGGATGTAGATCGTGAAAAAATGTTTTCAAAAAGCCTTTGCATTATTACATCTTTTGTATATAATGTGCTTCCTTTCGTCATGCTAAAAAAATATAAATAAAATGACTAGCTTAGTTTATTTTAAACTGAAGTGGAGAATTGTTTTTCCTTCTCTATACACCTATTTAGATATATATTTATTGTCTACGTAACCTCATGAGACAATAAAAGAACGGCAATATATGCCATTCAAAGAATATGTTTAAAATATGAGTACCAAAACAGAATGTTTTGGATAGGTAGAGCCAGACTGAAAATTTAACGCTATAGCCAGGATTTGAACCACTGATCTCCCGGTTTCCTTCCGATTATTGCTAACCATTAAGATACCATGGCAACATGCCAGCATGATATTAAATTCTCCAACTGACCCGTATTTTTTCCCCTGAACCAGTAGGAGATACACAGACATATACCTTTCGTGGTGATTTGTGCTTTAAGTACAGTTCTGGTCTGACTTTATCTATCCAAACCTTGTCCTACACACAGCTAGTGTGATAGAACAAGTAATTTGCAAAAATTGTTTTATGTCACAAAGAGTAGCTTATTGAATTGTGTATCTAAAGCAAACGTTGGCCTCGAAACGTTTATTTCACTTAAAACCTGTATCTTATTGAAATATTTTCGTAAATCAAATGCCGCCGCCTATAACTTAATGTTTCACAAATACAAAAAATGTAGTAAGAAGGGATAGAATTTCAATCGTTACTCACACATAATTCAAGTATATTACGAAGGTCAGCTGACAAGTCCTGGGCCACATATAGAGATGGGCTAGTTTGACGGACATCATATTACTTTAACTCTAGATTAGTTTGTATCCATGGTTACAGGCCAATAGGTTGTTTAGCTTTACAATGATGGCTTTTTAAACAAGTGTAGAGGTTTCACGAAAATGGAGGATTTAGTAAAATGAGCGGTGATTAAATACTTGGATTTGAAAGGCTTGACGCCTGAAAGCTCAAGGAGGAAATGGAAAGTACATTGAAAGACTCTGCCGCTTCATATACAGTGATAAAAAGCTGGGTTGTAGAGTTTAAAATGGAACTTCGAGCACTAGTGACGAGCCTCGCTCTGGTCACCCTTTGGAAGTCAAAACTCTAAAGATCGTGGAAAAAATTGATCGTTTAGAACTGGAAGACCGCAGATTAAAGGTTTTTTAGATAGAAGAGTCTGTAAACATATCAAAATAACGTGCAGGTAATATTTTAAGTAATATTTTGGGATTTCACAAGGTCTGTGCAAGAAGGGTGCCGCGTTTGTTGACACCTGATAAAAGGTGGCAAAGAAAAGCTGTTTCTGTTAATAATTTGGAGCCATAAAAATTCCAATGAATTTTGACACGGTTTATTACCATGGCTGAAACTTGGATACATCACTACAGTCCAGAAAGTAAATCACAGTCAAAACAGTGGAATGTGGTAGGTGAACCAGCTCTACAAAAAGGCGAAGTCAATTTTGTCTGCTAACAAGGTTATGGCGAGTGTTTTTTGGGGTGCACACGGAATTATTTTTAATGATTACTTGGAAAAGCATAAAAGTATCACTGGTGACTACTACGAAAGCTTACTGCAACATTTGAGTGATAAGGTGAAAAGAAAAAGACCTAATTTGGCAAAAAAAAAAAAAAAAGTATATTGTTTCTTCACGACAATGCTCCGGCCCATCGCTCAGTCATTGCAATGGGAAAAAATTGTGGGAATTAAAGTTTGAACTGGTTGAAGATCCGCACGATTCGCCAGATCTAGCACCCAGTGACTACCACCTGTTCCCGAACTTCAAAAAATTTCTTGGAGGACAAAGATTTCGTAGCAACGAGGTCATTGATGTAGTAATCAGCTATTTTGAGGACCACAGTAGGTCGCACTACACAGATGGTTTAATTAAATTAGTACACCCATATGACAAATGTATAAGCATTTTTGGAGATTATGTTCAGAAATAAAGAAAAAATGTTATAAGTGTTTTTTTTTAATTGTGAGGCCCGGGGCTTATCAGCGGACCTCCGTATTATGTTCTAAATTAAACCTCAATAAAAATTATTGATCATATTTGAGAAAACAGAATTACAGCATTCCTAGTTTTCTATTTACATGCCACTTGTAACTTAAAGACGACATAACGGCATCCAATTTGGTTTCATTCGTTGGATATTGTTAACTTAGTTTCGAAACCTTGAAGTGCAAGCATCATAACCTCAATCACATTCATCTTTCTAGTATGGGTGCGCAATAATGTTAATGAAAGAATAATTTTCCTCTCCAGAGGTTTAGCCCCTCTGGACTTAAATGCTAACCGCAGAGGTTAGGTAATACGAGGCGTCGGATGTATAGATATTAAGCAAATGTGATCGGCGGTTTGAATAACTGGGTTATTTACAACCCTTGGTTATCATTTTGTAATTCCAGCTCATGTCATATACGTGTGAAGGAAAATTGTTAAATGGGGTCTGAAAGAGTTATGTGCCCTTTGTTAAGTTTATTACATGAGGGCTGCAGAATATTTTAATGTTTGCACTAGCTGAATCTGCAGCTCCATTTGCATCATTACAAAGAGATTCCTCTCTCCTCTATATTTCTCCCCTTAATTTTCTTTCTCTGCACTACCAAATTACATGTTTTCAAACGTCAAAATTTATTTTTCTGTGGCTTTGATAAAAATGTTGCTTATACTTTCAAAGGATCTGAATAATATAGCATGCTGTGGTAACCGACAAAAATACTTGAACAATATTTTAAAAATATCTACCACTGTAACTGAGGGAGAGGAAATTTTCATTTGTAGATAATACGTAACAGAACAAAAAACAATACACCTAACATGATCCAGTGTTCTCCAGTAAGCTTTGTTTTATGATTTTAGTATTTTAATTCAATTCGTTTTAAAGACTTTTTAAGCAGGAATATAAATGATCGATTACAGCTTATTCTAACTCATAGATTGAAAATAAACATAATACAGCAATAAGAAGATTATTGATAAAATATTTCATGAGGTATAAACATCTGGATAGTCTGAATTACGTCGTAGCATGCCAATTTACTTAGAAATCAAGTTTCTGCATTTATTAGCACAGATTTTTAATAACCAAGAAGGTAATCAAAATACCGTTAAAATTAACGAAGAAGTAAATTCCTGTTGAAAATGCTACACACAAAAAAGAAAACGATGTTCTATTTAAAACGATCAAGTTCATTCACTGAAAATTGAAATCACCAGAATTGGTTAACTACTTTATCAATTTTTTGCTGTACGTATTAAACAGTTTCTCTATTGTTCAAGACTGTTGGAATACTTTCTATCCGGATTGTGGTAACAAAAATATGAATCGTATAGAATTTTCTAAATAACTCAACACTGTGTCAACACGCAGCTAAATCCTCATGCTGGAACCTTGCATTCTTTTTATACAATGCTTAATAAATGCAGTTATTTCGAATTATTACTTTCTCTACCGCTTTAAATGATTTAGGGAAAGATGTCGTAGATTGCCCAAATATTTAATACCCAGGTTTCAACGTAAAGCGAACTTTGAGATTTGCTGAATACAGAAAGTTAAAAAAAAAAAAAAAAAAAAAAAAAAAAAAAAAAAAAAAAAAACAATAAAGCTTGTTTTGAAAAATTCCAGGCTTATGTATACATAATAGAAACAAAAGTCATAAAAACCAACCGTAGTAGGTATTGCACTTCAGTATCTTCCAAAGATTTAGCAAACGTTTTCAAAAGATCTACCACCTCAAACTACCCTTTATGTGATTTTTAATTGTTTAACTTTCTCACAAAATAATCCTTGGAATAAATGCAATGTTTCAACAATTGACATTACTGTTCAACTGTATTTCCTTTATTCTCTTTGGGAGCTTGTGACTTTTTTCGTTCTGAATAAATGTCGCATGATTTTGTATAACTGGTAATCATAAGAGCTAAACAAAGCTTACCACACATCTTGCTAAAACAATTTATATAGAAGAAATGTTTGTTCATTAGCTATTTAAAAGCATAAATTAAAATTGATTTGTTCCAATACAACGTAATAAATTATTATTTTCACCCACATTGGAACATGGCCCAATACGCTTAAAAAATAAATTAAGATTTCTAAATGCCCAGTTTAGCTCCTATAGATCTCTTTTATCCACAAAGAAATGTGTGACGAAATTATATTTGCAAATATTTTTCTTGATTAATATGAACTAAATAGCAAAAAAAAAAAAAAAAAAAAAAAAAAAAAAAAAAAAAAAAAGTTATAATAATAATTTATATAAGAGACATAAAAATGAGCCTTTAAGTAGTCCGCAATTATTGTAAAAAATGTAGGTATAAAATTATAGTCAAATGGTGAGATTATCGTCAATTAAAAAGAAAACTGAAAGAAAGAAAGCAGAGCTTTGTGTATTAATGTCATATCCTTTATCCATAACCCTTTTATCTCACACTGTAACGCGCTTTATATTACCACACTTAATGGAGGTACTTCCATGTTTAATCCAGTTCTTAAACCCCTTTTAACTCCATTTCTTGCATGCGTAACCTTTCCTCTGTTTTATCCCATGCATACTTTATCGCATCTTTCCCTTCCTCACTTGTGTTGCACAACTCACCTAAAAACTTCTCTCCCGCAAGCTTCCAAGTAAATCTTGTTTCTCAATATCCCAGTTCCTAACAACAAGTATATTGTTATATAGTATCTGTTAGAAGCAATTTCACATTTTCACGTAATTCACATTAATATGAAAACTTATGTTACAAGAAATGCGATTACATTTATGAGAACTAACAGCTTGCGGTTGCCCTAAATTTTACACGCCAGAATGCCAGGAAGTGAATGAGAAATAAACCTATTTATACTTTCTTTACCACTAGAGAAGCTATTGCATTCCATCCAAACATTCGACTGAGATTTAATTGTAAATGCACAACTTGAGGTCCTATGAATCGAAAACTGCAGTTTTAGAAAACAATAAGGGAAACATGTTTGGTTAATTACCAGACAGATTTTTTAATTCTGCTGTTCACACACACAGACACACACACACATACACACACAAACACACCACAATGCTCACTCATTCAAGTAACAGTTTCTAATTGTTTATCATTATTATTATTATTATTATTATTATTATTATTATTATTATTATGATTATTATTATTATTATTATTATTATTATTATTATTATTATTATTATTATTATTATTATTATTATTATTATTATTATTATTATTATTATTATTATTATTATTATTATTATTATTATTATTATTATTATTATTATTATTATTATTATTATTATTATTATTATTATTATTATTATTATTATTATTATTATTATTATTATTATTATTATTATTATTATTATTATTATTATTATTATTATTATTATTATTATTATTATTATTATTATTATTATTATTATTATTATTATTATTATTATTATTATTATTATTATTATTATTATTATTATTATTATTATTATTATTATTATTATTATTATTATTATTATTATTATTATTATTATTATTATTATTATTATTATTATTATTATTATTATTATTATTATTATTATTATTATTATTATTATTATTATTATTATTATTATTATTATTATTATTATTATTATTATTATTATTATTATTAAGTTCTTCAGGGTAGAGTCTGTTTAGCTAACGTGTGTGCAGTTCGGCCGACTCCTTTGACGAACCCTTATAATCGTTTTACAATACCGGCCCTCTTTCTCCCAGACTGTTCTGCAAGGTTGCCACCTTTCTCGATACGTCATGGGTATCGTACGAGGTTTCGTCTAAATAAATTATGTTATGTCCATTACTGCGAAACTTCCTTAGTTTTGACATACATACATACATACATACATACATACATACATACATATAGGAGGCCGTGATACTCGTGGAGGAAGAATGCGAGTGAAGTGCTCTTAATTATTTGGTGTTAGTGGCGTAACTTGCAAGTGCTTGTTTGTGTATGGTATTTCATGGTGTTTGTAGCGAAGATATTTCTTTGTGTGTATGTTATTTGCAACGGGCATTGCTGATTTGCATAGTTTTGGGGGAATTAACAAACACAATCATTCACAAGGATTGTGAACCATACAAACTAGCATTCAGGAGGCCGTGAACCTCACGACTAAATTACAAAGTTATATATTAATTGGAATTTTTTGTTTGTGTTTGATATTTCAGTGTCGTAGTTGTGAAATTTCGTTTCGTTGTGAGCATGTTTTGTGAAGGCGAATGTGAATCCTGTGGAAATGAAGGTTGGTGTTAATTCTCTTAAAGCACTAAGAAACGGCCATCTTTTGATCGAATCCAATAAAAAAGAAGAAGCAGAAATAATATGCACTAACATTAATGATAGATGTGGAGGAGAGTTAGATGCGACTGTTTCAAAGAAAAGAAACCCGCGAATAATAATCTTCAACACTCCAGAAGAAATCACGTTGGAGAATGCGGCTCAGGCGTTAACTACACAAAATAAGGGCCTGGAAAAATTTGAAAATGAGATTCAAATTAAATTTGGATTTGAGGATAGACGGAAGAACAAAAATATTGTCGTTGAAGTTCCTTCTGCTGCAAGGAGAGAGATCCTTGGTAGGAAATTGAAACTAGGATGGAGCATGTGTAGTTGGGATGATTACATCAAAGTGAGCCGATGTTTTAAATGCTGTAAATATAGGCATCGTGCTATAGACTGCAAAGGTCAACAGACTTGCCCAAATTGCGCGGAAACCCACACAATAAAAGAGTGCAAATCTAACAAGGATAATTTCAAATGCATTAATTGTATGAACTATAAGAAATACAATAAAGATACGTCCATAAACGAAAATCACTCTGCACTAGATCCTAACTGTCCCTGCTACCAAGCAGCGCTGAAGCAACAGCAACAAAACACTGACTACTAGCATGGACCATTTTGGCCTACGATGTTATCAAGTCAATTTGCAACACTCAAGAATAGCGACTAGTAATTTAGTGCAGCTGATGATAGAAAGAAACATTGATATAGCATTCATACAAGAACCCTTTATAATTAATAATAAACCAGCCTCCATACCTTCAACGTTCCGAATATTTACAGCCGGAAATCAGGTTAAAAGAGCAGTAATATTAATCAATAACAGCGTTATTGATGTCACTACTCTCAGTCAAATTTCGGATGGAGATTGTGTGGTCATACAGATAACACATAGGAACGAAACATTATTTGCAGCAAGTATGTATTTTGATGGATTGACCGATATAGAATGTGATATTAGGAAAATAGAAAACATATTAAGATACTCTAGAAACCAAAAGTTAATGATACTAGCAGATAGCAACTCCAGAAGTAAACTGTGGTACGACGTGCTCACAAATGAACGTGGGAAAACACTGGAAGGATTCATTACCATAAACGACTTACATATCGTAAACGAAAATACAGGAGTGTCAACTTTTGAATCACCAAATGGAAGGAGCTGGATTGACTTGACATTAGTCAACAATAGACTTCTCCGTGACATAACCTGTTGGAACGTAGGAGAAGAAGAGAGCTGCTCGGATCACAAAATAATTTCATTCAAAATAGGAAATAAATCACAAAATCCCACATGGAAGTTTCAAGCCATAAGATACATAACAAAAGTAGAGAAATATAACAAATTCATAAACCTGTTAGCAACAAACTTGACCTCAAATTTTAATTGCAAGAGTAGTAGCGATAACTTGGACCAGGAACTCGCCCAAAAAGTTAACAGTAATTTGAACGCTGATCATCTAACCGAAATATTCCACTCTTCCCTGAAGGAAGCATGCAGAGGTGCATTTGGAGTGGGTAGGTGCAGGAAAAAGGAGTTTAGAGGTAAATCTGTTCCATGGTGGACGGCCGAGCTTACAATATTAAGAAAAAGGGCGAACGCATTAAGACGACGCTATCAAAGAACCATGAACAATGAGCAGCTAAGACACGAAAGAAAAATGCAATATTGGAAAGGCAACCAAGAGTATAGGTCAAAATTGAACACCGAAAAGCTAAGATCTTGGAAGGAATTTTGTAGTGCCACTGACGGAAATAATCCATGGTCAGTTGTTTACAAAATTGCGGCTGGGAAAACTAGAAATCAGATCTCTCTTACTACACTACAGAAAGAAGACGGAACTTATACCGAAGACACTCTAAGTACAATTCAGTACATGCTAGACAAGTTTATCCCGGATGACAGTGAACAGGATGATACTCAGCGACAAAGAAAACTAAGACGACGGGCAACGGAACCAATTGATACACCAAACGATATGGAATTCACGACTATAGAAATATTGTCAGCATTGAGAAACTTCGACCCAAGAAAATCACCAGGAGAGGATGGAATAACTAGTGATATCCTGCTTCAGGTTTTCAAGAGATTCCCAATTTTCTTCACAGCCTTATACAACAAGTGCCTCAATAGCGGTCAATTTCCAGAAAGATGGAAGCGTGCAGTAATAGTTCCGGTAATCAAGCCGGGTAAAGAAGATAGCCCAAGCGTAACGAAATACAGACCTATCAGCTTGATAAATATAAATGGGAAAATTTTAGAAAAAATTATGATGAATAGGATTCAGCATCACATCAACACCAGAAATCTTATGAATGATAGACAGTTTGGATTTAGGGCCCAGAAAAGCACGGTAGACGCACTTATGTCTATGAAAACTTTCATTGAGAACAACTTGAATACTTACGGATATATTGCTCTCATAAGTCTTGACGTAAAAGGAGCTTTTGACGCTGCCTGGTGGCCCAGTATATTAAATAACTTAAGAGAACTGAAATGCCCAAGAAATTTATACCAGTTATCTCAGAGCTATTTCAAAAACAGGACAACAAGTCTAAGCACAAATGAATTTAGCACTGAGAAAGAAGCCAAAAGGGGCTGCCCACAAGGTTCATGCTGCGGACCCGGCTACTGGAATATTTTGTACAACTCCCTGCTCAACTTAGTCTATACAAAACGAACTGAATTAATCGCTTTTGCCGACGACCTACTTCTCATGACGAAAGGAATGAGCATATTAGACGTAGAAAACTTTGCAAATCATGACTTGAAGAAAATTGAATATTGGGCAAGAGAAAATAAAATTACTTTCAATGACGCTAAATCAAAAGTATTAGTGATATCAAGAAAGAAACAAGCTGCAAACGAGAAGATAAACATCTATCTTAATAACATAATTATAGAACAAGTAGACATCATGAAATACTTAGGCGTTCATATCGACAAACAGTTCAAGTTTGATTATCATATTGACCAAGTGCATGATAAAGCTATAAGCCTAATTCACACTTTATCTAAATCAGCAAAACTAACCTGGGGACTTGGAAGCAAAGCACTAGAAACAATATACAGAGGAGCTATAGAACCTGTACTGACGTATGGAGCACCCTTATGGGCATCTGCATTAAACAACCCGAAGAATCTGAGAAAAATTCAGAGAATCCAAAGGTTGTTTAACATAAAAATCACGAAGGCATACAGGACAATTTCATTTGACGCATCTTGTGTCATTGCTGGCATCCAACCCATTGATATCACGATTGAAGGGAAAGTCAAACTGTACAACTTCTTGCAAAATAAACAAGACTATGACGCACCCTTGCCCCCCAGCGACTGGAACCACCCTGCAGAAGTACCTGAAGTTAAAGAAGCTGATGATGAAGACTCTATATTCAAAATATACACGGATGGAAGCAAAATAGGAGAGCAAGTGGGTGCAGCAGTTGTAATATTCAAACAAGGGACTTCAATTCGAGAGATAAAATACAAGCTAGACAGAAGATGTACTAATAATCAGGCAGAACAACTGGCCATATTTAAAGCGCTACAAGAACTTCAAAACTTTAACAACACACCGGAGGAAGAGAAGACTGTAGCGATATATACAGACAGTACAGTAACTCTAGCCATTCTGCGGAATAATAATAAACATAACTCCATAGCAGAGAAAACCCTTAATGTATGTAATACCTTACAAAGACTAAAATGGAGAATACACTTCAGTTGGGTTAAAGCCCATGTAGGTATATGTGGAAATGAGTTAGCAGACAAACTAGCGAAATCCGCTGCTCTGGACGGAGATCTGCCCAATAGTTACAGTTTGATACCTAAATCTGTAATTATTTCTGAAATACAAGAAACAGGACATCAGGTCTGGCAGAATAGGTGGAATGCCACGGACAAGGGGGCACTCAGCAAGTTATTTTTTCCAACAATAAAAGATAGGCTGAAGAGAAAGCTTCCTTTAACACCAATTTTCACAGCAATAACTTCCGGCCACGGAAAAACCAAAGCTTACTTACACCGATTCCATATAGTAGACGATCCAAAATGTACATGTAACAGCTCCCAACAAACCGTAAACCATTTAATATACGAATGTGTAGACAAAAGTCAACAAAGAGCCAAGCTAATTCAAGATGTAACTCTAAATGGAAGCAAGTGGCCAGTAACCAACGAGAGTCTTGTAAAACACCACATAAAAGCATTCTGTAAATACATAAATTCAATGAACCTATAAAGATATGTAAATATGTATAACTTGTGAAATCAACTGTTAAAAGATCTAATGTAATATTAACATGTAAATATGTACAATTTGTAAAATCAAATGTTGGAAAAATGTAATGTAATGCATGTAATACTACTATGTAGTGGGGCATGCTGATTGTTATCAATAAAGAAAAAAAAATACATACATACATACATACATACATACATACATACATACATACATACATACATACATACATACATACATACATACATACATACATACATACATACATACATACATACATACATACATACATACATACATACATACATACATACATACATACATACATACATACATACATACATACATACATACATACATACATACATACATACATACATACATACATACATACATACATACATACATACATACATACATACATACATACATACATACATACATACATACATACATACATACATACATACATACATACATACATACATACATACATACATACATACATACATACATACATACATACATACATACATACATACATACATACATACATACATACATACATACATACATACATACATACATACATACATACATACATACATACATACATACATACATACATACATACATACATACATACATACATACATACATACATACATACATACATACATACATACATACATACATACATACATACATACATACATACATACATACATACATACATACATACATACATACATACATACATACATACATACATACATACATACATACATACATACATACATACATACATACATACATACATACATACATACATACATACATACATACATACATACATACATACATACATACATACATACATACATACATACATACATACATACATACATACATACATACATACATACATACATACATACATACATACATACATACATACATACATACATACATACATACATACATACATACATACATACATACATACATACATACATACATACATACATATCGCCAAGCTACAATTCTACTGTACTCCATAATAACCCTTACCTTATTCAAAGTGCGGTATTTGAAACCCCGCTCCTTTAGGAGGCCGCGCAAAGTGCAGTGTCCATATGGAAACTCACAAATTTCTTGCAAATGTGCAACCAATTCGTCTAAGGTGGGCGCTCTCCTTTTTGCATAGAGTCTATAAATTTCTCGGCGAATTAAATCTACTTTAGAGAAACGTTTCCTTTTGTTTATATACTTGATCGGCGTCTTTGGTATTCCTTTCGTCACAATATTTCTTACTGTATTTCTGTGAATACCCAGAATTTATCATCAGGTTCATTGCACGACCCCTTACCAAGATTATTTTTCAGCACATATTTATATGTTGTCAAAATAAGCGCTTAAATTTGCTTAGAAACAGTTCCCGTTATAACTTTGTTTTTTGAAGCTTTTCCAGTAACATAACTCTGCCCAGTTATTCACACTAGTGCCTTCACTTTGATTATTTTCACTTGACTGAAAGTTATCTACTACTTCAATTGCATTTACCACTGCATTTCCCTCCCACGGTCTCCACATCGTGACACACAACGAATTTCTGCACGTAATGAAACAGATCAACTGGAAGTTGCAGCTTTGGCAACTGAGACTGCACGTGGAGTAAACATGCGACTGTCACTTCGAGAAAATCAAGCTTGCTATTGGTCCTCAACGACAGTGTTCCGTTTCTGTAGTATGGAGATAGATTTATGACGGTCATTAGTGGGCGGGAGGGTGTGAGGCAACTGCACTCGCGCTCACTAGACAGACTTTACCTCGCGTGAATTTCTGTTAAAACACACATGTCGAATGTTTTAGTACAAAGCAATAAAAGTAGAAAGAAAATTGCAAACTTGAACAGTATAATACAAATGCTTGTATATTTGTAAGTAATGCGACATGAAATATTTTGAGAAACAAGTTAGGCATCGAAACAAACTGTATATTCCAATGAGTTATACACATTTTCTACAGTGAATGTTAATTTACATTTTATGATATCCAGTTATATAAAATTATACAAAATTTGATCAGTATGAAGACGACTTCATAGGGGATCCATAGACAATTCAATATACATGTGAAATTTGGTGGCCATAAATATATTAAAGGATAAGACTACAAAACAAAGCCAAAAATATCAAATTTTGCAGTTAGAAGATGGGTTGAGGAGAGAGAAAGAGAGAGAGAGAGAGAGAGAGAGAGAGAGAGAGAGAGAGAGAGAGAGAGAGAGAGAGAGAGAGAGAGAGAGAGAGAGAGAGAGAGAAAGTTTCTTGAAACTCTTTCTGGCGCACCCTTGAAAAATGGTGAACTTAAATATCATGTTTGGTATCTATCCTCACCTGTTTTATACACTTCTGGGAGATCGCGTGGACCTCATACCTTTTATCGTGGTGTGATCTCCATTTCTATTTTGCATGAAATATTGTGCTTCTCTCCTTTTTTCTTTAAATTAATATCCTCCAATGTAAGTCTCATCGGACGAGTTATCCGACATTCATCCTTCAGGATAAGGGAAAACCCCGGAAAAACGTTGTCACTGACCGAGATTCAAAACCCTCACCTTTTGAATGTGAGCCAGACCGCCTCCTCCAGTTTCAGAATACGTGTGATTTTTTCGGCCCACTGAGCAGCTTGAGGAACCTGAGGTCTTTCGATAGGTAACGATCTCCAGGTTATGGAAATTAACATTCTGGCAAGGGAAGATTGTTCTGACCACATTATCTCTGTATTGCTTGCACGATCTTCCACATCTACCATGCGTTGGTCTCTCAGGCCCCTCAAGGCTGAACATAAATGGTGATTTTTATTACTAATATTAGTGTTATTATCATTATCACTAGTGCACCATCACCTTAGGGAGTAGAGAAGGTAACATTATTCATTTCATTAATTTTTACAATAGTGTTGTACATATTCGTACAGAAGTTTAACTGTGTATCGAGCGAAATATCACCGCGGTAATCTATGAGACTAGTATTCGGAAGATTTCCACCGATCGCTCACTTTGATCCTGGTTTGTCATGAGATTCTCTGGTAGGTAGGCGAATGCTTGTGTAGTTTGCATCTACCACGCCTTCCTTTCCATTTCCTTTTCATTTCCTTCCCGCCTTACAGACGTGTTTTTTGGGTTTCGTGCCTTTGGTGGCACCACCAGATGACGTGGATGCTTGTTCAAAGAAAAGACTTCTCCCCAAGTACTGCTAAGTCAATGGATCGTTCCTTGCCCTTTCTATTAGAACAAATCTTCGAGCCTGAAACTCTTTAAGAACCTAAAAATACTAAACGCACACGTGCACACATATTTTATTTACTGCTAAGTAGTTACTACAGGCGATACAGGTAGTTGCTTATCCAGACCGTTTTCTCAAGACACACTTACTGATCTACTAATAATAAGTTATTTAAATAACACAAAATTGGTTCTTCCCATTACACTATATGCTCTTCTTTGTTCACTCTCCATAAACATTTTTCTGACTTTTCTTAAAAGTTCACGTAATTTTCTCACCTGATTATAATGTTCGAGCATTGATCTAACAGCGATTCATTTCATTTTCAGCAATTTTAATTACCTCAATATTTGACTTCATTAATTTCTGGTCCCCTACAAAATTAATTTCCCGTTCCTTATTCCTGTACAAAAGGAAAATGTGTTCACTATTTCCACTAAAACAATTTATTTTAAAATATATAATTAAATACGGGCTTTCTTCTTTTTATATTTACCTTTTAAATTACCTCTTAGTTAGCCTAAATTTAGATCTGGAACTTTCCTTCTTAAAACTACTTTCCTAAATTCATTCCATTATACGCATCCCTAAGATCACGGGTTCAAAACCTACCTAGGCCGATTGTTTTTAAGTGTGCTTAAAACCGACAATCACAAATCACTAGGTTAGGTCAGGTAAGGAATTCCTGCGGCAAATTGGCGGTACTAATGCGATCCTGGCATTTGATAACGCCGTTAACAAACAAAAATGTGTAATGCATCATCGGCAGTATCCACCGCCTGTTGTGCCTTATGTAGTAAAAATGGGCATTAAATACATACTCATTAGAATCCATCCATTGCATTGGTTTCCACTCAATCATAAATCTCCAATCTTTCTATATACAAATATAACAATTTGTAACTTAAAACTTCCCTTATCTTATAAGAAAGTATACTTTTCTTATAAAATGTTCGGGATCTCGATTTCATGGAAATTCTTCCACATCCTCAGCCGGAACCAACAAAACTGTCGTCATCGTTACAAACGCTAGATGTTAATAAAACAAATTTAAAACATAATCGATTGCATTACGCGATATTTGTTTGTTAAAATAAATATATTTTCCCAAACCAATAAATCTATCGGACCATTTAATTGTTTCATTAATTTAGCTTCTGGATTTATTCCATAGCTAAATGACGTACTCTGATCTTTCCTTTAATTAATGTGTTTGTCCTTACATCTTGATGTTTATGTGCGTACACTGTCAGAATAGGAATGTTTGCAACCTGCTGGTAAAATAAAGCAGTGGATGAAGCGAGTGAAGCCTATTTCGGTTCAACGAATGGTGTTGAGATTTATTTAGGAATAAAAAAATGAGTTATAAGATGTTTCGTGATGCAGGGGGACCTCTAATGGAAGGTACACTTTCAAATACTACTTTCCCAGCGTAAGTATAAACATGGGCTCGACGGATGCGTTATCTTAAGCCACGGAGATGGACCTAAGAGCGTTGTTTTTCTCACTAGATGTAGGGAAAGAGAAACTCGAAGGCGGTGTTGCGGACCGCTGCTTTCGAACTCTATTTTCCTTAACGTTACCTGCTCTGATTAGCTTCACAAGATACTTATAGGCTCTTTCAAAGCTCACTTCCACCTTTAAAGCGCGATCTAGACATACAATAAAACTGTGATTAAAAAGTCATCGACCTTAGGCAGTCGAGGCTATTGAATAAATATAATGGACTAACCTTAAATCAAAGGTGGAAGTTCATAAATAACTAAATTGTTTATGAATGTGTATATTACAGTTGTACTTATGGAGCAGCTGAAACAATGGCTATGAAACTTGATATCTAATATGCCTTAGATTCCATTGGCGAATTGGTCATACATCCTTATTATCTTTTCCAAAGTGTGATAGATATAATAGCGTGCGAATTAAACAAACATAAACATAAACAAATAAATACATATCCTGCTTTCATTAGACATTTTAATTAGGCAAATATTAAGACTTTATACCAAGTTTTCTTTATTATTATTATTCAATAACAAATACTATTGAGCATATTTTAAATAGAACTTTATTTTTCTTATCTGGTTACAAGTCGTAAAACGCCTATAAGAAAGAATCCTTTGTTAATTTTAATATTTATTAACGCCCAAAAACATGCAAATTTAATATTGGTTTTCAAAACATCATATATCCAATGTGTACGCTTCTCAGGAGAAGAGATAATGGCACAGAATGAGAGGGAGGGCTAGTGAATGAGAATTAATGGTGGAAGAAGCTGATAACGTGAAGGAGGAATGAAGAAAGAGTAAGAGAAAGGGAGACAGGGAGAGTATCTTCAGTCATCGCTATGTTTTCACTACAACAGAATGCTCTAAAACCTGCAGAAAGAATTGGGTTTTGCATTTTCTTTATTTTACATGACTCAGATTAAAACACATCGATAGTTTTGTTGGTATTGCAGAAAGCACTTTTGAAAGCAAATTTATCACAAAGGCAAGAGAGATTTGAGTAACATAAAAAAAGAAAAATAGTCATAAGAAGGAGAGAAATAAGATTTTTCTGTTGTAACTTAAGTAATTTCTCATTAGTTCTTTCAAACCTCCGCTTCAATTCATTGTTTAATTACGCAATTTTGTGAGAATAGTCATTGATTGCCAAATATAAAATACCTATATAGGTTTCCTGTAAAGTACAAATGAACCTAAAGTATTGAAAAATGCGTTCTTTAAGATTTTTCTATATATATCTTTGTTTCTTTATGCCTCTAATTGGTCTCTTGGCCATCGTCAAGGGAAAGACACGCAGAACACTCTATTCTATACTAAATGGTTTATATCATTATTTTTAAACGCTTCCCTTGATATAGCTGTTCTTGAGAAGATAAAAGAGAAAGAGAAAAATGTAAACGTGAAGACTCAATTGGATGAAGGAAATAAGGTGAAAATCGCTTTACTTCCACAGAAGCAGAGCCAAAATGTTACCTTAGAATCCTTCTTAAGATGTGTTCAAGTGTAAGTTAATGCTTAAGATGCAAAGAGCTATACGAATAATAAAAACAGAACTTACGTACAGTTATCTGAAATCAGTGGGAACATAGAAAAGTGTTTAATTACTTTTGAAAAAGTATGAACAAAGGAAGCTCGATTCAAAATTGGTTCGGAATTCGGTAACTGGTTTTAGCCGCTTACAAGTTGGGGCATTCCTAGCCCAATTATTACGTCACGGCAAGAAGCCATACTCAACACTGTACTGATTAGCGCTTGTTGCCTCTACCTTCACCCCTTACGCATTATGGGAAGCGGTTATTTCTCGCCAATGAACACATAAAACTACATAAATACATTTTCAGATTTTCACGCTGTCTATGTTATAAGAAGAAGTCTATTTATACATATTGAAAATGAACACAGTTTATCTAGTTTCATTAAATATTATTTCAGGGTGTCTGGGCGAGGGAAGTTTTTAAACATTTTAATCTTACTTTATTTATTCAATATTTATCTAGACAGTGTCCTTCTTTCAATGTTATTATATATAGATATATAATTACATAGTCCTACTGTAATAAAATTATTTTCTTAAATATACGTTTGCATAGGTACCTATGTAAACAGTTTGTTGCTAGTTTCCAGTTTCTCGTATTTTCTCTTCTCTTATGTGTCTTTTTTCTTACAAAGTATACCCTTCTCATTCTTCACTTGTCACAATTTGTTTACTCTTTAGTAATTGATTTATCGAATTGTGCTTAATAGGATATTCTAATCTGTTAATTTTATAGAACACTATATATTTAATAATTTAGTTTTTCTTTCTCATTATATATCTTTATACAATATTAAATAAAATATTAATTTAAAAAGCTGCCAAAGTGTTTAATAAAGCCGTATGATAGTCCTCAGATGTATATATCCATCAGTACATAATTATTATGAGTTTAAACTTATAAATATATATTTTGTTTGGTAATGGCGCTGTCAATTGCCAGGACGATATCAGCGCCGCCGGTGTGCCGGAATTTCGTCCATAGTAGTTCTTTTACATGCTAGTAAACCTTATGACACGGGATCGGTGCTTTTAAGCACACTTAAAATCCAACGGCTTGAGCAACAATTAGCCAGTGCCAAACCGATCGAGCGACGCAGACGGACGAGCTCAAACCCAATTTGTTTCCTAGAAAAGTTATGTTTTGTGTCAGAAATTTCACCTCAGTGATACAGAGAGGCCAAGTTTAAGTTCTTCTTTAACTCATTTTGCTTAAATGTTACAGTAAGCACCCCAATGACCCATTTGCATAAAGCATACACTGGAACAAGGTCCCTTCGCCAAGGCAAATTAATACCCAGAATCCATGTTCTGGGGGCCTGCAGCTTAGAAAAACGCACTGTCGATACACTCCGTTCCTCTTTACAAAATTTGGAGCTAGAAATTTAAAATAAACAATTAATGTTGAGCCTTATGATTCTGCATAACGAAATATGTATGTATCCATCTCCGTGGAGCATAGCTGGCAAACATCCGTCGGCCAGAGTGACTAGTTTGGGATTTTATTTTTAAATTTTAGTTTACGTCCTCTAACCTTAACACATTTCGGACAACGAATGAAATGATGCTCAAATGAGCCCAGGGTCCACAGAACTACCTGACACTCGTCTTCCAGGATTAGGGAAAACCACGGAAGAAAAAGCTTATGCAGGTAACTCACCTTGACCGAGTTTCAAACTCAGGACGTCTTGAGCGTGAGGCAGACACTCTACCATCTACACTACCGAGGTGAGCGGGCTCATTTGGTTAAGAACTGGCTCACTGATCCCAATATATCGGGTTCAAATCCGGGCAAGATCTATGGTTTTTAAGTGTACTTAAAGCAGCAGTCCATGTCAGTAAAAGAAGTCTTACGAAACGAAAAACAGTCACACCGGGGTCTCACATTCAAGCGGTCCCTGAACCCCATCATTTAAGCAACATTTCATCATTTATTTATGCCCCGATATGACTTATCCAATAAAGAATGCTGAACTAAATTGAAAACGTGCTTTATGTGTATTGTTAATATTGTCGCCGATCGCATTGTTGGACTGGAACCGCCGCAAAGTCAGAGTCGTACGTGTGGGCAGGAAACAGCGTGTGCACGCAAGAGCTAGACGCTTGCCGAGAGAGAGAAAGAGACAGAGAAGCTCTGGAATGTTCCGTCTGTCTCTTGCCACCAAAATTTTTTTTCGGGAGGTCTACTGCATTCTAGAACAATCTCTGGGTGGTATAAATAGTGGCAAAGTTGTGCAGTAGTCAGTTGCAGTTGTGATGTAATTGTGTGAGTTGTACCGCAGTGGAATCTTTCGTTTGTTTACATGTGGCGGGAGTAACAAGACAACCTTGAAGACTGTTGTTTGTTAATGCCACGTCTTTTTGCTGCTGCCAGGGTTGTACAAAACTTCTGTTTACTGCAATAAAGAGTGCTTTTTTTCGTCAAACAAAACTTTTGATTCTACCAACCCACGAAGTCACAATATTACTGCACACTTTATTAAGGGTGTAATTATTAGCCCGTGTTCGACTGGACTAAACCTATACTTCATACCCATCGTAAACACTTAATAACAACGCTCATTGATGCCACAGAAAAACTAATTTATTCTGTAATAAGTATACGAATGTTCGTAATTATCATTCAACAACTTTCACAGCTAAGCCTTTAAGTTTATATTGTGCATAGGTTGTAATAATTATTGTTTTGAATAATAATTTTTTTTAATTATTGTTTAAAAAAAAATAAGCATCCTTTGTTAAGGGTGCAATTACTGCCTCTGCTGGATAGATATTATTATTATTATTATTATTATTATTATTATTATTATTATTATTATTATTATTATTATTATTATTATTATTATTATTATTATTATTATTATTATTATTATTATTATTATTATTATTATTATTATTATTATTATTATTATTATTATTATTATTATTATTATTATTATTATTATTATTATTATTATTATTATTATTATTATTATTATTATTATTATTATTATTATTATTATTATTATTATTATTATTATTATTATTATTATTATTATTACTACTACTACTACTACTATTATTAATTACTGTTTTGAATTTCTTGTCCCAAACTCGTAAGTCGTTTGGCGGCAGTATATTTTACTGTTGAGAGAACACAATAAGCTTCAACAATCTATTTATTACCTTCTTGGAACATTCCTTTCCTGATATTGACAGTTAAATATGTCAGTTATCAAACCACACTTTTTTTAGTGTGCTACGATGTTATTTTACTGTATGCGCATGTGCAGACAGAGATATTAAAAGTGGAAGGAGTAAATTGTTCCTAAAATCTTTGCAGGAGTGTATATCATAATCATATTAATTCACAGTATTTCAGTAACAAATGTACAATATTTTTATTTCGATTTTAATTTATATTCTCTAATTAAAAACAACATCGAGTTCCATCGGTGACAAAATTATATGAGCAAGGTAAAGCGAAAGTAGGTGGATATGAAATATGACTGTGGCTTTCAACAGCTTGCTGGTAATGGCAAGAAAAATAAAGGAAAATGCTTTAATAACAACACCATAAACTAGAAGACTGCAGCGAAATAAAACGCTGTAAGCAGCAGTATCGTTCGTTCACAGCTGCTAAACAAAGTGAGCACAAAAAGCTAGCATAGCTGAAGGCGAATTAAAAGTTCGAGAAACAGATTTTATAAAAGGAACGTTTTGCGTAGTTCCATTTTAGTGAGTATGAAGGCCACTTTTAATAGGGGTAGAAAGAAGGTAATGAATGGATAGTAATAATAACACTGGGCAACAAAAAATAATGTTTGAATGTTTCCGGCACTTCTTGAGGCAATTCCTTCTAATTCTGGGTTGAGAAAAACAAATATGACAATGAACAATTTTTATTAGCTCTAGTTTTTATGATATACACAAGGTGGAAGTATTGCATATTAACGGAATGAGAGAAAATGATACATTTTAATGACATACATGCTAACAACCGTGAAAGTGCGTTTGGTTTTTTTTAAACTGGTAATTACAAGCTAAGAGCTCTAAATTGCTGGAAAAATACTTCACCGATAGTCGTGTCTGAAGAGAATCATGTGGTGGCCTATTTACTTAGTCGTCTTTTAGCTTGCCTCTTGTGATGGAGTTCCGCAGAATCCTTATACAAAGACCAACAGTAATCCGCAAGCATTACCTCATTCCAACGACCCTGATATCTTTGTTCCATAGCAGAAATGTCCTGATGGAATCTCTCACCATGTTCATCACTAACAGCTCCACAACTAGGAGGGAAAAAGTCTAGGTGGTAGTGGAGAAAATGGATCTTATGGGACATGTTGCAACCAAGGTTACGGTATTTTTGTAGGAGCACTGTCACCAAATGCTTGTAGTTGTCATCTCTTTTGCTGTATAAAAATCCATGAACAACACCCTTGGAAGCCCCCCCAAGCTTCTTTTTCTTTCCCCTCCAAAATTTGGTCAAATGCAGGATCCTTTACAAGTTCTCTTATATGTGGTCCGACAAAAACGCCTTCCTTAACTTTTGCAACATTTAATTTCCAAAATTTCTCTCTGATTGTGTTTTGTTATTTGAAGGGTGTGCCAACTCCCAAAAAAACTCCCCCAAATGAAATGTTACTTTATCTTCAAAACAAGAGCTAATCTATAATTTTTGTGGTGATTTTTTAATTCAACTGATGGAAATACATGTAAATTCACTATTTTTAAGCCCAAAACATTTCCATTGTTGCCCAGTGTAATTTTTGAAATGCATTTTAAAGTAATATAAGGTGGAATTAAGTTGCGAAAATTATAAACTATGTTTTAGATTTTTTATCAGTTTTATTAATTGGAATTTTGTCTTTAAGTTGATCTTCATTTTATCAGTGTAAGCCTAATACACTTTAAATACATTTAAAAAAATGCATTTCATCTACCATTTTTGACTCTGAATTCTTCATCACTTCACAGAAAAAAGAAAAAGTCAGAACTTCTACAAATTTTGGAGTAGAAAGATAAATTTTAGTCTATATTTTAGGCAACTTTGGTCCATTGTTAAGTATGGTAGCCTGTACGTTCTTAAGTCATGTGCTTTCCTGCTTTATGAATATGATAGTAACTTTATTTTCTCCAATTTTGCTATGAAAATCTTTTTCTGGGAATAATATTTTCTGACGGAAATTAACTATTTACTGAAACTATTGAAGCCAGTCAAATTAAATTTTAGGATGATAGAAACAACTTTCAATTTTTGTTCTGGATCTACTTTAGTATTAAAGGCATGCTTATTTTAAAATTAATTTCTGATAAATTTTAATGAAGACTTTGAATAATTAAGAATTTTTTTTTCCTTCATAAGAAATGTTATTGTTCAAGAGTCAATCGGTGAACTTAGAAGGTATTCATCTACATCATACAAAATTTTAGTCTGATATTTTAAATAATTTTTCAGACTGAATTATGAATTTAACAAATTTTAGATTGCAGGAAGATGCTTTCTAATCTCTCGTTAAACAATTTTATTGTTTGGAGCATTTCAACATCAAACATCCTCTAGATTTACACACAATTTTTAATGCACCACTGAACAAATTTTCAAATTCCTCAAAATCCTACATATTTAGTAAGCAGTGAGTTAATGAAGTTTCACACGTAGGCTGTTTTCATTTGGCTATAGCTCTTACAACAAAAAGACGTACAAAACCCATTATTTACTTATCAAAAGTAAAATATGCATTGAAGTAGAAACCTGTGACCAAGTGTTACACAAAGCGGAAGGACAACTGTCTTTTGTTCTCTTAATTAACGGAAGTGGTGACCTGTCACCGTGACAAAAAGTTTCACGCTCCATCTTCACAAAACAATGGGTCGATCTAATGGCATGTAAACAGTTATCACACTTCGGAAGTACATGCTTTTGTAAACATAAAAAGGAACTTTGACAACACTTAAACCTATCGCGTTATCTGGAAGGTCCCTCGCTCTATCGGGCTTCGAAGCGACGATCTGTTGTTTTCGTCGCACTCGTCGCTATTGTGACTAAGAAGGCGCTATTATCTCAGAGTCCGCCTCGACGAGTATATGTATCACTACTAAACTTTGGAGTAGTTGCTGATTTGAGTTTATCTCAGGGTTCTTGAACAAGAAAGTCTTCTACTACTTTTGCGTCGGCGTCGAGTTACTCGTATGTCTGCAGGTTTTAGAAATTTAGGAGGCACTCGCGGAAAGAGGTTCGAGGCTTCAAAATAAATATTTTTTTCTTAATTTTAGAATACTTTAGATATTGGCGGATGAACCTCGCGCTTAACAGGATACAAATTTCTCACCATTGCTTGATACTGTTGCTATGGGATAACACTTCTCCCTACTGTAGACTTCACCAGACTGCCTCGATCCTACTCCAACACAGGCCTTTTCTAAACTTCCAGAAACGGTAAATTCATTTCTTTGGCTATACAAAAAGGAAGGCCAATAACCCTTATGTCCACGCTAAGAGGGTAGCAACAGCGGAAGTTGCACCGTTACTTTTGGTGAACCCTAGCAGACATCTCGGAGAAACTAAGGCTATATTGTATACACGATTTTATACATCTTTTATATATAGGTTACCTTCTTATAAAAATAATAGATATTTGCTATTTAGTTAACTGTTTACATAATTATTAATAACTCCTAAATCAGTAACATCTACTAGTTAATTTTATATTAGAGTAATGGGCAGCGGAAATATCGCTACAAGCCTCACTAGAATTGTGCAGATAAAAAATCAAACTCGGTGGGATTTAATTGGTCATTATACGATTACAAGAACTAAATACGATATTAATCACGTTCAGCTTGTATTAGTGGACCATTTTATCACTACAAATATTTCGCTATAGGCAATGGGTAGCATGCTACAATAAATTGTTCTCTCGTTACCAGTTGTGCCAACAAAAGAATGATTATTTGGGAAATAACGATCCAATGCGTATTTGGTAGTAGCGTAACTAATTTGGGGTTTTAAATGTTGGTAAAGAAAAAAGCAACAAATGCTAGGGAGTTGATAAAAATAACAAATGCTGTAGGTGATAAATGCTAGGCAAGTGATGACAATTTAGGGATAATCAAGCGTAATTGACTGAAACAGTAGAAGTACGTATGGCGTAGTAAAAGTAAAATTATCAGAAATAATATCCAAGTGATGTTTCCCAAGCGATATATATATATATATATATATATATATATATATATATATATATAATTGATGGATTGCGGTAGAGAACTAATACTGAACTTACTATTGGCTAAAACTATTTACTGAATGAAACCTTTAATAAAGAATATTAATAAGAAGCTATTTTATATAATTAACCAGCAGATGTCATATGTTCTGGCTTCTTGGTTTGTTTAGGCTATAAATCAGAAAAAAATGAGAATCAAGTTCGATAAAGTCATTTCGGCATGATTTCAGTGACATTTTAAGGGGTTATGAAAGCATGCCGTGTGTGTATTGGATTGTTCAACACTGAATGTCTAGCACAGGAAGTAAACAGTCAAAATAAACAACCAAGTATGGTGTAATATATAGAAGTGATCACTCCTAAGAGATAGGACTAGCAGCTTTCTCTAGCCCTGAGCTTCACGCGGCACTGCTACAGTTCACACAGTATTTTACGCAGTGGCAGATAAGGCAGTTGTTCATGTTTCCACTTCGGCCTCTTTCATTTTGTCTTCCCGTATCTTGACAAATGTAAGACATTTGTGACATAGTATTTAGGGTTGTGTTTCCCCTTCGGCGTCTTTGATTTTAGTGTTGGAGTAATTTGACACAATTATGACACTGTTGCCCAACTTGAAGCAGCACTGTTCATTTGTTTCATAACATGTGGTTTGGAGGTTTGCACAGATTGTTCCTAATAAGGGGAAGTGTGAAACCCTTACAATGGGCAGAAAGGTCATTTTGAAAGGAACTGGAAAGCCGATTATCGTCTGAACTTACCATAGCATATGGTAAGAATCGTTCCCATTGAACGAAACTGCGCATGCTTACATGTCGAATCTTCTAAAGGCTCATTTTGTTATCCAAATTTCCCCCATGACGGAAATGACGATGGTAGGCAGGAGGAACTACAGGTATATCCATTATAATTAGAAACGCAATGCAAGCATGATAAATGTTTGAACTTTGGTTTGAGTGCAGTAGTAGGTGGCAGATTGATGATGTAGTTGTGTAGTGGTTAGTTCAACCTATCCTAACTAGGAGTCTCAGATACAAAGTCAGCGCCTGAAGATCCTTTAAGCGCGTTCACCATACAATCTTTGTCTATCCTACATGCTTCTCCTTACGTTGTATAGATGATAAAAATAACATGTGGTTCAACTGAATGTATCAAACATATTCTTAATAGTCTGCAATTTCACTGATGTTCATAAGTAGTTTGTTTATTTATTTATTTGCATATTTATTTACTTATTTATTTATTTATCTATCTATTTGTTTATTTATGTATTTATTTATCTATTATTAATTACACTGTAAGTACTCCTGCCAAAATTCGACAGGAAGATTACCCCGGAAATATTTGTTTCAAGACTTTCTGAACAATAATAATAATAATAATAATAATAATAATAATAATAATAATAATAATAATAATAATAATAATAATAATAATAATAATAATAATAATAATAATAATAATAATAATAATAATAATAATAATAATAATAATAATAATAATAATAATAATAATAATAATAATAATAATAATAATAATAATAATAATAATAATAATAATAATAATAATAATAATAATAATAATAATAATAATAATAATAATAATAATAATAATAATAATAATAATAATAATAATAATAATAATAATAATAATAATAATAATAATAATAATAATAATAATAATAATAATAATAATAATAATAATAATAATAATAATAATAATAATAATAATAATAATAATAATAATAATAATAATAATAATAATAATAATAATAATAATAATAATAATAATAATAATAATAATAATAATAATAATAATAATAATAATAACGCTTAGAAATAAAGTTGTATATGTATCTTTCACACACACATACACACCAACAGATCTTATTTTGAAAATACTTTGTTTTTTAATTCAGGGGGTCCCAAAGGTATTTTCCTCGATATGCAATGTTTTAGTGTAATGTGCTATTTTCTGTAGCTACAACACACACACACACACACACACACACACACACACACACACACACACACACACACACACACACACACACACACACTTACAGCTATACTTAGTACATCTATTGATAACTCAAAATATCAGTGAAGCTCAGTTCACTGATAACTAATTTCCGGTAAGTTTTCCTTTCTTGCAACTATCTGTGCGAGGATTTAATTCATTTACGGTTAGCAACGTCTCAAAAATTTACGTGTGCTTATTATGTTACAAGCACAAAAAAACGACAATTTCTCTGCAATATCAAGGTCGATATTGAGAGCTGAAACTCCAAGGCCGATTTGAAACTGTCTCCTGTTTGAAATGAGAGTACTTCCGTATCAGCTGCATCATTAATTTTAATGCAGGAAGTAAAGTTTTATGTTTAAGTGTTATTAGTTTCAACGAATGAACTGAAATTTATTCACGGTCGGCCTGTTAGCCAGGGCAGATTTATGGGTATAAATATAAACATAATCGATCATGTGCAGTGGCGAATTTACATAATATAATCATACAAACGAATAAATCTCTGAGAGCAGGCATTGAACTTCTCATAACCTTAAACCAAAATGAAAATTCATTTGTTTATAATTGAAATACTATGAACAATGTATAACTATTTATTTCCTTTCCTTTCTTGTTTTATTCCCCTATTTTAATTTTTCGTTCAGATGTGTTTGGTACTGACTAGCACCTAATAACGTAATTTTTTTCGTCCTTCTATACGCATGAAACCACTGAGAACCACAGTACAGTCAAATTTGAACGCCTGTGCTTAACAAACATACGGGTATGTATGTATTTAATATGGTTATATAAGATAACATAATGTACCCACAAACTTTAAAAATATCTAAACCGCTAAACACATATGATGCCTTCTACATATTAGCAGTTATTTTCATGTTTATTCCAGGATTGGATCACGGTACGGAGGGAACTCGACACGGAGTTTCAGTGGATGGTCCATTGGACCTAAGCCTCAAGTGAGGAAGGGCGGGAGGAAGGGAGGAGGGAGGAAGGGCGAGGCGAGAGGAGACAGAGGGCGGCCGTCCCAAGGAAACAGGGCAGTGCATAGGGCGGGGTCCCTACACTTTACGAGTTGGAAACTCCCCGGCAGGCCAGCACAACCGACAGCTCACCCTACTGGCCTCACCAGACCGGGCTCGAAGACCGGACACCGTTCTACCGGAGGAGGAAGTTTTACACAAAATTTATCACCTTGCCATGCACCGCCGAGACACTCGCTGACACTTCTAGCCTGAAAGAGACCACCAGATGAGAGATGGAGATGAAATGGAGTGACAGAAATTCGGGGTGTGTAATTAGCCTACCCAGCATTCTCCATTGGGGAAAACCCTCTAAAAACATGGTCAGGTACTCGGATACGGGAATCGAACCCGGGCTGCCAAATGCGGACTACAGAAGAAACCACCTGAGCCATCCCGCTCGGTATCTTTATTCCAGAAATTATTCGCGTAAAATCTTGCTTTTCTATCGATGTACGTCCTGTTGTTCATGGTAGATGTTGGCAGAAGTAGTTTCAATATATGCATAACACACATACACAAACAATAGATCAGATATGACTGTTGTGACCGTTACATCTTTATATAAACTCTGGCAAAACGAAAGATTTGTACTTGAAGGTTGCTAAAGTAGTGTAAAATGCAAAAGTAATTGAATATGTACTATGTAATTCTGAACCAAAATTGCAGAGAATGTTTTATATTGTATGTAATGTATTTTCTACGTAATGTCGATATCAAATTTGGGTACAGAAGTGCCTCAGACCATTCCATTGCATTGCTTTATGTACACCTTGCAACAGTATTAAATTGTGATTTATAATTGGACATCCATTAATTTCTATGGTTCTGAGTCCCATTATATATTGGATGTATAAGGCCGATTACTTTTTCAGAATTCGCTTTCCAGACTACCGTAAATCTACAACACAAAGACGCCATGTTGAGGTTCTTTATGCCCGGAAAAATCCATCGTTCTCCACCGGAACCAGAGACTAGCACGTTACCCCTAGACTACGGAAAACCGCATACGACAGAAATACACATGGGCCTTGTTTAAAATCCGTTCAGATTCAGGGAACCTCAAATATATATTAGATGGTATCATAAGTAAAGCCAGTTTTTATTTTTTTTTATTTTTATTTTGATGTTTTGGACAACTTACTGGGATTCTTTGGTTTAGCAATGCTTTTTACAGGATGTCATGGCTAGTGTTGCGTGCATTTCAAGCGTGTATTAGTCTTCAGTTGTTAATAAACAATCACAAAATGGAGATAACGAAGTTTGAATTTAGAGACCTTCTAAAACACTACTGGAGACTAAAGCCACTACCGCCGCTTCAAGAGTATGTGAAGTGGAAGGGAAAGATCTCCTTATTTTTAAATTCTATATTAGACATTTAAAAGAAAAAAGCATTCCAATCTTAAAGTTTTTGTTCAAAATTACTAGCATTCTCATTCTTTCGGGGTCAAGTGTATTTATTTTTCTGTCACGTTAGTGAGCGTGTGGCACTACGATGGTACCAACGTTTCAACAATAGAGACGAAAACACTAAGAATTTACCACGTTCTGAAAGACAAGTATGGAATATTGAGGATTCACGCCCAATTTTGCGAGAAAATCCGCAAAAGTGTGCTTGTAGGTTTCAGAAGAACTTGGTGCATCAAAAGATACCGTACATTGCCTCATGAACTGACACCTCAACGGGCTGAACGTAGAGTGCTTATCTGTCGTTAGCTTAACCGTTCTCATGGATAAAATATTTTTCAGAATAATTGTCATTTGTGATTAAAAATGGGTGCATTACCAAAAACCCTGATGCCTCGAAACAGTGGCTTGATCTCCACCAACATGCCAAAGTCGTTTAAAAAATCAGTTCAGTCCCAAAGTAATGTTTGTGTGTCTGACGGAATTTTGAAGGTGTGACTCACTGAGAGTTTGTTCCAAACGAGCGAGCGATTGATGCAGATCTTTATTCTCAACAACTGGAATGAGTTCATGAAATTTTAAGACGGAGATACCTAGCATTACTTAACCGAAATAGAGTTCTATTGCAACAGAACAATGCGACACCCCATACTGCAGGAACAACCATGGAAAAAGTTCAAAAATTGGGAGGAATAGTACTGCTACCACACCCAGCATACAGCCCTGATCTCGCACCATCAGCTTGTCATCTTCTTCAATCCATGGTCCATTTTCTATGTGGGAGAAATTTTGACAACATTGAAGCAGTACAAGTTTGTGTCACCAAATTCTTCGCATCAAAAACAAGAGACTGGTTCCATCGTGAGATAATAAACCTTGCTGAAAGATGTCTCAAAGACCATAGAATATGTCTATACTTTTAAAATTAGTCAATTGCTTGTCAGAACACATTTCAAATAATTGTTTTTCTTAAAAATCGACATTACCTACGGACAGTATCTACATTTTCGACATTACATACTAGTAGAAAACTATACTTTCTTTAACTACTTAAGTACAGGTAGAGAAAGAAAAACTTGATAACGTACACTACCTGTAATAACCTAACAAAGCATTGATTACACAGAAAATGAAGCTAGTTACGGTGGAGTAATAAATATACAAATAAAAATATTTGCTACTTAACGTCCACTTATTTTAAGACGTTCATGTTAATACTTCTATCTTCTTTTTAAAAAAATCGATTTTATGGACATTTGCCCACATCTTCAGTCAACACACTTCGTCGTTAAGGATACCATGTTTTTACGTATTACCAACATCTGAAGACGAAACAAACCTACAAACAGAATCAATTGCCGGTATGTCAAAATTCATTACGCGATGTTTATTTTTTTAAATAAATATCTTTTCCCACACTATTAAATCTATGGGAACATTTAATTGTTTTAATAATTTAACTTCGGGATTTATTTCATGGTTGAATGACCAAAAATGATCTGCTACGGCCGATTTATAATTTTGCTTATATTTAATGTTATGAAAATGTTCTTTTTTTCTGGTTTCCAAGCTACATTTCATCTTTCCAATATAAACCTGATCACAATCTAAACAATTAAATTTATAAATACCAGATCTTTTATTATTAGGAATTTTATCTTTTTTAGAAAATTGTAATAAATTTTTAATACTATATTTATTTTGAGGAACTAAAGTTATACCAACTTCTTTAAAAAAATTTGAAAATGTTTATTAACCCAAGGATGGTAAGTAATTTTTTTTTAATTTTTCAATCTTCTTTTGTATAAAAAAACTTTATCAAAACCACTAATTAAAGCAGTATTAATAATATGTTTATATTCTTTATTAAATTCTTCCTTATTCAGGGGTATATTTATTAATCTATAAATCAAACTATTAAAAACTGCAAATTTATGTGAAAAAGGGTTAAAACTTTTATTTTTTATGTAATTATCAATATGAGTAGATTTCCTATAAATACCAAAACTTAATATGTTATTATTTCTTATTTTGAAATCTAGAAAAGGAAGAAATCCATTAATTTCAGTTTCTAATGTGAATTTTATAGCTTTATCTTGTAAATTTAGTAATTTTAAAGCATCATTAATTTGTTTTTCAGGAACAATAGCAAAAATATCATCAACATATCTATACCATGTTTTAAAAATCAAAGGAAAAGCTTTAGTGAGTTGAATTTCGGAAAAAGTCATAAAAATATCAGCAAGAAAGGGTGAAAGAGGATTATCCATTGCTAAGTCAGAAGTTTGTTGAAAAAAACCACCATTAAAAGAGAAAAATTTTTGATCCAAACAAAAATCAGTAAGTTTAACAAAATCAGCTATTAAGTCCTCATGTAAATTTATTGAATTCAACCACTTTTTAAAATAAATTAAAGGGTTTTCTCTAGGAATACTATGAAATAAGGCAGTTACATCAAAAGAAAAAGAAAAGTTACAGACAGTGTCTCCATCAGTAAAATAAAAATGTAAATTGGTAATGATAAAACTTCAGCTTTTCCATATTTGTAACCCAGCATCAAACTCACTTATATTAGACGGCCGAGGGTAGCATTTACATGCTTCGCTAAGCACGAAAATGGAAATACGGGTAAGTAGAGAGAGAGAGAGGGGGGGGAGAAGGAAATACACTCATTTTACGTCTAAACTCTGAGGGTCAACACGATTTCGAAGAGTCTACCCTTTGTAGCAAGCAGGGCTCGAAAATGAGAAACCAACTGTCATATCCAATTTGAAATTTGTTTTCATGACATAGACCCGAAACTTTGATGTCACTCGCTAATATTGACCGTCACAAACCATCTTGCATAAGACCCCTATTCAGAAATATCAATAACTGATTCAGCATTATTTGCTGTGATAGTGCGTGAAATTAGCAGTTTCAAAACAAATGCGTGAAGTAAGCAATTGTGTATAAAGTAGGTACAGTTTATATCTCATTGTGCATTAAATTATATGGAACTACAAATAATCATAGATGAGTAGTTACGATGCAGTTTATACAGTTTGATATATTTATGAGACTGATTGGTAATGTTTGTTGCTTTAGGTTTTGGAGCCATATGTTCCAAACCCCAAAATTTCATCTTCTATTTGTTGGAATGTCTACTTCACTGATACATTCGTAGCTCACCTCGGTAGCGTAGATGGTAGCAAGTCTGCCTCACGTTCAAGAGGTCCTGAGTTCGAATCTCGGTCAGGGTGAGTTGCCTGGATAAGGTTTTTTCCAGGGGTTTCCCTTATTCTTCAAGACGAATGTCTTATAACTAAGCTCCATGGACCCTGGAGTCATTTCGTCGGATATGACTTAACGTTGGAGGACGTAAATTTAAAAAAAACTAGGACATTCGTAATTATTATCTATATCTAGCGTAATGTATCTGTCAGTACTTTGCACTCCTTTTTTTCCCCCTCAATAGTAAAAACGTTGAAGGTCTAATGGTCCGCTCATTGATCTCAAAGATAGTATTACAAAGGGTTTTGAGATAGTCAAATAAGTTCTTATATTGCATTCGAAAGCTCAAAACTCGAGTGATATTATAACTATTTCACGAACAAAAACTATATAAATAACACACCATTATAAAATATAATGCGATCCATCTAAATCTGAACCACTTTTGAACCAATAATAGGACAGACGTGCAACTTTGGGAGAATATGATACACAATTGGGAGATTACAATACACTATTTACATCTCAGAGAAAATATTGGAAGTGTCCTCCACCAGCATCTATGGATCATTGGTCCCATTTTCTTTGATACGACTGTAGACACTGAAGTTTGTATGTGTATCTTTAAGACATTTTTGGAGCAGCTGGATGACATCGAACTGAGAGAAGGCTATTTCCAGCAAGATGGAGCAACGTACCATACATCTAATGACACCATATAACTTATAGCGAGTTTCTTTGATAATCGAATAATCTCAAAAAGTCTGTGGCCCCCAGATCACCTGACCTAACCTCACCGGAGTTTTCTTGTGGAGGTATCTAAAAAATAGAGTGTACAAGAATAGGCCACGGACAATTGATGTTCTCAAGGAGTCCATTTGAATGGAAATAAGTAACATTGGCGAGGATATTCTCCTTAAAACTTCAGAGAATTTGGTGAGATAAGTGTAAACATGTATAGATGCTGGCGGAGGACACTTCCAAAATTTTCTCTGAGATGTAAATAGTGTATTATATTCTCCCAAAGTTGAACGCGTGTCCTATTATTGGTTCAAAAGTTATGGAATATTGAAATGGTTTAGGTTTATTTGGATCACACTATACATATATCAAAAGTAAAGTTTGCTTCAAATTCAAATCACCTCATCATACGGCATTAAAATATTAATTCCTTAACAATAATTTTTCTCAAAATCAGGTATAAAATATTAGCAAATAAAAATAAAAATTCTAACATTGCAAATATCAAGTTTCATTTAAAAGCAAATATATAAATGTAAGCGTCTAACCAAATCTGGAAGTTTATCTTGTTTTGCATCTCTCACAACCGGAATTAAATTACAGATGACATTTATTGTTTAAAGATACCTTTAAACGCAAAGGTATAATTATCGTTTCAAGTTAATATACCTACAAGGTGTCCTTGTATATTAACCGACTTTCTACAACATTTTGAAAATAATAAACATATGTTTCCTTAGGAGAACTCTTCAAAAATTGTAGAATTAGGATCAAATTACTCTGCTGTGTTTTTGGTATTTAAATGCCCAAACCCACGTTTAAATAAATGTGCGCAAGTTGTGTAAAGAAATTTTCATATGTTATAGCTTAATTTCCTAACCACTTTCACTTTTTCAGAATTTCTGATACTTCTTTTAATTTTTCTTTCAGTTTTACCGCAAAGGTTATCTGAGGGATAATGAACACACATATGAAGGTTTTACTTTATTTGAGGTATAATATTTGATGTAGGAATTAAATTAAATTAATTTAATTTAAAGTGGTACTATATAAGACATCGTATTCTTTTCTTTCCGTGAAGTTCTGAATATTGCATACAATTATAAAGTATTATATTCGAGAAAAGTTAATCTTTCCAAATTGTGAGTCCTGAGAAATCTTATTCCAGACTGAGTTTCAGTGTTTTGAAAATTCATTTACTGTGTATAGGCCATTAAAGTTAATTTTTATTAGGATTATTTTAAATTAATTTGAGTATTACATTTTATTTGTCCAGTAGTCTTTAGAGTGTTGAAAGACATGTACTCAGTTGATCCGCGGTTCATATCCCGCCGCTACCGTTCTCCTAGACTAAGTGTATTCTGTTCTTCTTTATTTTATTTTCTGGGTTTTCCCTAATCTTCATACATCATAACTAGAGAATACCGAGGAAATACCCTACACATAGGCGTGCATGTTTCCCGCGCGGATTTCCTTTTCCAATTATAATGTCATATCATGTAACATCAGTGTGCTCCTGTGCTGCCACATATGGCAACAGCAGGCTTTTGAACATCATCAAAACAGAAGGGGAAAAGAAAGAAAACGGCGATATCATTGTATGTTGCACATTAGATCTTTTTTATTTAAAAAAAGAGAAATTCTTGCATGCTTGAAATATTCATTTTTGTACTTTTCCTAAATTACACGCACAAAGTTAAATAATCATAACTGTATGCAAACAAATGGTTAAAATTATTTCGTAAATGACTAATTTAATGTCACCTTTGCGCACATAACCGTCATGAGTTCAAAATAAAAAACTTAAGCGAAAGAAACGACTTTCGAAGATGTCTTATTTTTCCATGAAGCAATATGAGAAGTAAACAAGCTTTATACGAGATTGATATGCATTCAGTGTGCGTTCATAAAGCAATGGTGAAGTTTAGCATACATATTAAGTAGTTGTAAAGAAAGAAGGATCCAGACAAAAACGTTGGAATGTGAGCTGACTAACGACGCCGTAACTATATTGAGAGTAGGGTGGAGCTGTAGCCGTGACGCAGTAAGCTGATATCGCTCCCTCTTCACCTAGGGGATGTCGCACTGGCTCCTAACTCCCCAAGGAAATCAGCCCAAGATTCTCTTTCCCGTCTTAGGTAAGAGACTTTCATCTACCAAAATATCGTCACGTGCTCCACAATATCGGTGTCGAAGGCTGCTTTAAACAATAGATAAATTATTAACACTCCCCCACGCACAAAACGCTTTAGAGAACCCAAGCCTTCCCTGCTGCAGTAAATGCCCTCAACTGAAACAATCTTGAATACCTACTTTCTCTACTGACTCACACAAAGGTTTACCCTTCCACATTCTTCTTCTTCTTTAACTTCCCTAGTTTTACCATTATGGCGGTATTAGGGAATTCTTTTCCCTATACCACTTATGCATTTAGAAACAAAACTCTGCATCAGATAGAGAACACAGGATGAATGATCAGCCCGATGTCTGGTATGAGAGTGAGAGAAATAGATAGCAGAATGAGGGCGAAATTAATAAAAGGAAAGAGATCCCGGAGAAAACTAGCCCCAGCGCCGTGTTGTGCACCACAAATCTTACATGCAGTCGCCTCACATCGAACCCAGGCTGTCTTGGTGAGAGTAAAGCTGTCTAACCGCTCGGCCACGGCGCGACCTTTTACCCTTCTACATACATCTTGCTAATAAAACACTTAATTTGGTACTCATTTGCTCATTGTAAATATAAAGGGATATCCACACTAAATTAAGGCGAAAGTCAAATGCTTTCGGTTGATATGTAAAGGTCTTAAATTCTGTTCTATTTACACGAAAACAAAAGAAAAGAAAGAAGGATATAATTTGCAGTTGATAATTCAAGAAAGCAAAATATTTGGGAAGTGTTTATCTCCACAAAAATGTATGTCATATAAACTGAATGCCTCGACGATATTTACATTTATTTAGGAGTAAGATATATATATATATATATATATATATATATATATATATATTAATTATGGTAACTGGTTCAGAATAAAGCAGAGGTCTTCATGCTGTTTCTATAAAATTCAAACAATAAACATTTTATTTGTCATGATAGTAGCTTAACCATAAAGAGTTTAAATCAAAACCATTAGAGCTATTTTATAAAGTAAGCAATAATACAAATGTTCGATAAACCTTACTTTGGAATAGGCGTATTTTCTTAAAATTCTCGTTTCGTATCCTTGGAAGATCTTGAACCTAAATTACAAGTTTCGTATTTAACTGATATTTCCTTTTTGATTTACACTGTGCATGCGTACACACAGATATACATTACAGGTCATGGAACATATAGTTATATTTCCAGAAATATCTAGATTTCGAAATTTGGGGTGAAATTCCTTGACTTCTATGAGTAGTAAAGAAGGCAACACTTTTATGCGCCGATTTACATAAATATCTCTGCTATCATCCACTTTTATAAAAATGCTCGAACTATTTTAGTAAGTTTTCTATCTGCTTCATGCTAATAGAGTTACATATTTGAGGAAATAGTTTCACTATACATTTTGTTTTAGTTATAACCGAATCAGTATTCAGATGTTTAAAAGCGGCTCGTTACATGTTCACTTGGACATTTCAGTGTTTCCATGACCGGAAGAGATAAGTCAAATGTGGCAGTACATTAAAAGCTACAGGTATTGAAAAAGTCAACCAATATTATAAGATATTGCTGATGTCACTAAAAGAAATTTTTTTTTTTTGTTTTGAAATAAACTGCATTTTTAAAACAGGTCTACATTTTTAATAAAAAAAGTCTTATTGTTTATCTCTTATACACTATTGCACAAAACTTCTTCCAAATGAAAAGGAAGTTTATTATTTCCATAAAATTCGAGAGTTATATTTTATTGATGTGATCATATGAATAGGTACCTATATGTTATGAATAGTAAGACACTTATCTGTTTCAAAAAAACTAACTTTATCTTGGATGCCTCACCGTCAGTAGCTTCAGATTTTAACCTCTATGGTGTTAAAACCTTAGAGCTATTTTCGGATAATCAAACATATTAAAAATATCTCCATTGAAAGATAGATTGGGGTGGATTCTTGACAATTTACGTGTCGTATCATTGAAAGTACTGAACATATATATATAGCAGATGTTTCATATTCATAAAAGGAACTGAATAGTTATGTTTTTATGATTTTGTAAAGCAAAAATATTATATTGTGATTACTCTAGCTTTATGAAGAGAAGGGCCGCGCCGTGGCTCAGTGGTTAGACCGCTTGGCTCTCACCAAGGCGGCCCGGGTTCGATCCCAGGCGACCGCAAAGTGAGATTTGTGGTGGACAACACGGCGCTGGGGCGGGTTTTCTCCGGGATCTCCGGTTTCCCCCGCCATCTCATTCCACCGGTGCTCCATCTTCATCTCATATATCATCAGTGTCATCGCCTGCGGTGCCGTATGTAGTAAAAGCGGGCGTTAAACACTACACATTTCATTACATTTCATTTATGAAGAGAAGCGGATAGTGTTGATAACGTAAATAAAAGTGGCTATTTACTTTGTAGTACGGGCAGGACGCTCACCGCACCAAGACTTGAGAGAACTGAACCTATTTGATGTAATGAAGGCAAACTGATATTGCTATGCCACACGATACAAATTCAAATTCCACATTGGATCTTCGGCGAGAGTTGGGGACAGAGGCCTAAGATGTTTTATATCGCTGTCATTAGGCACCCTGTCACACTTGTTCTAAATTAGAGCTGCATTCACCAAGCTAGCATGCTATATTAAAGACTGCGCACAACTCGATACTGTGCTTCCCACAATAAGTCCTTCATCAACAAAGGTGAAGTGCGAAGGATTATTTAATCAAGCTACCGAAGTAATACTCAGATAAATTTGTAAAATTTTGATCCATGTGTGCATTCCTGTCTCTAAAACGAAAGCAACAAACTTCCATTCTTTACCTGCATAGAGAGCTATGAGGAAGTGCACGAAATAGCAAACTAGAAAGAAAATAAATGCTGCTCTATTTTACCATTTGCAATGGAATGCTTCTTACTATACTAATGAAAATCTGCAAGTAGTTATTGATTTGCGTCAAAGGTTCAGTGCGTCAAAAATAAACATCATGGCTGGCAATATCCTCTTAAACGATGAAGTTCTAGAATATAACATTATTAATCACAAACATGTTTTATTGTGGCACAGTCAGAATACGTTTGAGCTTCTCTGAGGTTCATTTAGATTGGAATATTGGAATTCTTGCACCATGGTCTTGTAAATGACGGTTTTTCTGAGAGTTATTGACACATGTACACAGTTAGAAGCAAGTCACGTTAACCATGTTATATAATGTATCAGCTAGAAACATGGATTACAGGATAAATCCGTAAGAACAATTTATATCTGCGTTAGAATAAACAACACTCATACTTGTACATTAAACACAGACTTTTATAAGTTACTCTACAACGTATAAAATGAGAAATGTGTAACATAGAGGTGTTATGTGTAAAAGAACTGACAGTTTATTTCATGCCAGAATTATACAACAATGATTGTAGTAGAAGCATCTATGTTGGTGTTATTCTACAATATATGGTGTAAGGAATATCTGCCACAGAGTAATATAGTCATCTATATCAATCAATGTACAATGGCAGAGAGTAACTCAGACATCTATGTCAGTCACCTCACAATGCACAGCGTTGCACATTTCATAGACATACTCCACAATGCATATAACTAAGAACTTAATGGCTCACAGTAATCACAGAGATATATGTCGGATTAATTTCGAAATGCTTGTAGCTAGGGACATGTGGCCTCAGTAATGCTAGACATTTGCTTTGTAGTTGCTCCTTAATACCTGTAGCTGACGAAGTCCGCCAACAGTAATTCAGACATTGGAGATCCTCCGCAGGACCTTTGCGTACACGTGCTAGAGTAATTCAAACAAGAAGGACTTACTCTTACACATAGCGTGTGGCACAGAAAATCAGTTTGTTATAGACAACTCACATGCCTTAATATCACGGAGCGACTTTTAATGGCAGAGACTGAACCCCACAAGTGACGTCACGGTCGACCGCAAGAGGGGGACCGGCGCGTGTCTCACTGAATCTACTACACATGAATGATGTAAATCGGCTCTCGGGTTTCCTCTGAGTCGCAAATCTCTTGCTACAGCTTTGGCAACACTGGACATGGTTCAACAAAAATGATTTAGTAGATACTATTTTTGCTATCGGAGTTGCCAATATCAGCTGGTGCTCATGTCCCAACGGAAGTATTTTGTGTCGAATCAAGTCGCCGAGAAAACTGGGGCGAATATAAATTAGTTTGGAGTTTATGAAACAAGATGTGTTGATTTTGTTCTGCTTGACTCTGTACATATATTTATTTCCTTTAACTAAAAAAGAAATGTCAGCTTAATTGGCGATATTCGTCTGTATCACAGATTCCGCTACCAAAGAAGGCAACAGCAAAATGGAAATGTCAAGTTATACAACACTGTCAATTACTTACGAAACAGAATTTTACATGAAATAACCAGTCGTACGATAATCGGTGTGTTTCAGTTGGTTGGTTAGAAGCTGGCCTACTGAAACCAAGGTCGCGGGTTGAAACCCAGCCCAGACCCATCATTTTCAGTATGCTTGAAAACGACAGCTCCATTATAGCAGACTGCGTTACGAAACACTGACAAACCTGTGGCAACTGACAGCATCCTTAACAATTTATATAACTATATCTTGTCGGATAGAAAACGCTTAACTACAGCGCCATGGCAACATTTTTGTAAGCAACCATGGAAATAATTTAGCCTTCTGTATTCCTCTTACCCGCAAGGAATGAATACAGAAACTAGTTTGCATATGTTTATCTCGATTATCATAAAGTATAGTAACTGGGCTCAAAATGAACACCGGAAATACTAGAATGTAGTAGATGGCCGCAGGCACTTCATCTGTTATGTGACTGTCCACCTCTTGCTTATCTAAGAGCAGAAGATTTTGTCAGCCACTTTCCAAGGATAGTTGATCTATTAGACGTATCAATAAGTAGTCTGAGTATATTCATTAAGAATAGCGAATTAGCTATAGCAATAAAATTGGAGATGCATAATAGATCTGCAGAACCACTTGGACTTTGCCCCAGCCTTTTTAAACTCAACTCAACATGAATATTTTGCAAACATATTTTATAAAAGCAAAAATAAATATAGGAAGTTAAAGAAAGGCAAGTGAATGTTTCATTCAAATGAAACTGCAATTATTGTATGTAATAAAACTATTGAACAGAACCCAGAAGGCGTTTCTTGGAAATTCTTAGGTTCAAGTAATTAACAGGCCGCTCCTTGGCTGAGTGGTTGTATAATATTTTCATGAAAATCGTTGGGCTATTTTTTTATATAAAATCGAAAATTTCGAAAGAACCTTCCATACAAAGTATAGTTTTGGGCAAAAAGATAAACCTGAAAGTCTCTGTATCTCATCTTTGGATGAAGAACACTTGAATCTCACCAAGTCGGCCCGGGTTCGATCCTAAGTGACCGCAAAGTGAGATTTGTGGTAGAAAACACGGCGCTGGGGCGAGTTTTCTCAAGATCTCCAGTTTCCCCTGCCATCTAATTCCATCGGTGCTCCATCTACATCTCATGTATCATCAGCGTCACCGTCTGCGGTGCCATGTGCAGTAAAAGCGAGCGTTAAACACTATACACATTTTCAAGTTATTAATAATATATTTTTTATCGCTTCATTTAACCATTATATATTCTAGGCTGAAAATATGCTTAAAGGAGAAGTTGAGAAGAATATGCTGAATTTCCATTATTTACTGTAATGCATATAGTGACTCCGTATGTTCACCTCCAAAATTTGGTATTTATGTTAAGACACAATTACTACTCTTTAGAACCATAACGAATTTAAAGAAGTGAAAATGTTACTTAAATCAGAAAAAATATGTTCCTTTCATATCAATGCCACTTAAAGAGAATATAAAACACCATTTTAAAATTTAAACTTTCTGAAACAAACAAAAACTACTGAGAAAATTGACAAATTTTGGCACTAAATGATAAAAAAAAACACATTTCTGGAAAAGCAATTTAAAGTTTCATTAAGACCAAAAAAATGTCAATGGTTAACGCTTCTAGACCATGTTCTTTAGACTTGCAGATATTTAAACATTTAATTTCTGTGCTTGCTCTTCAATAGAATAAGCAGCTAAGATCACCTAAACCCTTATCAAACCAGATTTATCTTTCTCTCGTGGCGTAACTGAAGGCAAAATTCAAGTTAAACTTCAATGATGTAAACTCAGTTCCTGACTTGGCTTTTGTTCTTGGTGCTTTTGTCTACTTTTGTAGCTATTCAGTGTAGGATTCTTTGTTTGTAGTTTATCTCTGCGTACTGCAGTAGCTGATACAGATTTAGACAGAATTTTACTTTTTATGTAGCCTTAGCAATTGTGGTAGCCTTAAGCACTTAACACTCTACTATTTGTATGATAAAATGAACAGAAGCTTAAGAATACTTACACTTTTTGCCAAATACACTGAACGGTTTACCTTGAAATTTGCATATGAATTATCTTGTACACATTTCAACTAAAATATTCCAATATGATAATATAATTTTCTTTCTCTGAAGTAAATATGAGAAATAAGCAAATAACTCAATTTATCTGATATAGTCAAAGTGAATTACCCACTCCGTATACCAAACAAAGGAATACTGTTTACAGTGGAATATGACCTCATACACTGTGATTCCCCTCTACTCCATGCTCAGAGTAAGTAGGAGAGGTATTGTATTCCACCTAAACTTTTAATACCTAGATTTCAGTGGAATTACATGTTTTGGCACTATCTGAATTAAACAAAAATGAAATACATTTCTAGATAAAGTATTCGACATGAAGATTTTCAAGAAAATTCCTTCAAAATAAACTGTGTTTTACACGGAAAAATATTTTAAAATGTTTAATTTTCTGAAAAATATATCTAACAATTTGATTAAAATACCACATATTAAATATACTATCATGAAAAATGAAATGTATACTTTAAAATTTTGGGAATAACCTATGACGCACCTTTCGTTCTGGGTGACTTTTATATAACTAGCAAGCCTTAAGAGATAGAACATACATAAATGAAACATTGTTAGAATGTTAATATAACATACACAATGGCTGGAAGACTTTGCCCCTAGACCCGATGCCGTCGACAAAGACGAACAGGGTCTTTAACGATTGTAAACTTGATAACTCGGTCACAAGGGCAGACAGCTCATCTAAGGCGGTTCAGTGAGTCGACAAGAACTTTGCCATAAGGAACTTTCTGCAACATCAGTTCCGTTCTGTGCAACTTCTAAGCTTAACTGAAACACGAAAGGAGAACTGAAATGATAAAAAATGAGCTAGAGGAAATTCGAGATAAAACAGGATCCCCAACATTAGTGTTGCCAACCAGCGAAAACCACAAAATATCCATGGTTAAATGGTCTATCCCAGGAGCCGAACTAGCACTGCTTAAACATAAGCCTCGCATGCTACCATGAACGTGTATGTAATTTCCAGCAAGGCCTATTCAAAGCAGTTGTATTCTAGTTTTACACAGGCAATTTCGCGCTGAAAAGAGATTTTAAACACTGTTTTAAGCTCAAAATGAAAGTCATCAATTCTTAACAAGCAATCACCGAACTATTGTCCTGCAAATCTGTGCAATGAACACTGGAAGTCAATGGTGAAATGCTGGATGTAGAACACTTTCATTGTGGCCTTTTAATTTTGAGCACGACGACCTTCTGATGGCAGAAACGGCGAGTTATGATCCGCTATCTGGCTTTGCGTGGGTAGTGTGAAGGAGTTGTAATGGGTGTGAAAAATGTTTAGTGAGAGGCTCACGTGCTGGTATTTGTCAGTGTTCCTTAAGCAGTAACAAGACATTTTTCCATATAATACTGAACTGATTCGTGTTCCCTATTTTTCCTGACCTTGCACCTAGGGATTATTGGCTTTTTCCACGCTGAAGGAAGCTCTTCAAGTCCAATGGACAGAACATGCTCACTAAGATATGTTAGGAAAGTGGTAAAGGTCTTGCCAACATGTTGGAAGGTTTTAGAGCTAATGGAGAGGTATATTATGGTTTTTCTAAAGTTTACTCTTTATTCTTTACCGTTTATAGTGTTTGTATGGATACTTCTTCCATTTGTTTTCGTGGTGCATTTGTTAAATTAACTTAAAAGCCGTGCCACCTATTGGCAGCATTTATTTTCTATCGTGTTATTCTTGAAACAGAAATTCAACTGTTATCATGAAGCATATCCCAAAATGTAAATTTCAAAATGTACGAGTACTTTAACATATACAATTTATGTTCGTATCTACACCAGAAACTTAAAAATGTCGCAACTAATAAATGCATATAACTTTCTCTACTCACAAAAGTTTATTTTTATGTCTCTGCTATCAAACAGTTTTACGAAATAGTTTTACTTTATGTTAATTGAAATAAACATTTGCATTACACATTTTACTGCAAGTATAAGAGCAATGGAAGAAATAATATTCACAGTGAACTGTTTAAATGCTGGTCTTAAAATGCAATACGTGCAAAACATCACGAGAAACAACTGAATTGCCACAATGCTTAATAAAAATGAAAGTATTGGAAATTTCAAATCAGTAATGGATATCCGAAGTAGCTGATAATGCAAAATAAGTTATTTAAAATATAGGTAATGTGTTTTAAAAAGTTCTACATTTTTTGTAGCCCATTTTCCTATTTCTTCTTTATTATACAGAAATATACAAAGTTATACAAATTCATTTCGTAGAAGAAAAAAAAAGCTTCACAAGTTACTGTCAGAAATTTCATGGCCGGGTCATTATCTTCAATATATTAATATTCAATCAAATTCCTTAGTCATACTTACGAAATCAGGTAAGAAAATTATGCGATGAGGTGCTTGGGGTGGGACGATTTTCTTGAACATTTTCTTCTTGTGTCATCTTTGGAAGATATTAAATCCAAATTCTAAATCTAGTACTCATACGACTTTTCATTTTCCAGATATGCCGTTCATAGTCAGGACACAGCGCGGGTTCACATACATGAACCTATTTTCTTAAAAAAACGTTTCATTTTTTTCATTCACAGGGCTTAAAATATGCATTTCCTATGATATTTCGATGTAACATTTCAATGTCTTCTTTACCTAAGGGGAACGCGGGTGATCGGATCATATTTTTAAAATCTTTCACAAAAGCCCTGTATGTCACTTAAATATGAAATATTTTACCTCATATTGAAGCCTAGACGTTCTATATAATGTTAAATGCTACGGTTTTAGATGAATAATTTTCTGTATACTTCCGTTTTCATTTATATTCCGAGCGGAAACTAATCCTAAACGCCCACGATTGGAGAATGAATAGGATTGGCATAGCGAGCGGACAAATCGGAATGGAAAGAAAAACGGTGAAACATTCAATTTCAGTACCTAATCTAATCATGATAAAATAACACATTTCTACAGCTATATATTCATATATTTATGTATCTCACACACATCTTCCATATATGAATTGCTTCTTTCCACAGAGCCCCACAGATTTCGTAGTACCATTCTCCGTTTTTCTGGGCTGATTTGGGCATCATTTCACCCATTTCATTAATCGTCGCATATGGCTTAACTTTTGAGAACGTAAATAAATATAAAAAATGTAAATACTCCGCCTTACCTTGGTCTGCTTCAACCGCTGTTGCAGTGGTTTTAATTTTTGCCCGTTTGCAGCACTGGTTAAGTAACCATCATAACAACAAGGTGTAAGAAAGTCTGTATCTTCTTACTGTAAAAGTTTCTGGAGCAATTTCAATGTATATTCCTTATAAATCTATCTTTAACAAACGTATAATATAACAAAATTCCAGAAATGGAGCAATTACATACATCTCACTTTCTTCTCGGGCAGCAAGCCAGGCGTAAAGACGATTAGATATCGACGTTTCGGGAGTGTGCATCTCTCCCATCATCAGGATATTTATAAAATGTTATAACCACAAATGAAATACTGGATATAACACAAATATAAACAAAGAAAAACCACTATCAAAATTCGCATTACTGAACAAAAGACTGTTTTCAGTAAATTAAATGCCAGGTCAGAGGATGGCGTGAGTATAGAAAATTGTGTCAAAGAAACGTAACTACTTAACTTGATTATCAAGCTGTATTGATATTTGCTTCTTAACTCGACGGATTTCCATTTAAGGCCGGTTTCCAAAAGGAGCTGGACTGAATTTTCTATACTCAAGCCACCTCCTGACCTGGCATTTAATTTACTGAAAACAGTCTTTTGTTCAGTAATGCGAATTTAGATAGTGTTTTGTCTTTGTTTAGATTGGTGTTATATCCAGTGTTTTATTTGTGGTTATGGTATTTTATAAATATCCTGATGATGGGAGAGATGCACACTCCCGTAACGTCGATATCTAATCGTCTTTTCACCTGGCTTGTTGCCCGAGAAGAAAGTGAGCATATTCGTCGCCAGGAAAGCTTCAGGTCTTACTTACACACATCCTTTCCCGAAAAGAAGCTCGATTTCTTACTTAGACTGAAACACTTAACTGTCTCAGATAGTTCACTTCTTCTACCACAAAGGTCGTTCCAACACAACACACTACCTCCTCCTCCTCCTCCTCCTCCTCCTCCTCCTCCTCCTCCTCCTCCTCCTCCTCCTCCTCCTCCTCCTCCTCCTCCTCCGAGTCACCCATCAATCCAAATCACTCGCGTTTACCTTAATAGGTACGGGTAACGAAAATGTATCATATTATTATTTTTATATTCATCATAAATATTTGTTAGAAATGTACTCTGATACTACCCTTTAGATGAAATATTTGTCCAATTTTCGATTTTCTCAAAAATAAATTTAACGATTTTGATTAAAATATCGCATGTTTAAAATATTTGTGAACAGACGAAAAATATATATAATACGGAGTGAAACTCTGGCCGCATTCCGGAGGATAACGCGACATCATTGTCTGGCAGAGCATCTCCATCGAATGAAGCTTTTTCTTACACCCAGCTGCATGCAGTGTACTGAGAATGTGGTCATGGACTCGGAGCACCTTGGGATATGCACTGCACTCAAAAATTACAGGAATAAACCGAAGGGACCATTGTGTTGGGAGACTAGAAGACGAATGGAAATGTTTCCAAGTGTATAGAGCATTGTAATGTATATATATATATGTGTGTGTGTGTGTGTGTGTGTGTGTGTGTGTGTCTCTGTGTGTTTCTCAGAAGTGCTCTTTATGTATGACTTGCATAAATCATAAATATAGACAAAATCTTACTACAAAATATGTACATCTCAACAAAAAAATATATAGTATATACATATTGTCACCCGATCGTCGGAACACACTATAGAGTTGGCAAGCAGGAGAAGGGTGGACGTTCGCCCCGCCCCCTCGTTTGTCTTATAGCGTTAAGAAGGGATGGCTGGGACAAAAAAACATCACTGCGCCGTCTCTTTCTGTTCCACCTGTGTTCTCGAACTTACGGGATATTTCCCCTAATTGAGAACCTTCCAGATCGGCAAGCGGATCCTATATAAGCAACACGTCGTACAAGAGGAGTGAGTCAGTCAGAGTTCTTGGCAATCAGCGTAAGAGTTCAGTGCTAGTGTAAGGACGAGAAGACTGTGTATGTGCATCGGAGTTTACGTAATCGCGAGTGCAAGTGTAACTTTAACGGACGAACTGGTGAATTGTAATTGTGTGCAGTACGTAATTCTGTGTAATTTGGCAAGTGTTAAACTGTAAGTCGGTGGAAATAAAGAACATTGTTGAGTTTGTGTAATTGGACTTTTCATTTCACGAACCCACAAAGTCACAATATATAGAATATAGCGGACAATTAAGGAGCCCCCCTCGGTAGAGTAGTGGCAGCGTGTGTGCCTCACGTTCAAGAGGTCCCGAGTTCGAATCTCGGTCAGCTAGAGTTACTTGGGTAAGGTTTTTGTCCGGGGTTTTCCCTTATCCTGAACGACGAATGTCGGGTAACTCTAAGCTCTATGGACCCTGGGCTCATTTGAGCATCATTTCACCCATTCCATTCATCGTCCGATAGGACTTAACGTTGGAGGAGGTAAATTGCAACAACAAAAAACCCGGAAAATTAAGGAGGCTTTGGCGATTTCCTCTGAAAGGAGCACGCTTAATCGTGATGCTGGATTTCAGTTCAGCTCCTCTTGGAAACCGGCCTTAAAAATGAAATCCGTCGAATTAAGAAACAAAGATCAATACAGCTTGATAATCAAGTTAAGTAGTTAAGTTTCTTTGACACAATTTTCTATACTCACGCCATCTCCTGACCTGGCATTTAATTTACTGAAAACAGTCTTTTGTTCAGTAATGCGAATTTTGATAGTGTTTTGTCTTTGTTTATAGTCGTGTTATATCCAGTATTTCATTTGTGATTATAATATTTTATAAATATCCTGATGGTGGGAGAGATGCACACTCCCGAAACGTCGATATCTAATCAGTTTTTCACTTTGCTGGCTGCCCGAGAAGAAAGTAAGCGTATATATATAGTGCATTAATGTATACACAATTATTTATGTACTTTTTTGGGTGCAGTGATTCTTTGTCATTGAATTTTCCAATACTTCTACTTTCTTCAAATATGAAATCTTTATCTTTTTTTCCTCTCTTTCTCTTGTCCAGCAAAGAATATGAAATTTAAAAACCATTACGTTGCGACGAGATGTTAACATTTGACTATCGCTTTAAGCCTGCTGTATTCCCATATTACGTTTGCACCTACAAAACTATTCCCTATTAGATAATTTTCTGCAAAGTCTTCCTCAATTAACATTAAGCAGGTAGAGAAAAGGCGTTTGTTGTTCCTCATCCCGACGCCTAAGGCCATGGGGGATAGAGGAAGAAGAATCCCCTACACAACGTCAGTGGTAAAACTAGGGAAGTTGAAAAAAAAGAAGAAAAACTTTACGGAAAGCCACGGGAGTGCCACACGTCAGATTTTTTGGTGAACGCTTGTGTCGACCGTACTGCCAACAATTTCCCTATCACTCTCCCTTCATTTACTCGGTCCAAATTAAGCATTTTCCACGAGCAGCTTTTTGCTCCAGTTCCGTCATTAATTTCCTTGTTAATCCTATCGAGCATTCCACATTAGCATCGAACAATAGCTCAATGCGCAAGCGTCAAGTACCGGAACTTGTAGGACTGTTTTCCCTCGCCTAGCAGGAACAAAGAAACAATGCGGGACACGTATCAAAAGCATGTATAGGGAACTCAGACCACCACGGAACAAACAACTGTCGCGAGAGTTCTCCGCAACATAATAATGGCTTTTAGGAACTTAAACTCGAAACAAAAAGTCGATAAGAACAACCCATACAAAACAGGTCGTCAAGATTTCACATGAAATAAACGATCTGAGGTCCATTGCACAAAACAGAACATTAATTATGATGTGCTACTTTCATGACTTTCTCTGACCGCTATTGCTTATTTATAAACAGCTTCCACACGCTGTTATTACTAAAGCTTTCTTTCTATCCTTCATATTAATCGAAATACACTTTTTAGAAATATTTTCATTGTGCATTTCATCGTAGGTACACGAGGAATAAAGGAAGCTGAATCGATTGTCAACTGTTTAGAAATAGCTGGTTTTAAAAGGTTCCATGACATCGAAGGAGACGAGTGAATAACAGCACTTAAAAAATATTAAAGATTATTAAAACATTCAAACCAATATTAACGGAGTTCTCGGAAATAGCTGGTGGCCACAAACAAATAACTGGAAATAAATTTGTGATTTTTGAAAGAAACTACATTCTTTCCGATAATTATGTGTTCGTCGCATATTGGTTACCCGTTATTCAGTTATTCCTTGCGAATTACGTACACTTAACATATGTTCCCCGGAAACTTCAAATATACATTTTGTTATAAAAATACCTCAAATATATGGTACAAAAGTTAAATTTGTTTAACCTAGTTTTAAGAAAATCCAATATTTAAAAAAGTTATTTCATGTAAAGGGTATTTCCAGGAGACCAGTATTGAATTTCTGGTACCGGAATATTAAAATCCGAGCGGGATAGATCAGGCGGTTTCGTCTGCGACCCTGTATTTGGGAGGTCCGTATTCAATTCCCGTGGCTATCTATCTGATCCCAAGGGCTTCTTCTGGGGGTTTCCCGAGTCGCCAGGCCAAAGCTGGCTCGTTTAATTACATCCCCCGAATCTCCTATCTCTTCATTTCATCTCCATTATCATTTCACAACATATTTCATCCGGTGGTCTCTTTCAGGATGGAAGTGTCAGCGGGTGTCTCGGCGTTGCATGGAAGGATGATATACTCTTTGTAGAACTTTCTTCTCCAGTACTGTGCACTATTTCTGCTTTTTGGGACGATCGCCCTCTGTCGCCTCTCCCACCGTAGTGCAGGGGATCTGTCCCTTTCAGCTGCCGTGGTGCAGGCGCTGCGGACCCCTAGCACTCGTGGTACCTCTGACGTTACTTGAGGAACATGGGGCCGAACATTCTAGCCCCTCCCTAAATGGGAGTCGTTCGGATTGGGTTGGACTCGAGGGGGCAGTGTGTTCCCGCCACCCACGGGAAATTGGGTACCTCCGGCCAGGCTACGGCAGCACAGAGGGGGTAGAGGGTTGCCTCATAAGTCTCGGGTACTAGCCTGCAGAGCTAGTAGCTGGTGTGCTAGATCACCGGCGGCTCTACCAAGGTTATTTGGTAGCCGGTCCATTTTGGTGTATCCATTTCCGTCCTGTCTGCCGTGTGCAATGGGGGGGGGCAGTTTATAAAATAGGTACTGTCCTATGGTAAAAAAAAACCGAGAGGCCCGGGTTCTCGTCCTACGGGTCCAGGACTGATGGAAGTAGATGCTCGCACTTATTGTCTCCTCTCCCCCCTCCCCGGGTGGCAGGGGCGTGGTGCAGCCGCTTCGGACCTAGCACTCATGGTACCTCTGACGTTACTACAGCAACCTCGGGCCAAACATTCCAGCCCCTCCCTGATATGGAGTTGTTCAGATTGGGTTGGACTCGTGGGGGCAGTGGCTACCGATACCCGTGGGAGATCGGGTACGTCTCCAGACAGGGTTGAGAAAAGCCATATATTCCCGTGTACTAGCCTGCATAGCTAGTAGAAGGTGTGCTAGATCACCAGATGGCCCTCCTGAAGTTAATCGGTTGCCTTCCCCTTTGGGGTTGGCGCGGGTAAGTGGCGTATCCACTTCCATCTCGTCTTGAGTGCACAGGACCAGATGGGGGGGGCTTTTTAGTCTCTAGGTCTTGCCCTATGGAAAGCCCCACGGAGGCGTCAGGCGCCCTTTTGGGTCAGCTCGATAACTCCCTGATTGTCAGAGGGGAGGAGGGGGGCAGTCTTCACTCTATGTGGATTGCCCTGGTAGACACCCTCGAGCTGATATGTCTCCTCTTCCCTCATCCTTCCTCCCGGAGATGCCCCGGGGGACATAGGTGTAATAGATCAAATTTGGACCTCCATTCCGAATCCCCTCCGTAGCGTAGTCCAGTCTAATACAAAGGGTATTTGGGTTTGGGAAATTTTCTTGAAATTCTTTGTGTGACATTTTTTAAAACTGCTAGACATAAATATCAAGTGCCTTAGATAACTAAGTAACAGAGAAAGCAAGTGAAAGGTCCGTGACTGCTGTAAACATGAAAAGTTAAATAAATACCTCATTCTTATCCTAAGGTGATACGATGATTTTCAAAAAAAAGCGTTTCTTTTTTTTTTTAATTTACGTCCTGTAGCTTTTTAAGTCATATCGGACGATGAATGAAATAGGTGAAATGATGCTCAAATGGGCCCAGGATCCATGGAGCTTAGAGTTGCCTGAAATTCGTATTTTAGGGCAAGGGAAACCTCGGAAAAAAACCTTATGCAGGTAACTCACCCTGATCGAGATTCGAACTAGAAAGAAACGTTTCCTCTTTATTTATCTTAGCATGAAAATTTTTATTTTTCATTTTAAACAAAATCACTAACGATTTTATGTTATGTGCTTTAGATGTTTTTATGGCTAATAAAATGGGAGGTACCTAGAATAATATGTGAAAAGTCTGTGAAATTATTTTCATTTTGAATATATTATATAATTTTGAATTGGTAAACCATAAGACAACATGTTCGCATAAAGCTTATAGTATAGATTTTGGTATAAAATTTAAAACATGTATATTTTATTTAAAAATAGCTTTTTTTAATATTTGTTGAAATGTTTGCTACATTTTTGCTTTATACAGTTGAATAGTCGTGCGGTAACTATCAGTTATCTTATGCGATTTTTTCATTCCCACTAGCTACATATCATGCAAGGGCGAAAGTTTTTTTCCGGCAGAAAAATCGTTATCAAGGCTTCTTTCAGAAGGGAAGGCAAGGCTGTTCCCATGTAGTAGACTCACGGCGCGTAACATAAAGAGGCCCCTGAGCAAAATTAAGCTGACTTTCATCCCCAATATAGAATGGGACGTTGAGAACCGATGCAATCAATGAGCGTCCATAAATAAAAAAGTGTAATAAAAACGAGGAACAAATTGCTTCAGATTAGTACTAAAAGACAAGTATTAATAACGTAAAGTAATTGGAGATATATCTACATTTTACAACAAATTGCATAATGTACGAGGGCTGTTCAATAACGAATGGTCATAATTTTTCGCACTAAAATTCTATCTTATTATATTCTGTTAGCTGAATGTGAAACAAACACGCCGTAGTAGTTTCATTGTTGGTACTCCTGGTTCCCGCCTGTGAGACTCAGGCAAGTTCAGACATGTTCAGTATCGCCTACCGCTGCAATGGAGGCAACATGCAGTTAAAGTTGATGTTAGAGGAACATCCGGAGTTTCTTTCAAACGTAATCACTGCTGATGAAACTTGGCTACATTATTTTGATCCTGAAAACAAACGGCAAAGCTCAGTGTGGAAATCTCCTTCATCAACAACCCCCCAAAAAGCAAAAGTGGTTGCTTCTGCTGGGAAAGTCATGGTCATCTCATTCTTTGATATTCATGGAATGGTTTATCTACGTGTTGTACCTGCACACACATCAGTAGGTGGGCAATACTACAGTCCTGAAAACATTGCAAGTCCATATCAGGTGCAAATGACCACATTTCCGTGAAGCAGGCTGGATGCTGCACCACGATAATGTGCGGCCGCATATTACCAATGTTGTTGCTAAATATCTTGCAAAAATCAATGTGAAGCACATCTCTCACCCTCCCTATAGTCCGGATTTAGCCCAATGTGACTTTTTTCTATTCCCTAACTTGAAGAAACCCCTTCGTGCGAAGCATTATCCATCATCAGAAGTAGTGGTGAAGGCTGCGGATGCGATTTTGAAGGATCTTTCAAAAAATGTTTTCCAGCATGTCTTTGAAGACTGGCAGAAACGCTGGGACAAGTGCATCGCATTCAGGGGAGAGAAGGGCCATCAAAATTATGAGGATGAATAAAGGTACATTGTCAAAAAAAATGTGATCATTGTTTATTGAACAGCCCTCGTATAAGGGGTCATGTGAGGTCGTGAGTAGAGAGTGAGCGTGACAGTGTCATAGAGAGGATTTATTATGAAATAAAAATGTATAAAATAATTAGAAATAGCTTGGTTAACGTTAAAGGACCAGTTTAAAGATCTATAGTAACAGTAGGTATAATGTATGTTAATCCTATCAATGCAAAATTGTATTTCCTCTTGAATATATGTTGGTTTCATTAATAAATAATGGCATGTGGTAGCGATTAAAATGAATTATTGCTTTGGAACTGCGTACATTATTAATGGACCTGCGGCACATCCGCAAAACTCTCAATCAATACCGATGGAATTTTGCATACATATTTCCCAAAAGCCAGAGTTTAACATATACGACTTAGCCATGGCTAGAGCTTAGTAGCTCTGGTTCTCGGCCACAGAAGGTTCCCGGATTCCGTCCCTTCCATAAGCTCGGGTGTTTTTCCAGACTTCACTTTAGTGGACTCCTAGTGAGAAACAGGGATACCACAAATATTTTATTCCACACATACTTTTACTGTTTTTCAGACAACCTTGGCAGAGTTCTATATTTGCACAGGGAACTAACTACTTCTATACTTTTCTAAAAAAAAAAAAAAAAAGTTGAATTTTGTATTCACATGACTTCCTTCACTCACACGTTTACAAACTGTTCTTATGAAACCTTACTAATTCACATTATTTTTAATTGATGTTAATAGAGTTTGCAGATTTCCAAACTTCCACTACATATTTACACATTTCGTTGTAAGTAAAGGGTGTTGCAACAAGTGTAATTATCTTTAAACTTTAAAAAACGCGTTCTATAAATGATAGAGGTTTATTTTTCTTTTTATTTTGGAACATGTCATTACGTGTGGAAGAGAACATCAGCTAAATGACCACCGCAACTTCGTTGGGATGCGCGTATACGGTTGACCCAATTTTCAATGACAGAAGAACGTAAATTACGAACTTTACGAATAACACGCATTATAGGGTAATTTAGTGTTTCTGGCTTATTGGCATAAACTCGAGATTTAACATAACCCCACAAGAAGTAATCCAACGGCGTTAAATCACATGATCTCGGGGTCCAATTAACATGACCACTGCGGGAAATGAAACCTCTGAACTTTTCCTTCAAAGGATCGATTGTTTCGACAGCAGTATGACATGTGGCACCATGTTGCTGGAACAAGATATTTCTGAGACCATACCATCCAATTAGGGTAAAAAATAGTCCCTTATAAGATCCAGGCATCACGCAATACACGGAAGGTTTGGCGAACAATGATCCATTTTGATAATAAATTTTCACAATTTCTACGCGTTGGTGAATCCTGTAACGTTCCATAGCTATTTTGTATAGCTTTAAAATACCATATTCCTTTGCATGGTCATGACAAAAAGCGAATAGATATTTAGTAGTTGAGAAAAAAAAAAAGCATTTGAAAATTCAAAGCAATACAAGAAATATCTCGAAAATGGTTAATATCACAGAATGCTTCTTGGGAAGAAATTGTGTTTCAATAAAGTCTATATTTTTCAAGTGGTACTATTTTTAATTCTTTCAGAATTGTGAAATATACAAAAGTCATTCAGAATGAAGAGTACGTCACAATCCCATTCTAGAAAATGGATCTGTAAAGCAAATATTTGAACATTTTGTATTTTAATTTAAATCATTAAAGGCCAATGCTGAGAAAATAAAAACAAGAAACCATTTCCATTTAAAAGGTATATTACGTGACAGAATCTTCTAGGACATTTTAGTGTCACATAGATGGAAGACGATCAACTTACTGATATGCAGATTCTGGGGTTTCTCCAGATTCTTGTCTGCTTTACTAAATTTGATATGCTGGTTCCAAAACTGCAATCAGTTTTATCTGCCACGTACTTTTTTTTTACAATGAGCAGTTATACCTAAAATATTTCAATGTTATGCGCATAAATATTGTATGGAACTAAGAGATACTAATAATTTCTTTGTTGATATTAAGATGTTTCACAACGACACCAAAGTAGCAGACAAAAATGTAACAGACAGCAAAGTATAGCTTTTGATAGAGTCAACATGAAAAATTCAATGCCATGGCTGGGAGTTGAACCACGGATCTCCTGGACTCCGTCCAGTAGCTCTTAACCTTTGAGCTACCATGGCCAACGTGCCTTCCTGATATTAAATTCTCCAGTTAACTCATGTATTTCGCGGTAGACCACTAGGGGCACTCGCATCCGCGATGCACCGTTTGTGGCGACTTACCATCGTAAGTACTTAAGTCCCAGCCTTCATCATTTAACTCTTTCTATTTTAGTTAATAGTTTAAATTAATCATTTCTCCACACTAGCCATATATAGGCTAAGGTTTTTGATAGAGTCAACATGAAAAATTCAATGCCATGGCTGGGAGTTGAACCACGGATCTCCTGGACTCCGTCCAGTAGCTCTTAACCTTTGAGCTACCATGGCCAACGTGCCTTCCTGATATTAAATTCTCCAGTTAACTCATGTATTTCGCGGTAGACCACTCCCGTGGTTCAACTCCCAGCCATGGCATTGAATTTTTCATGTTGACTCTATCAAAAACCTTAGCCTATATATGGCTAGTGTGGAGAAATGATTAATTTAAACTATTAACTAAAATAGAAAGTATAGCTTATTTTAAGTTTAATCCTATAAATTTTAATTCAGTCTGTAACTGATTTTAAAATAGTGAAGATTTTTTATATAGTCGACATGAAAAATTCAATGCCATGGCCGGGATTTGAACCACGGATCTCCTGGTTTCCGTCCAGTCGCTCTTACCCATTAAGCTACCATGGCCAACGTGCCGGTCTGACATTAGATTCTCCAATTGACTCATATATTTTCCCGGTAAACCACTAGGGGCTCTCGTATTCTAGATACACCGTTTGTGGCGACTTACTATTGTGAGTCCCAGGCTTCATCATTTAACTTTTATTATTTAAGTAAATTGATGGAAATTAATCATTCACGTTAATCGTGGCACGTTGGCCATGGTAGCTCAATGGGTAAGAATGACTGGACGGAAACCAGGAATCTATGGTTCAAATCCCAGCCATGGCAATGATTTTTTCATGTCGACTCTATCGAAAACCTTTGCCTATAAACGGCTAGTGTGAAGACATGATTAGTTTCCATCAATTAACTTAAGTAGTGAAGATCTATTTATATGAGTGGCAGTTGTGTCATTTGAAGTAATACGTTTTCTAAAAAGTGTAAACATAACCCCGATATATTTTGCCATATCTGTGGTAATTTTGTAGTTCGAAAGAGAAAGGAAAATATTTCACATTATTTAAAAAGGCCTACAATGTCTATTTTCATATGGAGCTTGGAGATCTTAACAAAAAATGGGTACCAAAAGGTATGTCATACTTGCGTAGAACAAAAGGAAATGGAGTCAAGGAGGAAAAAGTTAGTATGGCCTTTACAATTACCACCTTACACTAAAAGGTGGATGAAGCAATTTAATAACAATAAGAATAACAGCTGTCACAAATATAGTGCAAGAAATTCCTTGAAATATTTGCTAAAGCAAAGAGGGAATATTTGTTGGTCCTCAAATTAGGAAGATGATACCTTATTTGAAGAAACGATGACTGATACTTAAAAACAGGCATGGATTGGTTATAAGAGTGTCATCGAAAGCTTTCTGGGAAATTACAATGATCTAAATAACAAAAATATTGTAGAAGATAAGCTTGAGAAATATCGAAAGCTGTGTTGCAATATAAGTGTGAAAGTACACTTCCTGCACTCTCATTTTCGAGTTTTTTTTTTTTTTTTTTTTTTCCAGAAAATCTTGGCTGTGTCAGCGAGAAGCAGGATGAACGATTTCACCAAGAGAGAAAGGAAATGAAAAGAAGTGCATTTCAAGGCCAAGAAACTGGTCTAATGTCCAAATATATTTTATTATTAGAACAGGTGTGAAATATTACATAATTATGAAGAGTGTTGTGTTGACAGTTGTGGATTTATTAATTTATATTTAATAATATAACACAAATTTAATAGAGCAGAGTGCAAAAATTCATATTTTACTATTCCATCTATCGTAAAGAAATGGTATGTGATGGAGATAAACTAAGTTCAGCTTACTCAAATTAGGGATACTGACATATTGAAACAAAACCCCATAAAAAGTTTTGCATATTTGTGATTTTATGCTGGTATTTAACACAACATTTCGTTTTTTAATTATGCTGTTAACAGACATACGTGGAGTTTTTTCTAGTTTTAAATGGGGTTTATAGAGCCTTAAATACATATTTTCAGCAAAATCTTGTTGTGGAATATTTGGGTGGTGTCTGGCTGAAATAGGGTTGTTAACTATTCTTAGACTATGCTCTAGAGACTGAAAATGCGAGTATAAATTGCGTGACATGCCCATAGCCGTGAAATTTACGCGATGTGATGTGATAAGACTTTAATGCGCTACACGAAGAAGGGGAACCGACTTATTTACAGTGTGGGAGAGGACGACCTTGACTAACGGAAATCACAACCCACAACACAATCTACTGGAGCTGTTCCTTTCGACGCATCAAGGAAGGGGGAAAACCATTGCTGATTAAAGAGCTTCAAGATCCTCTCTAACGAGATTAACGCCCGAGATCAGAAAAGCAACTTTACTTATAATTAGATTAACACAAATGAAACCGTTCAACCGATAGAAGACAGGTTTCGTCACTTTCACTTAGCGGTCGAGTAAGTTCTCTTAGTCACCACTGAATAGCCCAGGCAGCTGAGAGAAAGCAGAAGTGGCAACATCGTGCCTAACAAGTGCCTTATTTATATCAGAATGCCGTTTTCCGAAAAGTGGGCGTTCCGAATGTATCGTTACTGAAGTCATATGTCCTAAAACCAAAACGAATGTTACATTCACACTCGTCCTTTATTTCTGTCGCTTCTATACACCAATGTAAAAACATCTATTTGTTGCATTCACAGGCGTTTTTACAGTTTCATATGGAAGGAGGACTTTAGCACCTCACTTTGACCCCTCTTCATCTAAAGCGCCGCTCCCCAGGAGGGATGAGATGGAAGGAGATAGGGTGGCCGGTTCTAGAAGACATAACAGAGGGCAGGATCCCTGGAGTTTACAAGTTGAAGACGAGAGAAATGAAGGAATAAAAAATGGCAACAGCAGTGGACAAAGACAACAAAAGGAGGAATAACAAAAAGCTTTCTTCTTACAGGACAACTGAAGCCTTACATTCCAGTAAAACCAAACTTCACAACAATATTAAGGACATGAAAACTGAGGACGTACACTACAGGTTCAGTATATTGGACAGTCCAACCAACACTTAATATATATATTGTAGTTTACGTCCTCCAACGTTAAGTCATAACGGACGATGAATGGAATGGGTGAAATGATGCTCAAATGAGCCCAGGGTCCATAGAGCTCAGAGTTACCCGACATTCGTCTTTCAGGATAAGGGAAAACTTCAGAGAAAACCTTATCCAGGTAACTCACCCTGACCGAGATTCGAACTCGGGACCTCTTGAACGTGAGGCAGACATCCTACCACCACGCTACCAAGGAGCTGCACTTGCAATAATGGAGATCAGACGGTTTATCACATTCTATGGGAATGTCCAAATTTGACAATCAGCGCAGCTTTTTGTTTTGTTTTTTGTTTTTATTTTGTTTTAATATAAGTCCTCCAACGTCGTCATATTGGACAATGAATGACATGGGTGAAATGATGCTCAAATGAGCCCGTGGTCCATAGAGCTTAAAATTACCCCGTCTTTAAGGACAAGAGAAAACTCTGAAAGAAACCTTATTCAGGTAAATCACCCTGACCGAGATTCCAACTGAGGACCTATTGAACGTGAGACATACTACCATTTGCGCTACCGAGGCGGGTATGTACATACAGTAGTTTATATAAAATTCAATATACACATTTTATTTGTTATATAAATATCTTAAACAAATGGCAAATTATTCAAAATTCGTCAGAATCGTTTTTGGGAAAATCGAAATTAATGTAAGTTTTCTTGTATAAAGAGCAATATACATTAAGGGATGTTATAGAAAACAGAAAGCGCGCACAGGCGCACACGTATCTTTGTCCTTTTTATCCCCAGGAAGTCGAAATTATATATTTTGGTAAAAAACTTTTGGATGGAGTACAATATTTATCCCTCTTACAATCAGCAAGGACAAGAGAAAGTAAATATTGTGCTTTTGCCTCTCTTTCCTGTCAATCGAAACAAATGTTTGCAGAAATGATTTGATTACGCATTTCGATGTAGGTACAGAGCGGATACAGGAAACCGAGGCGATAGTGAAAGCCTTGCAAGAGTCAGTTGTTCGACCTCGTGATAAACCTCCTTTGGACGTTATTACACGATTAGGCATTAAATTGTGTTGTGCAATAAAGTCAATCAAGAGAATAATCAAGATATAACTTACCCCATACACACACTCACTCACAAGTCCTCGCGAGTCTTTTCTAAAATGGCTTTTCTTTGTAATTGGGTCTCAATACACAAAATTCATGCATATTATTATAATAGATGCATATTAATTTAAACTATTTCAGACGTTTAAACACTGAGTTTATAAACATCATGAAGTAATTAGCCACAATAGTATAAGTACTTCATGATGTTTATAAACTCAGTGTTTAAACGTCTGAAATAGTTTAAATTAATATGTATCAGATTAAAACATCATTTCTTCCTTCTAGTATTTCAAGTATTTTTGTCAAAATTGTATATATTTATGTATCAGCTTTAACCCTAATATACCACTGTGTAAAATAGGGTTCAATAAATCTGGATAAAAAATACACAACATTGTGATTTTAGTTAATAGAAAAAAACAATATTTCATGTAAAGGGTAATTTGACGTGAGAATTTTCAAGAAATCTTTGTGTTACAACTTTGGGAGATAAAGAACTTACCTTTGGTATTAATACAATATTTTCTGAGTTAACTGTACAAACGGGCTAATTTCTATAAAAAGTTATGGGGGGGGGAAGTTGTTCCAGAAACAACTATTTATTTGGTGAAACCCCGGTGTGGAACTTTTGAAGGGTTATACATCTTTCAGCTGTAGGAATGTGAGAAAAATGGTTTTGTTCAAAAGATATTTAAGTTCCCGTAAGGTTATTTGTTTTTTCACACTGGCCGTGTGTAGGCTAAAGTATGGAAAGATAGAGTCAGATTGAAAAATTCAATGCCTTAGCCAGGATTTGAACCACGGATCTTCTGGTTGCCGTCCAGCCGCTCTAACCCTTGAGCTACCATGAGCAATTTCCATTAATTGACCTAATAGTGGTTAACTATAAAGCCCGGGCCTTAAAGTACTTACATGTTGTAAGTAGCAATTAAGGTAGTTGTCTCATATGTTTATGAGAACTCCTAAGTGGTTTACCGGGAAAAACACGAGTTAGTTGGAGAATTTAATGTCATGTCGGCACGTTGGCCATAGTAGCTCAAGGGTTAGAGTGGCTGGATGGCAACCAGAAGATCCGTGGTTCAAATCCCGGCTATGGTATTGAACTTTTCAATCTGACTCTATTTTTTCATACTTTAGCCTACACACGGCCAGTGTGACAGAACAAATAACCTTACGGGAACTTAAATATCTTTTGAACAAAACCATTTTTCTCACATTCCTACAGCTGAAAGATGTATAACCCTTCAAAAGTTCCACACCGGGGTTTCACCAAATAAATAGTTGTTTCTGGAACAACTCCCCCCCCCCCCCCCATACATTTTTATAGAAATTAGCCCGTTTGTACAGTTAACTCAGAAAATATTATATTAATACCAAAGGTAGTACATAAATTCTTTATCTCCCAAAGGTGTAACACAAAGATTTCTTGAAAATTCTCACGCCAAATTACCCTTTACAATAAATATTATTTTTTCTATTAACTAAAATCAGAATGTTGTGTATTTTTTATCCAGATTTATTGAACCTTATTTTACACAGTGGTATATTAGGGTTACAGCTAATACATAAATATATACAATTTTAACAATTTTGACATTCCCGTAAGGTTATTCACAACGTATTCAAGTCACACTAATAGCTTTATAAACTAGCTTAATCAATTATAATTTTCGCCAAATTTTGTTAATACAGGAAATTGCTTTACCTTGCATGAAGCGTCAAGGTAGGTATATAGTCTGTCATCTGTTTGGTTTGCTCAGTAATCAGAGTTATCTGCTTCAGTGCAAATGAGATACAGATATACCAGACAGCTAGTAAATCATCAGTGCTGTTGAACATCTTGTATGGCTAATTAACGTCTTATCAGGAATAATCATTAAACGTCAAAGATAATTTACTCCGAGTTGTTTTAATTCATTATATGAGATAAATGTTCAGCTAAATGAGCGATTAATGAGTTAAAAGGCATGACTTTGTGGGGTCAATACTTTTCTTCACACGCATATTTCGTAAAACTCGAGTAGTGGTATTGAGCGCGGGCAAGTTAAATGGGTAAGGCAAATGTAGGGCAGTAAATCAGGTCACGGTACAATGAGAGGGAAATCAGTAAGCGTACTACCTACATTACTGTAAATGCAATAGAGCTTGCCTGTAGATGTAACTTGTTGATCAACAAACAACATGTGTAAGCCAATTTGTAGACACGCGTACTCGCGTGACCCAGGAAGCCACCGCATCGCAACAATAGAACTTCCGCCTACCGGATATACCTGCCCTCCCAAGGTCGCACGTATTGAATCAAATCTGGACATCCCTACTTTCCATTGCTTCCGGTTTCTTTGTCGCGACTCGAACCATAACAGGGAAACAAGCCGCACCTCAGAGGTGTGCAGTTCGATTCCGGAGTGATTCTACTTGAGTGTCCTACAGATTCGCTTATGCATTTGCTTTTTAATGGAGTACCCTTGAATCGAGTGGAGTGGAACGACACAAAGGGATCTTGAGGTTTACAGGTTGGAGCTTCTTCTCGACACTGTTCTAATTTTAGTTAAACTCTTATCGGTATTCTGTCAACTGTCATCTTCAATGTGTCAATGTCTCGGTCAGTAGAACACCAACACCGATTTCATCAGATGTTACAAATACACAAACAATTTGGAACGTTTAACCTTAAAATACTCTCTAGTGTTTCAGGAGACTTTTTCCTGTCAACTTTCAAGTACAAGTTGTTCTTCAAGAGAAGTACAAGTGGAAAAAATTTAGTAAGGTACAGGTGATTCATAAGTCTTGCCGGTTACTTCAGACTTAATCTGGGGTGTGGCAGTCGTGTGGGTTTCCAGGATAGGCTCGTAGCTGTATAACATAAAACAACCCCAAATATATACATTAAAGTTGTCTAATTTAAAATGTATTCTCCAATTTACAGTGTCTATTTGTATTTCAGTACAATGCGCCAATTATTTTCACAAAAAAAAAAAAAAAAAAAAAAAAAAAAACAATGGCAGAGTTTTCAAATGTTGCTTCCTGTTGCTTTTTAAGTTTATTAAGCATCCCCTTTTCCACTGATAACAAGTACAGAGAATATTTTGAGTTTGAGTGTTTCTTACAATTAGATAAGTGTTATTCTGCGAAGTGCTGAAGAAGATCGTTCTGCTAATAAACTGGTGGCAGGAACAGTCAAAATTAAATGTGTGATTTAAGCTGTGTGATAGTGTGATTTGGTTTTTAAAGCTTTAAGATCCGAAGTTGGCCTTCCTGTTGAAATTACGTGACTTTTTCACCAAAAGAATGCAAACTTAAGGTTTTGATCACACAAACACAGTCAGTTTTACGTGCAAATTGTGATGCCATTCTTCTTATTGCACTTTTAACATTAAATCATTCACCTTATTACTGTTACACACAAAGAACTAACACTAAAGCGTAAGACTGGCAGAGCCGACATGAACAATTCAATGCCACGGCCGGGATTTCAGCCACGGATCTACTGGTTTCCGTCCAGTCGCTCTTACCCATTGAGCTACCATGGCCAATTTACCATCATGACATTAAATTCTCAAACTGACTCATATAGTTCCCCGATAAACTATTAGGGGATCTCGTATCCGAGATACACCGTTTGTGGCGACTTACTATTGTAAGTACTTGAGTCTCAGGATTCATCATTTAACTCTTATTAAATGAATTTTCCATGTCGACTCTATCAGTCCAAGTTTGAAGAAATGAATAATTTCCATCAATTAACTTAAATAATAAGAGTTAAATGATGAAGCCTGGGACTCAAGTACTTACAACAATAAGTCGCCATAAACGGCGTATCTCGGATGCGAGAGCCCCTAGTGGTCTACCGGGGAAATATACGAGTCAATTGGAGAACTTAATGTCATGACGGCAAGTTGGCCATGGTAGCTCAATGGGTAAGAGCGACTGGACGGAAACCAGTAGATCTGTGGCTCAAATCCCGGCCGTGGCATTGAATTTTTCATGTCGACTCTATCAATCCAATATCTTAGCCTGTATACGGCTAGTGTGAAGAAATGAATTATTTCCATCAATTAACTTAAACTAAAACGTATGGTCTGCCGTTTCACTGCACTGGCAACAATCCTGCTATAAACGAGCAACTAAAGCATTGCCGGTTCATAGACATAGCACAAGTGTATGTTCCGAGTTTGCCGGTGAGCGCGACTGGCAAAATAACGAGCTATTTAGAACTGGAGGAAATTAAGCGATCGGTCTCGGGGGATCGGTCACAAATTAACGTAATTGAAATCTGAAAGTAAAATAGCTTGGACCTTCCACTATTCTTTGAACAAAAAATGAATGTAAAATTTGGATACACTTTCAAATTATTAGCTGTTGCCGACGGTAAGGTTCCAAAAAAGTTGTATGTCCACTGGTATTTACGTATTACCGTAACGAATAAGATATATTTGGACCTCTATTAGTTAAATGACTCGGGTTCTTTCGTATAAAATATCAGTTCTTCGTCTGTTAGAACTATTACCATGTTACAAAATGATGTTCTCCGTTCCTCTCCAAGGACTCATGCATCACATTCAGTAGTGCATAGCAAATTCACCATTAGTGTCAACGTTAATGTACCAACAGACCGTATTATAACTAAATACTTATGCATAGTTATTGCTCAATTAATTTAAGTTTAAGGAATTCAAGTTAATATTCATCGTATGAGTTTACATTACGTTAATTATGCCTTTTTGGATTTTTTGTGTGTAATTTACGTCCTCCAACGGTAATTCATATCGGACGGTGAATGAATTGGGTGAAATGATGTTCAAATGAGTCCAATGTCCATGGAGCTTAGAGCTACCCGACATTCATCTTGAAGGATAAGGGGAAACCCCGGAAAAAAACTTATCCAGGTAACTCACCCTGACCGAGATTCGAAATCGGGACCTCTTGAACGTGAGGCTACCATCTACGCTACCGAGGCGGGCATTTGGATAATTGATCTTCGCAAGAGCTCAATAATATAATTAAATATGATTGATCTAAATAATTTTAGTGAAGTAGGGACAGCTCCAGAATATTGCAATAAACAGGTTTATAGCTGTTGTAACGTAACCTTACTTTTAGGTCCTCTAGGATTAGAATGTTACTCTTGGAACTGCTTATAAAAATAACGGAACAATCGCGTTAATTACAAATTTAGCGAGCTGTTATTTAGGAACCGTATAACTGGAACGATTCCATCCTCGGTCCATTCCAACATGTGTTTGTGTCAGATATATTGCTCCAGCTGAGTTTCAAAGCATATTAGTTGAGAATCCAACAAAAGTACATCACCAAGTTGTTGCAGAAAAACGTCTATATTTTGCATTTCAGAGAAAATAAATTTCATAGCACTAGTTTAACGGAAAACTAAGTCAAACTGAGCAGCCTGAAACCATAAATGTGGAGAAGCACGTAGTTTATTAATTGCTATTACCTACCAGTATAGCACCCAGTTTATCCACGAGGAAAATCAAGAGCATTAAGGTCGGAGTCTCAAAGGTTTGAACAGCAAATGTGTAATGAACGCTCGATCACTAATAGAGGAGATATTGTATGACAAAGTGATGTATGTTTTATTATACATAAGCACATGCGTACATAAAGGTCGTAAGTACAAACATGCATGTCTATAGAAGGTACTCGTTTTTATTTAAACTATTCTATCAAACAATTAACAAAGAAAAAATTATGATTTTTATTACAGGAAGACAAACGATATTGCAATTTACTTTCTTTTCGATTTCTCACAATGAGGTTTATTATCACATGCTTATTTTACGTATTTATTTATCTATTTATTCTCAAAACATAAACGTAGTTAATAACTTTTGCATATAGGTGACAATCAATCATTTTATATTTAGTAGAGTTAGCTTAAACGTAACACAATTATCAGAAAAATGTAGTTTAAATTGATACAAAATAACTGTAACTTTATAAAAACAAAGGAATGAATGAAACAATTTAGTAAAAACAATGACAATGCTAATTTTGAGATATATGTGCTCTGCAATATCAAACCTGATTTTACAGTAATTTGTATTGTGATACCAATAAAACCTACAACTATATAAACAAGGATGGTAAACTGAATTTGTAAATGCCACACACAAGATAAAAAACAGTGTAATTTATAAAACATTCTAAAATAAATAAAAGGAGAATGTGCACGCTGTAATGCATTTTGTTCTTTGTACATGATAAAAATAGAATTATAATTATCTCTAGAACTTTTTACTAAAAAAAGTAAATACTCTTTGAACTCACAACATTCATAGAATGAAAGAAACAAAGGAAGAGCCAGAACAAAACATGGATTTTGCGCTTTGTGTCAAAACTGGAACATATATTTCGTAGGTAATCAAGGATACTCTAGAGAAAATGTAGAATATACTATGGAGGAGACACCTGCGAACTACGTGAGAGGAAGGGATGAAGTCAAGGCAGAGAGGTGCTGAAGTCCCCAACAGTTTCTGATTCTTAAATCCCGCCCCTCTATTGGAGCTGCCCAGAGGGAACAATGAACACCCGTTCAACCAAGCAGGCAAGTTTTCTTGAAGAAAACTTATGTCTAGCACCGAATCAAACCACAAAACCTAAAACCACATATGTAACATGAGAAGGAAGAACGAAAGGCAAGTGAGGGAAAAGAAAACTTTCATATTCGCCTTCTGACCAGCGAAAACTACAAAACAAAAAAATGACCGTAGTGGGCACTAGGCGAGAATCGAAACGGTGACCTTCCGTGAACAATGAACCATCTCGCTTAGTAAGCATGAATACTAAAAGAAATTACATAGCATTATTAAAGTTAACGACAAACATTTACACAATATTTCTGGAGCATTTGTTATTTCTCGATAACCAAAACAGCTCACAATTTGTCGATTTGGGTGGCTTGTTGGTTAGTCACTCGCTTACTGATTCTAAGATCGCGGGTTCAAACCCAGCCCAGACCGATGGTTTCTAACTGTGCTTAAAAGCGACTACTCCGTTCAACATATTTATAATCATGTAGAACTCCAGAGGGATGAAATTCCGACACACTGATGGCACTGATATAATCATGGAAATTGACAGGGTCGTTAACGAACAAAATGTTAATTTTCATAACTCTTTGACGAATACGTTCATGTCGCCCGGATGACCTAGCTACTGACTGGCCCTTAAACCGCCCACCGTTCATATTGTCTTCTTGACACATCATGGGTCTATTGTTTCAGGATGGAGTTAGAATGTTAAAAGATGCGTGCTAACAAATTATCCTCCTAGTGTTTGAAAATGTCGTACTCGAGCGCTGATCCGGGCCATAATTTTATATAGAAGCGACCGAGCACGTTAATTCCAATAGCGTCATAAATTGCGGCTATTTCTACTCACTGTCTTCCTCCATTCTCTGGCGCTTCTCACCCTTTCTACCTCCCCTTCTCAAATTCACTCTCTCCTTAACTGTTCACCACCACCACTACTGTCCCTCTCCATTATCATCTCCTCTGTCTGTCCACCAGACAAATTTAAACTGCTTTTTTCAGCATATTCATAACATAAATAAAGGCCTTATTTGGACATATGCAATCTTGCTATTAAATCATATCTTTCTGTAGCTCATAGTTTCCATTGTAGCTGAAAACAGTGTATGCGTGTGTGTGAGTGTATATGTGTAATAACATACACTGAAATAAAACCGAAAGACCTTGATTGCTATGTAGCTGGAATAAGTTTACTTCTAGTTTTTGTATTACATGCAGAATAAAGGTAAAATACAGATCTGGTGAAAATTATACGAAATTAGCAAACATTCCTCTACCAAGTGAAATGTAATGTATCTTAGGTATGGAAATGCTAATATAGTTTAGGATAGAGTAACTAGAAACGTCGTTACTGACCATTAAATTATGATTGCATAATTAATTCATACCTATTTGTAAACTTATCTAATCTTTGAAGCCTTCTAACACTTCATAATCTCTCTGACGAGAGAGAGAGAGAGGGAGAGAGAGAGATGTATCAAATATTTCCTCAAATACATTATATCTATACCTCTTTAAGAAAAAAGGGGGCATTGTGGCAATTCCTCATCTGCAGCTTGAAATATGGCAGTCATTTCCTACCTTATAGTATTTGTTAGAATTCTTAACACAGGAGAATGCGCTGCAAGCTTAAAACACAAATAGTTAAAAATTAAACTCACTTCGTGAAATACGAATCTGTCAATTTGAAAGTCAAATCACTTTAAGGAGACTGAAAGTTAGGGTATGTCATTACGCAGGTATGTCTCTCAAAAACATTAGAAATGAACTGCATTGAAATGTTGTAGATGTTACATGACGTGCCCAAAAACGATGTAAATATTCATGGTTTTAGTTTGTTAAATGCAACGGATAAAACAAATAATTATTTAAAATCAGAAATAGGTGGATATGAGTTTGTTAAACATGATGTTTTATAAAGCTGCATTTGCTTTATTATATCTTACTAATATACAATAATTTATGCAACAAAAAGGAGATAGTGACCAGTTAAAGCTTTCACTGCTATAAAAGAAATACATTGAAGAATAATATGTAACACAATGACTTAGATTTTTATACTGATTTAAATATTTATTTTAAGTTGTATCTACTGAAATCCTAAACTCTTTCCTCGCTTATTTAAAATATATTGTTTAGACTTCTGGGTGCCTTTCACCAAAATGTACGCATACATACTGACATACTGTTAATATTTTGAGACGTAAATGCTCATAAGACAGAAATGTTCTTAATACACAGCATCCTTCCCAAACTCTTGTATAGGGTGAGGAAACCGGACCTTAATATCGTATTCCAACGCCAGTGCTCTTGGCCGGTCCAGTTTGCAACTGATTGTCTCATTGTACACTCAAGTCCAGAAATAGTCGGACAATGTAAACAAATGATGCTCCCTTGAAGAGACGGGATAGCAAGCACACGGCTTTCCGGTATAAAAATGAGTAGTGGTTCATTCACTCAAAATAACCTGACTGTTACTTCCCTGTGTTGTAATAATAAGGTATATGTGAGGAGTGGAGAATGCTCTACGGCCCTCATAGCGAAAGATCTTTTTTGATTTCCCTATTTCGTACTGGAAATTCAATGAATTGATCTCTGGAGGAATACCTGGGCCGAACGGTGGGCTCGAACCCGGGAACTTTTCGTCGCTGGGAACCAGAGCTGCCACGCTCTAGCCCACTACATAATGGTAGGTACATTTTCCTGTGTAAATAAGCATATTACTGACCCGAAGGATGTATATACCAATGAGTTAAATATAGCAGTGTTAACAGCATTACAGAGCTGTGTGGACTAATACGTCTACAGGATGAATCACACTTGCTTCAACAGCTAATAAATCCAATTCCAGTAACTGCTAGAGAAGATGTGTCTACAATGTACATATTAAATCTAGATTATGGTTGATGCATTATAGTTTAAGAATAAAAAAAGTATTTCTACAGTTTTAAAATTAGGTGTTGCTGTTCTTATTATATACATGAATATATTGTAAGTAAATATTGAATGGTGCATTATAAGACAACTCTAATATCAATAGTAATATAGAAGTATATGAGATTCACTCTTCTGTGTTCAGATTCAGTTTTATCGACTATAATTTCTGGCATGTTTTTCTCCATTCAAAATAAATATTGCACATTCTGTTATGTACATACACGAAACATTTCTGAAATGGTGAGCATACATAGTTGCAAGAATGCTAGCTTGCATTTATTGTGAATACAAAAGCGTTTAAAAAAATAGGACGCTGATGACCATTAACCATTAATTTTGCATTTTAGGATTATGTTTTGTTTATTTACTAATAAGCAGTTAAAATAAAACCAGTGTATATTTCATACACGAAAGACTTTGGCTCCAATGATTTTGTTTAAAATTCAGCATTCAAATATTGGCGTAGTTGAATATGTAAAATATATACCTTTGTCCTTTTACGGTCATAATGTAAGTAAGAGTCTGTCTAGTGAACGCGAGAGCAGTTGCCTGACAAAGGAAACTACCCTCCCGCCCACTAATGACCGTCATAAATCTATCTCCACACTTCAGAAATGGAACACTGTCGTTGAGGACCAATAGCAACCCTGATTTTCTCGAAGTGACAGTCTTATGTTTACTCCACGTGGAGTCTCAGTTGCCAAAGTTCCAACTTCCAGTTGATCTGTTTCATTACGTACAGAAATTCGTTGTGTGTCACAATGTGGAGACCGTAGGAGGGAAATGCAGTGATAAATGCAAATGAAGTAATAGATAACTTTCAGTCAAATGAAAACAATCAAAGTGATGACAATAGCGTAAATGAATTGGAAAGTGTTGCTGGGCCGAGTAATGTTACTGGCAAAGCCTCAAAAAACAAAGTTATAACGGGAACTCTTTCTAAGCAAATTCAAGCGCTTGTTTTGAACACATATAAATATTTGCTGAAAAATAATCGTGGTAAGGGGTCATGCAATGAGCCTAATGATAAATTCTGGGTATTCACAGAAATACAGTAAGAAATATTGTGACGAAAGGAATACCAAAGACGCCGATCAAGTGTGAAAGTAAATCTCTAAAGTAGATGATTTCACATGCGATTTAATTCGCCGAGAAATTTATAGATTCTATGCAAAAGGGAGAGCGCCCACCTTAGACGAATTGGTTGCACATTTGCAAGAAATTTTTGAGTTTCCTTATGGGCACTGCAATTTGCGCGGTCTCCTAAAGGAGCTGGGTTTGAAATACCGCATTTTGAATAAGTTAAGGGTTATTATGGAATCCAGTAGAATTGTAGCTTGGCGATATAGATTATATATATTTGTCAAAACTAAGGAAGTTTCGCAGTACGATATATATAAGATAATTTATTTAGACGAAACCTTGTAGGATACCCATTACGTATCGAGAAAGCTGGCAACCTTGCAGAACAGACTGCGAGAAGGAGGGCCGGGGTTGTAAAACGATTATAAGGGTTGGTCAAAGGAACCGGTCGACGTGTACATGAGTTAACTAAACAGACTCTATAAGAAACTGCCGGCCAGTATTTTGTTTCCGATCCTCATGTTGGTAACAAGAAAATCACGGCAATCAAGCGAATGGCGGCCAGTATTGGGGAAACAGTTTAAAAAGTAGTGATGCATTACTAAAACACTGAACAGTACATGTTTATACTTTAAATACCACTCTTTAACTTTCGTACATTTAGGCATGTCACAGTATCCTGAAAGATCGATTAAATATTACGTCCAAATGTTAGTTCGGTTATAATCAAGAAATATTTTCCTTTGTTTTGTGTGTGTGTGTGTGTGTGTGTGTGTGTGTGTGTGTGTGTGTGTGTGTGTGTGTGTGTGTGTGTGTGTGTGTGTGTGTGTGTAACTTACGTCCTCCAACGTTAAGTCATCTCGGACGGTGAATGGATTGGGTGATGTGATGCTCAAATGAGTCCAGGGTCCATGGAGCTTAGAGTTACCCAACATTCGTTTTTCAGGATAAGGGAAAACCCCGGAAAAACCTTATCCAGGTAACTCAACCTGACCGAGATTCGAACTCGGGACCTCTTGAACGTGAGGCAGACATGCTACCATCTACGCTACCGAGGCGGGCTATTTTATATTGTTTTTCAGAATTTAGCACAGATCTTTAATTTAAATTACACTGAACTGTTTAAAATTTTTACTGTGGTTTATTTTCTTCGCGTCTGTTTACACAATCTTCTTCTCAGAACGTAAACAAAACAGAACTTCCATAGTTTCTGAAATCAAATACTATATTTGAAAATAGTCACTATACAATCGAGCACTTCGAGTAATAATAATAATCCACACTAGCCATAAGAAAAGAAAAAAATGTTAGAGAAAGAAGAAATGACCGCAATAAAACACGTTCAATAGCGACGCGGGACCTACAACGTAATAAAGAAAGTGGTGAAAGAATAGGTCAGAGCAGCTCGCGCGATGAGCTGCTTTTGTTGTTGTCATGGTACATGGACCGTCGCTTCTGCAATATCTCACTATTATAAATCAAGAAAAGCAGTGGCTGAACGCAACATCAGCTACGATTACGGATTGTACTGATTATGAAAAGGCGAAATCATGCACTTGGAATTAAAGTTTATTAAAAATTAAAATCACATTAAAATTCAAGTACTACTTTTCCAGAAATTAAGCAATCGTTGAGCCTTTTAAACACAAGGTCGCAATTCTTGAATCTTCAATCGCTGGTTATCCAGGAGCAGAAGAAAACTTAAACCACCGTTAACGGAATGCATTAATGGCTTGCGTTTTTCATGTGACATCGCGAGAGATTTTGAGGTTATCTAACGAGTTAGCGTGTGGTAAATGCACTGGAGAACTTACCTGATTAAGCTAAAAATTTCGAGTGAGATTTATTTTATGGATAAAATCTATAGGAATAATGTAGTTATTGTTATAAAATAGTTATTCCTAATAAGAGCACTTCTGCTTCGGTTTTGTGCATAAAGGATCACATCGCAGATTATTTTACATATATACCACTAATACCAGCTGCCAAATTATGAAACAACACCTAAACAAATTTAATATATTATATTAACTAGAAGTATAACCTCCTTGAGAAATGTATTTTTAAAACAAAGTAATTAAATCCATGACATTTGAATGGTTCTAATTTTTTAATCTCTCACAATCCGAAAAAAATTAGGAAAAATATCCGCATTATAGGTATATGTTAAATCTGGAAGAGGCAGTAATTGTCGTTAGATTATCGCTTCCTCAGATACGATTACTAACCCTGTAATCAAACTGCGATTGGAGAAAGACATTCTTATAAATGTTCTTTGTCCATGTTGGTTTGTGTCACATGAAAACGAAATTCTCAATACAGTTTGTTCATATATTTAAAACTACTCTATCAGTAGTTTGAGGTCTATACCTATTGTACCTTGATTTTGTTGTGAGGAAAATGTTTAATAAGAATTTGCATTATGAATGAAGTAAATATATTGTCATTTATATGATCTTAAATTGATAAAATATAAGCTTCATTTGGTGAGTGATTCAAATTATTCAGAAGATATGGAATAAACATTTTAATGAAACACAGCTATTAATGCTCTTATTTATGTCTAAGAAACAAGTACAATTATATCCTATATTTTAGAACTGATGTGTTTTACAGGTAAAAACTTTAGTGTTCACTGAAACATTTTGAACGCTATAAAGTGTAGGAAAAACTGGAATAAAAATTCGTTAAACAGTGCAATTTATATTTACGTAGCTTAAACAACTGTGTGGCCGAGTTTAAAACAACGAATGCTAAAATAAAACCAAAAAGGTTTTAACTCTGAAAAAATAAACTGAAATGTTGGAAGTATTTGGTAGTTTCAGCTAAATATCCATTAATAAAGAAATTACGTAAGTTATATAGCACTATTACACTTTTCAATACACTTTCATGTATTTACTTTTTGAGTTTAGAGCTTATTAATAGGTTTGCTCATGACAAACTATGAATGAAGAAATAAAGCTACATGTAAAGCTAAAATAAAAATTCAGTCTTCATGTCAAGGATTCAGAGAACTCAGCCACGCAGTTTATCCCAAACAGAATTCCAATTCGCAAAAGGCAACATAGAGAGACAACGGAGAATGTGAAATTTTTCTGTTTCTCGTTTTTATAAAAATATTTGAATATTTGACATAATATTTGCAGTAATTAACTATCTCCTGGTCAACTGTGAATATATGAATGCTTCTGGGTAAATATTATTTTAATTAGATACTTTGTTTAAATAATTAATTGCTTAATTACAATGGTTCTAAAATCATTCATGCTTCTTAAATTCTGTTTATACACTTCCGGAGAAGAAATTGTAAACATATTGCAAGAATTTCATATTTGTATTCTTATTCACGTAATTTCGTAGTTGAATGAAAAGTCGTAAAAAGGGAAATTTTTTGCACATTCAAAACCATTTAAGCAATTTCAAGTGAATTGTTTTCCAATGTTTGTCAATATATTGGTATTTCAATGGTCAAAATTTGAACATTTTAAACCCTACTGCCACTACATCGCGCATCAAAACATTTAAATTGACGAGTTTATTTGAAGAATAGCAATTAAATTATGTTTGAAAAGTTTAATATTAATTTTAGAAGAAAAAACTCAGAATATCAAGTGTTGACAGCTTTTTTGCATTGTTCACTACTTCATTTGCAAAGTTACACGTTTGCTAGTAAATTAAACGCAGTAGATAATGTAAATTGAATATTTTAAGACATATCCCCTTCAGTAGTACTTGAAGTTATATTATCTTTTCCTGAATATAGAATTTACATTTCCGCAATTAAGAACTGCAGGAGTCATGTTTGTAAAGCACCACGCCTCGTTTTCTTGAGCGTCGATTTAAGCTCATTAGAAATATTAAACTTTGTTCACGTGATGAAAGGCAAAATTAGTAAGCATCACTTCTTCACTATTTGGAAAATGTTACATTTCTATCCCCTTCTTAGTGGCCTTACGTATGTATTTTAAATAGATACAATGAACGACACTGCTACATGTAAATATAGCATATTAAATTGTGTTACTCAAAGATTTAAATTCGTGCCAGATGTACGGCGCATTTCCTGGATGTATTATCTTTCATCTACAATCTAGGATTCTCTCGCATAAGATGACAGAAGCTGCACTCTCTATATTTACCTCTATCTGTCACGCAAAGCTGACCATTAGCGGAAGGCAATTTTTATCTCACGACCTTGTTTTATCTAACATAAAATAAATACTAGGAAAAAACAAACAAATTATATGGAACAGTTATAATACAGCATGCACGTTAATAAATGACCTGTCAAGTTAGTAATTTCATTTATGTGCTGTATAGATATGAGTTGCATAGTGACAATATGATAGTAAATATTAAATCGTTTTGGATACATCTGCTCTGAAGTGTTTACCAATTTAATTTAGGTTAGGTACTCTCATGAATATTTCAAAGTGTTTAATCTAGAATAGCTAATTCGAATTAGTATATTAGAATATAAATTATTTTTAGAAAGCACACCTGTTCTCTTCAATTATTTAGAAACCAGTAATTTAATTAACTTCACTCTAATTCTTAATAACAGCTTCAGTTTATCGATATAAATATCGATGATCGATAAACTACTTTTAACTTCTTTGCAATCGAAATAACAAACAACAAAAGCGAGGTAACAAATAAAGAGCTACGTATTCTTCTGTAATTGATTCCTTATATTATCTGCGGACCGATAATTAAACTATTTTCATTAAATACTGGACCCCTATTTTTCTCCTGTTGAAGCATTGCATGCAGCTAGTGAGTTTTCGGGTTTCTGTCAATTGTTTTCAACATTTCAAATGGTTCAGAAGGTAAAAAAGAGAAAGTAACACTTACTCCGACTCGTTGTTCTCAAATATGAGTTCTCCAGAGGCTGCCTCGTACTCCTTGCCTGCCTTAGCAGTGCCATCCTCGGTGTTGTAGGTGACGGCCACCCGACCTCTTGCTCCACTGTTACGCACTATCCTCAGCTCATACTGTCCAACGGACTCCACCAACTCTATGTCCTTCTCGGCGAAGCTAAAAACGCCACCATGGTCATCATCCAAGATCATGACGGTAGCAAGGGACGGGCTCACCAGTTGGGGTGCCGGAGGCGTGACCGGAGGCGCCTTGGTGGACAAGCGGCGGTTCGTTGGGGCGGATGGCGCAGGGGCCGCTTCGCCATTGCTCTGTCCGGTCCTCAGGTTGCTCAGCCGCACGTAGAAGTGCTCATCCTCTTCAAAAACGTCGTCGTCGATTACCTGGAGACGGAAGGTCTGAACCGTCTCCCCTGGACGGAAGACCAAGGTTCCGCGAGCCCCAACGTAATCGGAACCGGCATTAGCGGATCCATCCTCGGTCGCGTAATCCACCATGAGAGTTTGCGATAGATCACCTCCCTCGCGCACGACACGCACCTCGAACTCACCCACATTTTCCATGACAGTGTAGTGACCTGGATCGAAGTACACCTTGGTGCCCTGATCCTCCTCGCGCTGCAGCTGGGCCTTGACCTCGGAGAGGTCACTCTGAGCTCGCTCTTGAATCTTCTTCATAATGTTGCCGCCGCCTACCATTTTGCGAGTTGCCTGAATGCGGTAGAAGGCCCTGCTCTTGGGTCCTTTGTTGAGTACTTCTTCCTGTGCCATGACTTCCAGCTGCTCTAAATCCATAGCCGGGTACTTCTTCCGCAGCTCCCTCAGAGTATTGATATACTCTCGGCGGTTGTGTTCAAACTCGCGCACCTCCTCGCTCTCGGCCTCTTCTTCTAGATTCTTGAGGCCGCCATCTACATGGTTTGCCTTATTTGCCATCTCCAGGTCGCCCTCAGTTTCGACGATGACTCCGCGCTTATTCATGCGGTAATTCTTGTGGAGGTACTTGTAGATGAGTAGCCTGCGGTCGGCAATATAGGCTGTGATGACGGTGGCGGGAAAGAAGAGGAATGTGAGGACGCTCTCCCATACCTCTATGACGCCATAAGAAAAGACTGACAAAATTAAATACAGCCAAACATAAGCGAAGATGGACCAAGTGGCGGTCACAAAGAACACCCTCAGGTGCTTAATCTTGCGCACCTCGCCCTTGGGTATGACGCACACGCAGATGGCGATGATCACGAAGAGGTTATAGGCCGCAGAGCCCACGATGGTACCTGGACCCAAGTCTCCTGCCCGGAAATCTTTGGCATAAATTTCGATGATAGAGAGGAGAATCTCTGGCGCCGAGCTACCCAGGGCCATCAAGGTAAGGTTGGCCACCGTCTCGTTCCAGACGCGCACCACCAATATCTGCGTCTCGCCGTTCTTCTTGCGTACCGTAATCTCCTTCTCCTGAGAGGTAATCACTTCGATAGCAGCCATGAAGCGGTCCGAGATGATGGACACGCCGATGAAGAGGTAGAGCATGGCGAAGAAATACACGAGTCCCCTCGCCACGCGGTCGCCCACGCTTAAGTTGTCCATGGGCATCCATACCGGCAATAGAAGGCCGTCCTCGCATTTGGAGTCGTTCTGGGCCACAGCCTCGGCGCCGTCCGCCTGGAGTAGGACCAGGGGCGCGGCGAGGGCGACCAGGAGGGCCATGCTTCGCTAGCAAGAGACGAGAAGGAGGAAGACCGTCACAACTGGTTGCATGGCTCGCTAGTTAGCACTGAATGGAAACACCTACTTGCCGCCCTCCGCCGAGGAGGAGCTTGCTGGCGTGCGAAGCGGCGCGCGCACTGGCCAGGCCCGGCTCATCGATCCTCAGGGCTGTCCAGTCCACATAGTCAAGCGCGGCCTAACGTTTCCTTGTTATGACGCCTGCTGCGGCCCTAGGTCGCGGGTTCAGTACTCTGTTGACGGTACTCAACAGGAGAAAGGGCTGAACTTTTAAAGTCGATAGAGAGTGGAAAGCTGCCAAGTTATTTTTTTAAATTTGTAGTCACACAAAGTGAATAAGACTATAAGCAGAGCTGAGATTTATATGCACTATAAAGTATGAATACATGCATGCATCCATGCATTAAAAATCTGATATGTTCTAAAAGCTTTAAAATATGCACTTAAATATGCATTATTAAACTCTTTTTCACATTTATAATCGAAAAGTAATGAAATAGTAAATTCTTAAACACAATATACTTTAGTATTAGCTCTGTTTATTGCAACAAACAAACATTTTTCACCGTTTTCTGAAAGAAACGATTTTCTTGCATCATTTAAAATGTTTTTGTATTTCTATGAGCAGCTGTTTGTAGATGTTACTTAGTCTATTATTTATTGTTGCGGGGCGCTATAACAATGCTGTAAGAGCAATCTAGGTTTATTTTAGTTAAATAAAACCAACAATTATAAACTCGAAAATTCATTTTGAAAATATTCTGAAAATACAAAAATAAAATTTAATCTTTTAACACACTATATATACATTTGTTTTAAGAGTAGGATTTCCATCAATCTGTCATTCAATTTCCAACAAACCAAAGCAGCTTTACTGCTCGTCTCCTTCGTCCCATTCTTGCAGCTCACACTTCAGAAATTACGATTAGCAGCACATTATTTAGTACAAGTGTAATAGTTAAGTGAAAATGACACTTTTTAATTTTTGGAGATGATGTCGTTGCGACCTCTTTTGCAATATTAATACAAACATCAAGTTTTATGATGCAACATCCCCATCGTTTACCGCATGATTGTTGAACGCTATTTAAGTTGTTGAGCGGCATATTGTTATGTCAGGAAGTGCTCATTGTTGATAACTATGTTCTCATCTTTTATGGATTAAGAAGCATGATAAGTCCTTCAGAAACAGAGAAATAAAAGAGAAATTTCATCATATACTTTTCTTCTTCTTATAACATCGATGTGAAATATTTGTACAAATCACAACTGCAAAAGTAGAATATTAGCGTAACTATGCACAAATTAGATAAATATGCACTAACCCCTTAAATATAGGCAACGTGAAGTAAATTATTACCTACATGCATACGTTTAACTTTTAAGGAATAAAACATGAAAATATGCAAATATCTCAGCTCTACTTATAAAATATGCACTGTCCTTTCTTGTATATAGGCGAGCCTATTGATACCTGCTCATTTAAAGTTCCACGTAATTTCTACCAATATTAGCATTTTTGAAACCTTTATATATATATATATTTAGAATTAGGGAATTGTACTTTTCATAATAAAACAAAGCCTATTTAATACAATGATGGAAGAAACCATAGATATTGAAAGTTAGTCCTCCAAAATACCTATATCTCTATGCTCAAATATTTCTGAACTACCCTTGGATAGATTTTCCTATAAACTGTAAATTAAGAAACTCCAATGTCAGGCACTCAAGTTACCTTTAAACTTTATTGAAAGTTTTAAAGGCAAAAGCTCCTTAAGGGAAAAAAGGGTACCACAGTGTTTATTACCTGAATACTTTCTCTGCTTCTTCCCTATGGAAGGCGATGAAAGTATTGTCTTCCATCAAAAATTACAAATCAAGAATTAACGGAAAATTTGTTTTGAAACCCACTTAACTGAAATAGTAACTTTTAGGAATAAAATCATGATTGGCTCTGTGAACAGTATAATTCAGAAAGAAAAATTCACGAGAGAGCAAATTTAACATTTTAGCAGATAATATTTAAGCACGCCAGCAATAAATGAAAAAAGAAAGAAGAATAAAACAAGGAAGGTAAGAAGAAAGAAAGAAAGAAAGAAAGAAGGAAAGAGAGAAAGCGAGAGACAGAGAGAAAGGCAGGAAGGAAGGAGGGAGGGAAGAAGGGCGGGAGAAAAAGATGGAGGAAGAGAGGAATGGAGGAAGAGAGGGAGGGAAGAAGGGAGAGCGGAAGGGAGGAAGGGAGGGAGGCAGGGAGGAAGGGAGGGAGGGAGAAAGGGAGGAAGAAAAAAGGAAGGAGGAAAGGGAGGGAGGGAGAAAGGAAGGGAGGAAGGAAGGAAGGGAGGAAGGAAGGAAGAAAGGAGGAAGGAAGGGAAGAAGGAAGAGAGGAAGGAAGGGAAGAAGGAAGGACGGGAGGAAGGAATGGAGGAAGGAAGGAACGAAGGAACGAAGGAAGGGAAGAAGGAAGGAAGGGAGGTAGGAAGGAAGGGTGGGAGGGAGGGAGGGAGGGAGGGAGAGAGGGAGGGAGGAAGAAAGGAAGGAAGATTCTTTTAATTTTCCGATTTCTCTTTGCTCTCCATGTAACAGCGTGATTCGTAATTTAACATTTGCATACATTTTCTGTATTTTGAAGTAATTTAAACGTTTGTTTGATTTGAAATCATTTGTAGTTTTAACTTGAATGAGCAACGAAGAATAAACTTTTATATTAATAACATGCAATAGTATTGTATAAAAGAAATATAAGACTTTTTTTTTTTTTTTTGGTTAGAAAATTCCAAATTAGTGTGCACTTCCTAGATATCTTTTTCCATTATTTAGGAACCATAAAATTACTTTCGTAGGGAAATATTTTAATTTTTGGAAATTTAAACTTATAAATTTAGCTTTTGGAACCTTCTAACGCAAACACATTTATGTTTTATTTACTTAAACTTTTAATCCTTGGCATAGGCAATTAAAAATAAGCAAATAAAGAAAATGAGAAACCACATTTCGATGTTTTATCGGGAAGTTGAAATAATATAAATCAAAGTAATGCTGACTCTTCAGCAACACATTATATCATCATAGTCATATATTTATGGACATGGATTAAAATTTAACCATTAAATGCATGAATTATTTTGCTTCTTATACCGTTCTTGCTGTAATTCATAAATCGGTTTTCACACCGCTTTCTACAGTGTCTCAACACAATTGATTTGAATAGCCATTGTCATTAAAGCGATAAATAAATGGACTGGCCATCCATTCAAAGCCAAACGTCGTGAATTCGAATCTCGGCATCTGTACTCAAATGTGCCTGTGGGTAAGGACGGGGACGGCCCAAGTAAAATAATTGGTGTGATGGATGTTGACTCCAGTTACTTGGATTTTGCCTTTTTATACTAAAAAGCTCTAAAGTATAATTGTAAAAATAATATAACATTTGCCATTCAAAAGTCTCAAATTTTGTGTGTGTAGTTGACAAAGGCCAGTACAATATTATGATAACAAGAAACCAGACTAAAACATTTCTCAAGCTGAATACAGCTTAATATTGCATATTTGCTACACTATGCATTTGAGGGTTAATGCTTTTTATGGTTATTTTCAAACGTAAATAAAATACCTCAATAGTTTTCTGCTTACATATCAGACTTTTTAAGTTTCTCTCTGGGTTACACAATTTCATTAAAATTTGCAAATAAGGTAGGAGGCTTTAAAATAAATTTATCATAATGCTTTTAAGAGCTTTAAATAAAATGTTACAATTCTGAGCCTTAAAACATGTAATACTTGAAAGATTCATCCATCATAAGAAACAAAAGAATTCGAATTAAAAGAATCCCATAGAATACCAATGAATCCCAATGATGTTTATGAATTTATAATTGGCGCATGACTATTTAGCGTAAACAGATTAATATACCATTCAATTTATTATTTTAAAATCATTTTAAACGTTTTTATTACAAAATTATATATCCGAATATTAGAAATCAATTGTTCTTTCACACTAGCCATGTGTAGAACAAGGTTTGCAAAGGCAGAGTCAAACTGAAGAACTCAATGCCACATTCCAATACCAATACCTTAAACCTCCCTCCTAAATGAGCCACTTCTTCTGCTACTAACTTTATATACAGTTTGAAACGTCCTGCACCACCTAAGTAACTTTTGAAGCTTACGTCTGCTTAACACAAAACTCGATGTGCGAACATAGTTGTGTACAAGGAACTCGAAAATTATGTAAACGATTTTTGCTACTTCTGGTTTAACGAAAATTGACTACAAACTTCTTAACTTTAAATGAAACGCCATATCTTTTTACAACTTATAGTACCTCCTCTTAAATGGCTTTTAAAAACATATTTTAGATACTTTTGTGCAATTGATTACCTTTACATTAAAACATAATGCTAGCTGAACAGAAAAAAAGGGTTTCTGCTAACCCCCCCCCCCTTGATTTCATATCCTTGAAAACACGTTTGACTGTCCTTTCATAGTATCCATGGAAATTTGTTTATTTGAGTGTCGTCTGTTTATATACCTGAAAATATGTTTTTGACGCTGATTTACAAATTTATGGAATTAAGTGTGTCATTTAAGGTGCTGCTGCCTGCATCGGTAGCTTAGATGGTAGCGTGTCTGCCTCACGTTCAACAGGTCTCGAGTTCGAATCTCGATCAGGGTGAGTTACCTGGATAAGGTTTTTCCGGGGTTTTCCCTTATCCTGAAAGACAAATGTCGGGTAACTCTAAGCTCCATGGACCCCGGACTCATTTGAGCATCACTTCACCCATTTCATTCATCGTCTGATGTGACTTAACGTTGGAGGACGTAAATTACAAAATAAAAACTCTAAGCTCTATGGACCACGGGCTCATTTGAGCATCCTTTCACCCATTCCATTCATCGTCTGATATGACAACGTTGGAGGACGTAAAAAACAAAACAAAAAAAAAAAATAAGGTGCTAAATAGTATTCTCTCTGAAGTTGAGTGAAAATTAAAGGAGTCTAATTTTAATGATTTCTACCTTGGAGACAAGTAACGATTTCATCAGAGGCACGAATTTATTTAATGACTACTGACTCGGCGAGCTTTGTACCGCCAATAAAAGTTGTCTGAACCAATCTATATAAATAAAACAAATTTGGCTTAGTTATATATTCAGCAAATGGGGGTGACGTTTAAATACAATACAGTTGCAATAATTATGTTAACCAATTAAAATATTTCTGATAATATTTTTATCTTGTTTTGTAGTGCGTGAATATACCTATAAAGATGATGGTTTTCCGAAGTGCGAAAACGCGACATATAATTGTCACTAATAGAAACTCCAAGTTGATTCCTCAAACTTCCAACAACTGCCCTTGCGATTTATTTAGAGTCATCACAAAGACCAAACGCACGGGAAATTGTAGACGCTTAATATCAAAAGGTAAGTCCGTTGGAATCATCGGAATACTTGCGATTAAGATATCCTCTTCTTTGTACTTTCCTTTGATGATTATTGCCTCTATGGCGTTATTCGTTAGCTTTTTTTACAGTTAATCTCGTTCCATTGCACTAACGTGGTTGCTTTATATTACGCAGCATGATCACAACTGATCCTACTTTTAATTTCAAATTGTGAGGTGGGAGTACAAGCAATTCTAATGAATTTAAAAACTCTGTGGGATATTTCACTGCGTAATCATGGTTTATAACTGTGTCAACTATGAACAACCCCCCCCCCCCCGGAAGAAATAGACAATCTAGAACGTAATTCTGACATAGTAGCAAGATGCATTACCTGCATCTCGCTGCTCATTAGTGCGTTCAGCACGTGACGTAGCTCGTAGCTCATTTAACTTACTTCTTCGACCTAAGTCACGTCGTCTTCTCCTTGGCAAGAAGTGTCCGCGAACTTCACAAAGTCACAAAGTCTCAAAGTGATTCAATTAATTTGTGTCAATTCAATTTACATTCACGAATTCCCAAACAGAAATTATACAGAAGGTATCCAAGGATTTACCAATATTTGACAATTGTCTGTCGTCAAATATTTATAGTGTTATAGAGCATTCAGAAATTAATTTTTGTCTAATCTTCGGGAGGTATATTATCATGCTATATAAAACGTTGTCTTGATAAACGATAAATATTATTTAATAAAATATGGTAAGTGAAATAGCTTTTAAGACTTTGTCAAGGACTTTGTAATTCTTTGTAATGCATTCTATTGTAATAATTTGTAATGCTTTTGTTTGTCGAAAATAAAAGATGTATGTGTTCCGTAAAAGTTTGCCTTGTGCCTTTATATTTAGTTAATAATCTGGTTCATTATCACTTCAGGTTTCTTTCTCGCCTTTTAAACCATCTTGGACTTACACAAGTATTTCAAAACCAAAATTAGGCAAATCGGTTCAGCCGTTCTCGAAATAAAACTTGTAAGAAAATATTGAAACTGGAAGCCTAAAGGACAAGCTAAGTGCAACTGAGGAAAATATTTCCTTGTGTGTTATCTTCCATGGGCAAGAAAATGCGAAAGTATCTATAAGAAATTTGGCATTAGAATCCAATATAAACAAAAATACATTATGGAAAATTATAATTTTGCACGAATATTCTTCTTGTTAGAAGAATACAATTTTGTGAATTAATCATGAAGCACATTAAAAATAATGAATTTAGAATCCTTTGCTTTTCACTCATGCCTAGTGTATATTCTCCTAATTCCGTTGTACCTAAAATGAAATATGTAATAAAACAAATTTTGTAAATGTTTATCTTGGATTTTTATTTTGTGGGGAAGGGCAGTAAGGTCTTTTTTTTTTTTCTAATTTACGTCCTTTAACTTTTTAAGTCATATCGGAAAATGAATGGAATTAGTGAAATGATACTCAAATGTGTCCAGGGACCATGGAGCTTACAGTTACCCGACATTCGTCCTTCAGGATAAGGGAAAAACCCGCAAAAGCTTATCCAGGTAATTCACCCTGACCGACTTTCGAACTCCGGACCTCTTGAACGTGGGGCAGACACGCTACCATCTGCGTTAACGAGGTGGGCAGTATGATTTTGTCTCTTACGTTACCAGTAATGCAAAACTCGTCCAACTTTGAGGCTATTCTCAAAACATTCCAACTACCCTCATGTTTTGTTGTGAAAATATCTTAAATACTTTATATTTTAATCAAAATCCTTTAAGACGTTTTAAATAGAACAGGCAAACAGACATACAGATAGAAGCATACATACATGGATATTTTATAAAACTCTTTTCACAATTCTCTTTTTTATCTCTCTGTTTGCTACAAATTTGCTACAGAATTGAAGTCAAAATAATATTAATGCGCTTTAAAAGATATCCCACCACCAAAGTATCCATTTATATGCCAACATTTTAGAACATTTTAATTTTCTCTCAATGATTATAACCATTTTCATTGAAATGTCGTATGTTGACAAATCTATTTTCTGGGAATGCCTCTGAAGTTCTTTCATACTTTAAACATGGCTCAGAAGTGAATGGGAAACAATCGTACATACAGATGACAGGGTGTTTTAACTTGAATTATTTAAATAAAAAATTCAAAAGTTTAACATAAGTTAAACCCGCATAAGTTTTAGCCCTCTTTTATAAAACGGGCTGAAAGTTGTGAAATAATTCTTCGGGACTCGTTCTGAAGTGATAACCTCATAGAGATTGTTTCAAAATGTTCCGATTGTGAATTTGTAATAGGAATGAAAATGCTTTTAAGATTAAACACGAAAAACGTAAGGTAGTTAGAAAGTAGTTGTCATTAAGAAAATTTTCAAAAAAAAAAAAATCAATTTATCATATACAACACATAAAACTGCAGTGGCTATCCATGCATCATATGTCCATTGATTTATCTCACGTTTTCTTTTTTTTAATCTTACAACGTATAGTACGTTGATAGCACTGGGCAACAAAAAATAAGTTTTGAATGTTTCGAGTACTTCATGAGGCAATTCCTACTAATTTTGGGTTGAGAAAAACAAATATGACAATGAAAAATTTGTACTAGCTCTAGTTTCTATGATATACACAAGGTGGAAGTATTACATATTAACGGATAGAGAGAAAAGGATACATTTTAATTCCATACATGCTAACAGCAATGAAAGTGCATTTGATTTTTTAACTGGTAATTACATGCTAAGAGTTCTAAATTGCTGGAAAAATACTTCGCTGATAGTCGTGTCTGAAGAGAATCATGTGGTGGCCTATTGACTTTGTCGTCTTTTAGCTTGCCTCTTGTGATGGAGTTCCGCGGAATCCCTATACAAGGACCAACAGTAATCCGCAAGCATTACTTCATTCCAACGGCCCTGATATCTTTGTTCCATAACAGAAATGTCCTGATGGTATCTCTCCCCATGTTCATCACTAACAGCTCCACAACTAGGAGGGAAAAGTCTAGGTGGGAGTGAAGAAAATGGATCTTAAGGGACATGTTGCATTCAACGTTACGGTATTTTTGTAGGAGCACTGTCACCAAATGCTTGTAGTTGTCATCTACGGTATTTTGACAGGTGTGCCAACTCCCAAAAAATTCCCCCCAATTTTTTTTTTAAATTTTTTTTGCATTCTGGAGATTTTAGAATACTTATTTCCGGCGAAATATCGATATAGTATTTTTGGGTGTAGTAGAACACCTTTTCACCTGCGTGGTAGGAAAACAAAAGGTGAATTTTTTCCTCTTTAACTTCACAGCTATTTTAATTTTTTATAAAGACAAATAACTTTCTGAAACCTGGGTGTATCTGAAACCTGTAAACGTTTCTTCTATCTAACATACTGTTTTAAGGGAAATATTCCTTAAAACAGAGTAATCTAGAGCTTGTAGCAGTGAGTTCTGCGGCTTGCTGTTGAAAATCATCTGAAAATAATGAAAGAAATGATCGTGTTATACGTGGAAGCCAGCAGAGTGTGAAAACGGAAATCCGAGTGTTTCCACTCAACGCAAGTACAATAGCCGAAGGGCTGGCGGGCGAATTTACTTCCATCGGCGAATATTCCTCGCCACATTCCATTAGTTTCTGCATGTATTTAATACTGCATTACATACCACTCGACTAAAGTGCTGAAATCTTCATATCTTGCACTGCTACCACTGTAACTTATTTATTACATTACGACAACAATACCCGATGTACAATACCTATGAAACATTTTCTACCCATTTACATTTCATTTATTCCGCGAGATCTTTGTTTAAAAATGGTCATATTTACTCTACAACCTGTGTGCAGATTTTTAAATATGCCGTATAAAAGCATATCGTGTTTATTGGGATGATAATTAATATCTACACAACAAGACTTTCACACAGGATTACAGATAAGCGTTTACAAAACAAAAGCTATATACTTAGAAAACAAAGTAATTTGAATGCATTATAAACAGATTGCCGAGCTAGGGATCCCGGGTTCGATTCCCGGCGGGGCGAATTTTTCTCCGACCAAGATAATTCCTCATCTTCCCTAGAGTCTGGAAGTATGAATGAGAGTGTGAATGTGTGCGTGATCTAATGATTAAAACCCAACGAATACGAGTTAACACCTTCGATATGTTCCAAAAGGAGAACGGCCCCCGATATGACCATTGGAGTTAAAGGCGGCGTATAAATGGAACGAAAAAAAAAAACAGATTGTTCAATGCGGAAAATTTCGAGGATATGATGTGCAGAGTTGATTATTCGTATTTTCATACTCACAGTTAGAGAGTATAGTGTTCCATTCAAATGCTTAATATCGAAATTTCACCTGAGTATGTGTTGTGAGATTTCCTTAGCCACCCAATAAAGCGAGCATGTATATAAAAAACATTGGACAAACGTTCAGTTTTCGATTAAATCAACAGAAATAACACCTACAAGGTAAAATAAAAGGGCGATTATTGTAAGGTCATTTGCCTAGAAAACAGAAAAGCTGCTTTTTACATTTCCTTTTCCTTTCCTTCTGGTAAAGAGAACTTACAGTTCCTAGGACCCACAAAAGGGTGCCTGGGGTCAGACGCTTATCAAGTAGTCGAAGAACTATGGATCTTTGAGAATATCCAGGTTAGAGGTTTAGCCCTATATGAGGACGATGAAGTGCATGACATGAAATTTCGGTGCAATGGCTGAATGCAACGGTGATGAGCAGCTGGTGGAATGATTGGCATAAACTGGAGAACAAGGAAACACCTCGGCCAGACACTGCTTCGTGCACCACAAATCATTCAAGCGGTACCCTGGGATCGAACCTGCGCCGCTTTGCTCGAGCAGCCACTCGGCCACTGTGCCGCCCGAAAAAAAAAACTAATATCGCATCTTGTCATCATTGAATTGTAGTTAAAGTTAAGAGTAATATACTTAAAATTAATTTTTCATTAAATTCATATGAGAATTTAATAAATCCTCGATTGTTGGGAAGAGACAGAAATATTTTGCAAGTAAAGATGTTGGAGTAGGGAAATTTTCTTTATCTTTCCTCTCCATTCTGCAAATATGCCCGATTAAAATGTCAACTCCTCGTCTCGTTTCTCTTTATGTCTCTCTTCCCATCTATTTCTCCCTTTAAAACATTCTTGTTGTCTTTAGAAGTCTCAGATCGTGCATTTGTAATCTAGATGGACAATTATTTGCTTCACTGCAATATTACTTGTATATAAGATGAAAACTAGCCATACTTAAAACTGATTATCTTAATACAGGGCTAAAAGCATTATATAGGTAGTTGTACATATATTTGTGAATTGATGACATGTCGAGAAAGGCATGTGACTCTTCCACGTGCTGTCCTTTTACACTAATTCGAGAAAAAAGTCTTAATTTATGTCCTCCAATGTTAAGTCATATCGGACGATGAAAGAAATGGGCGAAATGATGCTCAAATGAACCCATGTCCATGTTAGAGTTCCTTATATTATCTATACACGTATTAGTTGTATGTACTTGGTGTCTGGGATATGAGCATCGGATATGGTGTGAATGTTTGGTCGTGTTTTGTTTTGGTTAACTCCCATTTGTCCTTCAGAGTGAAGTAACAGCTGATGTCAGGTATCTTCTTTCAAGGAGAACTCGCACTCGTGCGTCCTGCTGGTATTATCACAATGTCATTTTAGGCAACACTGTCTTTGTAAGGAGGCCTTTCCTGCTATATACAGTCGATTTCTGTTACTCTGTGCGACTTTAGGCGGGAATGAATAAAAACGCATACAACACTAAGCAAAGGAAAAAAATGAAATTAACATTAACTTGAAATGTTAATGAGTGCTTTGAATTTGAACTTGATGACCTGAAACACCAATAAATATTTCGTAAATGATTATTGCTACAATAAGTGTGGTACCTGTGTACTCTTTACTTTAACGACTTAATTTCTATGCTTTTTCAGTAGTAACGTTTTGTATATCCCGTACGCCTTTCCAGTCCTAAACAACTCAATAAGGAAGTGACTTTAACCGGCTATTAATACTCTCTAGAACATTGTATTTGACATGTTAGTACACCTATATCCTATGAAAATTCAATCAAGTCATCAGAGCTATTTTAAAGAATCAAAAGAATAAGAACAAAAATATCCATTTAAAGGGTTAATCAATGAGCAAACACTTCTTGAAAATCTTCGTCCTATATCCTTGAAAAGTAATTTAATCGAGTATGAAATGTAGTATTCATCCGAACTTCCATTTTTGGATTAAGTTGTTTGAAAAGAAATATGCACATACGCACACACATACATAAATACAATCACTTGATATAAAGATAGAACAGATGAGGTTCCATTCACTTATGGTGAACAGAGCTCTTTTATTTGATAATCCTGGATATTTTCCTCACTCTCCAAATATGTTTAGCTCGCAGGACCTCAGGATTATTTGAATATCATTTCATAATGGACTCTTGAACCGACATCCAAACCAGCGACCATAAACTTCTACAACATACTTATTATAACGGATAGGAAACGAGGCTTAAGATAACAATTGAAAGTTTGAAAGTGATCCGATAGATAAAAGAAAAGGGAACTGAATATTAACCATTATTTTTAATAACAATATTAATTTAAATTTTAAAGAAATATTATTTTAGTGTTATATAGTGTGAAAAATTGATTTAAAAGAAAGATTATAAAGATATTATTAAATATTACGACGAACATCGTTATAATTGAATAAGTCGTGGACCAATAGAAAGAAGTTGAGTTGCCGTAGCAACGGCAGGACCAATAACTTTAAATTGGTAGAAGGAAGCTTTGTTCTGCGTTTAGCTGCCGTGGAGATCGGACGTGTGTGTTACTCAATCCCTAAGTCTGCAGAAAGGACGCGATGGAGAAAATACTGTGTAAGAACACAATTTATTTTAAAATACGTAATATTGGCGTTCACAAAAGTGATTATTTGTTCATTGATTCAAAGAGTTGTTTTAAATGATTTAATTAAATTAAAATATAATTTTGGAAAATAAAGTCATAAAGATTATTTAATCTTCCTACCAATTATCATCGCTTCTCATCCGCGACCACACTCTGAAAAATAGATCTTCATGCTAGCAGGAGAGCAGCTGTGGTAACTTCCAGAATACATCGCAACTGAAAACGATGGGTCCAGAAACCAGCTTCGAAATAATCAACGACCATCGCCTCATGCCTACACATGAAATAATTTCGTTACAAACTGGAGCTGGTGGGGAATCGGTTACAGTGGAAAACTGACGTTTGTAGACTCAGCAACAAAAAGCAATATAAATTTCCTCAAATAGACCACAGTGTTTCGGTATTTCGGAAAATTCCTCAGTCTTTCTAGTAGTCATCTGACCGCTGTCGATGTGCTTGTTATTTCTCTACGTAGTCACCATACGGATTTGCACATTTTTGACGTCGTTTCTTGACCTTCCGAATACCTTGATTGTAGAAGTCTGCAAAATTCTATTTAAACCACTCTTCCACTTCATTAATGACGTAATTTGTGTTGTCAAATCGGCGAACACGTAACGGATTCTTCATTTCCGGGAACAAGAAAAAGTCACTTGGTACGAGATTGGGCGAAAGAGACGGATGCTATAAGATCTCAAAGCTACATTCCCTTGTTTTATCAACTGCAACTTGAGATGAATGTGCTGGTGCATTGTCAGCCAGAAGACGAACAACTTTGGAGACCATACCGCGTCGTTTCTTAATCAGAGCTGCTCGTAACTTGTCCAGAAGTTTGCAGTAGCATCTGTCAGTAATGGTTTGACCCTTGTCAAGACAATCTGTAAGGATGACTCCACGACAGTCCCAGAAAACTGAAAGCATGCCCTTCCCAGCTGACTTTTGCACCTTTGCATTTTTGGGAGGGTGGAATCAACATGTCTCCATTCCATGCTCATGGTTTTTGTCTCTTGATCATACTGATAGATCCAGGATTCATCCATGGTTACCAGAGGATAAAAAAGATCATCCTGTTCCAACAGTATCTACATCTGTCTTGAAAGGTCACGCCGTATTGCTTTAGGAAAGAGGTTAACAAACGTGAAACCCACCGTGCAGACACCTTTGACATGTACAGTTCGTCATGAATAATTTTCCACACACTACCATAACTAAGATTTGTCTCATTCATGATCATTTGGATGGTTGCTCGTCTGTCTTCCAGTATTAAACACTCCACTTTCTTAACTGTGACAGCATCGTCTGTCATTGACGGTCTGCCAGCACTTGGCTCATCTGTGAGGGATATGTGACCAGTTTGAAAATTCCTTTTCCGCCTCAGAATAGTGTCATACGATGGGCATCATTTTCATATACAGCTGGCATCTCATCATGGATTTTCCGGGCAGTTTTGCCCTTCAAATGCAGGAACTTGATCACATTACGAGCTTCAAATTTCTCCATCTTACACCTCAGTCTCTTCTAGCACCCACTGTATAAAGAAGGACTCAAATCACTGAAACTACCAACATTATGTCCCGAGCGATCAATGCTGACACTGAAAAATGTTCATCACTCTTGCGTAAAAACTACCGGGGGGTGATTAAAACTTTACGACACCCCCGCAGGACTCACAGGTGAGTGAATTTGTTCAAGTGGCCAGACTAGGCATCTTAGAGCTGATGGTAGGTAAAATAACTTTTTAGGCATTATATCAGTTGGTATCAATCTAGGTCATTCTGTCCTTCTCTCTCCTGTCGTTTGTGATTTCAGCTAGTATCCTATACCCTGATCTAACCCTAGTCTGTAGTATCTGGGCTTAAAAACCTCGAATCAGTACAATTTCAACTAGTTCATTAGCCGATGTTGCAGAAACTTGAAGTTAAATATCAACCCCTAAAAGAACTACACTTGGATATTTTTATTTTAAAACATTGTAATCTTGTTCGGTTTAAAGGTTCTCACAGTTTTTAGTCGAGTGAAATTATCTCTCTTAAGTAACCTGCTAGAAAGTACGAGTAAAAACTAAAACAATGAACAGCTACCATCGGTTTATAACCATTATTATTTTCATACAAAAATAAAAGCTGAAAAAATGCACTGAAAATGGTGCATAGACTTTAATAATATATTTGTACAAATCTCTGCTCCATTGTTGGATGACAGTTCAGTAAACATAACATGTTTCTAACACTCATTTTCTCATCATTGCAAATTATATTGCGTTTAAAGAATTCCCTACCAAAGATGTATTTTTTTCAGTACTTTTATTAATATTCCTGGTTATTAGCTCTTAATAGAGGAAAAAGAAACAAACATGTGTCGATGGCTTCACACGCACTGGCAGAGAAAGTAATTAGATCTCCGTGAACAAACAATGCCGTATGTGACCATCGAAGCGAAAAATCAAATATTTTCTATTTTCGGTCATGCATGATATTGGTCTCGTCAAAATGAACAGTATTACCACAACGTGTTCTAGTTTTTGCTTATTACACCTACACAACCAGAGGAGGTATTGTATTGCGCTCAAAAAATGGAGATTTCTCCTGAAAGGATATTTTGGGACCCCTGAGTCTAAAACAAAAAAATCCTTAAAAAGTCTGTGTGGAAGTGGGAGTAAGTATTTGTGTCTACGTATCTGGTATTTAAGTTGAAGCGACTGTCTTGTGCGCAATGATGGTGTTTGAAGATGCTATGATGGTCACCAAGTTGTGACACCGTCTTGAAGCAGGATTATTTGGAATGAAATTGGATGCAGATTAATTTCTCACCTTTGGTGACAACCTTTAAGAAATCTAGAAGTTTCTCCTGCAACTCTGGATAATTAGGTGCATCTGTAATTCTTGAGCGAAGAGTTCTTTTTCTTTCCCAGGGTCGTGGTAATGGGCTGAGAAACTCGGTAGATGCTACGATGAACTATGCATATTTGATGCACATACAAAATTGTTTCTGCACACAATCGGAGAGACAAATACACATCTTACCCCTAAGACTTTCATAAGCAGAACAACACAATACTATATGCGCAAGATTTCTTGAGCGCTGGATTTACGGTGTAGTGCGGGCAGAGGGGAAGAAAAGAGAGCTAACACGCTTTTGTTTATACAGTGTGGTCAACCTAGAAAAACACAATGCAGCTAAATTGCGGTAAGATTAGCGAAGATATGCGCCGAAGGCATGAAATGTGGCAACAAACAATTGAACTCCATCCGATATGCTGTATGCTTATATATTTACTGTTATAAAACACATAAAAGTACTAAACAAATATTATGACAGCTATAAACACTCACTCGCTTTGTGATTCTTTGATTTCCAAGTCTACTGCGTCACTTTCATCGCTAGTATCATTTAATGTGTTAATAATTTCATTAATTGCTTTTTCTATTACACCATCGTTCCTCCAATATTGCATTTCCAGTTCCTGGACCTTCTTGCAGTATCCTTCCCAATCCGTCGCTTCTATAGCAAGTTTCTGCACATTTGTGACTCTCGTTAACATTGCGTACTTCGTAAACATTCTTTATTTTTGCTCACGCCAGCTCAGTTGCATTCAGATCACAGTTATACAGAGGTAGATGGATAATAGTGTGTCCTCTTTCGAGAGCCATAACACTGACAACATAGTCTTCATTTAGATTTGTTGTAAACTAATTAGCTAATAATTAACCTCAAAATTGCTCAAAATGAAATGGCGTACGTGTGAAAGCTTAGCATATTAGCCACTAGATGTCACAGTGTGTAGCGCATTTCCTGTTTCAAAGTTGTCATCTGTGTTTACGGAAATAGGCGAAACCTACCGAATGAGGACTTGGGACCCGAATAATAAATATTGAGTGATCATGAAAATATATTAATTGTTCTATTAAAGGCGAAGCCTTTCTTTATTTTACTACCAATACTAATCTCTTTGACTATTGTTAACAAAACATGAAATATCTAAAATAACTGCTACAAAATTCAGCATCTTTAAAATATGTTTCAAGAAAATCTCCTTACTTCAGAGTACCTTTTCCATGAAACATTTTTGGAAAATTTTAACGCCTTCAAAAATAGTTCAATTGCTTTGTATTAAAATACCACACGTTTTATACATTTTTCTGACAAATGAAATATATATCTAGAAACTTCTTCGAATGTCCTCAAAAATTCTCTTTACTTTGTACTACTTTTGCATAGCTGCTGAAATGTAAGAGATAAAAAAATCGCACAATAATGTGACACAATTTATGTCAAACATTTTCTTTTTTCTTTCCATTGTGAAATGAACCATTGAGGAAATAGTCCTTGTTATCAGTCTGAATTTTCGAATACTTATACTTTTCTCAAATTGGAAGCTGTATTACGTCTTTGTCATGCAAATACGAGGGTTGCCCAATAACTCATGCCCAACAATTTATTTTGCAGTGAAAACATTTTTGAGAAATGTACAAATTTGGGTGTAACTTCCTTGAAGTTTACCAGACATGTTTGTTTTTACTACAATAACTACAACTAAGTTTTACACTTATCTAATAGTTTAGTATTCACTGTATATTATCACATTTATCAGATATTACTCCTATGAGTAATTTTATTAGAATAGCCTCATCACATTGGTTTTAAAACTAAGTCCAAGAGCTTGGTTCTTTTCAGTCTTCGTAGTGTGTTGCTATTTGCTAGCATACGCAGTACCTCTGAGTGTTCATATACACGTAGCCGTCTTTCGTGCTTCACTGCAGCAACTTTGATTTTTTCACTGACAAATTCTATATCCAAACCCTTCTTAATATTGTCATTGTGTACATTCCATTACGCTTAGTATCATATTTTGAAATCTGTGAATGATTTCGACAGTCGTTTTCTTGATGGATCCCTATATGGATATGTCATACATCCATACCGGTTTCAGGACTTGTTTATTCCTCGTATGTACGCAAAGTTTCAGTTTCTTCCGACAGAAAGCGTAAGTGTAGGAATGTTTTAAGTCTGTAACTGACATCCGCAACAGCGTGCTGTTATTGCATTTCTCGTGGCAGAGAAAGAAATACTTTCGAATATTCATAAACGTTCGTGCAAAGTCTACGGAACACTTGCAATCGCTAAGAGTACCGTTGGTCTCTGGGCACAGAGGGTGAGAGCAACAGGGGCGGTGCTGCAGAGCTCCAATTTTTCAAGGTCGGGAAGTTCCCCCATGACTGTCACAGTCAAATCAAAACAGTTCCTTCAGTCGCAAATGTCATGATTACAGAGTTTTGAGATTGTGAAAACGTAAATCTTATTGATGTGATGCCAAAAGGCGTACCATTAATTCAGAAAGTTACTCAAAACATTTGAAAACTTAAGCGACACTTCCAGCAACAGCAGCGCCACGTCAACCCAGCAGAGGTTTTCATTCAGGACGATAACGTTCATCCCTACACAAGTTTGAGGACTTCTGTCCACTCGCCAAACGATGCTACCCCATCCACACTATAGTCGCGATTTTTCTCTCTCAGATTTCCACTTGTTTGGCCACTGAAGAATGCCATATGGAAGTCATTTCGAGGAAGACGAAGAGGTGTTTTACACAGTGAAAGCAGTTTTCATATAGGTAAATTTAAATTTTGTGGAATACATATAATTGGAGAGAAAAAAGATATGGAATATTATTTATTGGGCAACGTCGTACAACGGAATTTCAAAGCCATCAAATAGCGACCAGCTCCTAAAAAGTAGACTTGAAATACACTGTATTATTATGCGTTTCAAATGGGAAGAGTTCTGGAGTCCACCTAATCAGATGCGATATCACACTCAGCGTTGCCAGCTTGTTACCCCACTTCTATATTTCCCTCTCTCTCGCACACTCATACCACATGCAGGTCTGCTTGGCGCAGACGTAAGGGTAAGCAAATTATATTTTACAAACTTTTACAATGATGCAGTTGCCAAAATCAAAATTGGAAAAAGCATTTTCGCAAATTATGTATATTTTAAAACACTATAACTATAATTATAGTTTATGAATTACCTGTTTTTTTAATCCAATGGAACTGCCAGTGGCTCATCCATATCGCTGACAAAGTCACTTCCGTTAAGAGACAATTCGTCATTGTCACTGTCTTTACCGTCTGAGTCTTGTAAATTTATGATTATAGGTTCCAACATCTCGTCACGTGCTATTTGTTTCTTAAAATCGTCTTCTTAAAGGTTTTCTGCATGCCTTACGCAGTTTTCCCAGTCCTGTTGTGTTACCCTGTCAATTTCTTCGTGAACAAGTCCTTTAACGTCCGTCAGTTTAAAAGTATTATTTATTTTTGCAATCCCCCTTTTTATATGAGCCCACACCAACTCAATTGGATTATATTGGCAGTGGTAAGGTGGGAGGCGAATTACCTCGTGACCCGTTTCAATTGCAAGTTGATTCAGCTGATACACTTTTTCCGTGTTTTTAAACGGAAGTACTCTTTGCAATAACTCATTTTTACTCTCTGTTACTGAAACATGTTTTGAAGAACCTGTACACCTTAAAAATAATGCTTCGAGCCTGACTTCACAATACCTTCTTTTTGACTCGCCACTAAATTCACCGCAAGAAGCCATTGCACTATTTAACTCTTACTCTACTGTTGTGTAAAGAACAACTGAATGATATTGATCTGAACTCTCCAGAGTAAATAAACACTTCTTATCCAGCATTCGTTCATAAACATAAGCATACAGCATTCAACAGGCTAACAGGAAATGAAGTGTTTGCTCTTTCTCGAATTTAACACCTTGATTTATTCACAGTAATTATTTTATCACGTCATTTCAGTAGTTTAAATTTTAGTTCTGAGTAATTAAAAGTATATGTACATACACACCAACCACCTTGAACTCTCTAGAGAAAATAGAGATAAACAAAGATATGTGACCAGACACGTTCTGCCAGGGCAGCAGGAAATTTATTGTATCCTCTCGCTCGAATTGGATTATTCAAAGTAATTCCTTTATCACGTCATGTCAAACATTTATGTTTCAGTTCTGAGTAATTACAAATATACGTACACGCATACATGCCAAATTCATACAGTGCTTATGTCGCGGTGTATTATAATACAGGTAATAGTGGTTTATTTATTTGCATTAGAAAAACTATTTGAGCTAAAACTATGGGCTTTTCAATTGTTATGTTAGATACTTTCTTTTTGTAATTTACGTCCTCCAACGTTAAGTCATATCGGACAATGGATGAAATGGGTGAAATGACACTCAAATGAGTTCGGGGTCCATTGAGCTTAGAGTTACCCGACATTCGTCTATCAGGATAAGGGAAAACCCCGGAAAAGCCTTATCCAGGTAACTCACCCTGACCGAGATTCGACTCGGGACTACTTGAACGTGAGGCAGACATGCTACTACCACGCTACCAAGGCGGGCGTGTGTTAGATACATTACTCTCTACCTTCCACATGGATTAGTTTCGGAAAAATCTAAATTTTTGTCTTAGCGCGAATAGTATTTCATACAGATTGATTAGGTTGACGCTCCTCACACACCACTTAGCGGGAATGCAATACAACACCGCAGGACTCCGATAGGTTGCTCACCTAGTAGCTCTCAAGGAAACGCATACACAAGGAAACACATAATAGTAGTTTCCCTTACACCTGCAAGAAAATTAGCAATAAGATAATCTTTGCAAATGTTTACCTCGAACATGAAACAATAGACGAATAAGCGTTTGTAAGAGTAGTTTATACAAGTATAGAGAAAGTGATGAGTGTAACCTCCTCCCAAATACTGCGGAGAGGGGTAGTGCATATTTCGCGACTCACGATTAAAAAGAATTTTCGTCACCCCTGGTCTTCACTAATGGAGTGCAAAGTAATGTCAACGCTGCAGCCAAGTCTAGGTCTATTGCACCTAATTACCGTGCGGGAGGAAGAGATTAGATAAGAAAGCACCAAGAGCGACGTAATTTGATGGCGGCAGGCACAGCTCAGCGGGGACCCAGATTGTACAGACTGATGCTCTTCCTCAATATCAACAAGGACGGAATATGTTCGGAGGTACGAAAATCCTAGAGACAAACCTTAAACTGGAACATTCAAATATGTCTAAATTAATGAAAACGGCGAGGATGAGACACATAAAAATATGTAGTAGGTAGCTTAATGGAAATTAATGGTCTTCCACACTAGGCGTGTAAAGACTAAAATTTAGAGTCAGACTGAAAAACTCAATGGCATGGGCGAGATTTGAACCACGGATCTCCGGTCTACGTCCGGTTGTTCTTAACCTTTCAACTACCATGTCCAACATTCCAGGATGACATTAAATTCTTCAACTGACTCGTATGTTTCCCCGTAAACCACTAGGGGCTCTCATATGCTATGAGACACGCACCTTTTGTGGCCACCTACGAGTGCTCTTCAATAAAGAATGAACACAATTGTTTTTTCACAACGTACCTTTACTCATCCTCATAATTTTGATGGTCCTTCTCAAAATAGTCTCCCCTGAATGCGATACACTTGTCCCAGCGTTTCTACCAGTCTTCAAAGACATGCTGGAAACCAGTTTTTGAGAGATCCTTCAAAATTGCCTCCGCAGCCTTCACCACTGCTTCTGATGATGAATGATGCCTCCCACGAAGGCGTTTCTTCAAGTTAGGGAATAGAAAAGAGTCACATGGGCCTAAATCCGGGCTATAGGGAAGGCGAGGGAGACACTTCATGTTAATTGTTGCAAGATATTCAGCAACAACATTGGCAATATGCGGCATCGCATTATCGTGGTGCAGCATCCAGCCTGCTTCACGGAAATGTGATCTTTTACGCCTGATATGAACTTGCAATGTTTTCAGGACATCCCTGTAGTATTTTCCAGTTACTGATGTGTGTGCAGGTACAACATGCTCATAAACCATTCCATGAATATCAAAGAATGGGATGACCATGACTTTCCCAGCAGAAGCAACCACTTTTTCTTTTTTGAGGGTTGGTGATGAAACAGATTTCCACACTGAGCTTTGCTGTTTGCTCTCAGGATCAAAATGATGTAGCCAAGTTTCATCAGCAGTGATTACGTTTGACAGAATCTCCGGATCTTCCTCTAACATCAACTTTAACTGCATGTTACCTCCATTGCAGTGGTAGGCGATACTGAACATGTCTGAACTTGCTTGATTCTCACAGGCGGGAACCAGGAGTACTAACAATGAAACTACTACGGTGCGTTTGTTTCACTTTAAGCTAACAGAATACAATAAGATTGAATTTTTGTGCGAAAAATTATGACCGTAAAACATTACGATCATTCTTTATTGAACAGCCCTCGTACATCACCTACTTCAGAAATGCATAAATAAATATTTTCTTCACGAATTACGATTTCTATGGACTGTAATTTTTGCGCTTTGCTGTACACATTTTACGGTGAAGTTTTTAATACTAGTCGGAATTAAATATTATAAATGCAGTTGGTATATATAAAATATTTCTGCAAAGAAATTGTATAAATTCATATTATTACTTGTTAAATGTTACTTATTTAGCAAAACGGAACTAAAGTAAAATAAGCTTTAGAATTGAGGCATTACAAGAAACGGCCATAGCTAGATAGGTGATGAGAAAAATGTCAAGCATTTAAATGAAATACTTATAATAACTCTTATATGGTTTACATCGTATTCAATGCAGATATAAGTTTTTTTTTAAAGCAAACTGAATCGAACTAGCATTCTAGTCCCACTTAGATTGATGTACTTCACGCATGTTTATTTTCAGTTGAAACTCAGGCCACTTTCTCTTGTAGTTCGGACCATTTGAAACAGAATAGCTTCTAAGCTCGGAGAGTGGAACGGTAAAGGCTTCTGTTACTTAGCGTGCTGCAGCCAAATAAATAGCAGGTGTTTCGTTTTGGTCTGCAATAAAAGATCAACCAAGAGAAACACTTTCTTTCCGTGTTGTGCGGATAGTGTAACATACTTGCCGGACTGCACTTGAGGAATAACACGGTTGTCATAAGTAACGCCACGATTAAATTACTAATAGGGTTGCGACAACAAGGGTAAAACATTTTCTTAGACTATTTCATTATATAGGTAAGCGATTTGATCCAAAATTATTGTTATTAAGATACAGCTACATACATGGGAAATGTAAACAGTGCTGTTTGGCAAAGAAACACAATCAGGTCATTGTACTTCATTTGTTTATCAGTTGAATGTTACAACGGTGAAAAACTAGAAGTAAGAAAAATTATAGCTTATAATTATCATAACTGCATTATATAAAAGTGCAATTATTAAATATAGAATCATAAAATATCTAGGAACCTGAAGGAATTTGTTCACTTTTATCTTTATGTAGATATAGAAGTGGCGTTATCATTTCTTAATCTTTACTTTCCCTAAGCTTTTATTTGCCGATTTCACATCTCTGGTCCTATTGGTGGATTATTACCTCTGCAATAATGTTCACTCATGTTACAGTTGGGTGGCATTACTTTCGGTGATCAATGCGCGCGTGCACACACACATATACACACATACACACGTCTCATTCATGCTTACAGACTCTATGAGGATGGGCAATAATGGTGACTAAAACATCTCAATGCTCTAGCTGAAAATCGAATCTAGGACCTTTGGATTTTAAATGTTGACATGTTAATCATAAGATCAAAGGGACGGTCGTTTCTTAATGTATATAAAAGTCCGGCTTAATGAGGCAAAGCAGTTATAAGTCAGAGTAACTAAGGCAATTTTCAAGTTCAATCAACAAAAATCTGTTAACACAGTCTTCAGAGAATTAAATGCCAATACGTTCAGAAATTAGAGAGTTTCATGAAAGAATAGAAAGGGTTCTTACAGTTTTTGAACTCAGTCAAAGAGTAGAAGTTGAGTTTTTCACATGTGAACATAAAGTTTTGATAATGAATAACGTGGGAACTTTGGTTGAGGTACTCACGAAGTAAACAGGACTTATGTTGATTAAATTCATGTCTTATAGCTTTCTAAAAACGCGTTTGATCGATTATCAGTAGTCCGTAGCGCTTAAAGACCGTGCTAGTGGTATATCAGACTTATTGGCAGCCACAAGTGGATTTATTGTTTAGCATTTCAGCGATTAAAGGCAACTTTTTTATACTTCTCATTGATTTTACGGAAATACTTATTTTAAACCGTAAATATTAATACTTCAGAAATCAGTATAGGATATGTAGAGCCACTTCAAATGTTTACCCCCAAAAGTTGGCAGTTTGCTTCAAATAATTCATGTATTGGCTTGCATTAAAAGTATCAGTAATGTGAAACATCTCCATGCAATCAACATCTCACAGTTCACCCCTGTAGCAGCTGACAGCAGGATTATAATGGGTGGGAATATTGGAGACTACATTAAAATGGCACATCTTGGAAGCTTTCTTCTTATTACTCTGCTTACTATAGGAAAGAAGCAGGGGAAAAAGAATAGGATGGAGGGGATTCGGCACTGTGACCAGTCTTAATCGATTGTACCTAACCTCCAAGTGGAACATCTCCGGGGAGGAAGATGAGAAGAGAAGAGACAGAGGGTGCCCAACCCAAGAGGTCAGAGCATTGCAGAGGCCAGGTTCCCTACTATTGAGCAGTTGGAAATTTCCCAGCGGGCCATCACAACCGGCATACCACCCATCGTGGTCCAGAAACGGCCAACTAGACCCGCCAGCAGACCAGGAGCACATCATCCTTATGCAGCGCCTATACTCCCGCCGACACTTCTACTCTGAAAGAGAATACCAAATGAGAAACGTGTGAAATGATAATGGAGATGAAATTGAGGGACAGGAAATTCGGGGATGTAATTAACCTACCCAGATCCGCCTGAGGACCCGGCAAAACCCAGTCAACTCAGCTAGGCCAGCCAGGGGAAGCGAACCCAGATCTCCCGAATTTAGATATAAAAAGACACAAAACGTTTAAGCGTTTAGGCATAGAATTAGATGTAAAATTACTTTTAAACAACCATATGAAATATGTAAGAGAAAAGGCAGTAAATGTCATTATGATATTAGCATGAATTGTACAAAAGAGCTATAAGATTCCTTTCACAGCAACAAGGATATATCATATGGGTTTTGTAATAGGTATAATAGGATATGGCGCAAGTTCCTTGGCACGTAGGTTAAGGGTCAAATCCTGTGCAAATTTAATCCGAAAAACTCAGAGACAAATACTACTTCGCAGCAGCGGAGCTACAAAAACGACATCTACTTTGGCCCCAGTAATAGTAGCGGGTATTTGGCCTATTGACAATATCATTAGATTAAGGGGTGCAACTTATTGGCTAAAGAAGGAAGCATATGCGAATGTTTTTTAAAATGATGAGAAAAAGATGCAATACTAAGAAAGAAGTAAAAAATTATTTATTACAAGAATGGCAAGAAGAGTGGGATAATACACACGCAGGAAGAAGAATACATGATTTATTTCCGGACATTAAAGAGAGGCTAAAATTGGAACATATAAAACCAAGAAAAGGATTTTTTCACTTTGTTACAGGACATGGCTCATATAATGTATATTTAAAAAGAATACGGAAGAAGAACTCAGATTTATGTGAGCAATGTAACTGTTTAGATTCACCTGAACATGTTATTTTTGAGTGCAATAAATATAGTGAACTAGTAGAAGACGGTCGAAGGAAACTTCAAGGAAAATGTTTATGGAACATCTTAAGAGATGCAGAAGATCATGTACATTTAGAAAATATGTCTCAGATAATATCCGTTAAGGCGTTGGAGGAATATATGACCCGCGACAAAATATTTCAAGAAAGAAATGTAAGAACATTTCAATCTACGAGAAAAGAATATTACTTAAGAGATCGTCGGAGGGAAATAGGACCAAGAGAAACTGAAGATACAGACTACCAGACTTTAAGATGCAATTTAAGACGCACAGCCGATAAATAGAAGACGCCAATTATGGACATCAGAAAGAAGACAGAAAGACCATAGACAGAAAGAGAAAACCAGGAGAGAGAATATATATATATATATATATATATATATATATATATATATATATATATGGTGAGTATCAGAGCGGACAGATGCAACTGATTATGTAGAAGCGGAGAGAAGACTACCCGGATGTCTGGAACTGACGAACCATCTCCATCTACTGATGCCAGTTCCTTTAGAAGATGGATACCAGTTGGAGGAAGCTTTGGATACCAGTTGCAGAAGAGCAAATTTTTAAATTGTAGGAAACAGACGTTCGTAGCTTGTTATAAGAATTAAAGTTGTAGTAGAAATGTAGATTTGATTTATATTGTTGGAGTGGAAGTAAAGTAGAAAAAAAGATTTTAGTTAATTGATGGGAATTAATCATTTCTATACACTAGCCGTATGTAGGCTAAGGCTATCAAAAACCTTAGCCTGTATACGGCTAGTGTGGAGAACTGATTAATTTCCATCAGTTAACTAAAATAATAACAGTTAAATGATGAAGCCTGGGACTTAAGTACTTACGATAGTAAGTCGCCACAAACGGTGTATCTTGGATGCGAGAGACCCTGGTGGTCTACCGGGGAAATATACGAGTCAACTGGAGAATTTAATGCCAGGAAGGCACGTTGGCCATGGTAGCTCAAAGGTTAAGAGCGACTGGACGGAAACCAGGAGATCCAAATTCAAATCCCGGCCATAGCATTGAATTTTCCTGTTGACTCTATCCATAGGAAAAAGATTGTTTTAGATAGATTAGATGAATATATTTGTAAGGTTACTGTAATACAGTAATCTGTAGGTTTAGTTAGTTCGTTAAGGTAGAAAGTAGATCATATCTGCAAAATTTGTAAATTGTTTTGTGAAATCTGATTTAGAAGTTAATAAAGTTAAAAATGAAGTTTGCATAATAAGGCCCGGTATAGTGGGCCACGTGGCCACGCCGTGGCTCAGTGGTTAGACCGCTTGGCTCTCACCAAGGCGGCCCGGCTTTGATCCCAGGCGACCGCAAAGTGAGATTTGTGATGGACAACACGGCGTTGGGGCGGGTTTTCTCCGGAACCTCCGGTTTCCCCCGCCATCTCATTCCACCGGTGCTCCATCTTCATCTCATGCATCATCAGTGTCACCGCCTGCGGTGCCGTATGTAGTAAAAGCGGGCGTTAAACACTACACACATTTCATTTCCAGAAACCAGGCATATTGGATATGCAGATTTTTTTTTTTTTTTTTTTTTTTTTTTTTTTTGATCTCCCGAATGCGAACCACAGATGAAACCGTTAGTGCCTTCGCGCTCGGTAATAGAGATAACAGAGGACAACAATGTGGAATCTTTATGCTGAATTCACATGAAGTTCTTTAGTCACTCTTAGTCAAACTATTTTTACGAAGGTTACTACTCGAGCTTTTTCTGTTAGTCTAGATAAAACTTCAATTCAGTTTGTACATTTCGTTCACACACTTGCACACAGGGCTAGTTTAATAAAAACAAAAATAGAAATATATACCTTACAAATGGTAGTTTGAATTGGGGTGGAACTTCCTGAAAATCATGTTACATCTTTCGAAGATACCACGTTAAGTTTGGTTTTTAACTGACTTATTGTATTTCAATTATGTTGCACACAAACAACACACAGACAGGCACGTGCGCACACATATACAGGCCAGAACCTCGTCGAACTATAGACCGACGAAACGCCAGAACGTAATGCCTTAGCGAGAGTGACCACGAGAACCAATATCATTTGAGTTTGAGCACTCCAGCGTACAAACACAGTTTGTGTACTGCCTCTTGACTCTACTCGTTTTGAAGTTCCATTCAAAGGTAATATGGTTGTGGGCTCATAAAGCCAGCGTGCGTGTAACGACCGGAGACAATTTCATACACAAATTGTTCCATTATTCCCAACGGTCACTAGTGGCGGAGTTAAAAGCAGCCTGAATTGCAAGCCGGCAATTGCTGGTTTGAACCCCGTTCTCTGTAGCAAAGGTATTCGTAATTAGAATAATAAAAAATAGGAATATGTTCAGTGTTTCATTTAGTTTTGCTTTGACACAATGTTCTTGGCATTTGAAAGAGTTAAAGCTCTCATAGAAATGTGGATAATTTTATAAGTGGAATACTCTGTTTGCCATTCTGCATTATCTCTATGATACATATGGGTAATAACAAATGTAATTGTTACATTTTAAAGAGACATAATTATAATTAATGGCCGGAGAGATGTCCGCTCGCTTGCGATACAAGTTAGCTGGACACAGAGTATGAATGACGTCAGATGTACGGCACGGTCATCAAATGTGCAACGTCCAAAGCAACGTAACGTATTACTCTATGAACAAGTGAAGCACTGCCTTGTAACTGCATGCAGACGCAAGATCAAAATGTTGTATAACACGATTGTTTTGTTTCCTCTGGCAGAGAGGCGGTTGTCATGGTCAGGCTATACCTACCTTCAGTTGTTTACATGTGCGACCAATAACAGTACAGTCCATGTGCAGTATACTTATGGAAAAACTCACATGCCTCCTGCCGTTTATTATAATGGTTACAAAAGTTGGTACATTTACCTAGGAATACTCGCTGCTATCGCTGGAACTCGTTAACTTATAGTTAGCCATTGTTGTACTGCTCCTTAAAATTGCGTAGAGGCTGGCTTACAGCACGCAATACAAATAACTCATATTTAGATCCATTGCGATTGATTTCAATTCATGTACTCTCAGGTAATTGAAACTGAGTTGTTATTTATGGACTATCTAAGTGCTGTGCGTATCAGCAAGTTCTACATTGGACTGAAAGACTGTTTAATTTTGCTCAGAGGTCTCTTTATCAGACTTATCTGTGAGACAGGACCACCGAATTTACTTCACTTCCACAGGTAGCCATATTAAGGATTTTTACCTCCGCCTAGTTTTCGTGCTATGTTGATCCATTGCTATAAACCAGTGTGTGGAGAACAACAGATGCCAAGTTGTAGAATCTGACCAATGTATGATGGTGATTATGCAATAGCAAAAAGTGATACGACATGAACGATTGCTTCCTAACCAATCAGTAGCTGTTTGTTTTAGAATGTGTCTGTGCGAGCTTGGTAACTGTTACATTTCATAGTTCCGAGCTGTTTCCATTGTGCGGACACTTTTTTGGATACAGACTCTGAAGGAGAATTACTCCAAAATCATGCCGTGAAAATAATCTACCATCTGCCTTTTAGAACAAACGCAAAAAGACTCCACCATGTAACTAACATTTTAACATTAAAAGTAAGCATAGAGCTGTCCTTGATAATACATCTCCATAATATAAAAAATAAACCTTTGAGATCTGATCTAATATTTGACAGCTCCTCATATATATGTTCTTTATTTCCGTAGAAATACACTCTGATCAATTGTCACGTAAGAGCATTACGACACATACACACAGACTACCAAGGTCGATGACAATAACAAACCGCGTTCTGGTTACATCAACTCTCGTTACAACACTCTACAGCTGTTTACTGCTTACGACTCCCACTTGGCGAGACGTCGCTCCCTTAAATACCTCACTGATAATTTCTAGACTATTCTAAAACAAACCAGAAACCGAAATATCTCTATCAATCAAGAAGTCACTAAAATGATCCATTTACCTCACTTATCTGTTTCGGTAAGTCTTTTATCTCCGGCGCTATGTTTATCTGCAAGCTCTTTATCTCCATGAAACACTATCCATCTGTTGTGTATTTCCGCCGAACTTTTATGCCCGTCGCCGCGAAGAAATAAAGGAAACAGTCTGAACAGTTTTATCTCACACGTTATCAACATATACAATGCACTGCTACTGGAATTGAAAAGCTGTGGGAACATAAAAGGTTTTAAAAGGAAACTTGTTGAAAATTTACTGAAGGCATATTTGATAGCTGACAAACTGTCATTTACATTTTGATTAGCTGGCCTGGTTAAAAATTAATATGCATAAATGTCTTACAGAATATGTAGTTCTCTGCTCTTTTACCTCTTCAGTTATAGTTAAAATTTGTATCTTTGTTTTATTTTAAGACCTGTTTGTCTGCCATCATTTTATATATTATTTGTACTGTCCTCTAGTGTGAGCTTTGGCTCTGGGAACTATTTCATAATTAAAAATAAATGAACATATCTGACCATAACCATAATGAATGAAGCAAGCTACACTATGATCGACTGCATTAATGCTTAACAGCCAACTAATGTGTTCAGAATTCTACGCGACAGAGGTAATGTACCACCTTCGTTCATGATATTTTAAAAGTTACAGAGATATTTTAAAAGTTACTATTATCGGATCGAAGTTTCATATAAGACAGTAGAGGACACTCGAGATTAAGAAAATCTTTTTTTCCCCAGACTCTTTCCAATTTTTAGGTAACTCTTAGTAGTTTTACTTTCTTATCAAACCGAGTCTTGAAAATGCCAATATGAACCCAGCGTTTGCATGCATTTTAATTGTGTTCTTAAAATTCAAACGTGCTTGTGTTGAATAATGGATATTTTGTATCCTTTAGTATATCAGTCATTATTTTATAGTAATGCTTCGGAAAATAAAGCGATTTGAAATGAAGTTAGTAATTGATATTAACACGTACATTCGTTGTCACATACCTACTTAAGACAAATTGTATTATGTCACAGCACCAACACGATCTCAGCTCCCATCTCGTTCTTACAACAAGCAATAGCACAAAGCAGATTTTGGATTTTCTCCAAGCATATAGCTCAAAGGAAAGTTTGTATACTCCGATTAGTGATGAACAACGCTTATCCTACTTTCGAAACAAGTTACCGATCAGAGCTAAAGTTTCGGCGGTTAAAACAAGCTGCCACATCCTTGTAACCGAGTATACAGAACTAAGTGCACGTGTGCTTTTAAGCAATATTAAGATGTATATTGAAGGCACTCAGCTATGCTATACTGTGTTCAATAAAGTGGTCTGTTAGGATGTAAAAACGAGTGAGATGGCTAAGGCAAAGTCTTTGTGGCCCCATTTGGGAGATCGAGGGTTCGATTCTCATCGTTTTTTTTTTTTTTTTTTTTTTTTTTTTTTTTTTTTTTTTTGAGAGGGGCTACACGGATCTCTGGAAAATTCTAGGAAGGATAACTACATTTCCCGACGTTCCTGTCCTTCATTTCACCCCACTTCTCATTTCACTTTATCTCTCATCCAGATTGGTTATGTCAGGGTTAAGAGTATCAGCGAGAGTTTCCGGTTGTAAGTCACGAATCCTGGCTTTACTAGCCCGCAGTTGGGAAATAAATCCGTTGTAAGAGCCGCCACCGGAGAGTTAATATCTATAGTTGTTAAGGACCCCGACCTCTACATCGTCTCTCTTCATTCTAATTACTTTCTGTGTTCTCTCGCTTCAACCCTTCCTATCTGGCGGCGCCTAGTTAAGGGTATAAGCACAATAAATTTCATACGTCGAGTAGCTAATTCTCTTCTAAGAAACTTGTCATACAGTCATGGAATATAATACAATTGAGGCGCTGAGAACCTTAAGGGCCCAAAACACATAATAATAGTTTTGAGAAAAATAGAAGTTTGTTAAAATCAAAATTTCTATGCAAGAAATCCCCATTACGAAGTACTGCTTGCGAAAGTGATGTAAAGGATAAATTATGTTGGCAACTCTAGATAAAAATTGAACGACACAGACCGCACAAAATGATACTTGGTGCTTTAGGCTCTTGCGTAACTGAATATCACGAAAAACTGGCGAGAGAATGTTTCATTAAATCAGAGATGACCTAAAGTACAGCTACAGCTGGTTGACCACAAGATTGGTAAATGTCAGAAGCATGCACACAAATTAAAATTTCAAAATCAATTTTGTTGTGTCTTAGGCGCCTCAGTTGATAATAGACAGCTACGGTGCTTAAGTATGGGCGAGCTAAGACATAGTTGCCTGGGTTTCTTAGTCTATTTTAAGTAGATTCTCCGTATTTAATTAAGAATAGAAAGAAAGAAAAATAGAAATAAAGACAGAGAGAAAAATATAAAGAAAGACAAAAAGAATGAAAGAAAGAAAGTGAGAAAGAAAGAGAGAGAAGGAAAGAGAAAGAAATATAGAAAGAAAGAAAGAAAAATAGAAGGAAAGAAAGAAAAATAGAAAGAAAGAAAGAAAGAAAAAGAAAGAGAGAAACAAAGAGAGAAACAAAGAGAGAAAGAATGAAAGAGAGAATGAAAAAGAAAGAGGGAAAGAAAGAAAGAGTAAAGGAAAGAGAGAAAGAAATACAGACAGAGAGAAGGAAAGAGAAAGAAAGAGAAAAGGGAGAGAAAGAAAGAGAGAAAGAGAGGAGAGAAGAAAATCAGAAAGAAGAGAGAAAGAAAGAGAAACACAGGAAGGAAGGAAGGAAGGGAGGGAGGGAGGAAGAAAGGAAGCGAAGAAAGAAGGGAGAAAGGAAGGGAGGAAGGAAGGGAGGGAAGGATGGAAGGAGGGACGGAAAGCAGGTGGTAAGGAGGGAAGGAAGGGTGGCAGAAAGGGAGGAAGGAAGGGAAGAAGGAAGGAAGGAAGGGAGGAAGAAAGGAAGCGCGGGAGGAAAGAAGGAAGGGAGGAAGAGAGGGAAGAAGCGCAGGGAGGGAGGTAAGGAGGGAAGGAGGGAAGGAAGGAAATCAGAAGGGTAGGAAGGGAGGGAGGAAGGAAGGAAGGGAAGAAGGAAGGAAGGGAGAAAGGAAGGGGGAGGGAGGGAGGAACGAAGGAAGGAAGAAAGAAAGGGAGGAAGGAAGATACTGTTAAGAGGTTTTATTAAAAGTAATCAAACATAGAGATAAAAACATATGATTTGTGCTACATGAGCTTTTCTTCTCTTTGTAATCAACTCTTACAAACGAATCATCTTTCATCTACTTTAAAGTAATCAAGATAAACATTTGAAAACATTATCTAATTGCAAATTTAAAGCTTCACTAGTAATCAGCCGTGTCAAAGTAATTTGATACGAGATTTCGGATATTCTAATCTCCATGGCCTTCTTCAAAAATGCCTTTTCTTATTCGAGGTCCTTAATCGTAATTGCAATGAAATTTCGGTATCGAATTCTTTTACTAGAATGCAAAAATTTCTTTACTTACTATGTGACAGCGAAAGTGAAAACAGCAGTGCTTCACTACATTCCAGTGAATGCCCTCATTTTATCCTCATTAAACCGAAGGAGTAATAGTATTTTTCTGGATCAAGTCAAATATATAAATTAAAATTCGAACATTTTTGATCTGTTTTCACTCCGTAAAAGTGCACATCACTACAGACTTATGTGTTAGCTCAGGATGATTGTAACAAGTTATTTGCAATAACGCTTTTTTATTCTTCTATACACCAAAAATTGAACCTAAAGTATGGTCTCCGTTTTGTGCAGAGAGACGTTCTTAGCAATATTGTGTGTGCGACTGGGAATAATAATAATAATAATAATAATAATAATAATAATAATAATAATAATAATAATAATAATAATAATAATAATAATAATAATAATAATAATAATAATAATAATAATAATAATAATAATAATAATAATAATAATAATAATCATAATCATAATCATAATAATAATAATAATAATAATAATAATAATAATAATAATAATAATAATAATAATAATAATAATAATAATAATAATAATAATAATAATAATAATAATAATAATAATAATAATAATAATAATAATAATAATAATAATAATAATAATAATAATAATAATAATAATAATAATAATAATAATAATAATAATAATAATAATAATAATAATAATAATAATAATAATAATAATAATAATAATAATAATAATAATAATAATAATAATAATAATAATAATAATAATAATAATAATAATAATAATAATAATAATAATAATAATAATAATAATAATAATAATAATAATAATAATAATAATAATAATAATAATAATAATAATAATAATAATAATAATAATAATAATAATAATAATAATAATAATAATAATAATAATAATAATAATAATAATAATAATAATAATAATAATAATAATAATAATAATAATAATAATAATAATAATAATAATAATAATAATAATAATAATAATAATAATAATAATAATAATAATAATAATAATAATAATAATAATAATAATAATAATAATAATAATAATAATAATAATAATAATAATAATAATAATAATAATAATAATAATAATAATAATAATAATAATAATAATAATAATAATAATAATAATAATATATTTGCAGATTACTTTGAATTTCAATATGTTGAAATTTGGTGCTGGATCTTTGATACCTCTAAAATTATGAATAATAAGGCTGACTCCATTTAACTGATCTTCATACGCTCTAATACGGAGTAATAGAAATAGAATTAGTAAGTGAAAATTAGTAACAAAGATTATAAGCCAGCAACAGAGAATAAGGTATCTACTAAAACGTTTTCCTTTTGCTCTCATTTTTCGTTTTTACTAAGGGGTTACTCTTTCGCCAACGATCACGATCTTCTAATAAAAAAGATAAACGACTGAGATAACGCTCGAATTCACTGGCGCATAGCAGTACCTTTATAAGCAAAAGAAAACCCTGAAGGAAGGGGAGGACGTTGAATACCTATTTCAAGTGACAAGTCCCAACTGGGTATCGAATCCAGGTCAGCCAACTACAGGTGGAATATCCATTCAACATGCAAATGCCTCGTTTGATTTGTGTGCAATGTACCCGTGAAATTTCTACCATTTAACTGCTATATTTATGTAACTGAGGAAATGTGTGCTTTTTTAAAATTCAGGCTTAGTATCAGTTATGACTCTTTTCTTGGATACATGGGATCGTTATATATAGTTCGTCAAATGTATTGTGAACTTAAGAAAAAATTATGCTAAAACATACGTTTATAATTTAGGAAAAACCTAGTTTATATGCAAAACTAGTAGAAATTACAGCTTTACTCCTATTATCATTTTCGTATCCTCACTTCGTGCTAGTTTCACCAACGTTTCCGGCTTTATTCTAGGAACGAAAATTAAATTAAAATGTTTTACCAATAATTACACACCACCACGAAAATGGATCTAAGGTAAAGAGAAAGTAATTGCAGAGGCGGCCCGACCATGCTGTCTTAGCCGCTTCCACCACTAAACCTGACCGCTGACTGCCGTCAAAATGCGAAGTACAGAGGCCGACATAAGTATTCGAACGTATACATATTTATTACTTATATTTTTTTAAACCTACGCAGAGTAAGCATACGTAAATACAACTGGAACAAAATAATCTTGTGTCTTCCATTAAACATATAAACTCATAAATAGCAACTGAAACTAAATTGCACTATAAGGAGAAATAAAACGGCTACTTTACATCTGGACATAAGTATTCGAACAGAGAACACCTAGTATTCAGTTATCATTCCCTTTCTTTGAATTATTGCTGATAATCGTTTGGGCATTGCTGTGTCTGGTGTTTAGTGACTACAGGGTCCATATTTCTCCACTCTGAAGAAGTTCTTTCTGATGTGATGTTTCCTCACATGCTACTCGAGTTCCTTCCAGATGTTTTCTATAAGATTTAAATCTGGAGATTGGGGCAGTGTCTTCAAAGTGTGAGGAGTGTTGTACAAGATCCAAAGCCTTACAATTTCAGCAGTATGCTTCGAATCATTGTCCTGTTGGAAATAATCATGTCCTAATCCCAGCTTCTCTGCACACTTTTCAAGATTGTTTTCAAGAATCCACTTGTATTCAAATTTGTCCATGATACCATCTATAAACACCAGTATCCCAAAGCCAGATGAAGCTATACAGTCCCAAACCATCACACTACTGCCACTATGTTTGACTGTAGCTACCATGTTCTTAGGTTCCCATTCTGTATTTGGCAGTCTCCACACTTTAAGACATCCATCACTCTTGTTTAAACAAAATTTGCTCTGTCAAACCAGAGAACCTTATCCTAGAATTCTGTTGGTTTCACCACATAGTGTTTAGGATATTCTATACGCTTTTTCTTATTTACCTTATTAACATATGGTTTCTTCCTAGGAACGCGGGCATTGCACCCAGTACTATGTAAAACCCGTTCAACTGTTCTGGTGTGAACCACAGTGCCAGAATATTGCTCAGGGTATCATCTAATCTCAGATGCAGTGACTCTCGGATTCTACTTCACTGCACTGCCACTGGAACTGAAAGGCTGCAGGAACATAAAAGGTTTTAAAAGGAAAGTTGCTGAAAATTTACTGAAGGCATATATTGATAGCTGATAAAGTGTTACACATTTATAGCTGGTTTGAAAGCTGAACTGTTTAAAAATTAATATGGATTAATGTCCCATAGAATATGTAGCTTCTATTTTTCTGTAAGTTCTTTGTTACTATTATTTCTTGAGTTATAGTGAATGTCTGTATCTTTGTATGTTTCATATATGTTATTCTTGTACGGTAATTCATTCCTACTCTAAAAATGTAATATAAGTATTGTCAAGGGCTGTTTGCCATCATTTTATATATTTTTGTACTGTTCCCTAGCATGAGCTATGGCTCTGGGAACCTTTTCAGATAACAATAAATAAAAAAATAAAAAAAAAATTATTATTTGTCTCCTGTCTCTGGTGGTGAGTTTAGAATGAGCGCCATTTTTAGGTTTATTTACAACAGTATTTGTCTGCTTGAACGTTGAACTATGCAGTACACTGTAGTTTTGCTTCTGTTAATGGTTTTGGCAATTTCAGAGAGAGATTTGATTTGTTTTTACATATTTATCATGATATTCCTCTCTGCCACCGTTGTCTCCTTACGTTTACGTCCCATATTACCTGTGAGGCTGAATAACTTTGAGCACACTGTCTCGAGGCACAGCATAAACATAACTGCTACGTGATAGGGGCGTGCAGGGCACGTCCAACCATCTTTCTTTCTGTTCAATTGGGTACGTTCGAATACTTATGTCCTCCAATAAGAGGGACAGTAGAATAAATACAGTACAGGTTGTGTAATAAATACATGCAAAGTGATATATTAAATATTGTTTCCGAGACACAAAAGGTTAATGTTTACAGGTATAGCAATTCAACGCTGCCAACTAAATATTACAGTATTTATATTACGTGCAATATTACATGTTATATTATTCGAATACTTCTGTCGGCCTCTGTAAGTCATGTTTTCTAACCCGGCACACAGCTTCGAGATCTTTCAATTTCGGCAGATTTAGAATAATATATTTCCAAATACTTGTACTTTTAACTAGTTAAATTTTTAACTAGTTACTTTTACCTTGACCTGGGGATAAAGAAGAGAGCAAGTCGAATGTGAGGATGGATAGTAGTGTAGTAGTGTAAGTTGGTTCAGCAATAGAGGGATAAGTAAACATTAGCTACGGTAATCTCTACGGACCAGTCGTGTTCGCTTTGAGCATTAAAAATATGAAATTAAGTGTAAGTTAACGCTAGATAACTATTAAAGCGGGAAACAAAGTGTTTTTAGCACAACCTGTTTATATTGTCATTTCGTCACAATACAAGACTTATTGTACACATAGACAAAACAACATTTTTTGACATGCTGGGCTTATGCACAATAGGAGTGAAAATTTTAAAACTGAAAACTTTTCAGAGGTTTAATCTTTCTCGCTACCCATAGGAGATCTTTACTGTTTCTAGTACAGGTTTACAGTGAAAGAAATACGAACGTAGATGCTCATACTTTTATGTGTTTGAGAGAACAACACAACTTAAAAAGAAAGCGTTCATTGAAACTTCCATACTTGGTATTTAAGTTCAGATCTTGACACGAAAATGTTCTAAAAACAACTCTGTGGATAATGTGTCTATTATTACAAACCACCCTTGGAATGGAAATGCTTTCTTTTTAGTATATTTATTAGATCGGTCAGCAATAATACATGCTTTGCAGATCTGAGAGAGCAGATACAAAATAATTATAGAGTAATAACATTGCGCCTCCTCTGAACTAATACAAATGTGTTACTGCACTAATACAAATATGGTGGTTAACCAATAAAATGGTATACACACTTCAATAGTGAGAATTTACACAGTAGAACACAAGAATAAAAAACAAAGGTGGAACAGTAGATCATTCAGAAGAGGAAGTATCATCACCGTAAAGCAGGTCCTGTGGTAGTCGTCGCTTCAGTCGCGTTGGCCGGCGACTTTGGACGCCGATGCTAAATGTCACAGCTCCTGGAACGTGGCGTAGATAGTAGAAGAAGCGTCGAGCAATTTGTCGGACGAAATGGTGCAGAGGAAGAAGTCCCAGCTCATGATGCAGCTACTGGTTGCGGACAAACCAAGGAGCATTGAGAAATGCTTTCATTATGTTTGATCTTCTTAAATAGAGCCTTAAATATTTTAAACAAAGCCATATGCTTAAGATATCTTCATTACAAGTGAAATGTACACGTTGAACCATTCTCGTGAATTTTCAATATCTAAATAGTTTTCAATTTCTGAATTTATTATTCTTTTTAATGTCCTAAACAAGTTCAGAGAATGGAATGCAAAGCCATTCTCAAAATATTTGGCTATCACTAAACGCCAAATGTATTCTCTTGCACTTAGAAGAAAACCAGCCATTAGATAATTTCTGTAAAGGTTGTTATTGATGAGCATGAAATAGACTGAGGAATACGCTTTTCTAATAACAATTTGTACATGAATTGAGAAAGTCATATGAGTTTAACACATAATTGACTTAATTTTGTTGACACAAAACAATGAAATTGGCTTTGATTGAAATACCTACACTCATTCACTGAAGTGCACGGGCACCCAAAGATTAGAATAGCATGCTTTGTTTAAAATTAAATCGATCCATTCCCTCCTTCCCTCCCTCCTTCCTTCCCTTCTTCCTTTCCTCCCTCCCGCCTTTTTTCCTTCTTTCCTTCCTTCTTTATTTAATTATTTGTTAGTTTTCTTTTTGTTTTTGTTAATGCTAAGTGGTTCTTTAGTTTGTTAATTGGATTCACCAGATATAAAAAGTACAATAATGCTATAAAAGGACATGATACAATAAAAACATAATCAGCCGCTGTATATAACATATAGTAAACAGGAACTGTTTTATAACTGCATGTTATTGTAAATCACGCGGTTTTATTTTTCAGAACAATATGCAGAGCTAGCAATTACGACGTTACCTGCATAGTTTACAGCCACAAACAAATGAAAAGGAAATATTGGTATAATCCTGCGACATTCATATTGAAATGTTCTAAAAACAAAACTTGTTAGAAAAATTAGGCTTGTTTATAAATTATTGTTAAAATTACTATAATTATATATTTATGTTTAAATCCTCAGTATAGCTTATATTTTCTACATAAATGTTACTTTTCAGGAAAAACAAGTACACGCGTTCATTAGTAGATAAAACAAGCGTTTTAATTAGAGCTAAGAGATTCTGAATCTCTTTTGGTGTTATTGCATTACTTGCAGTTCTCTCTGTCTAATCAGCCCCATCCAACCTTTATCACTGTCTCCCTCTCTCTTAAACTTTTATTCGTTTATGTCTTAGTTTCAAAAGCATACTGAAGCTACAGATACTGAAGCTACTTTTCTGAGGTTAGGAAGAATTAAAATTTGATTTACTGTTTGGCGCTTGCGCCTGTTGCTTTTTCTTGATACAATTGGAAATAATTATTATTAAACAATAAAGTTTTGTCAAAGGGTTAATTTCATAAAGTATAGTTAATGCAAGTATTTAGCAATAATTTAGTGATATATATTTTTCTTTTCTTTGTTTCCTCCTTATTAAACCCCGTGCTCTATAATAAGCCTTGGTTCATTATTATAAAGCTTATTTAGCTTTAGTGAAATGTTTACGTACACACGCCCATTTAACAAATGGGATTTTTTGGCTTTCTGCAGCCTATTGCGTATACAAATAAGCTAGCGTTATTCACACCAAGTCTTAAATTACAGAAGAATATACTTACAATTTTATTTTATTTGCTACATTCAGTATTGCATGAGAACATCTTTCGTCCAATAAAGAAGCCGATCAATGACAATCGAATTATAGTGATAACTCTTGTGAATATGAAAGGGAGGACCTAGCACCTCGATATACAGAAGATATTTTGAGTCGATGCCCTTGACAGACCGTCACCCGGGAAGCGTAGGGTAGGATATGACCACAGCAGAGGCTGCAGATTGAATCTCCTCGGAGGTAGGATCGTACAACTGGCTGTTCCTCCGGCGGGTTTATAGCCGGGAACGAGAGAACTCCCCGATCCGGCGGACAGGATTTATCAACAGAAAATTCCCAGACTACGTACGGAGGGAATTCGGCACAGAGGTCCAAACTTAAACTATGGTACCTAGGACCCCAAGTGGGGCAAACTGGGGTGTAATAAAATTAATAACGATTTGTTTTTAATGCCTCATATAATTATTATTCCCCATTGTGATGAAACGTTAGTTTAGATTCGAAATGTAATGATATTTTTCTCAAGGTCGTGTCCTCGAGTCAAGATGGAGAAACTTGGCGTGGTTTAACAAATAATTATGATTTCAATTATTCCTTCCAAATGATTTATATTTACAAAGTAAATATACGACAAAATATTAACACTTTTATACAAAATTGAAGGATACTCTTTTTAAGAAGAACTAATAACTGAATACATTTTATTATCGTGTAAGAACAAACCTTAACATTTCGTGTCCCTCTTCTTTCATGTCCACACGTAGACTGATTTATACTAGTTTTAGTTTTATATGAATAGACAATTTTATTCAGAGTACTCACTCAGGTTCTATTTTATCTTTTATTTTTTATATGTGATAACGGAATTACCCATAGCTAAACCATATCTCTGTTTATACAATTTTCCATTGAAGGTGAAGGTATCTGACCTATACAACTTGATGTGAAGGTTAATAAACCTTGAACTTATAATTCATTGATATTGATTGAAGTAAGCCAATCTTGAAGTAGTTGAGAGATCTTTTCAGTTGGAACATTAGAAATAATGACGTCACATCAAAAGATACTAATGTATCATTACCCAAAACTGTAATATTCTTAATTTTTTCAATAAGTTCTAGAGAATTCTTAGTTCTAAGAATTTCAAATTTTTCAAAGGATGATAACTTTTTTGAAACCCATTTTGCTAATAGATAACAAGATGAGCTTATATTATTGATAATAGGTTGCATGCTGTTATCTTTTCTGCGAGTCTTAGGAAGACAGTAAATCCGTGGTAGAATTGGATCACTGACTTTGAATTTTTGTTTCAAGGCTGAATCAATACAGTTAGTCACATTGATAATTTTGTTAATAGTTTTGATGTTATAATGTAATGTTTTTTTTCTATTTCTAGATAATCAGTTTTTCTAAGAAGTTGCATAACCCTTTCTTCATATTCAGTTAAATTAAGTAGTACAATTTTGTTTCCTTTGTCCGCTTTTACAAATGTTGCAGATTTTTTATTTACATTTTTAATTATCTTTAAAGCTGGAAATTTATTTTTATCCAATTGTAGTTTTTGTATAATTTTTGTGCAGTGTGATCTTACATTTTCTATTTCTTGAGCCGGAACGTTTTTCAGATTCAATTCAATGTCTGCTATGAATTCTTTAATATCTTCCGAGAAGGCTATGCAGGTCTTTAATCATTTTTTAACCTTGCTTCTTTTTATTTTTTTTAAGGTTGACTGCATAAATTAAATACTTCACTACTATTTTTTACAACCTTAGAAGTATGAGGTAACTGACTATGTAGTATGAGTAACTTGAATTTCAAGTATGCATGTTTATTTTCATTATTTTGTTTAAGTACGTAATATATAATAAATCTTCAAACTTATTCCAAAACAACATTACCCAAACAATTAGATAGCTGCATGTGAAGTTGGTTACGTTGTATGTTGATTGGTTTAGCCTGTGGTAATGTTGAAGCTTTTCTATTTGAATTATAGTTTTTTGACATTTCTTGTTGGCTTCAGGTTTATTTTTTTTTTCTTTTTTTTTTTTTTCTTTGAGACCGAACTCCCTCTCAAAACCAGAGAGTTACCGAGTTGTCCTCTAAGGGCTCCCGGTGCCTCCGTGGGGCTATCCATAGGGCAAGACCTAGAGACTAACAAGGCCCCCCCCCCACCTGGTCCGAAAACACAAGACGAGATGGAAGTGGATGCGCCACTTACGCGCGCCAACCCCAAAGGGAAAGGCTACCGATATGACCTCGGTGGGGCCACCTGGTGATCAAGCACACCTTCTAGTAGCTATGCAGGCTAGTACGCGGGAATATATGGTTTCCCTCAACGCGTTCGGAGACGTTCCCGATCTCCCACGGATATCGAGAACCACTGCCCCGTCGAGTCCAACCCAATCCGAACAACTCCCCTACGGGTGGGGCTCGACAGTTCGGCCCGAGGTTTCTCTAGTAACGTCAGAGCTACCACGAGTGCTAAGGGTCCGCAGCGCTCGCACCACATCAGCTGAAGGGGGTGGATCCCCCCTACGGGATTGGGTACAGTTATTATATTTAACATATTTTCTTATAAATTTTGCAATGACGTCAATTAAACATTTATTAAGAAAATGGATATTAGCCACAATATGCCTCCTTTTAATTTGTAATTTCTCATAAAGTTTCAGATTTCTTTTGTTGTAAAAAGGTCCAGAATTAAAATTTATGCAGTCCATGTTTTACGGTTGAGTTGTATGAGTCATGCAGCAATCTGTTACTTATGGTCAGCCATCTAGTTTTTAATTTGTTCCAAATACTACAAAATATTTAAAGTGAGACATCATATTTTTAGTCTTATGTGAGTAGGTAATTTGTTTAAGAGTACTGCGCTCAGGTTTATACTAATTGATTTATACTAATTTACTTCCGTCTTCTACGACGTCCCAACTTAGAATAACACTTTCCTTTTTGCTAAACCATTAGTATTGACTTTATCGTCATTATGGTAGCTAAACATTTTCGTATTAGTCACATCATGTTTAACCACCAATGCAAACATTTTGTTTATTTAATTTTAGAATTTGCTCTTCGGAACTTAATTTAAATAATTAACATTCAAATATTATTCCCAGTAATTTTAAATTTCCAACAAAGTCGTTAAAACAAAAAACATTCTTTTCCATTCCTAACTCACATTATCACATGTGTTTGTTTCAATTGTTTAATTTCGTTCACTTCACAAGCACTTCCAACAATTCACAATGATTTCATCTTAAAACACTTTTAACATAAACTTAAAATAATAAATGACAGAATAATAATGTTTTGGGGCTGAAATTACAACTGTTTCAGAGGAAAGATGAGGTGAGAGTAGATATAGGCGGCATTCTCAAAGAGTCACGACAGTGCAGATGATTCCTGTTGGAAATTTCCTGGCAGGACAAAAACGACATGTCACCTTGCTATGGTACAGAAACGGCCGCACCAGACCGGATTTGGAAACAGTCTTACCGGAGGAGTAGGTGTTTACCAGGAGTGTTTATCCTGCCATGCAACGCCGAGACACCCGCCGACTCTTCCACCCTGAAAGAGACAACCAGATGAGAGATGATGTGAAATGATAATAGAGATGAAATGGAGGGACAGGAAATTAACCTAGCATTCGTTTGGCGACCCGGGAGAACCTCCGAAAAAAACCACGGGTCAGGTAAGTCGGTCACGGGAATCAAACCCGGGCCTCTCGAATACGGAGAAGTGAGGTGACATGGAGGAACCGAAAATTCGGGGAATGTAATTGACCTTCCGAGCATCTGCCTAACAATCGGGAAAACCTCGGAAAAAAGCTATGGGTCAGGAAATAGGTCAGTATGAGTCGACACCACAACCTGCCGAATGCGGGGCACAGGCGCTATCTCTTGAGCCATCTTGCTCACTAATTATATGGTAACAAGGAGCATGTTGCATATACACTGAATCTTATTAACCAACTTACGAGGGCTGATCAACAAAGACTGAAACTGACTTCTTTACTTTTTTTTTTCACATATATTTATTTCTGCAATTCAACTTCTTTTTTTTCACAGATATTTATTTATGCAATTCATGTTACACGTGCTGCAGACCATTCTTTGTTACGTCCTTGAGAATCGTCTCACTTTTCTTGAGCACTGCTTCAGAGTTCTCAAATCGAATACCCCTAAGCTTTGCCTTAAGTGATGGGAATATAAAAAGTCACAGGGTGCAAGATCGGGGCTATAAGGTGGATATGGCACATATGTAATGCTGAATCGAGCCAGAAACTGCATGACTTGATTTGCGACGTGAGGCCATGCATTTTCATGATGAAGTTGCCATCCAGTCCGAGAAAGCTCTTGTAATTTCTTTGCAATGTGCTTTCTCAGTGTAGCCAATACTGATGTGTAGCATGCTGCTGTAACAGTACTGTGAGGGGGAATTGAATGCTGGTAAATCATTCCATTACAGTCAAAAAAAGTGTCACCATCACTTTCCCTGAAGATGGAACAATTTTCACTTTTTGGAGTTAGAGAATCGGGCGATTTACACACTGTGCTGGCTTATTTTCCTTCAGGATCATAATGATGCAACCATGACTCATCTCCGGTGATAATCGAAGCTTAGGGGTATTCGATTTGAGAACTCTGAAGCAGTGCTCAAGAAAAGTGAGGCGATTCTCAAGGACCTGACAAAGAATGGTCTGCAGGTCATGTTTAAGGACTGGCAGAGACGCTATAAAAGGTGCATAGAAGTAGCAGGGGATTACTTTGAAAAAGATCATGTAAACATTGAATTGCAGTAATATACATCTCAGTCTTTGTTGATCAATCCTCGTATATTTTGATAATGTAATCGTTATTTTATTAGCATTAAATGGTTCTTGTTTTCGCCACAAACATTGGTTATTGTTCAAGTAGTTTAATGTTTATTTGAAATAATAATTAATACAGTTGTGTCTTTTGCTAAGAAGAACGAAACGGTTAAAATCAACTCTTTGCTAATTATACATGTATAATGAAACTTCATATTTCATCCTCTTTAACTAACAAAAGCTCTTAATTTTCCTTCAGTCATTTAATTACAGTTATAAATTCATATTTTTCTTAGATAATTATTTCTACTACTTTGTTTTAGAAATGAACATCATGACAACAAACATTCAAGTTCAATTACATTGTTGTGATACTATCATCATGAGCTTTATTACCAATTTGCTCAATGTCACTTGCAATCATTTGGCATTCTTACCCATGCAATGGGCGTACCAACTCGAGGTTGCCTACATTGTGAACACTACACGTCTGGCAAAAACACATTGTCACGAGTCACAAAGGATATGCAGTCCACGTAATAACATTTAGCCACGTCCTTCTTACATGGAGCGAACGAGACAGGAAACAGGAAGACTTTTAAAGTTTAACTGAGATAAGGATGTTACAAAGAAACATCCGGAGTTTGTATACACCATTAACACTATTAGTTTTAATCTAGGATTCCTTGTTGTTGCCATGACGTCTGAAGTTCAAATCTATCCAGGAGTCAGACTTCTTTTTTCAGTTATTTAGTTCTCATAACTGGCAACTGCCAGGGAGATACCCAAAACTTAGACTTGGCATGTTTCCTCGCCAAACTTCCTCTCCTAATCAAATTATAATTTCACTGGATGATCAATGTCCTCCATCTCTGACGCCATATGTAGTATAAACGGACGTAAATCACTGCCCTAGCGAATAGAAGAACAGAACTTTCTCCGTTGTACATTTTCGTCCATCGCTTAACGCTTAGCAGCTGTATATAATTATATGAATTTTCTTCCCAATGATGAGTACTTAACAGACTAATTCTGTAAAATTGATGATATAAATGTATTTTTGCACTATTTAAGTAAAATTCCATACTTAGCGTTTTGTTGCTATGCATCACAAGTTGACATTTGGTTGCCATGAAAACAAAAGAAATCTCAGTACTACAAAAAATGACCAAAAGTACTAGTGCAGTAACTAAATACATTTATTTTGAAATATTGATTATGATATTACAATTTTTACAATTATCGAATACATTATTTAAATTTATTATTGTTTAGCATAGAAAATTCAGACTACATACTTCCTGGACTCATCAATTTGCTACATCTTAGTGCAAAATACACCAACATATTCTTTTCATTAATATCCATATCGTGTTCTTTTAACCATTTACACAGTGAATAATGTACCAACTCATACCTCTGTTTAGATTTTGTTAGTATTAATTGATCACATCCTGCTTTCCACGCCACTTCTATTTTATCATCACTGCACACATCGTCTAAAACTTTCTCCATAATCACAATTAAACCCTCATCAAGTCCGTTTTACACTTTTAACAAAGACAATATGGTGACATGACCAACAACGTATATTATTTCTCCACAGCAACACACATAGACGATGCACGTGCTAAAACCTAACATTTATCTTCAGTTATATTTATTAATATTTCAGCTAATATATTAATTACTAAAATCCAGATTAATATTAATACATACATAGTGCAAAATATTATTATTATTATTATTATTATTATTATTATTATTATTATTATTATTATTATTATTATTATTATTATTATTATTATTATTATTATTATTATTATTATTATTATTATTATTATTATTATTATTATTATTATTATTATTATTATTATTATTATTATTATTATTATTATTATTATTATTATTATTATTATTATTATTATTATTATTATTATTATTATTATTATTATTATTATTATTATTATTATTATTATTATTATTATTATTATTATTATTATTATTATTATTATTATTATTATTATTATTATTATTATTATTATTATTATTATTATTATTATTATTATTATTATTATTATTATTATTATTATTATTATTATTATTATTATTATTATTATTATTATTATTATTATTATTATTATTATTATTATTATTATTATTATTATTATTATTATTATTATTATTATTATTATTATTATTATTATTATTATTATTATTATTATTATTATTATTATTATTATTATTATTATTATTATTATTATTATTATTATTATTATTATTATTATTATTATTATTATTATTATTATTATTATTATTATTATTATTATTATTATTATTATTATTATTATTATTATTATTATTATTATTATTATTATTATTATTATTATTATTATTATTATTATTATTATTATTATTATTATTATTATTATTATTATTATTATTATTATTATTATTATTATTATTATTATTATTATTATTATTATTATTATTATTATTATTATTATTATTATTATTATTATTTATTATTATTATTATTTAATTATTGTTATTATATGTAAATGAATTCTATACACGCTGTTTTATGTTTAAGCTGCATTTCCTCTTCAGTTATGCTGTTGTTCACGCACTCACACACCTACATACACACACGGACTTGTATACAAAAATGCTTATTTTGAATTAATGGGTATCCAAACAAGATTTTGGGTAGATACTCATTCTATCTATTGTGTACGTGCTAGAGAAAATAAAACGGTGCTGAGTTTACCATTCGAGTGAATCTGTATTGAAGATAACACGTTCATACATAGATAATTAAGATATTTTGATTAAATTATAATTGATCATACTTTCTAGATTAAATGCTTAGACGTGCTTCCATTTGCATTGTTATTCTTCTGAGATGCCGCAACTCATAAAGATCTTTTTAAAATACAATTTATTTCAAATGCAATTTCTGAGTTGGGAATTATGAACTAGGAGAGGCTCATGTGGAGATCAAGAGACTCTGTTGATCACTGAATATGTGTATAAACAGAGTTCAAAAATTGTATGTGCATAGATGGAGAAGCAGATTGTATGTTAAGCACTTTTCAGTGCAGTCAAAGCAGGAACAAACAAGAACTCATACTCAAATGCTGATATTTGACGTCATGTATCAAGTGATTAAACTAAGGTAGAAGTGCTTTCACTTTGGGTCAATGACAGATAGTAATTTGTTCCTTATGCAGTATCCAGTATTGATTCTGCGAGTGAACGACAGTTAAGTACAATGCAGTTGCTATTGCGAGAGATTAGAGAGGCGTTGTGTTCGACGTCCCAACAAGTGAAGCGCAAGTGTTTCGCGCGACCATTACTACGGCGCAAAAAAGTGAATTGACAGAAAAAGATTAACCTACATCACATTAGCGACGGACCGGTACTAACTGAACAGTCATAAATAGAATTTTTAATCGGGATAAAATATTTTCTATATGTCAATAACAAAAGGGTTAAAAAAAAAGCACCGGCGGACATCAAATATCCCCGAATATATTTGCACTAAATGGCAACGGATGACTGCCATGGAAATATTAAGTGTTAGTCAGCTAATTCCACCACATTTGTCGTTGCCGACCAAGCAAAATAAATGAAAAGAAAAACGAAAAAAGACAGCCACTAGCTAACGTTACGAAGCCCGAAATGCAAACCCCATTGTTAACGTGCGAATTATATTCTAGAACGTTCGATTTTTAGAACTCCCGACTTCCACAAACCTATCGCAATGATTGGCACGGTTATAAAAGGAGTGCAGTACGGTCCAGCTGAGTAGTGATGAGTCTGTAAGCAGAGTGTGCCGTGCAGAATGGTTGCGCAGTTGTAAGTTGGCAAGCAGAGTCGTTAAAAAGGAAACGTTCTGTATGCGTCGATCAGTTCGAGCAGTACAAGCTGGTCCGTACAGCGAAGATATACCCTCTCGGTAGCGTAGATGGTAGCGTGTCCACCTCACGTTCAAGAGGCCCCGAGTTAGAATCTTGGTCAGGATGAGTTATGTGGATAAATTTGTCCGGACTTTTCCCTTATCAAAAAAGACGAATTTCAAGTAACTCTAAGTTCTAGATGCTGGGCTCATTTGAACAGTATTTCATTCATTTCATTCATCGTCCGTTATTACTTAATGTTGGAGGACGTAAATTTAAATATATATATAAAGGAAGATTAGACTGGCGTGGTTACTCTTGTGTATTTGTTAAAATAAAAGTGAAAGTGCTTGTAAGTTAGAATCAGACAAACGATTCTAGTGACAAATAATGTGAGTTTGTTGCAAATTCCTGTTGTGATTTTTGCCAATTATGGGTTGAATCACATAAAACTTGCACTGCAAATATTTTTGAAATGGAAAATACTATTGATATGCAATTTTCGCAGCAGCCAGGAGCCCCTACTTTTAGCCTATAAACAGATTTTAATTACACTGAGAAAGTATATGTTTTGAACAAACATACATTTTAAATGGAACACTGTCTAGTTACATTAACAAAATAAAAGTAGGGTGAGCTAGAATGTCAATGGTGCTTGCTTGATACAGGGTTCTAATGCAAATAGTTCACGAGAAGTCTTATTTGAAATTTGTATAATCAACACTTGTTTGTTCCATTTAACCTGGTTAGTTTGCCAGTTGCAAGTTCTTATGTTTCTTTACATCGTTCGTTGATTGCATTGGTATTTTATAGATAGTTAATGATAGTTCAAGCAGAAGGTGGAAGATGGAAGATGGGATTTACCAATGCAGAAAAAGCCATTGTTTTCGTGGTGTCTGGGGAGTGTAGTTCTTGCACAGTGTATACGAAAACATGTCCCAATAGACCTCTACCATCTTGGCAATTATTTATCAACCTCTTCAACCAGTTACGTGAAGGTGGTAGAACGACGCCTAAAAATGTAACAAAAACGAACAAGTGACTGGAGAAGAGAGAGGAATTAATATTTTGGCTTGTGTTGCAGTAGAACCATAAATTAGTTCCCGCACAATCGCACGTGGAAGTGGAATGAGTCAGGCAAGTGTACCTCGCATTCTCCATTGACAGAGGCTCCATCCCTATCACACCTCTTTTCATTAAGAGCTGCATGGAGACGATACAAAGAATTGTGTTCCCTTTTGTACATGGATATTAAGATATTGCACTCCAAAATCATCATGTATCTTGTTTAGTGGTGCAGCCAGATCTACTAAACATGGCCAGGTAATCGGCAGAAACATGCACTATTGGTCAGTTGATAATCTCCGTTGGATATACCAGGTGAAACATCAGCAAACGTGTGGCGTGGGATAGTGTACCTTAGGTTCATAAGTCCTTTTTTCATAAAAGGAACACTGAACTCACAAATATTGCAGCCTCCTAAGACCTTATTCTAAAGATGCTAGAAGCCGTTCCTCTGCAGATTTGGAGGAACCTATAATACCAATATAATGGCTGTCCACCCATAGTGCAAAAGTACTATAGCTTGTTTCAACGGATTCTTTCCAAATTGTTGGACTGGACGAAGAGGACCTGTTCCTCGGCTGGATCGTTCACCGCATTTATTTCTGTAGTTTTTTTTTTTTCTGTGAGGAAAGCTGAAAGACACTGTCTATAAGGATATACCAACCAAACCAGATGATATGAAACGATGTATTACAGCTGCCTGACCTTAAATTTCCTCTGAAATACTACAATTTGTGCAGTAGTCTTTCTATTGCAGATTAGAAGCCTTTTCTTTATTAGTAATTAGATATGGATGATCCACATTTAATGGTTAAAATAATAAATTACACTATGGAAAATCACATGACTGCTTTTGAAAGTTAATAAAATATCTTATGCATTTTATACACATTAATTTCTCTACCCACTAACAGATATTTGTATATAGGTTCAACACACTAATCTTACCATTTTTATTGAATAGTTCATTACATATACCGCTGTGGGTACAAAAGGGATATCGAATAAATCATTGCATCCTGGCCTAGAAATTCAGTACTTTTGATATAACGAGAAGCAATTAATAGCAACAAGACGTATCAAATCAGACAGCAGTAATCTCGGAAATGGCTAATGTCACACACACACTCATTTGAATAAATTGTATGTTTTTAACATACAGTTTTATTGTGCGTTTGATCTTGTGGTTTACAAGATAAAATATATAAAATTTCTAAAAGTTCCTTCAGCATGAAGAGCTGCTCACAGGCTGTTCCGAAATATTCAGGACATACACTTTATTTTTCATGGAAATATTTTAATATATATATATATATATATATATATATATATATATATATATATATATATATATATATATATATATATATATATATATATATATATATATATATCAGCATCCTTAGAATCGCTTAAGAAAATGAAAATGTTTAAACATCCGCTATGTAAACGATATAATCTATCTCAACTTAGTTTAATCCTGCTGTAAACATCTGGCTGAGAAGAGAGACAGAGACAGAGATATTGGGACAGAAAACGCTTAAGCTGTTGATTACTTAGTGAAGTTAATGGGCGTTTTCGTTTATTTGCATGCACACGATACCCCAAGCCAAAGCCAACGCATTCGCTGATTATCTCGAACGTACTTTGCGTCCAAGAGATGACCTCCAGGACATCTTTACTGAACGAGTCCGCCGGGATGTGCGTCGATTCTTACACCGCCCTCCTGAAGACGGGGAAAGACTCCCAACCATCCGACCTAGTGAAGTACAAGGCGTACTCCAACCTCTAAAACCCAAAAAGGCGGCAGTCCCGATTGGGCTGACACCCCTCATGCTCCGCCAACTTCCCTTTAAAGAGGTTCTCTTCCTTGGGATTTTCAATATGTGTCCTACCCTAGGGTACTTTCCAGGAGAGTGGAGAGAGGCCCGGGTGATATGCATATTGTCACCCAATTAGGGAAGGGACGGACAGGCGACAGTTGGGAGGGACCCTAGGCACTGGGCCACGCCCACTCATCGGTCTCTGTCACTAACTGAGGGAAATGTCACTGTCCCTCGAAGTTTCTCCCCCCTTCTCCTCTCCTATGGAACGTTCGGGTAATTTGCGGAAAACCAGAGACTTCTAGAATAGCAGGATATTCCTATAAAAGGGACTTCAATTAGGAGTGAGTCAGTCAGTGTTTGACGTGCTAGCGCCGTGTTAATGAACGAGAAGACTGTGTGTAATTGTGTACGTGCATCTGAACGGTAACGGACGAACTGGTGAATCGTAATTGGTGTATTACGTAACTTTGTGTAATTGGCAAGTGTTCAACTGTAAGTCGGTGGAAATAAAGAACATTGTTGAGTTTGTGTAATTGGACTTTTCATTTCACGAACCCACAAAGTCACACTGGTGTCAGGAAGCGGGAAAACATCACCGAACATTACAACCATGGACGCGGCATTGGAAAAGATTTTGGAGAAAATGATGGAAATGAAGACGGCCAACGACAACCTCACCGCCGAGTTGAAACAAATGAAGACGGCCAACGACAACCTCACCGCCGAGTTGAAACAAATGAAGACGGCAAATGAAAACCTCGCTGCAAAAACAGAAACGGCTAACAACAACTTGGCCACGACAATGACCTCAAAGATGGCCGAACTGACCACGGAAATGAAGGTGGCGAACGAGGCTCTCGCCGCCAAATTTCAAGAACAGTTGGCCGGCGTGAGGGATGACGTGACGGAGCTGGGCAGGCGGATGGGCCAAGTAGACGACCGCCTTAATGATTTAGAGGAAAAGGCCGACAATAACGCCAAGACCCTGGACGCCGTGGTGGAAGACGTCGAAGACCTTGCGAACCGCATTAACAACCTGGAAGGGAAGGCTGACAGCAGCGTCAAGTCCCTGAACGCAATGGTGGAGGACGTCGTCGGCAGGAGGTTGAAGGATTTGAAGCCCGACGCGCCGGGACGCGACACAACATCTGCGCGCGTCAAACCTCCCAAGTATGACGGCGCGTCAACGTTTGAAGTCTTCCGCCGCCAGTTCGACACAGTGGCCAGGCACAACAGGTGGTCACCGGAGGAGGAGGCTACACAGTTAATAGCCAGCCTCCAGGGACGGGCCGCGGAAGTGCTAAACGCGGTGCAGACGATGGCGGCGCCCAAGGACATCTGGGAGGCCCTGGAGAATCGCTTCGGGAACCACCGCTTAGCCGCAGCATACCGAAGCCAGCTAAAGGCAAGGTCGCAGCAGCCGGGGGAGACGCTGCAGGAGTTCGCCATAGCCATCGAGCAGCTGGCTAGCAAGGCCTTGGTTGACCTGGCACTGGAGTTCGTATCCCGGGAAGCCACCTACAATTTCGTCGACGGGGTACGGGACACGGAGATTCGTCAGCGCCTAATGCTCGGCGAATATAAAACCATCCACGAGGCGCTGACAGCGGCATTAAGGATGGAGGCGGCCAAAATAACATCCCTCCCGACGTCGAGAACGAGGAGCGTCCGCTATGCCGGAGACAGAAGACCAGCTGAGGGATGCCGGCGAACACCTAGTGGCCTGTGTTGGGGGTGTGGACAGCCCGGGCACCTGCAGAGAGACTGCCCACACCAGGAAGAGCAGCCGGAAAACGAGTAAGGGTCGTCGTGTAGAGGGGCACGTCGGCGCCATCACCACCATCCCCTCGAGTGACACTGCGCGCCGTCAGCCGGCGTATGGATGACAGCCTCATCGCGGACGGTCGGATAAGAGGAAAGCCGTGCCGCGTGCTGGTGGACACCGGGGCGGCCGTGACCATCATCAGACCTGACGTGGCGAAGGGTTTGCCGACAAGGAAGCCAAGCCGGCCATACCAGCTTGTCACGGCATCGGGCGACACCTTGCCTGTGGAGAGGGAGGCCCTGCTGGAGCTGAACTTGGGACGGAGTGCCGTGCGTCTGTGGGTGTTCGTCGCGAAGGTGGCTGAGGAGGTGATTCTGGGACTGGATGCCCTCAGGAGCCACGAGGCGACGGTCGACGTCGGCAATAAGGTCCTGCGGCTTAACGGAGAAGAGGTTATACTCCGTCAACCCGAAGAGCGCCTTGGAATTTGCAGGGTCGTCTTGGACGAAGACGTGGTTGTCCCCGCGAGGAGCGAGGTGGTGGTGACGGCGCGACTGGAGGGCCAGAGAACCAGGAACATGATGCTGGACCAGAAGACGCCTGTAAACGGACTGTGTGTAGCCAGGGCATTGCTGCCGTGCCGAGAGGAGGTGCCCGTGAGACTGCTAAATCCTACGGACGCCGATCACGACGTCCAGGCCGGGACGGAGTTGGGAATGTGCGAGCCCGTGGTGAGCGTAACAGCTATCGACGAGACACAGGAGCCGGCGCCGAAGCAACACCTGGGGCCCCGGCTAGAAGGCTTGGTAGAGAGGGCGGCCGACCACCTGACCACAGAACAGCTGGAGAAGGTTCGACAACTGCTAAGGCGGTACCAGCGCGTCTTCAGCCAAGGTGATAGTGACTACGGCCGCACGGACAAGGTGCTTCACCGCATCGACACCGGGGACGCCCAGCCTATTCGGCAACCACATAGACGCGTTCCGCTGGCGAAGCAAGGGGCGGTACGAGACATGCTGGAGGACATGAGATCCAGGGGAGTGATTGAAGAGTCTGACAGCCCTTGGTGTTCCCCTGTAGTCTTGGTGACGAAGAAGAACGGAGAGCTGCGCTTCTGCGTAGACTACAGAAAGCTGAACGCTGTCACCCGGAAGGACTGTTTTCCCTTACCCCGGATTGACGACACCCTGGACACGCTAGCTGGTGCACAGTGGTTCTCGACCCTGGACCTGAAGTCGGGCTACTGACAGGTAGCTCTAGACCCGAGAGACAAGGAGAAGACTGCATTCTCGACGGGCCAAGGGCTCTGGCAGTTCACGGTTATGCCCTTTGGCCTCTGCAACGCACCAGCTACCTTCCAGCGCCTTATGGAGTCAGTGATGAGAGGGCTGACTTACGATGCCTGCCTGCTATACCTGGACGACATCATCATCGTCGGGAAGACTTTTGAAGATCACCTCGAGAATCTGAGTAAGGTGCTACAGAGACTGCAAGCGACCAACTTGAAGCTGAACGCGAAGAAGTGCCAGCTCTTCCGCAAGGAAGTTAACTACTTGGGCCACATAGTCTCAGCAACCGGAGTGGCCACAGACCCGGAGAAGACACAGGCTGTGAGAGATTGGCCTCGCCCAAAGGATAGGAAAGAGTTGCGCAGTTTCCTGGGGCTGTGCAGTTATTACCGCCGCTTCATAAAGGGTTTCTCCAACATCGCAAAACCCCTCACCCGCCTGACGGAGGAACACCGGCCTTATGTGTGGACAGAGGACGCCGAAAACGCTCTCCAGCACCTAAAGGAGACCCTGTGCAGTGCTCCAATTTTGGGTTTCCCACAACCGGGTGGCGCCTTCATTGTGGACACCGACGCCAGCGACCATTGCATTGGAGGTGTCCTATCGCAGATCCAGGACGGCCATGAGCGGGTGATAGCCTACTTCAGCAAGACGCTATCCAAGGCAGAGAAGAACTACTGCGTCACCCGACGGGAGTTACTGGCGGTAGTAAAGACATTGGAGCACTTCCACAAGTACCTGTACGGTCAGCCATTCCACCTGAGGACTGACCATTCCGCCCTAACCTGGCTATTGAGCTTTAAGAACCTGGAAGGCCAGACAGCACGTTGGGTCCAGAGGCTACAGGAGTACGACTTCACCTCGGAACATCGTAGAGGGAAGAGCCACGGTAACGCTGACGCCATGTCCCGAAGACCCTGTCGGGAAGAGTGCGGCCAGTGTACAAGAGTGGAGGAGAAGGAGCGTGCCGCAGCAGTCCAAGTAGTCACGGCAGTACCTGCGGATGGCTGGGATAGCGCAGGCCTGAGGAGGGAGCAGCTGGCGGACGCAGACTTGGGGCCACTCTTGAGGGAAGTGGAGGCAGACACGAGACCAACCTGGGAGGACATCGCACCGAGGAGCGCCACCTACAAGTCGTATTGGGCCCAATGGGACTCGTTGAAGACCAAAGAGGGCGTGCTGTTCCGGGTATGGGAGTCACCCGATGGGAAGACGCAGAGAGAACAGTTAGTACTTCCCCGGAGTAAGGTCCCGGAAGTCTTGGAGGAAGTGCACGCTGGTACTTCGGGAGGACACCTGGGAGCGAACCGAACGATCGACAAACTTCGGCAGCGATACTACTGGCTGAGACTCCGAGCAGATGCTGAGAGATGGTGCCGTCAGTGTCACGTGTGCGCGGCGAGTCGTGGCCTCCAGACTAGGAGCCGGGGTCGCATGCAGCAGTACAACGTCGGAGCCCCATTCGAACGGATCGCCGTTGACATTGCTGGACCGTTCCCAGTTTCCGACCGAGGTAACAAGTACCTAATGGTGGTCGTGGACTACTTCACCAAGTGGCCGGAGGTGTATGCCATCCCAAACCAAGAGGCAAAGACAATCACAGACTGCCTCGTGGAGCAAGTGTTCTGCCGATTTGGGATGCCGTTAGAGCTACACAGTGACCAGGGTACCAACTTCGAGTCCAACCTGATGAAGGAGGCACTACAAAGGCTTGGGGTGAACAAGACCCGCACGACACCTCTACATCCCCAGTCGGATGGCATGGTCGAAACGTACATCAAGACCTTAGAGGAACACCTGAGGAAAGTCGTGGCCAGCCATCAGCGAGACTGGGACGTCAAGGTGCCACTGTTCTTGCTGGCCTATCGCTCGTCTACACACGACACAACTGGGATGACGCCAGCCAGCTTAATGTTTGGCCGAGAGTTACGCCTCCCTTGTGACCTGGCTTTTGGAAGCCCTCCGGAAGCGAAACAGCCAGCGACCGAGTATGTGGAGAACTTGGTGGACCATCTCCACGACATGCACGAGATGGCTCGCCAGAACATCCAGAAGGCCAGCGACCGCATGAAGACCAGATATGACAGGCAAGCCAACAGCCAAGGGTTCCAGCAAGGCGACCTGGTCTGGTTGTACCGTCCTACCCGGACCAAGGGACGCTGCCCGAAGCTCCAGCAGCCATGGCAAGGACCGTACCGAGTGGTGAAGAGGATTAACGACGTGGTCTACCGCATCCAGAAGGTTCCCCGGGGGAAGATGTTGGTGGTACACCTGGATCGTCTTGCACGCTACGATGGTGCTGTTCGGGACGACCAGCTTTGAGGAGGGAGCAGTGTCACCCAATTAGGGAAGGGACGGACAGGCGACAGTTGGGAGGGACCCTAGGCACTGGGCCACGCCCACTCATCGGTCTCTGTCACTAACTGAGGGAAATGTCACTGTCCCTCGAAGTTTCTCCCCCCTTCTCCTCTCCTATGGAACGTTCGGGTAATTTGCGGAAAACCAGAGACTTCTAGAATAGCAGGATATTCCTATAAAAGGGACTTCAATTAGGAGTGAGTCAGTCAGTGTTTGACGTGCTAGCGCCGTGTTAATGAACGAGAAGACTGTGTGTAATTGTGTACGTGCATCTGAACGGTAACGGACGAACTGGTGAATCGTAATTGGTGTATTACGTAACTTTGTGTAATTGGCAAGTGTTCAACTGTAAGTCGGTGGAAATAAAGAACATTGTTGAGTTTGTGTAATTGGACTTTTCATTTCACGAACCCACAAAGTCACAATATTGAAACCTGGGAAGAATCCGGTACATCCTTCCAGCTACCGCTCCATTTGCCTCCTTTCCACCCTCTCGGATGTTCTCGAGAGGTTGATTCTTACCCGTTTGTCCCCAATACTGGGAGACATTAAAGCCATTCCCGACCATCAGTTTGGATTTCGTCCTGGCACTCCACATTCCGGCAGTTGCTGCGTGTGGTGGGGACCACTGCCTGGGTTTCCAGGAAGGCGCCTTCATGGCTCCAGTTTCGTTGGATATCGAGAAGGCCTCTACGATATGGCATGCCGGGCTCCTATACAAATTGATCCATCTGGGGTTCCCAACACAGATGATCAACATCACACACAGCTTCCTACAACACTGCACCACTCCAAGTCACAGTCGCGGGCAAAATATCAAAACTAAGACCAGTGAGAGGCGGAGTCTCAGAAGGCTCTGTACTATCCCCCACATTATTCAATGTCTTTATGACAGATTTCCCTACAGAGCCACGAGTCAAAATGGCACAATACGCTGATGACGTGCTTCTGTTCTGCAAAGACAAATACACCAGAGCATTCAACCCCTTACACAGACACTTCCGCCTCACACAATAGTGGTGTCGGCGTTGGCGGATGTCCGTGAACCCGGACGAAAGCCACGCCATATATTTTACAAACCGCGACACTCCCGCAGACTGCCACAACCTCAGCTTCCGAGTCCAAAGGAAGTTCCCGTAGGGGAGGGGATCCGTCCCCTTCAGCTGCCAAAGTGCGGGCGCTGCAGACCCTTAGCACTCGTGGTACCTCTGACGTTACTAGAGGAACCTCGGGCCGAACAGCCGAGGTCATATCGGTAGTCTTCACCTTGAGTGTTGACGCGCGTAAGTGGCGTATCCACTTCCGTCCCGTCTTGTGTCCTAGGACCAGATGGGGGGGGGGCTTGTTAGGAAACTAGGTCTTGCCCTAATGGAAAGCCCCACGGAGGACGCTGAGCGCCCTTTGGGACAGCTCGGATACTCCCTGGTTTAAAGAGGCCCGGGTCTTGTTCCTACGGGGACAGGGCTAATGGGAGTAGACCCTCTGCACTCAGAGTCCAAAGGAAGTACAGTACCTTGGAGTAAAATTGGACATAGGTTTAACTTTTTGCCAGCACATCAGGGACCTCTCGGCAAGGGTGCAGGGAACAATTGCTTCCCTGTATCCAATGTTGGGATCGAGCTCGATGCCGGTTGGTCTGAAGATGTACCTCTTCCCAGCGCTGGTAATTCAGGTGATACTATATGCCTGCGAGATCTGGGGCACGGCCGCAGATAGCATGGCTAGCGGGCACCCGAGATAACCCAGGAGCTAATCCTAACAGCAGCTAAAGTAAGCTCCACATAGTTCTTCTAAGCTGTTTGGAATCAAAATTTTCAACCTAACACAAATTTAAAATTAGAACACCGGGGTGCAAAGTTTAGCATCCATTCTCACAACCCGAGGTACATAAAATTTGTAACCTCGAAAAATTTCTACCTCAAAACCCACAACCCATCCTACAACATCACTAAAAGAAAAATCCTACTTGCGGTGAAACCCTTAACGGGTGGCCACGCAGCAAAAACCTTCTGGCTTTATACAGCCAGCCAGCACTGCGAGGTACCCTCCTTTAAATACAGTACTGTAAGTAGTTTTCTGATCACTGCTCTGCGCGAGACAATTTTGGAGAGAGAAAAGTATGCAAATGTTTCCATTCTTATAAACGTAATAGCCCCACATTTTATCTTTCTACTTCACATATCACAAACATGTGTTCTGTATACTATATACAAGTTAGACGGAAGACAGGTGAAATTATACACACTGTTAACTTGTTATGTTAAATTAAGCTGCACTTTTATTAAACAACTACTAAAGAACACTGCTATTATACAATGTTTTTGCATTCCTATAACAGACAGCTCTCTTGCAACAAATCTGTATAGAGTTGAATGCTGATTAAGATGTTATTGTTTTTAGTGTGGAGTTGCTTATGATACTTAACACTGTAGTTCCTGTACATCTCGCCTATAGTAGTGCTGCTCAAACCATTACCATGGATTTACCTTTGTTAATAGAAACCTTTCAATAAGGCATTGATTATTCTTGTAAGAGTGAGAGGGGAACTGCCGAGCTTCTGCGCCCTGTGCTAAGCACCAATGAACGCATCACTTCAGCCAATGGAATTCGCAGGAATGACAAATGACAGATAGATGTTTACTCCACGTGGAGTAATCAGTACGTCATCTGAGAGATATCTATTACCAAAGATAAATCCGTGGTAACGGTTCGAGCAGCACGACAATTCTTCACAAGCTCAAGAACACTTATGTATATGCAATTTAAAATCAGTAAGGTTTTCATCATGGAGCAGGCCGGTGCTTCAGCCGAAATTAAACACAATCGAGGCAAACCTTTAAAAAGTGGCGAGGGGCGAATGATGGCGTATGTTCCGCGGTGCTTAAAGAAACCAGGAATCGTCTATAAAAACACTGAGAAAGAAACTTATGATTTCCTTGGTGTTTCCGCGAGTAGTGTATAAAGTGTTAGAATGAAACAGCAAGCATCCGGAACTCTAAGAACACCGGGAAAATCGCGTAAATACAAACAGCGCGTGGAGAAATACGACGAAAAGTGCTTATACGCAGTAAAGTTCATGATTATTTTAGAAGTAAAAACTTCTTTAGACGCGTTTAGCACTTTTTGTGGGTAGTGAATTAAACTGAGCCGTCACGCTGGAATATGTGACGCTCATTTGGGTGAAGTCGGCTCGAGTCGGCTCAATCCGAACTAACCCCTCCACACTCATTCGTTATTTTTTCATCTTATGTTGTCTATACCACTTTACACGTAGATTTTCTGTCGCTCTCAACAGCATATCAACAACACGCATCCAGGTATGTTTTAACATATTCCAAATACTATGAAAAATTCAGAAACCCTTCAGGAGTTTCGTTAAAAAAATAATTGTCTTGGGCCGTTCTTACAAACGTCTGTCAAGTGCCGGTAACCGATCCGGTCAGATAACCTTCTGTCATTTAACAAGTCCACATTTCAAATTTCACTTTAAACAATAATAATAATAGAGAAAACGAACAGATAATATCACCGAAGTTCGGAATTTGAATAATTAAAACCATAATAACGAAAAATAAAACGAGTGTGCTAATTGGAAATAAAAGTGTTAGGAATTCGTGAAAGATGTTTCATTTAAGAACTGGTTATTTTTATTGACAATTTTTCTTTATTGTGAGTAGTAAAACGTAAAACATCAATAAATTAAATGTAATAAGACGTAAATAATAAAATTATCACATATTAAATGACGTTTCGCGTTCATTTTCATTTACAACTTTATTTATTATCCAAGTTTTTATTCCTATTTCACCCAAAGGTATGTTAGGAGTATAGTTTACAAATTTATGGATGTAATACAATTTACAAAAACATAAAAAATTCAATATCAAGCTGACAAACAGTAAACATCAAGATGAATCATTTAGCCTAAGAAATATTTTGTTTAAGAAAGCCATGAAATATTGATAAGTTTTGTAATTCATCAGAATATGTGTAAGTGGTTTTGAGAAAGTGTAACCTAAGGATTGAAGCAATAATTCAAGTTCATATCTTTCAAAACAGAAAAACGGGCAATAAAATAAAATGTGAGGGACATCTTGAAGATGATTTCCACAAATACAATCAGATGTGAATTTGATTTTGAATCGAAGTAAGTAAGCTGAAAATTTGCCATGTCCAGTTAAGAATTGAGTGAGAACATAGTCAGGATTAACAAATTCACAATCATGTCTGTCAGAAACTGTTGAGAAATATAAATCCTTAGTCAAAGCAACACAATCCTTTAATGTTTGCCTCACATAAGAAATAGGGCATAGAGAAATCTCTGGAATATTTGAAGTCACAGCTCTCTTTGCAAGCTCATCTGCATGTTCATTTCCAGAAATCCCCACGTGCCCTCTGACCCATGAAATTCACAGATGAGAACCACATAAAAATTGACTTCTTATTTCAGCTGCAATAGGATAGCTGTTTTTGGTATCTTTCAAATCTGCAATTGCTGCCTGTGAGTCACTGTAAAGGCGAGCGGTATATTGTAAGTTGCTGCACCATTTTACTGCTTCACGAATTGCTAATAATTCAGCTTGAAAAACTGAACACTCCTTGCAAGTCTGAACATGGGGGAATGGCAATCTATGGAACAAGAGAATACTACAAACGCACATCTTACTTTAGCATTTTTACTAAGCCCTTCAGCTACCCGAGAGCCATCTTTGTAAATGGAGTACTGGTGATATTCTGCTTCACAATCTTGAAGAAGACTAGAGACACAGGTGGCTGTATGAGAAGCTCATTTACAACTTATAGGTTATGTTTTTCCAAATATGAAATACCGATCGAGGGTCAAAATATTTGATATATAAATTTGATTTTTATAGGAAAAAAGAACGATTTAAATATATATTATTTAGTTTGGAAAATAAAAATTTAAAGACAAAATATCGGTCAAAAACATCGAACGAAACATCTGTATTGAATTGAAAATGTATTAATATCAGTATCAACTGTGACAAAACATTTTAAATGAATATGACGTGTAATGAAATATGTATGAAAATATGTACGAACGTGTAATAAAATATGGAGTAATGAGTATATGTACGGATATGTAATAACATGTGTAAAATGTATACGTAACCAAACATTTCCGAATATTAAAAAATATGCAAATAAGCAAATGAATATCATATAATTATGTTATATGTATGAACTTTTATTTTTATTTAAAATAAAAATGCAATGAAATATGTGTCTCAGAAAGAAAATATGAAAAATGATTGTGAAATAGCACGTATTTTAATATAAAAATAAAATACATGTAAAACAGTGAGTTGATTTTACGTCCTTTATACATCCTTTATGAATCACCCTCTTCGTACGGTCGCAAGTCCGTAGTCATTCAGGTTTTTCATAATATTGTCACGGCAACAGGCATAAAAGTTTCGGTACAAATAAGAAAAACAGTCGGCGGATAAAGTTTCATGGTAATAATGAGTCTTGCTACGTAGTTAATGATAGCGCGGCTATTGTAAACAAGCGCCGGCAAGCGAAGATAACTGAGGTAAATGACTTGCCGGCATAAATTAAGTTACGCTTCTGAAATGTGATAGAATATTTGGTTTCTTTTTTCTTCCGGAAATTTCTGGACTGATATTGTTCGGGTCTGGTTTATTTTAGAACAATCTAGAATTACGAATTAGGTATTTAAGGACGCGACGGCTCGCAAAGTGACTAGTGGTAAACAGAGTGACCAGAGAGAACCGCTGAGAGTGTTGTAAAGACAGTTGTGTACCAAGAGTGTTGTAACGAGAGCTGAACTGGACGCTGTTGTCATCGACCTTGGAAGATTGTGTTGTTATGTGATGTAATCTTGTTACGTGAGAATTGAACAGTGTATCTCTACGTAAATAAAGAACATTTAGAATTTCTGCAACTCAGCCTTTTAATTCTACGAACCCACAAAGTCACAGGATTTTCATTTGCAAGCACACTTAGCGTAAAGCATGAAATGTTTGGCTCGCAACTGGCCTCTTTGCGGGAGAATGAGTGTTGACATTAAATTTTTGAAAATAATTTTTAAGAATTAATAATTTATAATGAATAGTTTTTAAGTTATCACTTCTGTCGTGTGGTCTTAAGCGCACACAACCTTTTTTTTTTTCAGAAATGAATCAACTCATAGATTTAATAAGTTAATGTATTACCCAGATCCATTTATTTATTTTCTGGAAGTTAGCGCTGCTTTATACTGCTAGTGTTGCAAAACTTATGTGCGTGCATGTAGCATCTAACACGTGGGATTTGAGTCAGCTCCGCCTTGTTTACATCAGGATTAAACTAGCGTGCGACAGAGTATAGTTTGGAGTGTGAAATTTTCTAGGAAATTTTTGTGTTGCATCTTTGGAAGATGCTGTACTTAACCTCTTACATGAGATTGATAGATGATTAAGAAGCTACATAGAAATTGTGACCTAATCTCTTTCAGGATAAGCGAGTTGGCGTACAAAAGATAGTAGAATGTAAAAAAAATATTTAAATATGCTTTTAGTAACAGTTTTGGGTATCTGATAATATAGAGCTTTATTTTTCTCTTTGATGTGCAAGAACACGTGCGACTTCTTCCAAGTAGTTTCGTACAGATTTAGAAAACAGCAAGGAGCTTGTAGCAGATAACACTATATTGCTTTTAGCACCTCCCCTCCCAAAAGAATAATTGATTATTGCTAGCACACATTCTCAGACATGGTAAATATCATCCCCGGAATATTTTAAGTTAAGGTACACCAAAGCAATAATGTGGACCTTTGTTGCCCTATAAAAGCTAGTTAAATTTAATGTATAAAACGCAAGCGTATGCAGTGATTGTTCGTGCTATGACGCTATGTGCCACTTTTCAACACATCGTTTAAAATATTTTTACACTGCTATAGTCAAAAGACTTCTGCGACGCATTCTTATTGGCCCATTACTGCCATGTTAATGAGAAGGCCTTGAAATGGGCGCTTAGACTCTCGTAATACCTATATAATCGTTTGCGAGTGCAGTGCTTATTTAATAGAGAAAATATTAAAGGCTAGTTCGCAACACTCAGAAACGGTAGTCATAACAGGAAACAAACTTAGTTAGTACTCGAGTTTACTCTAGTTACTCTAGTTTACAGATGTGACTTTCAAATGGGAAGATGTGTATCCCCGAGTGCTATTGAATTCCTCTTAAGTGACGTGTCACGCACACCTGATTAATCCGTCTTTAATAAATAGATATTATTTGTTCTAAGATAAAATATTCAAAGGAAAATAGAAGTAATCTTTGTAATAGTTTTGATAAAAATAATGATAAAATGTACCCATATATCAAACTAAGTAAGCATTGTAATAGTCATTATTTGTATATCGCATTCGGGAGGGCCGCATTCGATTCCCGTGGTTGGTCTACCTGACCCATGGTTTTATCGGGGGGTTTCCCGGGTCGTCAGGAGAACGCTGGGGAATTTAATTACATCTCCCAAATTTTATGTTCCTCCACTTCACCTCCAACATCATTAAATACTATCTCTCCTCATCTGGTGGTTTCTTTCAGGGTAGAAATGTCGGCGGGGTTCACGGTGCTGCATGATAGGATGATATACTCTGGTAAACAACTTCGTCTTCAGGTAACACAGTCTCCGGTCTCTGAGCAGGGCTGTAGGTCCGCTCCAGGAATGCGGTCAACGGGACGCGGATTGTGCAAGCCTGCCGGGAATATTCCCCTCTCTGGCGGTGACCTCCGGTCTCCAAGCCGGACAGTTAAATCCAGAGGTTACACTTCCATTAGTCCTGGACCCATAGGACCAAGGACCCGGGCCTCCTTCTACATGTGAGCGATGGATACTCCGGGGCTCTTTCCATAGGGCAATATCTGGAGTCTAGAAAGCCCCCCCCCCCCGCTGAACACAACGTCAAGACGGGATGGAAGTGGATACGCCACTTACGCGCGTCAACCCCGCAGGGAAGACTACCGAAAACCTCGGCGGGGCCACCTGGTGATCTAGCACACCTTCTACTAGCTCTGCAGGCTAGTACCCGGGACTTATTAGCAACCCTCTATCCCCTCAGGGCGGCCGTAGCCTGGCCGCAGGTACCCAATTCCCCATGGGTGTCGGGAACACACTGCCCCCTCGAGTCCAACCCAATCCGAACAACTCCCCGACGGGAGGAGCTCGGCAGTTCGGCCCGAGGTTCCTCTGGTAACGTCAAAGGTACCACAAGTGCTAAGGGTCCGCAGCGTCCGTACCACGGCAGCTGAAGGGGACGGATCCCCTGCCCTACGGGACTCCAAGCCGGACTGTAGTCTCTTTTGGGGACGACGGTAGGGGGATGCCGGTTGTACTGGACTGCCGGAGTGTTTCAAGATGGTAAATGGTTTGGACCCTGCCATATGTATATCGTGACTCCTTAGGGTCGGCCGCCCTTTATCTCCTCTCACCTCATCCTTCCTCCTGTGGATGCCCTATTTGGGGCATAGGTAAAGAAGATCAGTATAGTCAACATGCGAATCCCCTCCATAGAATTTTCTATCCAATGGTGATTAGAGGCTCGTCTCTCCCAAGGCGGTTCGGGTTCAATCCCAGGTGACCGCAAAGTTCTCCCGGATCCTCCGGTTTCCCACCATCATTCCACCAGTTGCTACCACCATTCATATTTCCTGTTATTCATTTCACCCTCATACTATCATGCACTTCTCTCAATCTCATCCCAAGCTTTAGGCTGGTCCCTCAGTCCTGGTTTCAAATCTTCGGGTCCCTAGCCCCGACTTTCCGGGCTAATGGAACCTGAACAACTTCTAACACCGGAATCCGTGATATAAAGGAGGAAATACATATTGTAATTAGACAAAAGTATTTAAGTATATAAAATATTTAAATAAGAATTTTTTAAATAATTTATATACTCCGAAATAGATTCCTTTATTAAAAACTAGGTAGTACATTAAAACAAAATTAACACAAAATATTCGCTGTTTTGTAATTTAAACAGCGTTTATTCGACCTCTAGAGTTTAGATCGCTATTCGTTTGTTGGTTAGACAACAGAGGGACGTAATGAATAATGCATGGCTTCTGGCGGTGAATTGAATGGCGAGGCAGGTGTTTCGGACCCAGGCTCGAAGTATTTAGGGTCCGTGCGTTTTTTTTAAGATACATCAGTGAGAAAGACATATCTACACGTATTCCAAAATGTTCAATATTTTATTGCTAAACCATAAAGCAGTAGGTGAAACAGTATCTTGCATTTGCGGAGAGGACAGGAAAGCTGTCCCAATGTTTGTGTTGCTTAGGAAATTGGACCTCCGAAGATTGTTACAAATTTAAGTGATACTGGCAAGGACGTTGTAGGTAGAACTGTGTTCAAGTTTCCTGACTAAGGTAAATTTCCAACAATATACAAAAAGTCACAAAGCTTGCCCTCTTAGAACTAAAGTATCGTACACTGATTCAAATTTATCTACTTACAGAAGAGGTTTGGGGTTGAGAGTTTTGGGATTAAAATGCAGAAAGACAAATGTTGGATGTTAGTGTCTAATGGAAAGCAGTTACATTGTTGTGGTAAGGCTAAAATTGTTTACAAAATGCTAGAAATTTTCAATTCTGGTTACGTATCAGAGATTCGTATTTTACATAAGTGAGATCGTGTTCAATAAAAATCACACTCAAATTCAATCTAGCAAGAATGCTCATAAAAACCGACCTAATGGTAGAGAAAGAAAGCTCGTTCATTATTTTCATATAGACTCTACTACATGAAAGGAATGTAACGTTTGTGTTCAATATCACCGCAGACTTATGCATGCCAGCTTATGCATAGAGAGCATGGTTTTTTAATCTATTTTTAAATTATTTAGATGAGGATTACAGATTATAATGGAATACACCATATCATTTGGTTACTATAAACCAAATACCGAATACTATTGGCATAAAGAATGAAATTGTTGAATAGTTGAACAAATATGGTTGATGTTTCGGCTACAGAAACTAAACAACTATTGCAGTGAGAGATTCCATTTAAAAACCAGGAAAATAACTATCCACCACCCTCTTATTACTGCTGCTATAATCCTATTTATTTAGTGTGGTTTCAAATTAAAGAGAAATAATTTTAAGCAAACTGGCGTTTAACCACTTATTTATGAAGAAGCTAACACATGAACACTGTGAATTTCACATAAGACTCATAGAAAAACATTACGATGACTTTTTGAAGATATGGGTCTTGAAAATATTTTGGAACCTATAATTGTACATTAGCAAGACTCTAACATGACATTGACAGTAACAATTGTCTCTCCATGTAATTAATGATAGCGATAGGGAGAGACGCTGTCAGTTCCAATTGATTGAGGAAAAAAACCAGGTAAATCAGAACCTTTAATTATATCGCTTTTAAGGAAACATGCATATGAGAGTGTGCATGTACAAATTTTGAATTAAACTGAAAAATCTCAGAAGCTTGGAAAATACAGCTTTTGTTCCCCTACTTCGACAATTATTCCAGTGTCGACAGACATGCAAGCTCTAGGGTAGTATATGAGTGAGTTGGAAATAGGGTAAAACGGGGGTAATGAAGTGGCAACGCCGAGCATGTAAATGCAGCACATTCCCTGTGGGGCTGAAGTCTTCTCATTTGAAAACCAGAATACTCATCTGATCTTAAAAAGGTATCCAAGCGAGCTAGAATGAAAGATATTATTACTACATTAAGAAGTAAACTAGTGCTTAAGAAATTGTTTGAAGCAATAGAAGCTATATACAAAGATTCTAAAACTAGAGTAAGAATTGGAGGTAAGGTTACAGGCGATAAAAAATATAAAAGGTGGAATACGTCAGAACGGTTAAGTCTAGTAATTTTTAACTTAATAATGCATAAAGGAAATGATGGTGTAAAAACAATGGAAGAATATGCAATAAGTAAAACCAGATAAATATAAACGTTAGACAGACGATGTAGTGTTCTGAAGAAAACTTACTGAACTTCTTGAGTAAGCTTATGATGGTATAAAATTATATAACGTGATACCCTCAACAGAGATTGTTTTATCCAAGAGGGTGCTACGATGTAAATTAAATAGGAGGAGATGTCATTTAGCAAGTGGTAGAAATTTAATATTTGAAAGTCGCTCACCTAGCTAGCGAGTAGACCATGGCAGGAGTTCATTCATCAAGACACTTGAAAGATATAGCCCGTAAAAATAAATATCTTAGAATAGAGGGGGAGTTTAAGTAATAAACACTAAATCCCATCCTGGCACATGAAGAGGAAACTCAAGCAGTTATGTCAAGCAATAGAAATGAATATTTCAAGATCAATAATGGAGAAGAACTGTGAGGCTAAGAAATAATGGATGTAAGGTATAATAGTGAAGCAGTCGATGTTAGCAAATTTATAAAATGCATAAACAAAGAAATAAAATAATTATATTACAGTAATGAAAGATGATAGATTGGTAAAAATAGTTAGGGATATAAAGACTGAATGGAAGGAAGATCTGCAATCGAGATCAATTGAATCAAGGGATAAGGATTGAATAAAAACAGGTTCATAACCTACACAGAGGACAAACAAGATGAGCAATAAGAAGAATGGGCCTCTAACACAGTACAATGCCGTTAATACCTGATGGATGGTGAGATAAAGCCAGAAGTCAAAATAATGTCTAATGTTAAGGCTAACTCATTTCCATAGTTGGACTACGTTCTGAACACCACAGAATGTACAAACTCATCTCAGACAAACATAATATTAATCTACTGGTATGGTGAAGCAGGAAGCAGCAATTTTAAGATTTTAAAACTAAAGCACTACATTTGTCATAATGGATTAATTGCGATACCCCTAAAAAGATTGAGGAATTGAGCAAAAATATTATCTTCGCATTAGAAACCAATGGAAGGAGGGAAGAGAATTCCACAACAACCGCTGTGAAGGAAATAATCAAAGGGTACCATGAATGAGACAGGTATACATATACGTACCTATAGCAAATTGAAGCAATAAAATCGGTGGCGAACAGTTCCACGTTGACGCTACAGTTTGTAATGAATAATATGGGTAGCTCAGGGTTGAGCAATGAGGTTTCTCTCAGGGTATGCGTGGCTATGTATGAGTAAGGATGGTTCTAATAATACTGGAATTCCCGTTTCAAACTGATTTAATGACTGCTTATTTTTATCATTACATCAAACTCGAAGTTGCCGACCAAGGGTTACCCATATATCACTTTTTAGAGTCACTGTAGGGGGAATGTTTATTACTCGATAAAACTTAATTCGTTCTTCACGTACATATGAACCGACATTATCTTCCCTCATCGCTTCTGGTTTGCCTTGCCCAAGACAGAGGCCATGACTTTCTTAATCGGCCTCAAGCCGTGGACTGTCTATCCTCACACTGTACACAGCTGTGCGTGGGTGTGTAACTTTCACTTCTGAAGCCTTCTTTTCACACAAAGATTCCCTTTGTGACTATTTTGTCCATTGTGATTATTAGTCTCGGTCATGCCATTATTAAGGGTCCGAAGAATACCTATTCAAACAGAGTCAAGTGCTACTCCTTTAGAATTCTGTTTCTCCCGTGTCTTTTGTTACACAACTCAACCAACTGCACTTGTTCGTATCGTAACAAATACACAGTACTCCTTTGAAATCAATTACGATTCTTTATGCATTGCATCTCTTAATTTCGGTATCAAAATGCAGCATCTATTCAGAGTAAATAATGTATCTTTGTCATATTCTCTTTTGCTAAGATAACCTTGCAATGGACAGTCTAGTTGACTTCCAAAGTTTCTTGTAACATACCCAGGGGAGGTTGTAAGGGCGCACTCTGAAAGTTTATTAGGGTTAAGCTTTCTACCACCAGACATTACCGATTCATGTAAAAAAAATAGTTTCTTGTAGTATCTGAAAAAGTTCAAAGTTACCCTGCATAAGGTTTCATTTAAGGGACAGCTCCTCGATTTACATTTCTTAAATCAATTATACCACAAGTTAACCACAATGCAAAAGTAGGAACCGGATGTTCGAGTACTAAGAAAAGTAGAAAAGAGCAGAAAGGAGCCATTTAAAATACGTAATGTAGGCAGTATAAAACTTATATATATTTGAAAATATTATACTGTTTTAATGTTATTTCTTTGTTACGCACAACCAGAAGATGTTTCTTCCGACTACTAACACAGAAATTTGCCTCTCGATGAATATATATATTTTTAAAACAGGAAAAGTATATTCAATGTTCAACTAATTGTGGCACACTTGAAACAAGGAAGGGTCCATGTTCATAGAATGTACGTTTTTAGCGTTGTAAAACGTGCCTACCGTGTATTGTTTCTAGATCTGGATTACCTGACATTACTCTACTGCACTTCCGTCTTGTTTGAAACTTCTCGGATACACTGCCTCTTTCACAAAGTTTAAAGATTTTACATCACAGTTGAATTGACAGCCTCTCTAGAAAAGGAATTGATTTCATTCTCCTCTATTGAACTTCACTGAATAATAGAAAACAGCAGCAATCCAAGTTTCCCATCCAGTTAGAATTGGTTGTAGGAATAAGTCAAGATTGCGTGGTGGGAGCTCTTTGAATGTCTAGATAGGAACTTAAAGGAATCTTCTTGGTATTGCTAAAAAGATCTTGTGCCTCCTCAGCAATACAATTAGAACAATGTGTAAGAGAAATTATATGAAATATTGCAGAAAAAGAACTTTTAAGTTTCAAGCAGTTTTTCATACATGGTCTGTCGTCTATTGAAACAGAAGATTATGACACCCAACTCCCTCTGATCAGAGGATAGTAAACAAGTAGTAAACGTAGTAAACAACTGGCAAAGTGTTACGTTATTGGCTCTTGCAAGTACATCAGGAGTTAGAAAGAATAGGGTGCTGATCTGTTCATTATCTGTGCTGTCCACGGCTCCAATGTTTACGTTGGCTATATGCCTACCAGATACATCCGTGGTGTCATTGACAGAGAGGCATATTTACTTTCCTTTAATCTGAAGTCAAATGCTTTTCATTCTACGATTTCATCTTCTTGCTAATAATACATATACTTTCTTCTAAGTATGCATTAACTTGCTATGGATTGAACTTATTCGAAAAGGTATTTAAAAATTACATTTGCAGCTTCCTTAAATGTACGCCTGCCTTAGTACATATCTATGAAGCAGATTGCTTATTTGTTAAACCCGGCGAAAGAGCACACAATTTCTTCTGTATGTGGTCTTCGTTACAGCGGAAATAAGCATAGTTGTGTTAGATTACATTTTTTGTGGTTGAAAGAAAAATATATTGCCTTCAAATTCTTTAATCTCATTGTTCATTTCTGTACTTAAGTGCTCATTTATCTTTGCCATGATGTAAAGTTGTGAACTGAAGTGTAATCGTACAAACATCTACTAATTACCGAACTTTTATTCCAAATATTTTAGAGTAACTATGAATATGGTGTAAAACTGAGGTTCACTCTTATTGAACGTAACAAAGTTTTCTCAGAAATTCCTCAACAAGAGTTTAAATCCGTGAACATTAATTACAGTCAAATTACTTAATAGACAGAAAAGCTCAGCTGTGTACGTCATTGCAACATGCACCTCTGGCCAACCACAAGCAAACTCCAACACACATAGCTTTTAATGGATCGAGCGTCATAGACATAGTATTCTACAAAGGAAATAAAGTATGCCTAAAACATAAAACACATCTAGGCACCGATAAGAAAACACGTCCCCTAAACACATCTTCACTTTAACCTAGGAAACAAAGCCGTCAAACAACAATGGACCGCACTGCAGATCAACATAGCACTGCTCATGTGATACTAGACAAAAACGAAGTATTACACAGACGCAGTAAACATAGACAGGGCGCTAGATCTTCTAGAATTGACCCTGTCTAATTCAGCGGCAAAACCTCCGCCGAAATGAAAAAAAAGGCTTGATTTGACGAGGACTGCTGCACACAAAGAAAGACAACCCTGGAAAAACAATACAAATAGAGGGCACACAACACACAGAGTAGAACTGTCCTTCCAAGAGGTAAAACAAGGACGTGGTGCAAAAACGTAATTAACTTTTTAATATACCACCTCTTTAAAATGGACTGAGAACTGAAGAAAAGGATCATCTAGCCCATCTTAAAAATTTGTGATCATAATTTGTAATGGTAAATTTTTGATCGTGAATTTGTCCACCGGGATTGAACCCACAACCTCGGGAATCAAAGGCTAGCATTTTATCTCTAGACAGCGGAGAAGGACAAGTTTGGAGTTGGGGATGTTCTTGAAAGTGAGTTAACATTTGTCATTCCAGCTCTGAACTATGTTTAAGGTCTCAAATTTCCAACTCATCGTGAAGTGAGTTTTAAATGATATTCTTAAAACTCAGCTAATGTTGCACTGTCATCCAGCTCCGATCTATGTATGTTTAAAGTTTTAAATCTCCAGCTCATCGTGAAGTTTAAATCTGTTTCCACGCAAAGGTTAGTTTGGGGTGGAATGATGCTCCTAAAAGCTAGCAGCTTTCATCCATTTCTGAGCTATGTTTAAAGCTACAAACCTATCTCATTCTGAAATTAGTTTATAATTCTGTCCATGTACGAGGTAATTTGGTGTAAAGGAATATTGTTGAAAGTGAGTTAATGTTGCATTACCATCCAATTCTGAGCTATGTTCAAATTGCCAAGTCACCAGCTCGTGTGTAGTTTAAAATATAATGCAAAACTTATACGGAATACATTTACAAAAAAGCGAGATTATAAAACCGTTTTAATAAAATGCAGTCGTTCACAAGGCACCGATATTTCCAAACATTTTGACTGTAGAATCAATGAACAAACTATGTTACTATATCTCAACCGTTTAACCTGTTTGCTTATTATCGGAAATTATATTTCAGCGGGTTCATTGATGGTTGGAACTGCTTACAACTCAAATATTGAGTGTATGCACATCAAGCCAGTTTGCTATCACCAACGCTTAATGTCACACCAAGTACAACTTCTGTCAAAAGTGATTGTTCTCTTGTCAGTTTAAAGCGTTATCACTTTCAAAAATAAACTGCTCTATAGGTAATAAATATTATTTAGTTAATTATCACTCAATGTTTTAATCGAAATAATTGAGCCTACTTAACATTTTGGCTTTTAATTACTGCTTCTTGAAATCGGGATGGCTATTGAATGATGTTTACTTTTTCGTCATAAAACATTGTTGTCCTTTGATATGTTGCACTCATATGACTTTCTCTACTCTTTTAGGATGTCTTTTAAAACGCTTATTCCTCTATCTACTTTATTATTCCAGATAAACACTTACAGAAATCGTCAGATTGGCGCAAAGGGAATGTTGTAATGAATACAAAAGGCTTTAGGTAATATTCAAATCCTTTGATTAAATGCGATGACTCTGAAAATCTGTCTTCTTTGCATGGCCGAAGGATAAAACCTTATGTGTTGCATTCATGTGATTTTCTCTACTATTCTTACAAATGTTTCAATTAACCGAGAAAACATTTGCAGAAATTGTCTCATTGCTAATGTTATTGTAGGTGCAAGGAAATATGGCAATACAGTAGACTTTAGGTGATTGTCAGATCCTTTAAAACTGATAGCTACGTGATAGCTTTAATATTCCGTTTCATTTGCATGATTTAAACAGAAAGGAAAAAGAGTGACGACTTCCCTTTTAAGAAATGTATAGGTACTGCAAACTCCACACAGATAACTAGGAATACCTCTGAAATGTTTACTCTATGGCATAAAGTGTGTCATATGAGATTTTTAGCAAAATCTGTGAAGCTACTTTTGGAGAAATAAATACATTAAAAATATTCCATTTAAAGGATAGTTTGGGGCTTTAGGGTGAGGGGACTTTCTTAAAAATCTTCGTTTCACATTCTTAGAAGATCCTAACTTAATTACCGAGTTGACGTTTATGTGACATTTTCTTTTTGAGTAATGTTGCACACAGGCGCGCACACACACACGCGTGCACTGGGGCTTTTTTTTTTTCTAAAAATGGTGCTTTTATTCAGGATAAATGAAATCTCCGAATTGAATTTTTGGATGGAATGCAACACCTTCCCTATTTACTTAAAGTACGTAGTAAAGAAACTATAAAGGAATGATGAATTCCAAAATTGGAAAGCTCTAACAAATATTAAGGAATATTTCAAAAATAGCTCCACAAAAAATGCATATGATATAGTGTGTGCTTAAGAGATCTATATCTAAGGACATTCCCATAAAAATCGATATAAACACGAGGTTTGACATTAAAATATTTCAAATTTAATTATTATAATCAAATTCGTTAGACCCATTTTTTAAAAGTAAAAGTAAACTGTTCCGTTGGATCTACAGGGAAAACAACTAACATGGAAGCCTCCAGAAACGCCAACAAATATTTAGGCGTAATGCTTGACACTAAATTAACCTGGAATTCTCATATATCTTACATTTCCACAATAGCCATTTCTATAATTAAAAAGCTGTATCCATTGCTACAGAAGAAATCACATCTTGGTCTAGAGTGTTCAATATTGATCTACAAGTCTCTTATACGCCCCATAATTACTTACGCTACTCCTGTATGGGGTGCAGCCAGCAAAACCCACATTCATCGACTTCAGGTTATACAAAACAAATTTCTCCGCAGTATTACAAAGGCTCCATGGTTCATTAGAAATGATCAACCCCATCAGGAACTTGGTATTCTTCCCATACATCTGTGCTTCAAACTGATATCAAAGACATTCTTCGTTGGATTAACCGAAGTACCAGGCGCTGTAACCTATGACATTGTACAACGAAACTTGGAAAGGACCAGATTGAAAAGAAAACTGCTTCAAGACACCCTACTCACTGATTCAGAAGATAGCGACTTTTCTCACTAATTCAAAGTATATCCTCTATTTTTCTCATAACACCACTGATCATAACCTAGCCTCGCACATCCAACCTCACTTTTCAATTGTTATCCATATTATTTAATGTTATTGTATATGTTAGTTATCCTGTTATATACTTTGTCTTTTATTATCTTTCATTTAAATGTGTTCTTAATTTTTTCCTGTTTATATTATACATTTATCACGTATTGTATATGTTAGAGGACAGTAATTCCTCAGTTGTTAATTTGTATGCAATATTTATGTAATTTATCAATGGTTTGTATAGCAATAGTACTGATCAGCCAAATAATAAAATAAAAAGGTAAACTTTCCATATTAAGGATATTTTGGGAGGAGTGGATTTTTCTTTCCGGTGAAATCTCTATATCAAATTTTTGGGTGGAATGCTGTACCTTCTGTACTTACTAAACGTAGAGAAAGTGAAAATAGAATGAGTGTACAAAACTGTAACGTAACTTCTGAAGGATTACTTTATGAACAATGCTGTATACATTTTAGGCGTTCTCATCGCTTGCCTATGGCTGTTAATTATTTTAAATTCTATAAAGGAATTTGCGTTGAATCTATTATGTTCAAGTTAGACTAAAATGATATAATTTCTATTACAATGCTCAGTTGTTGGCTACATCTCATAGAAAAAAATACAAACCATTCCTAAATTGTTTAATGAGCTTTTCAGTTTTATTTACAGTCATCAGTATGGGTAATAAGTACAAAAGAAAGACAATAGGCAGCAGTGGCTATGGTCAAAAGAAGAAAGCTATAAGAGGGAATGTGCAAAGGAAGGCTAAGGGGGAAAAATAAAGTAAATGTGCCAAGAAACATCTAAAAGAAGATTCTTTGGGTTCCTCTATATAGTTAACTATGATGAGGAAGATGACGATAGTGATTTCGTTGGAGATGAACTTTGTGAGATCTGCAATGACTATGGTAAATCGGAGACTTGGTATTCTTGTTCTCGCTGCCATAAATGGGTACATGCTGCTTGTACCGGACTCACTCCGGTAGAAGAGAAACACACAGCATATGTATGTGACTTCAGTGCTTAAAATAAAATAACTTACTGTGTTTATTCAATTCCATTTTCCTTCGCCAACTTAACCACCTACTTACGTCATCCTACCCGCAAATGAGGGTAAAATGACGAGTTTGTTGTCATTGTAAACAAATGGAGGAAACAGCAATAAGTTTCACTTTAAGAAAACTGAGACATCAGTAGTGAGGGAGAAAAGTCTAATGGTTGCTCTGTCTGTCAGGTCAAAAAAACATGAGAATGAAAAAACATTATGAAAGCTCACTGTTGTCATCTTACGCTCCCTTCTCCTACAACTGGTAAGTCTTTTACGAAACAGAATCAAGACCTATACTTCCTTTGTAATATGCATTTATGTGAATGAAAAAGCTCACTGTTGTCATCTTACGCTCCCTTCTCCTACAACTGGTACGTCTTTTACGAAACAGAATCAAGACCTATACTTCCTTTGTAATATGCATTTATGTGAATGAAAAAGCATGTCAAGAAGAAAAAGGAAGAACTCAACATAATATATAGATTGGTTTTAGATTGACCACTCTGTTAACTAATTGGAAGAAATTTGAACTCCTAATACATAATAAGCTGTTAATTTACAAACAAGTGTTGGTATCTGTTTGGGCGTATGGAATCCAGTTATGGGGCTGCACCAACAAATCGAATGATAAGATGATTCAGACATTTCAAAATAAAGTACTTTGTGGCATTGTAAATGCTCCCTGGTACATCCGCTCAGTGACCTACGCCGAGATTTTAGAATAGCTACAGTTTATGAAGAGATATCAAAATGTGCCATAAAACACATTCAAGTGCACATAAATCCTGAAATGAAGCTGTGCGTGTTGTGAATGATTAAGTGTGGAGACTAAAGAGAACTAAGCCTTAAAACTAATAAAACGTAAAACTCTTTATGACGGTACATTAAAGTGTTCTATTCATATAATTCATCATTAATAAGATTCTTGCATGTGAATTTATTCATATATGAGACAAAAATCAGTAGTCGATTGTAGATTGGTCATGATATAGATAAATAAAATAATACTAAACAAATTGTGAATAATGCTGAGGGTCCAGCGATATTCACAGTAATTTGTAGAATACGAAAGATCGGTAATAATCCTGCTATTTTATGGAAAAACCACGATAGTCCATTGTACTCTTTGGTTATGAAAATATATTATTATTCTCATTGTTGAATTTGTATTAATAAAAATTTCCACTATCATTGTTGCGATTTAGTATAAGTGAGGTATAAATCTAATGCAGATGTGGTGTTTCTGTAAAAATGGATCTAGATGAAGGTTTAGAATTGGGTCGAAGTGAGTATCGCTGAACTGTTGATGCAATAAAGAAAATAAAGACTCGGATATAGACAGAACTGTAAGTGTGCTAGATTGATTGCTGGTTTGAAGTGTTTGATAAGTTTAAAGAAGAAAATATGAATTACTTCATTAAACATTTCAATAGACTTCCAGATGGAGATGTACAAAGAATTTAAGTGGTTTGATAAGAATAAATCTCGTACAAAGGAGGCGCCCTTGGAAAGGTTAAAGCGAAGCCCTTCATGATTACTCATATTCTTACATAGCCACAATTACAGATCATATTACAAATCGAATGCATGTAGTGAATGTGACAGATAAAAGCCAAAGAGATACAATTAATAATCAAGTAGCATGTTTAAAACACAAAACGATAGATCAAGTTCTATTGCAAGTAGGAAAGAGCTTCATTTAAGAAAATCAGCAGATTTTTATGAAAGAAAACCTACCTCTGAGAAATTCTCTGCCAAAATGAAGGAGGAAGAGGCATTCCTGTGGATTTTCAGAAGAATTTCCCAGTACCAGATGCATTAAGAAAGATGGTTTAGTTTTAATATCCATATTTTAGCACCACGGTTATGTATTCTTTGACTATTATGCGACTGTAGCAATGACAGGAGTGGATGATGAAGTATCAGTGTTTCATACTTTAATATTTAACGTTCCATCCTTAGAAACAACTTCACATATTCTGTAATTCATGCCTTGGTCAAAACAATAACCTCACTATATTTCAGTGTATTCATTACTAGTAACTCTTTGCCTGGCTGGAAAAGTTACGATGACATTTCCAGAAAGAGGGCACTCATATCTGGAGCGCGACAAGGATATGCAGCTGATATCACACAGAGATATCTAAAACAGCTATGTCATACGACACAGAGACTTAAACCAAGTTCCTTCCAAGTTGCTGAATGTCATCTGTCAATATATAAAACGTGAACGTCATTTTTTCTTCTATAGAATAAGAGGTACATCCAGAAAGTAAGTTCTGTTTGGTAATAAAATTAGATTGTGTACAGATACAGAAAAATTGTTTATCGCACAAAATTATACAACACTTAAATCACTTTTCCACATAACTGCCGAAATTTTGCAGGCATTTGTCATAGCGAGGCACAAGTTTTTGTATGCCTTCTTCATAGAAGTTTGCCGCCTGTGTCTTCAACCAGTTGGAAACATTTTCTTTCAGCTCTTCGTTATTGTTGAAGTGTTGACCAAGAAGGAAAGATTTGAGATGAAAGAACGGATGAAAGTCGCTAGGAGCGATGTTAGGGCTGTACGGGGCGTCGTCAAACACGTCCCAACCAAATCCCTATAGGATTTTTTCGTTGCATTTGCAGTGTGTGGTCGTGCGTTGTCGTGAAGATACACAACACCTTGTGACAGCATTTGTATTGCGCGGCGCAATTTCTTAAGTGTCTCGCAATAAACATCTGCTTTCATTGTTTGACCACGCGGTAAGAAATCAATGAGTAAGATGCCTTTCCGGTCCCAGAACACTTCCCGTAGGGGAGGGGATTCGTCCCCTTCAGCTGCCGTGGTGCGGAGCTGCGGACCCTTAGCACTCGTGGTACCTCTGACGTTACTAGAGGAACCTCGGGCCGAACATTCGAGCCCCTCCCAGTGGAAGTTGTTCGGTGTGGGTTGGTCTCGAGGGGGCAGGGTGTTCCCGCCACCCACGGGGAATTGGGTACCTCCGGCCAGGCTACGGCCACCCGGAGGGGGTAGAGGGTTGCCTCATAAGTCCCGGGTACTAGCCTGCAGAGCTAGTAGCTGGTGTTCTAGATCACCGGCGGCCCTACCAAGGTTAATTGGTAGCCGGTCCATTTTGGACCGGCGCATAAGCGGCGCATCCACTTCCGTCCTGTCTGCCATGTGCAGAAGGGGGGGGGCAGTTTATAAAATAGGGACTGTCCTATGGTCCCGAGAGGCCCGGGTTCTGGTCCTACGGGTCCAGGACTGATGGGGGTAGATCCTCGAACTTATTGTTCCAAAACACTGTGCACATCATTTTTCGATGTGTCAAGAATTGTTTCGGCTTAACCTTTGCTGGGGATGAAGTGTGCCTCCACTCCACTGATTGACACTTGTTTTCAGGGGTGACGTAAGAACCCCAAGTTTCATCTCCTGTGACTATCTGTGTCAGAAATTCTTCGCCGCCTTCATCATAACGGGTAAAAAACTGAAGTGCACTAACCATCCGTTTTGTTTTGAGTTGCTCAGTGAGAATCTTTGGCACCCAACGTGAGCAAGGTTTACGAAATTTCAGTTTTTCGGTAACAATTTCATGAACTAGTAATCGTGATATTTGGGGAAATTCCATAGCGAGAGCACTAATTGTAAACTTGCGGTTTCCTGGATCTTTTCATCAATCACGTGAACCAGTTCTTCTGTAACCAAAGATGGACGCCCACTTCGTTCTTCATCGTGCACTTCACTACGTCCTTCATTGAACTGTCGGACCCATCTTCTCACCATTGTATCACTCATCGCATTTGGTCCGTAAACATCGCAAATTTTCCGATAAATTTCAATTGATTTCACTTTCCTAGCATTCAGAAAACGAATCACAGATCTGATTTCAAAAGCGGCGGGATTTTCAATCAACACCGACATTGTGAACAAGCACAACAAAGCGTACGTGGTTGACAGCGATCTCACAATGGCGCACGTTTCTTCTCCTTGATACACAGCGTCTACCGCGCATGTGCGGAACTGCGATCGCAGCGCTGCAGCGGAGATAAACTGAATAGGAACTTACTTTCTGGACGCCCCTTGTATTATAATCCACAATACCAATGAAGTAAATATAGATGGAAATTGAATGGCTATCAATTATACCACTAAAATCTGGAAGTTACAACACTGCTTAGAGAACTGGAGACATTACAGAGGCTATCCCCTCTTCGAGGCTGCAAAAGGGCAATTCACCCTGCTAGGACCACTTTATCCTTTCAATATCACAATCAAAATACAACGACCTGAGCGTAAACTTAAATTCCGACAGTAATTCATTCAACACATTTTAAGTTTGATATAATTAACAAAATGTCATTGGTTTTTCATTTGCAGAAATTACCAATTTCCTTATAACAGAACAGCCAAAGAATTTTTATGGGAATTTGAACATAATGATTGAAAACACAAGTTGATATGATTATTTTTCCATACACTTTCAGGTTATACGTTGAAGCGTTATTGATTTTTTTCTCCAAAAGTTTATAAGATGTAATTTAAATATAATGATTAAACCCTATTCCAAAATAACAATTGAACACGTAGTCCCGCTTATGTACATACACTAATACTTCAGTGTTAATTATTCTCCACTGTTGATTCATTTAAAAGATGAATCACCGCAAGTATATTGTTAGAACAAAGACACTTTTTATAGCTGGTATGATCATCATATGTGTATTAGATAATAATGCATTTCAATCTTTATATTTCAAATATCTCATAATGATTGAGAGGGACCTCATAGTAATTTCCCTCAGGTCATTAAACATTACAATAATATTCTTCACCCCCTTGAGCACTATGTTTACCGTAAAAGTTGTTTGAAACCCTTTCCACCACATTATCGCATCTATTTTAGTGAAAGGCGAAGGAAAAAGTACAGTTCGAAGGAAACTGAACCAACATTCCCCATACAATATTCTTACACAAACAAGTTTAGTAAAAGTTGTTATGATTTATCAAACAATCGTAATTTTCATAGCGTATCATATCTGATAACTTATAGTCCATTTTAGAATTTGAAAGAATAGAGCCAAACTGAAAAATTCAATGCTCTCCGTGCGGTTGCTCCAAACCATGGACTACTATGAGTTACCAATGATCTACCGGGAAACATACGAGTTAGTTGGAGAATTTGATGTCATGTCGGCATGTTGGCGATAGTATCTCATTTGGTTAGAGCAACCGCACTGAGAGCGGGATATCCGTGGTTTAAATCCCGTCCATGGCATTGAATTTTTCAGTCTGGCTCTATTCTTTCAAACCTTAGCCAACACACGGCTAGTGTGGAAGAAATGATTATTTACATCATTTTATAATTATTTTAATGTAGTAACCAAGGAGTTCACAGCTGTAAAGCGAAAGGATATCCTATCACGTGATTTACACCACGCAGGGAAGGATGTTTTAAAGTCTTTTATTAGCTGAGGTTTGATATGAATCGATTCCTACCAGATTGAAACACTACACTTGTAATTTGGGGGCAGATACGAAGAAGTACCGCTAGGCGAACAAAGACAGGTAAGGAAGGTTGGTCATTATCCCTAATAGGAAGGGTTAGTGTCAACTGAAAACCAGGAGAAAAGTTAATGCTCTTCCTGGAGGCACTCTTGTTCGGAACGTCCATGGGGCAGTGGTGTAGGAAGGTGACTTCAAACTTAGCGATGTCTGTAGGCAATGCGTGCGTGTGTGTGTGAAACCCAGACCAGAAGATAAGCGATGATGATCAAAGAAAAGGAAAAAGTGAAGCAGACTGGTATGTACCCCTCCTGGATCAAAGAGCCATGCTCTGAGCTAGCTACAAACCCAGAACCCGTCGCAATAAAGTCCATAACACTAACTGCACGCTTATAATCCATTCCAACCACGAGTACCCCTGTCAAGATGGAACTTGGATAGACTCTAACGGAGCAAATGAAAGACGCCGTCGCATTCAATAGGAATATATATATATATATATATATATATATATATATATATATATATATATATATATATATATATATATAACATTTCAATCAATCAGCGACATCAGAAGTTCTTCCTCAATAAATCACATGATACGAGCAGATTTCGTTTCCTGATGAGAACGCCTTAGCTATGTATCAGTTTAATTATAAAATGGACTATACACATGTTGGAATTGCAGCAGATTATTAGAGAGAACTCGACGGAAATGTCAAATATGAAGCCCTTCATATATCGATAACTTGAAATCGACTTGGAGAATTGAGAAGCTGTTAATAGTTATCGATTTAAACAGTCTAGCAGAAATTCCTCTAGGCGGTTTCCTGTAATTCAATGCAGAAACGGGAAATGCAAATGTTACATCAGAAGAGGACCACAAACGTCACCTTATTCTGCTGCTAAGAAAGGGTAACATCTGGAAAGAGATGACGGCGTTGATATTGAAGTTCCTTACTAAAGCGTTTTACAAGTATTCAAATGTGATGTAAAAAAATGCGCTTAACATTACGAAACCCTATAATATCCTGAAATAGGGATAAAGTGTATTCTGAAACGTATATAAAATACTAAGGGCAGATATGTGCAATATTTAATGTTCCCACAACAGCCCGTTACATATAGATGAGACTACACACATATCTAAATGTAAGTGTATATCTATAAGGTTTTGTTAGTAGTTTGTCAATGTTTCAATTATTTTTCTGTATAAAGTGTTTGTTAATAGCGTACCTGATTTATTTAGCTTTACAGGTTATGTTTGGCATAGCATGTCATTCGTATTTCAATATCTGTTTTAACACGTAAACAATTCATACTCACTAAATCTTCCTCCTAGGAGCACGGTGTTTTCTCCATTCATACGACAGCTGGTCTGTCACGAGAGCCAGATGGCAGGTGTATTGCCAAAATATTGTATTGCACATTTTTTATTTTTGACTAAATGCTTGGAACTGGACCAAAGGTCACGGAGAGTTTCACTGACTGCTTACTTGTCTATAAAGATGGACATCTATGCAATTTCTTATCTCCGGATAACAATTAAAATAACTGTACACTACCAAATGCTGTGACTATTCCTATTCCTAGCGCTTAAACCATTAAATTACAAGCATACATTAGAAAAACTGTACAAAAGTCTAACATATAACACTGAAACAACTTTCTCTTTCGCATTACCAGTTTACAGATATTTCTTATCCGATTACTCAAATGCTGAATCACCTATTCATTTTACGCTAATCACTGATTTATTTTCCCAAAACTACTTGTTCTTTAACTTCCATAGCTGTTACACTATCGTGGTAGGGTTTCTTCTTCCTCTATCCCTTTTTAAGGTCGGGCCTGAGGAAGCAAAGCTTTGGATCCGATAGAAAACCAGGATAGGTGATCAGCCCAATTCCTGTTGTGAAGGTGAAGAAAATTAGACAATTAGGAGAATTTCTATGAAAGGTGAGATCCAAATGTAAATGGTAAATTGGCAGATGTTATGAGTGAGAGTTGACAATGTAACTTTTATATCATAAGATGTGTGAGATAAAAATGTTGTGTAGAATTGGTAGCATTTAGACGTCTACTGGATAAGTGACTTGGGTCAATTCCAGTAGATGCAATCTATGTAACAGCTTGGCACTATTTGAAATTTTGATATTTATTTGTACAGTATCAATTACAAATTCACTACAATAAAATTTAACATAGAACATGCTGTATTATACCTCCTGTACAAATACATGAAATTGCGCACCCTAAGATTTACTTGCTGACTCAGGACCCCTAGCTATAAGCCTTTGGTTTTCCTTAGCAGCTGGGTATCCTTTCTTCTCTACCTTTTCTTCTTTTATCCTAATCTACTTTTCTCTTATCCTATATAAGAAAGCTCCTATACATCTATTTTCTTTTCTCCCGTCCCCGTTAGCATGCATACCGCCAATATCTCTTTACCTGCACTGTCCCATTTCTTATCCCATATTTTTCTCCTGTAATTTGTTAGCTCCTTACATTCTATTAAGTAATGAACAGTGCTTTCTTCATTTCCACAAAATTCACATAGTCCTACCTCATTACTTGTCAACCCTTTTAAGTATAATATTCCTTCTCTCATCCATGCTATGCCTTCTCTTCCAGTTTTGCCACACTGATCTATATATTTTTCCCTACCCCATTCTGTGTTTAATTTCTTATAATATTTCAAAGATTTCTTTTCTTCTATACTTTCCCATATCTCTTGCCTATGTAGTATACTGTAGTTCTCACTTCCTTCCAAAAACCGCTATAATTTGTCTCCTCTGCTCTCCATAGGTCTCCCATGCATATCTTTACCAATTCCGACCACCAACTATTTGTATTTTTAATGCTTTTCTGTTGCTTCATGCACAGATTCAATAATTCCCCTTTCTGCCCTTTAATACACTTATACCAGAATTTAAATATTCTCTCTATTATTATTCCCCTCAATTTTGTATTACCTAGCTCTAGTAATGCCACTTCTTTCGGTGCCGATTTTGGCTGTCCTAGTATTTCTTTGCAAAACAATGCATACATCTGCCCCATACCTCCACTGCATTCATTGTTCTGGCATTCAACGACCGCTCCATACATTCTTTCTAACCACCTAACTGACATCTCCAGTTTATATTTACATATTTTTACCCCTGACATTGCCGCCCTGCCATTAGCTATCACTTCTCTGGCTTGTGCAGCCCATCCTCCACTGCTACACATCCTTACACCTAAATAGTCATACTCGTTTACCACTTCTACCTTTTGATCTCCTATAAACCACTCCTCTCTTTTCCTCAGTATCGATCCTCTTTTAAATACCATTATTTTTTCTGTTTATTCTTAGTCCCCAGTCAGTGCAAAACTTATGGATTGCCTCAATTTACTTTTGTTGACCTATTACGGAAATTGCTCCTACCGTTAAATCATCCGCATACAATAAGCCAGGGATCTCTTTGCTCATTATTATTGGGCAATGGACATTGCTTTCCTTAACCCTCTCTATTACGTCATCTATAAATAAATTCAATAGTATAGGACCCAACTTGCATCCCTGTCTTAAGCCTAACTTCTGTTCGGCTTCTTTTGATAATACATTCAACCCACATCTTAGCTTGGCACTAAATAATAAATAAAAAATAAAAAGTATGACATATATGAGGGTGAGATGAATGATAAAGATGATGATCGAGCAATTAGTGGAATGCTGACGAGGGAAACTGGAGGATCCGGAGAATACCCGTCCCAACGCCATTTTGTCCACCACAAATCTCACTTTGCGGTCTCCTGGGATCGAAGCCGGGCTGCCTTGGTGAGAGCCAACGGTCTAACCACTCAGCCATGGCGCGACCTATTTTCCCAAATGTGCTTAAAATAATTAGCGGTACTGATTTTTTCCATCAGTTATGTCATTTTCTGGCATTCAGTGTCATTCTTCTCATTTCTCCCTCCAACTTTGGGTGTTAGGTGTAATTGGACTATACTGCAACACATAGGATAGAAAGTTGTAAGACAAGTCGAAGAACAAAACAAGGGCATGGGTTAAACCTCATGTCTCCTCCAATGGTGACACAGATTTTCACTCATTATTACATTATAAGCCGATTTTTGTTATTATTTGAATTGAAATGCATGGTATAGAGTATGCGAAGATTTATACATGCACAAGACTCATCCACTTACATTTAACTAGCCTACGGTACAAATTTGAGTCTAATTGCCTTCTCATGTGTTACCTTCTCATTAATCTGCTCTCCTTCCTCTCCGCTTTCCTGTTCCCCCTACTCTTACTTTGTTCATCTTCCTTAGCCATTTTTTTCTAAACTTTCCTTAAAAACTCGCCTATGGTATTAGTTCTCTTCTCTCCATCAGTATTTTCATAGCAACAATTTTCACATCCATTTTCTTCCATTTCGGGTCCCAAACTTCCAACGTCCAATTTATTAACTCTTCACGTTCCACTATAAAGTGAGTTATACTTTCCTGATTTCCCTAAATAACACTTCCCTACTACTTAACCCTTTTAAAAATAAAGCTCCTGTTCTGACTCATGCTACCTTCTCTTTCTCATCTGTTACGTAGGACAACATAGACTTCTCTTTCCCACTCCTTTATTAATTTATATAGTCTTAAAGACCTTTTGTTCTGAAAGCTAGTCCCAATTTCTTGCCTCTCTATGTCTTCGACTCTTTGTCTCACTTCTTTCCAAAATCCTAATTTATTTTAAAGTCGCCTTTCACAGAGCTCTAATTTTTTGTAGGATTTCTAGCACTTTTCTTGACCAGCTGTTCGTTTTTATTACTTCCATGTGGTATCTCATACACTCATTTAGACTCATGTGGCCTCCTCTCTTTAAACTCCTATACCATCCTCTCTTTAAACTCCTATACCAATATTCTAAAATTCTATCATCACACCTTTGTACCCACTCTCCCCAACTCCACCAACGCCACTCCATTTGGTGAAGCTTTAGGTAGCCCCAACACCTCCCTACAAAACATTCTATGGACTACATCAATTCTTGCAATGCCCCCATACTTCCACTCTATATAACATTTTTGATTCCACCATCACTTCATACACTCTTTCTAACCATCTTAGTGACAAGTTTGGGGTCTTGTTAAGCATAATCTAATAGCTTTCATTGCTACTTACTTATAATAGTAATATTTTTTCCTTGTGGTTTCCAAACTCCCTTACTTGATTGCCTAACCCCAAATAATCCAATTTGTTGACCGCTTCCAGTAATTACCCTGTTAAGAAACATTTCTCATTCCTTCTCTTTTTAAATACTGCTTTCTGACATTCACCCTCAGACCAGATTCGCACAAAATTTACTTATTTCGTTTATGGCATGTTGCAAGCCAGTTATCGTAGTAGAACTAACCAAGGTCATCTGCAAATAACAGCTCCGGCGCTTGTACCTTAACTAATGTTGGGCAGTATGTGTTGCACTTTAAAAGTTTTTCCTTGATGTTAATAAACAATTGGCCTCAATTTATAACCTTGTCTTAAGCCTATCCTCTGATCTGCCATGTCAGTGCACATTTAATGCAAAATTTAGCTCCAATATGTAAGTTTTGTACTTTCCCAATAAACTCTTCACTTACACCTTTACCTTGCACTTTATACATAAGTAAATCTAATCTGATTGTATGGAATGCCTTTTCCAAATCAGCAAACAGCACATAGACTCTTCCTCTGTTATTTCTTAGATACCTGGTTCCTTAAGTTTGAATTATAATTATCTTATCAACCGCTGTTCTCCCTTTCCTACATCGTGGCTGATGTTCACTAAGTGTCCTTTCTTTTTCTAGCCACTCCTGTAATGAAACAGCTACTACGCAAATATTTTTTTTTTCGTAAAATAGACAGTAGACTAATCCCTCTGTAGTTTCCTAGATTATTTAACTCTATCTTTCCTTTATATAGCCATACAACCATACTTGTTATCTAATTTCCTGGTACTATCTTGCTCTTCTTGATTTTACTGATTAACGCGAACATTACTCTTCCCGCTTCCCTCTACTTGTGGAACATTTGCCGGAATTCCCCCGGGATTCCATTTATACCAGCTGCCTCATTCATTTTTAGCATTTTGGTGTAATATTCTCTCTTTGTTATTAACGAACTCAAGATAAAATAAACTAAAAAACTTGTTGTCAAGTATGGTGGCGATGTTCCTGGATGATTCGATCGTTCATTTCTGTCAAGATGGACCAGGGGACCTCAAGTGAGGTTTGTGTGTGTGTGTGTGTGTGTGTGTGTGTGTGTGTGTGTGTGTGTGTGTGTGTGTGTGTGTGTGTGTGTGTGTGTGTGTGTGTGTGTGTGTGTGTGTGTTTTGGGCGGGGTGGTATTTTCCAGGATCTCCTGTTTTCCACGTCATTCATTCACTATACGAATTTCTTCACAATCACCTTTTATTTAATCCATTTCCGCTCATTTCAAATCTCACCTTCTTTATTCACATATCAGGTATCGGACACATCATTCATCCTAGATATTCACTCTAGTTCAGAGTTACTCTGTTCCTTGACAACCATTTTACTCCAGAAAAAGAAAAAGCAAGTTATTGAGCATGTCACGTATACATAAATATTACAGCAAAGCATAATACTGTTGAAAAAGTTGTCAATAATAATGCTATTCCTCAGTGAGTAATATTTCCGGAACGGTAGTAATCTTTATTCTGTCTGTTAAAGTTACATATTGTAGACAAGTATATAGAAAAAGCGTAGGATTAGAACTCGTGCATAAACATTCTTTAAAAAATACATTTGTTGTGTTTAAGATTTTCCAAAACACACTGGTGCTAAAACCACAATATCTAAAGATTAGCACAAACGCAATACTTGTTTTATTACAGCCAAGCTGAATGAAGATTTAAAGCAGCTCTAAAATCATATTTCAGCTCCGAATCTTTGGGATGCAGAATGATGTTGAAAACGGACACCAAGAATTAATAGAAAATGGAGCGAGGCGGTTCCGGCGTCTCTTTGCTTGTTATGGATGAGTAAATTGCACTTTGGGTGTTTGTGAGTAATAATTTACGAGAGGAACTCTGAAGTTTAAGGTATACTGCGAACTTTCCAACACCAATCCACAGGCCCTATCAGCCTGACTCGCTCGCGACTCGCATCGCTGCGAAAGCGGACTGCCAACATAATTACCAAATTATTACTGTAATAAAATATAGTCTCTAGACTAACTAATCTACGCGTTCTAGCGTCAGTGCAAAGTCAAATTATAGAATGTCACGCTTACATAACATTCCCTACTCAGTGCTAATATATATTGCCTTATACCCATACTAAGAAAGAGAAGGGCTTTTAGTTTTCCTCACCCGTACTTAGGTAGGGAAGGTAACGGGTAAATGATAGAAGACAGAGGAAGACACCTCGTGCACTGTGATCTTTACACAGATCTGTTGCAGCTGATGCCTCTTAGGAGGAAGAGGTGACGGAGAGAACTGCAGGAAGCCACAGAATCTCAGCCAGATAGGTCACAGAAATGTGTAGAAGCCCATAACAAATGCTGAAAGTTCTTCAACCAGCGCCAGCATCCTCGAACAGCCACTGACACTCCGGATCCTGTCAGCAAGTGTCGTCCCCCCACCCGTTAGCGTGAGAACAGCGACCATACAATGCCACCCAGGGACGAAGACAATAAGGAAGCTTCTGCGTCATCTGTTTATTATTATTATTATTATTATTATTATTATTATTATTATTATTATTATTATTATTATTATTATTATTATTATTATTATTATTATTATTATTATTATTATTATTATTATTATTATTATTATTATTATTATTATTATTATTATTATTATTATTATTATTATTATTATTATTATTATTATTATTATTATTATTATTATTATTATTATTATTATTATTATTATTATTATTATTATTATTATTATTATTATTATTATTATTATTATTATTATTATTATTATTATTATTATTATTATTATTATTATTATTATTATTATTATTATTATTATTATTATTATTATTATTATTATTATTATTATTATTATTATTATTATTATTATTATTATTATTATTATTATTATTATTATTATTATTATTATTATTATTATTATTATTATTATTATTATTATTATTATTATTATTATTATTATTATTATTATTATTATTATTATTATTATTATTATTATTATTATTATTATTATTATTATTATTATTATTATTATTATTATTATTATTATTATTATTATTATTATTATTATTATTATTATTATTATTATTATTATTATTATTATTATTATTATTATTATCATCATCATCATCATCATCATCATCATCATCATCATCATCATCATCATCATCATCATCATCATCATCATCATCATCATCATCATTATTATTATTATTATTATTATTATTATTATTATTATTATTATTATTATTATTATTATTATTATTATTATTATTATTATTTGGTATTTACTATCCAAAAGAAGTAACCCTATTTTACCAGCAAGGTGTGTTAGGGTTCTAGTTACAAAAAACATAAATACAAATATCAAAATAATGATATAATGATAATAATATAAAGTTTTAAAAATTTGGCCAATAAAGTGCTCAAAGGCTGAATTGCAACATTTTTTAAGGAATACATTAAACAATGTTGTTTGAAGATCTATATTACAACATGAAAGATATTGAATAAGATTATATCTCTTTTTGTAGTGAAGATCGCATTTAAATATTAAGTATTCAACAGTTTCATCAACACTTTCACATTTACAGAGGTATCCATCAGGAGAGTTCCCCCAGGGGCCTACTGATGTAGGTACGGGAATTGGTGATCCCGGAGTCCCGAGCCATCCTGACACCCTCGGTGTGGGTTCCTCTTAGTGGTGAGGAGTCAAACAAAACACCCACCCACGTGTAGGCCGCACGTGGAGACCCGTGTCGGTGGAAAGGTTTGTCCTGGTGGTTGAGGGATGCGCATCTGAGCTCGTGCCAGTCTTCTTCTGAATTCGGGGAGAGTGCGCATTTCCAATACATTACTTTGGCTTCTGCTTCGCCTAAACGGGAGGTTAGGGTCTAACCAGCCCCTAATAAATTAGCCAGGACTAGGTACTGTACCGAACTCCAGGGTGAGTGGGACGCCGAGCACGCTATATCCCCTGTATAGCCTTGTCATCCCAGTGGGATGACCCCTTGTTGGGCTCCGTGATGAATGGGTAGCACTGGGGGATGAAACTCATTCCATTTTTTATGGTACATCAAAATGTTAATAAACATGTTAATAAAAGTGGAAGGAAAATGGCTGAGTGTTGTGGTCCTCGCTAGTTAGTTATCTGTAGAACTGAGGAAGGTCGAAAATTTGTTACCGTGAACCCGTTCATTATTCAGAAGGGTTTAGATAATATTGCTGGTCCTGTAAAGTCATGTACTCGATCTCGCAATGGCACGCTCCTGGTCGAAGCAGTTTCTCCGACGCAGGCTGCAAAAATCTTGAAAGCCAATATGCTTGCGAGCTATCCGGTTTGCGTTGAATTACATAGAACCTAGAACTCCTCGCGTGGTGCTATAAATACCAGCGCATTGGATGGTATGTCCAATGAGGAGATTCAGGAAAACTTGGCGGAACAAGTTGTGATTAATGTATATCGAGTTCACCGCAAAGAACGAGATGAACTAGTGCCCGCCCGTGCCCTGTTTCTTACCTTTGATCAGGTAGATCTCCCGCAAAGGATTAAGGCAGGGCATGAAGCTATTGAAGTGAGGCAGTATATACCAAATCCACTGAGGTGTTATAAATGCCAGCGCTTTGGCCACACAAGTGATTCTTGTAATGGAGTTGCTACTTGCGTTGACTGTGGGGAAGTCAAACATGATAATTCTTGTACTTCACCTGCAACATGTGTTAACTGCAGTGCTAATCATTCATCTAACTCCAGAGAATGCCCGCGTTTTATGGAGGAAAAGGCGATCCAAGAGATCCGGGTAAGAGAAAGAGTGTCCTTCTTGGAAGCCCGGAAACTCTTGCGTATTCGTCAGCCTTCTGTCCTAGGACCGTTACTTACAGTGCAGTTGCAGCTAAGCTGGTACCTAGATGTGAAATCGCAATACAAACCTGCGACATAAACGGGGCAGTAATATCCGAAAGATCAATTACACGAAGATCACAACCAAAGCAACAAACACCAGCACGAACAACAGTGAACGCGCAGACCAATTACAGTCCTAAGAAGGATTCAGTCAAATCACCACGGAAAGCATCTACTTCAAGAACATGTGAACCGGTAGTATATAATGTATCACCAAGGAAATTTAAGACCTCATGTGACAGAACTGACTTCCTTAAAGAAAATAGTAAGACCAGTGAAAGAAAAGCTAGCAGCACAAAAGTCCGCGAACATCTCCGTTAACAACATCTGGGGAATCATCAGGAGAGGACGCCGATCTTCGCCGGTTGCAGTTTCCGATCGTTTTGAGAGACTCGATTCGAAGTTACCAGTACGGAAGCCGTCCTCCATTGAGGATGTAGAGCGGGTAGATCTTGTCCTCACTGCCAAAACACAGTGAGGAAAAGGCAGGAAAAATCTGCTGAAAGTGCCAGCCCAGCCCCAAAGAAAAAGAAAAAATTGATTCGACCACCACTGGGCAAGGAGCTTTTATCATGGCAAGTTGATATTAAAAGTAGTAATTTTTATGCATTTTGGTATTTTAATAGTAATTATAGAATTTTATTGTTTTTTTAACCAATTTAGGCTTATTTATTATATTGTCATTTTGTTTTGATCTTTTTTTTTTTTTTAAATTTTGAGTAATTTATATCTGACTATTGCCATGAATTAGTTTTTGTAAGGACGCTGATGACCAAGCAGTTGAGCGCCCTTATATACAAATCATCATCATCATCATCATCATCATCATCATCATTGCCCGCCCCGGTAGCGTAGATGGTAGCATGTCTGCCTCACGTTCAAGAGGTCCCGAGTCTCGGTCAGGGTGAGTTACCTGGGTAAGGTTTTTTCCGGCGTTTTCCCTTATCCTTCAGGACGAATGTCAGTTAACTCTAAACTCCATGGACCCTGGACTCATTTGAGCATCATTTCACCCCGTTCATTTATCGTCCGATATGACTTAATGCTGGAGGACGTAAATTACACAAAATATCATCATCCTCATCATCATCATCATCAGGAGAGTCTATATGGAATCTTTGAAAGTAAGTTTCAAATTTCCCAGGTCCGTCATCTGTTTGACACTGCCGTACAGCACGATCCTGGAAGCACACCTGAAATGTGGTAAGGGTGGAATAAAGGAAATGTTTGAAAAGAAATTAGAAAAGGTATGAAAGTATATTTACCTTTTTGACTCGTACTTAAGTAGGAATGTCTCAAGCGATTTCATTCGGAAGGCCCCGGGTTCGATTACCGTGACCTACCTACCTAACCCATGGTGTTTTTCGGAGGGTTTCCGAGTCTCTGGGTAGATTAATTACATCTCCTAGAATTTCCTGTTGCTCCATTTCATCTCTATAATCTTTTCACATCATCTCTCATCTGGTGATCACATTCAAGGTTGGGGTTTCTCGAGCTGCATGGCAGGATGATATGCTCCTGGTGAACACCTCCTTCTCCAATAGGACGGTCTCCGGTCTCCGGGGCGACCTGAAGGGCGTTTCTGGACCACAGTAGTTTGGGATGTCGGTTGTTGCTGGGGAGTTTCCAACTGATCAATTGTAGTCACTCTGTCCTCTGCACTGTCGTGACTTCTTGAGTTGGCCACTCTCTGGTTCCTCTCGCCTCATCCTTCCTGCCGGGATGCCCCACTTGGAACATAGGTACAATAGATAAAGACTGGTCACAGTGCCAAATCCCCTCCGTACCGTAATCCAATCCAATCCAAGTAAGAAAACTATCAGAACATCGATTCCAATATTTAAGAGGAAATACAAGTTTTAAGACTTCTTAAATCAAAAGTGATGTTTAGAAAAATGTCTGTGTGCACGTGTGTCTATTTACAGCACAAATCAGAAAAGAAACTTGGTTAAATACCAAACTGGGTGTTAAGTTCCCCATTTTGCAAGGGTGATTTTCAAGAAAATTCCTGCACCTCAAACTATTCTTTATATGAAATGTTTTTCGAAAATTCTGAATTTGTCAAAAATTGTTTTCACGATTTTAAAATATAATTCCTTTGAGGTATTAGTATTAAAAATGAAATGAACCTATAACTTTAATTTACTATAAATATCCTCTGGAGTCTCCTTCATTCTGTATAACTGGTAAATGACAAAAGACAAGATCTGGCTGTTGGAAAATGCAGATCTCGTTGAAACTCACAATTTATGTCTAATAGGGGTATTTTTTGTGAATTGAGCTATCTCGGAGATATTCATTGTTATTTGTCTGAATTTTGATATACTTATACATTTTATTAAATCTCTTGGACATGCAAAGAAAACGGGATTTCCAAGTCATCACATAGCTCTAAAGTATATGACTCTCGCTATTCCTCTAACACCATCATGAAAATTAGCAATAACCTGATTTCTGTAAATGATTATCCTCGATTAACAAGAAAAACATGAATAATCGTTTGTACGAATTCTTTGTACATGAGTAGATAAAGTTATAAGAGTGCACTTATCAGTTATTTACTACAATTAAAATGTATAACTTGAATTTTTAAGGTATAGCCTGTGAGGTCCTCTTCATCTACATCTCATTAAAACACATACCTAACTTAAGTCAGATGCATTCCTTGTACAGCTAAACATTTTCAATATATTCTTTGTTTTAAATTTTGCAGTATCTACTTTGTTATTTTTTTCAACTGGCAAACCATTATTAGTTTTCTCCCCTTTCTTTATCTTTTTTTCTTTTTTCCTCTAGAACTTATAAATATATTGGCATTTTTAATCACCACATAACAACCAGGATATAAAAGATTTGATTATGGCTTAAGCAGTTTGTATTCTCCTGCTTCTGATGTATGTAATAGAACTACCTCATACATGTTTTCTCTATTAAGCGAAGTAAAGTAGAAAAATAACTTTCAAAGAGTGGTTTGTTAAAACCACTGGGCAGAGATATTAATGTGCATCAATCGCATATACATTTTTTTGAAAATAAATTCGTTAAGAAAACTCAATAATAAATTAAAAATAAATTATTTTGTGCTTTTTATTCATTGTAGGACAGTTTTGAAAATTCTTAAATCAAATAGATCAATATGTTTTATTAACAGCTCTTTAATCTTTCCTTAGTAAGCAACCTTACCCTTTTAGTTACGAAGTATGGACATTCAGTGTGCGTGATTATCCCGCGGAAAACACTCAAATTATGATATGTGGTAATTATCGTAACTGTTTAAGTTGTTTTCCAGGTGATGAGGGCGTCCAGAAAGTAAGTTCTGTTTCAATTTATCTCCGCTGCAGCGCTGCGATCGCAGTTCCGCACATGCGCGGTAGACGCTCTGTATCAAGGAGAAGAAACGTGCGCCATTGTGAGATCGCTATCAGCTTGTTTACAATGTCGGTGTTGATTGAAAACCCCGCTGCTTGTAAATCAGATCGTGATTCGTTTTCTGAATGCTAGGAAAGTGAAACCAATTGAAATTTTTCGGGAAATTTGAGACGTCAAAAGGTATTGTGTTTCTTCACGACAACGCACGACCACTCACTGCAAGTGCTACGAAAAACATCCTACAGGGATTTGGCTGGGACGTGTTTGACCACCCCTCCCTGATTTTGCATCTCAAATCTTTCCTTGGCGCTCAACACTTCAACAATGACGAACAGCTGAAAGAAAATGTTTCCAACTGGTTGAAGACACAGGCGGCAAACTTCTATGAAGAAGGTATACAAAAACTTGTGCCTCGCTATGACAAATGCCTGCAACATTTCGACAGTTATATGGAAAAGTAGTTTAAGAGTTTTAGAATTTTGTGCAATAAATAATTTTTCTGTATCTGCACAAAATTTAATTTTATTACCAAACAGAACTTACTTTCTGGACGTACCTCGTACACACAATGAATAATTTAGTTCCTTGTAATAACAGCAACCGGACCATGACCGGGAGATCCATGTTCAAATACCTGCTATGGAATTGATTTTTTTTCAATCTTATTCTACCTAACCAAAATAAAAAATGTTTATTTGACGTAAATTGTGTTCTTTAACATCATTTACATTTTGTGGTCATATTTTGTCGAACTTTTGGCTTAAAATTATTAAAGAATCGTTTAGAATGAAAAGAAAGGATGCATTTTAATTCATATAAAATACACAAAAAGTAATATCTAATATGACAAACAAAAAAGTAGTGTGAAAAAGTGTCGTTCTACAATAGATGATGTCTTCGTAGTAATTCGGTTACTAGAAAAAAATAAAAGAATCTTGTATGCCCATTTGTATGATATGTGTTGATTGTATAAAAGCACTTCTCAATAAAAACAGAAAGAAATTAAGGAATATAATAGACAGAAAAGTTCTATACCAGCATCAATGCGAGATATCCAGGGCCATTAGATAGATAACAACTTTAAAATAGACTTTGTAGAAAAACTGGGTTAAAATTTCTACAGTAAATGAAATATATTAATTTATCAACATAAAAGTACAATGACAACATGGTTCTTTTCAGAGGATCAGTTTTAGTTACAGCATCACAGAAATTCTTGCAAAACTTTGCTTTTGTTTAAGCAAAATTAAATAAAGAATATAATCTAACGATACTGTCACCCGAGCGTCGGAACACCCTATAGACTGGGCAAGCAGCAGACGGGTCGGTGTTCGCCCCGCCCCCTCGTTTGTCTTATAGCGTTAAGAAGGGATGGCTGGGACAAAAAACATCACTGCGCCGTCTCTTTCTGTTCCACCTGTGTTCTAGAACTTACGGGATATTTCATCTAATGGAGAACCTTCCAGATCGGCGAGCGGACCCTATATAAGCAACACGTCGTGCAAGAGGAGTTAGTCAGTGAGTCAGTCAGTCAGTTCTTGGTGTAAGAATGCAGTGCTAGTGTACGACGAGAAGACTGTGTGAGAGCATCGGAAGATTGTACGTAATTACGAGTGCAAGTGAAATTGTAACGGACGAACTGGTGAATCGTAATTGTGTGCATTACGTAATTCTGTGTAATTGGCAAAAGTTTAACTGTAAGTCGGTGGAAATAAAGAACATTTTTGAGTAGTGTAATTGGACTTTTCATTTCACGAACCCACAAAGTCACAATACTTACATTTAAATCAGGCATACCTCACTTCGCATTTACGTCTATATATTTTCAGTATGCAAGGAAAAGCTGCAAAACCTCACACAAAAATATTTCCTTCTTTCTCTTCTCAAAAAGACATTCATAAAACAGGTTTGAAATATAAGTATTGAAAATAAATTACAAATGCTGAAACTTCTACAAAAGCAAACAATATTTTTACTTAACTTTTACTCTATATGACTAGTAAAATACGACAGAGAGACAAAGATTTCGAAAAAAAGTTGCAGAACGTATTAAGGTGTGCATTTCGTAATAAAAAATTCTTTTGCGTTTAAATATTTTTCCATTGAATCTTTATTCACTGCGTGTCATTTAAAACATGTGTGATTCATTGCATGCGTCCTTGTTAACAAACCGTGATATACGTAAACAAATGATTCTGCTTCGGATTTTCGATGTAAGAAGGAAAATACATGTTCCATTTAAAAGCATTGCTAGGAATGGCTTTATTGTATTTTTCTCAACAATCATTGAATTTCTCAGATTCTTTCTTATGAAATTTTACACGATGGAAAAAGTCAATATGCGGTGTTTCAGAGTTTGTGTTCGTGTAACTGCTATTAAGACAGTAATTTATCACTTTATTTTATGAATTTCGATTTAAATTTTTTATATTTCCACCTTCCATAATTTTAGTATGCTTAGCAATTATGCAATTTTTGGCTGATATCGGGCTCCTAGCGAAATAGCGGACGAGAGATGTAATCTGAATATATTACAACGTTTCCGCTTATATTGGCAGCATAAGCCAGGTGATCGATGGCTGTGTTGGTACAATATTAACATTACATAAAACCACGCATGGTTGGAAAGGAAAGTGAGAAACGAAAGGAGGGCAGGAGGAGAATAATTTTCGGAGGAGAGTGACGGTGACATGAGGTGATCCCATCGGATCTCACCTTCACGAAGCACTGAAGGCTCACCGATGTAGAGTTGATTTTGCAGTTCATAGACTGGAAGCAGTTGATCAATGGCGAATATGACACATCCAGAAATAACTGGTTGTCCATACACTTACTGCAACTGCACGTAGTTTAAGCAAACGAGGCTATATTTAGAGGATAGACCTTTCTATGAACCTGTAAATTATGAAGTTATTTGAAGTGAAAACAAATTTTGAATATATCTCTGAAAAATAAATGTATTGGAATTATACTTTAGAGTAAATTCACAGAGGCACTCTTGTTTGCTCAAGCAGTGGATACACGCATGATTCTAATTCTATGTTTACTGTTTCTAAATGAAGTAGAGGTGTTGGAAAGTAATGTCATTAGTTTTCCGCTTCACTGAAGCGATTTTCCTGCCTCTACCACTAGACAGCTCTGGATTTTAGTCTTTGAAACATGTCTAGGTTCCACACTTTGCTGGTGCAATTAAAGCAGCCTGCTAGAACGTGCCCCAATTTATGTTCATTGGAGAATGTGGACGAATTTGAGGATGCGTCGGTGGCATTTGTCTTTCCGTGCTCGTAATAAATGCCCTGCTGTTGAGTGACAACTGATGATAAACCTCAAATGATGATGATCATTGGAAGCATGTCGATCACCTCATTAGAGGAATGGCAGGACAACAATCGATATCGACGATATAGCCAAAATGGGAACATTTTGGAAACTTAGCCCACATTAATTTCTGTGAGTCATAATTAGTGGTTACACCTCTTGTTAGACTCAAATGCCTTCAAAACCTTTCAAATTATCTATTAGTGCAAATGCAAACGCCGTTTTAATACAATTTCAATTATGTCCGCGTAATAACATAATAGTCATACAAATGAATAAATGTAGATATGGAAAGAAAATAGTCAAGTTACAAAAAGCTAAATGAAATAAATGAAACTCAAATAAGCAAAGCAAAAAGACGTAACATTTCTGCAATTAATATATTTAAAATTTATGTGATTATGAAGTATGGAAATATAAAGTAGCTTAATTATCATCTCATGGTAATGTAAATAAGAGATAGGTGTGAGAGTAAATGAGAGAAAAATGAAAATTATAATTGGACAACTTAAAGGGACACCAAAATAAAGCAAAATACACATGTAAAGGGTGTTCCCAAATAGGTTACAAAAATTGTATACAGTTACAAACCCCTTTACAGAAGACATCAAGGCAAACCAAGAGCAAAATAGAAGAATCCGTTATGAACATAGAAAGGGCATTAGTTTCCTAAATTTTGATTAGAAAAAGAGGAAATATTTGAAATGTTTTATTGCTAATATAACAATGAAAATCTGCAAGGTTTCATACTTATGGTAACAGCAAGGATGAATGTCTGATATACAATGCTGCCGGAAGGATCACCAATCAGAACTTCACAAGAAAAAATCACTTAAGTTGTTTTCTGATAAATTCTGAAATATGGTACTTTACGAACACAAACAAAAACTGGCTTGCCTCCAAATTTCATAAAATTGTTTAGTTCTGAACTTGAATGCAATTACTTTTCTGCTATCTCAGAAACTTTTATATTCCGATGTAAAGCACCAGAACATATTTATCAATGCGTAATGCAATTTAGAAAGAATCCTCCACTCCTTTGAAATTAGGATTGCAGCTCGTGGACTGTCAGTTACATTGGCAGAGTGGGTGTAATTCTTAGAAACTAAACATTTTTGGTTCAAAGTGATAGCCAAAAGTTCCACATTCAGATTCGCAGGAATCACACATTTTGAAGCTCATTGAGCCCCAAAAAGGAGGTTTCAGAAGGTGTGTGTGTGTGTGTGTGTGTGTGTGTGTGTGTGTGTGTGTGTGTGTGTGTGTCTGTGTGTCTGTGTGTGTGTGTGTCGTGTGCGTGAAGCATCACTCAAGAAAACAAGAGATGTAACATGTGAACTTCCGCATGAATCTGCGATAGAATTTATTCTTTATATAAAACTACTACGTTTGCACTTTCCCATCTGACTGATATACTTGGAAGTTTGCTGTTACTTCTTCTTTTCAGTGCAAAGCTCATTCAATTACTACAGTTAAACATTTGAATCTCTTATCATATGTAAAAAGAGCACTTGTTGCTTAAACTTAATAATCACTCCTAAGTAAAAATGCATCGTGAATGAAAGAGTAACCGGTATATTAATGGTGTAATGCAATAACAGAATGTCTTGAATTGAATATCTTCGCATATGTTACTGATAATACTTAAATCCATAACAACCCTATTTACAAAGTATACAAGTTCTGCGCACGTGTTTGTGTATCCGAAATCGCTCAATCAATTGTAATAAATAATAATCCTACAGCTTTAAAGTCACTGTTTCATTGGGCACGCACAGGCTAAAAGCATTTCCCAAAAATTAAAAATTAGGACGTTAATGATATTTTTCGTATTGGACACCCAATTTTAATTCCATATTTGCTGAGTATGAATCAAAGGATATTTTTGATTTGTGACGTCCAGCTGAAAAGTATAAATTTGAGAGGTTAAAAGCCTTTTAAAATTGACTATCGGAGGGGGGATTTGTTATAGTTTTATTATAACATTTCGCTCTGAAGGAGTATTTAATGGAGGTTTGGTAAACTTTGGTTTCACAATATGACAAAAGTAATAAAATAACCTAAAACGTTAAAGAACTCCGTCTATTCTTATTTTGAATTCTTATTTATAATTCGTATTTTGAATCATTTTTAACCTCTAATCTAAAAAAACGGTTATATTGTAACCCATAGGTTACTATACAACTCTTAAATTACCTCTACAATATTTTCATCTCCACTTTGTTACCAAACTCGACACAATAGTACATAGTTTAATAATGAAATATAATTATTTATGTCAAAAAATAATAGGTTTACTTTAAAACCTCGATAAACTAGCCATTACTAATTTTCAATAATATTGTGCCTTGACAGCTTTTAGAAACTGTTCTTAGCTTTCTTTTCGAACGCGTATTACAAAACTATACTATCAGCGTCAAAATCAGTGCTAAAATTCATGCAACTCAGCTGTAGGACTTCATAAAAATTATAAGATACCTTCTAAATCCTTAAAGCCACCTCTGTTCATGTTTTAAATCCCTTATGTAGAAACATGTATCACTAAACAGAACTTTAGACACTTACACTTTATCAAAAATATTTAGCCAACTTACGATTTTAAAAAACTACCCCCATACTTATTTTCAACCTCTTCCTTGCAGAATGTATCTCCGCAATACCGAGATGACAATTGTTTCCTTATAGAAACATTCAAATAAATGAGTAATGTATTTGAGTAACAGTAGGTGAGAGAGTTTGTGATGAACAACGGTAAAATATACCGTGAAATCTTAGTATCTATGACAGTTGCAATTAGGTTAGTGTAACGCACACATACAGCCATTGTGTAACTTGTTTTTCTTTCTCACGGCCTCGTGCCTCTCAATTTTATAAACAGTGTTCAGACATGATGATGCACCGCATGCGAAACTCGCTTCATTCTCATGCAAGTTCATTGCACCTACAAAAGATGGTGTTATATTTGTGCCTAGAGAGCATAACCAAGATTCAAACCCGGACCGTAGAGATCGTCGTTGGAAACCTTGATGGCGAAAATAGTCGTGGCTAGTGCGGCAGAACTTGAAGGAATTCGCCGGGCTGTTGTGACGTCACAAGAAACAACGGAACGTCGTCCGGGGACACGAATTCGGCAAAAATAAACTGAACTCGTGGTCTGGGAATTCGGTGGCCCCAGTGGCGGCTCCACCGCAGCACCTGTTACCATGGTCTTCGGTTCGATCCTGCATCTGTTTCTTTAGCATCAGTTTCCATTATCACAAGCCATTGTAAAAATTAACTGTGTTTTAAAATGTCCGGTGTTATCAATAAGAGATATCCAGAATATTGCTGAGTAGTGTATTTCATTCCAACTTAAACACTCTTGTACACATTTGCTGGTACGTACACCAAACAAAATAGAAATCTGATATGAAACAGTCATATGGCTTTTTAAGCCATTATTGTTAATTTTCTATATGAACAAGTGATTCATATAAAGAATTCTTGAACCAAAATGGATAATACTATGACATATATTTTGTAGGTTTCAAGAAGACTCAAATTTAAAAATGAAGGTCGATAGTTCCGAATTGCACACCTTTGCACGTGCTAATTAAAAAAAGTGATTCGCCTATCATTCCAGAGCTCACAGTTTTAAAATGTGGAAAGCTATACCGAACAACAACGTAAATTTCGGAGTGCTTCATGCCGGAAATATATTTATTTTAAATAAATTTTTTCATAATGAAAATTAAGATTTTTTCTTGTCTATATTAAGTATTTTCAGTTATATAAAACTTAGTACGAATGACAAAGCTTCATTGGTATTTACAGAAATGTCAAGAACTACCTATATTACTTTTCATGTCATATAGCTTAATAAGCATATACAGGGTAAAATCATATTTGATCAGTTTAAGAGAAAATGTCTGTAGGTTAAGAACTAGTGGTGAAAGAATTTCATTAATTAAGTTAATTGATGGAAATTAATCATTTCTTCATACTAGCCGTATACAGGCTAAGGTTTTAGATAGTCAACCTGAAAAATTTAATACCATGGCCAGGATTTGAACCACGGATCTCCTGGTTTCCGTCCAATAGCTCTTACACGTTGGCCATGGTAGCTCAATGGGTAAGAGTGACTGGACGGAAACCAGGATCCGTGGTTCAAATCCCGGCCATATCATTGAACTTTACAGGTTGAATTTCAATAAGATTATCGCCTTAATTGTTAAAATATGAATGAATAAAGTGTGAAACGTTCTACTTATCTGACGGCTTAGGTGATACTGTTTCACTGACGTATCGACTGAACCATGGATAAAGCACACAAGTACTGGAGCACACATGCATACATTTGTCGAGGAAGGGAGGGAGATGCAGGGAAATTCTCCATGTGTACTTCAAGTTAAACACCCTTGTCAATTTTTGATTTGAATACATTTTCTCTATATTAGATACCCAAAGAGATTGAAGGATTAAATGCAACCCTGATCGTAGGTTTTTAGATAACCTTAAGATCTAAAATTGTTCTATGTTTATGTGCTATGCTGCAGCTCAAACTCAAAGTGTATTTTTTCAAGAATCTGATTCATTAGAAAGTTCGCCAAGGATACTTTTGTAATGCTGAATTTCTTTTCTGCATCACCTAGAAATGTAATTTACTAAAATTCTTGTGTTATTCATAATACGGAATTAAAATATTGTAGCTATTTATTGAAATGTAAATAAAACTAAAGGATATTACATATATGATATCTTTAATTGTGTCTCCAACAAAATATTTAATATACCATAGTATCAATAAGCCGGAAGTAGAGTTGAGCTCTACGCACAAAAAGTTATCTACATTACTGCAAAGTACACGCAAATAACGCGTAATTAACGTAATAAATTAACATATGTAAAATTAACCACATTTTAGGCTTTATGCAGAGAGACATTTTACATTAAAGAGCCGGAGGTGTTGATGTAGAATGCCAGTCAGTGCTAGCATGTGATAGTGATCTTCAAATACAGTATCAGCCAAAATTGCACTAATAAATACGTATAGTTATTACTTACGAGTTAAATATGTAAGAAAGATGGTGCATTATGCAGTAATCATGCATTTAATCAGAAGCCACAGTCATAAGCATCACACTGATCGAGATTTTTTCCTTTCTTCCTTTGCTTCTTTCTTCGTCTGTTTGTTTCTTTCCTTCTTTCTTTCTTTTTTTCTTTCTTTCTTCATTTCGTTATTTCTTTCTTTCCTTCATTCCTTCTTTCTTTCTTTCTTTCTTTCTTTCTTACTTACTTCCTTCCTTCCTTTCTTCCTTTCTTTCTATTTTCTTAGTTTCATTACTCATTTATTACTATGTGTATACATTTCTTTCTGTTTTTCTAGAAGCTTACACGGTGGCAGGGCAAAGTTCTCATGAAAAAGTTTTGTGTTAGAAGAAATATTCTTTGTTATCAGAAACAAACCAGAAAAGAACAATTACATCTACAAAAAATAATCTTGGTGATTTTAGTTTAAGTGATGGTCCATTTTATAGTACAGTAGCTCATAGTAAATATACGTAATGTTTATAATTGCATATACATAGTTGGTAAGCATGGCTTAATAGTTATTTTATATGACAGAACACAAAGAAACTTAATTTATGTTCAGATTATCAAAATTAATAAATGATAAAATTTTACTTCGTGTAGAAAAGAGCTTTCTACATGTAAATTAGATGCAAATTGCATGTAAAATACGTATAGGTAATTTATTCACCCAATCCTGGCCGGAGGACACTAACAGTATTGTCAGGAGAATCTGTCCATTTGATGGTGAGGATGAAGACTGATACAATATCAGAGTAGCAGAACCAGCGAAATATTAAATTCACAGCCTCTGAAGCCCAGCTAGAAGGAGATTGACATGTAGACCATAGAAACTGCAATCGCGGGGAACTTTCTGGCTAAAGTGGTGGAACCATGATCATACGAGGGCAGTTCAATAAAGAATGATCATAATTTTTCGCACTAAAATTTAATCTTATTATATTCTGTTAACTTAATGTGAAACAAACACGCCGTAGTAGTTTCATTGTTGGTACTCCTGGTTCTTTCCTGTGAGAACCAGGTAAGTTCAGACATGTTCATATCGCCTACCGCTACAATGGAGGCAACATGCAGTTAAAGTTGATGTTAGAGGAAAATCCGGAGTTTCTTTCAAACGTAATTACTGCTGATGAAACTTGGCTACATCATTTTGATCCTGAGAGCAAACAGCAAAGCTCAGTGTGAAAATCTCCATCACCAACCCTCAAAAAAGCAAAAGTGGTTGCTTCTGCTGGGAAAGTTATAACATCTCATTATTTGATATTTATGGAATGGTTTATCAGCATGTTGTATCTGCACACACATCAGTAGTTGGACAATACGACAGGGATGTCCTGAAAAAATTGCAAGTCTATATCAGGCGCAAAAGACCACATTTCCGTGAAGCAGGCTGGATGCTACACCACGATAATGTGCGGCCGCATATTGCCAATGTTGTTGCTGAATATCTTGCAAAAATCTACGTGAAGTGCATTCCTCACCCACCCTGTAGTCCGAATTTAACCCCATGTGACTTTCTTCTATGCCCTAACTTGAAGAAACGCCTCCGTGAGAGACATTATCCATCAATAGAAGCAATGGTGAGGGCTGCGGAGGCGATTTTGAAGGATCTCTCAAAAATGGTTTCCAGCATATCTTTGAAGACTGTCAGAAATGCTGGGACAAGTGTATCGCATTCAGGGGAGACTATTTTGAGAAGGACCATCAAAATTATAAGGATGAATAAAGGTATGTTGTCAAAAAAATTTGATCATTCTTTATTGAACAGCCCTCGTATGTAATACTTACAAGTCTCTCGACTTTAACACATGTTTGTTAACATGTTTAGAAAACAAGTTGGTGAAGTGCAAGAATTTTAACACTTTTGTTAACGCTGTAACAATTGTTACGTTACAGTTGTTGGCGTCGATTTTAACATCTGTTGTTGAAATGGGACTATCTTTTTTAAAGATTGTTACTAACAACCCATAAAACGGTTTTACTGTTGGTACCCAAAGTACAGCATGATGCATGTTGCACAGAGAGGAACGGAGAGCGAGAATAACAGAGGGAGAATAACAGTAAAAGGAGAGAACGATAGGGAGAGAGGTAGTTATATAGTGTGGGGCAGAGAGGGATGAATCTTGTATACTTAATGAAACAAAGCTAGCATAAATGAGATTTCTGCTATTATTTATGTATAAAACATATCAATGGTGGTCATAAATGAACATTTTAATTCAGAGCCATGAATCAGTAGGAATGATTTATTGCTGTCACCTGCATGTCGGCGGAATCAGATTTATTGCAGAGATACGCCGCGAACATCTTCGGCAGGCCAAGCTTCGCAACTGCCCTTCTGGGATTGTGTGTAGCGCAATTTTGTTGGATTTTTAAGTAAATACATACTGAAATATTAAATGTTACGAGGAGCAGTCACATTTATTCGCCAATAAAACCGGTATACCAGTTGAACATTATGATAAAAAATAGGCTTGGATAACACACGGAAAACTCTCGTATATCTGTTTAGTGAGTAATTAAGATATGTGGTTGAAAGCGAAGTTCTCATAAAATATGTTGGCGGAACACTTAACTCCAGAGATCAAAGCCAGCTGACGCGAGGTTCCGCTTCGCAGTGCCCAAAATTTCTAATTCAGCACCCTTCTCCACTCTTCATAATAACATCGACACAGGATGAGAAATTTCTAGGGAATAGAACACATGATTCTTTTCGTACCTGTAGTTGCAGTGAGTACACAAACTGAAACTGAATGCTCAAATAGATACGGCAAAACGTACACAGACCTATATTGTCATCTTAAGTTGTTCAATATGCGTAAGCAGTGCCTGAAATGACGTTAAGGTTATCGGTAAGGAAGATTTTCAGCTACATTCTGTGGTTCCAGTGTCATGCAGGTAATTAATTTGACTTCTGAACAAGTAAAGAAGGTATTCAATTGTGTCGATCCTAATTTTTACGGTAGCTATTCTCTATTTCATATAACATTGCCCCGCTGACATGTATTACTCCGCGTGCAACTACCTCCACCCTCACCCTAATTGACTAATGCTTTCGCACCATAGGCCATAGGTGATGCCTTCCCGTCACATTTAAACCTGAGTAAACGAAGATAGATAAAATCATATAAATAAGGATATAAAGGCATGCAAAAATACAAGTTCATAATGAAACTGAGAAAGTTGAAACTGAATGAATGAGCAATGAAACTGAAACACGTTTATAATGAAAGGCCTTCAGCCTTTTCTACTGGGATTTTTAAAACCAGCACACAAACGTTGCAAAAATGCTTGTCTTTCAGTCTAAAAGGTCGTGTCACGCCATACTTGTCGAGTGTCCATTGACCCAAGTCTGTCAAGGTATCGCCCCTGGAGTGGAAAGTTTTCCTGCTGTCTCAATTTCATGTCGCGATATTCCTGCGGATCTAACACTCACAGCTGTAAGTTCAGAGCACAGCTGTTCGACTTCTCTCACTGACAGAGGCGGATTCTTCTCTGTCAGTGCATTAAACGCATGCACCACAATACCTCTTTCGCCGCTTTGTAAAGGTTTTCCCTTGCGATGCTTCAGCAAAAACTGGCGGTAGACGCTGCCATTATACATATAATAAGTACACGCGCAATAAACGATCAATAAAATAATTTAGCTCTCGCACTCGGCACAGCACACCTTCGAATGGCGATATATGACTAATCCAGTTCAAAACAAGTTCAGTGATAAAAGTCATATAAACAAATATGTCATCACTACCGCTAAAGCACGTGCTATCGTGTCATATGAAAGGCGGGCTTGATAGCAAAGGAACCTCCTCTTTAATTCGTTTAAGAATAACATGCATTTCAGATAAATCCACTCTGGTGCGTAATATATTTAATTCAAACAGTAAAGAAAATATAAACTTGACAATTCGCTTCCAACATATAAAGATATATCACCATATTAAATAACGAACTAATTTTTACCGCACAACAGTCTCTACTGCAATAGCAGCCAATGAGAGGTGATAAGGTCACCTGACCGTTAAGAGATACGGGGCAAGCTTATGTGAAACAAGGATTAGATTGTTTGGCTTTGCTGCTCCAAAGCATTTCTAGTCCCGCTTCCAACATGGACGTTTGTGTCAATGTAAAAGTGTGTGTGTGCAGAAAAATGAGGAACAACCACAACAACCTAAAGAACAACCAGAAGCACAGGAAATGTAACGTGTTAAAACAAAGGAAAGAAAACAACAAAACAGCTTCATACATGTTTCAGAAGTATAATTGTAAACATTTGTATTGGTAACACAGGATACTGTTATTTAAAAGTCAATATTTAATTATTTTGCTGACTAATCGTTTTAATTAATAGGAGTTTTGTTTTCAGTTCACGCCGTGGCCGAGCGGTTAGACCGCTTAACTCTCACCCAGGTGACCACAGTGAGACACGAGCAGGGGTAGGTTTTCTCTAGGATTTCGGGTTTCCCCCGCCATCATACCACCAATTGCTCCATTATCATCTTCACTGTTGTTCGTTTCGCCCTCATTCTGTCATCTACTTCTCCCACTTTCATATCAGGAATCATTCATTCTGGGTTCTGTATCCGATCCAGAGTATCTGTTCCTCAAGCCAATGTAGGAGGGGTAGAGGACGAAGAATCCCCCAAGATCACGATAGCGGTAAACTAGGGAAACCATAAGAAGAAGATTACGCTTTCTGGTTGGTTATAGCTCCAATATGCTGGCACAGTCATGCCACACGAGTTTATTTTCTCCGAGAACACGTGACCGAACCAATTATTGGAAGGAGTAGAGTGGGGAGACCTCACGATAACGCATGTTGAAGTCTCTCTCAATAAACTAATAACAAATGGAGTAATAAGCCATGATCTTACGTACCCAAACATTCATTGGTTATCCACAAATTACAGTCATAAAGAAAGAACTGAGTAAGTTAAAATTCATTTGATTGTGGATTCAATGTTTATCCCAGCACTTCCATGGAAACAAGCCTGATTGTCTATACTGAAAACTAACAAATTGTCATTTTCAGATGGTCTGAAGATAACTGATCTGTGTTCCAATTCTGGCTATGGCATTTCATGTTTCAGTTGTTACTACTTTAAAACAATTCTCAGTCCAGTTTATATTTTAAAAAAAGAACTGGAACACACACATGACCATAATTGAAGGTAGTATATTTCAGTTCATAAATAAGCAACCGAGGGCACAAATAAATTGCATTTTTGACGTCCATATCTTCCAGGTAAACGGAATTACTTTCTGAGAATAAAGAAAAAGGTTCCAAACGTCGTCAATAGAAGATACAACAGCAATGTATTGAGAATGAAAGGAAGGGAACTGTTACAGGTCACCTCAATCAAATACAATTAGTAAAATATATGACATTACAAATGGGGTTCAATATGCTGCCATTCCAAACATTGCTGTTTCTGAACCGCTTTTTTCCAAAACAGAAAGTAGCACATTCCCAACTAAATTACTCACGTGACGTGTTATGCACCCCTTTAATGTTTTCAGTTATGCTTATGCCTATGTTTTGAATAACCCCACAACCAGAAAATCCCACAAGATGACATCTGGCGATCGAGAAAGAGGTCATTCCATAGGAATGCATCACTGATGATGCGATCACTGGTGAAATGTTGTCGGAGGTCTCACTACACACCCAATCCAATATGAGGAGCTCTCCAACCTGCATATACAAGTAGTATGGACACATTGTTGAAGCCGTGCAACAACAAAGTTAGTCAGAATTCGCTGGTATCTATGTATACCAGTTGCCATAAGGACCATTTTGACACTACAGTTCTTTATTTCAATTGGTGAGCGTTATTCCTAAACTACAACATTATGGACGAATGAGTAAGGGCCACTTTTGGTCAATCCATGTCAATCCACAGAAGTCGTAAATACGACAATTGTCTCTGTGACAATGTTATCAGGTACAAATAATTTTCGTCATTCCAAAGGAAGTTCCAAAATTGTGCCTCCTTAACCTCCATCCAAACTTGCAAGAGCAATGAAAATTCCAAACGTGCATCTGCATTCCAGGCACAAAGTTTGCGGATGCGGCTGATGTTTTAGGGCGAAACATTCATCACTTTGCATAAAACATTTAATAGAGCATATCCAATGTCTGGACATTACACGAATACTATTGGATCTCAGCTTCACATTGACCTCCAATTGAGAGTTGCAGCAGTTTCCAAATCATCTTTGTGTACAGATTTGTGTCCTCGTCCTTGTAGACCTTGTACAGAACCAGTACGTTCGAAGCATGAGATCATCTTTTGCAAATTAGAAATTGACATGAAATTGCCATAGGTTCTGTTCGGAAAAACCGAAGTGCAACGGAAGCATTGCTGTTATTTTGATAGTAAAGAATGACGGGCAAGCATAATCAGCGTTGCTGATCACAGTGTATCTTAACGATTGTATACTAAGGCCTCTTGGGACCTACTGACATTGTCAATGAGATCTGCACCATCTCCATACAGTAATATTTCGTCCTTTGGCAAAACGTTTTGGAACTTTCGTCTCATCAGAATGGAACTTATATTTTCTGATACATATGTATACCAATTTTCAATTTCTTTGGCCTGACTGCTGATTTTTTATTAATGTTCAAACACCTCATCTTTAATTATGACATCCTTTTAACTACAAAGTGAAAACTCATATAGAGTTAAAAAAATTGGTCAGTTTCATATGGTTGTTGAAAAGCCAATCGAGCTATAAAATGATCATTTTCAGGTGGTTTGGTGAATTTCTTCAACATGACTGAGTTAAGAAATTCTCCCTTTCAGATAGTACGGTACCACAGATCCGCACCATTAATAGAGTTAACAAATTGTCTCATATTATCTGTTGTAACTGTTCCACTTCTCTTATATAGCTAACAAAGTTTTCACTTCTTTACCTTGTGAGTAAACTGTTCAGGAGCTCTAATAGAGCTAGTCATATACTTGAACTCTTAAGATGGTCTGAGTAAATTGTTACACATTACTAGCGGATCTAACAAATGATCACTTTGAGATTGTCTAAGGAAACTGTTAAACCTCACTAGTAGAGATAGTATGAGTAACAAACTTGTTACCTTATTATGGTCAATGGAAACTGTGGAACCGCTCACTCTTAGTTACTGAGAAGAAAATGTTCAACATTACTTATATTATAGTTAATTGATGGAAATTAATCATTTCTTCACACTAGCCGTATATAGGCTAAGGTTTTTTCTTATGGATAGAGTCAACATGAAAAATTCAATGGCATGGCCAGGATTTGAACCACCGATCTCCTGGTTTCCGTCCAGTCGCTCTAACTCTTGAGATACCACGGCCAACGTGCCGTCCTGGCATTACATTCTCCATTTTGACTCGTATATTTCCCCGGTAGACCACTAGGGTCTCTCGCATTCGAGATACACCGTTTGTGGTGACTTACTATCGTAAGCACTTAAGTCCTAGGCTTCATCATTTAACTCTTATTACTGTAGTTAATTCACGGAAATTAATGATATCCTCACACTAGCCATATATAGGCTAAGGATTTTGATAGATAGTCAACATAAAAAATTCAATGTAAGTCGCCACAAACGGTGTATCTCGAATGCGAGAGACCCTAGTGGTCTACCGGGGAAATATACGAGTCAAAATAGAAGTCAGGAGGTGCGTGGTTCAAATCCCGGCCATGGTAGCTCAATTTTCCATGTTGACTCTATCAAAAACCTTAGTTAGTGTGCGGATATGATTAATTTCCATCAATTAACTAAAATAATAATAGTTAAATGATGAAGCTGGGACGTAAGTACTTACGACAGTAAGTCGCCACAAACGGTGTATCTCGAATGCGAGAGACCCTAGTGGCCTACCGGGGAAATATACGAGTCAAAATGGAGAATGTAATGCCAGGACGGCACGTTGGCCATGGTAGCTCAAGAGTTAGAGCGACTGGATGGAAACCAGGAGATCCGTGGTTCAAATCCCGGCCATGGCATTGAATTTTTCATGTTGACTATTACTTATGTTACTGAAATATTAATCTGATAAAAGTTCAGTCTCATTAACAGACAAATCTTTGAATTAGGAAAGTGAAAAGAAAAGAAGAATGTAAAATCTTGAGAGCTAACAATTATTAGCTCATATTCAGAATGCTAATTATAAGATAAAGTATTAACCCGGCTTGTAGGCCGTGGTCTACTGGGCTCCTTCATCCTCAAAGACGTCTCGTCTACGGCTGCGGCAGACATCTTCAGTGGCAGTGCGATCGGAGTGTCCTGGCGGAAGTCTCAACAGCGACTGTGCTTTTTGTTTTTTGGGTCGCAGTATATGTACCGGAGGCTGGCCGGAGAGCTGCCTGTGATAGATGCGATGAGAAGCAGCAGTGTTCAGAACACGCATCTGTCGGACGCACTTCGGAATAATACCTGTGTCACGGCAACGTGGTAAAAAGCAGAGTGAACAACGCAAGTTAGATTTCTTCTTTCGTAGCACCTCAAGGCGCCGAATCTGTCGATATGTTTCCTTCCCGTAGAGGCGATTCATTAAAATTCGTAAGCTTTCACAGCCGGTGTCAGTATAAGATAAAGTATTAACCGGGCAGCCAGCCTCCGGTACACATACTGCGACCCAAAGAACAAAAACCACAGTCGCTGTTGAGACTTCCGCCAGGACACTCCGATCGCACTGCCACTGAAGATGTCTGCCGCAACCGCAGATGAAACGTCTGTGAGGATGAAGAAGGAGCCCAGTAGACCACGGCCTACAAGCCCGTTTAATACTTTATATTATACTGACACCGGCCGTGAAAGCTTACGAATTTTAAAGAATGCTAATTACTAGGTAATTATTAGCTCATATACCGTCATATTTAGAAGGTGTGGGAAAACTGTTAAAACTCGCAATGATTAGTGATAAATTAGATCATTCAGAAAGTCCGAAGAAACTTTCACATCATGTTCAAAGTTAAAACTTGTAAAATATGGAATGCCTGAATAAAGCATAGAGTTCCATGAACTAAAAACACGTTTCAAAGATTTGACGAAACGTCTTTACATGACAAATAAAACGTTTCATATCCGAAACGTCTGAGGAAGATGCTTAAAATTGCATCCTAGAGCACTATCACATTCTGAAAAATAAAACTTATCTACATTGTAACGATTTGAAACGTTTCGGTCAAATTCAAAGCTAAAAAATAGTAACCTCAGAGACCTGAGAAGACTGTTTATAACGATTAACTTACCAAATTTATAAAGCTTGAACGCAAGAGGTAAATGTCACCAGATGAAAACCAGAATTGATATTTTAGTGCCAAGATTTAAAAGCTTTAACTTGCAGTTAAATGTACAGCAATGTAATACGTATTACAAACTCATTTTATTTGTCGACGACGTCATTAATTACCAGGTTCATATGAGCGTCGCTGGTGTGCCAGAATTTTGTCCCGCAAGAGTTGTTTTACATGCCAATAAATCTACTGGTACGGAGATCTCGTTCTTAAGTACACTCAAAACCCAAAGAGCTGACTTGAACCTGGATCTTGTAATCAGTAGACCAGCACCTAACCAACTGAGCCACTCACACCGACTGCTATACGGTGTGTTAGGGCTATGAGTACGCAGACTTCGTGAGATGGGAGATCCAAATATGACGAACAATGAAGTCTCGTGGTATTTTCATTTATGTTGAAAAACAAAGGAGATAATTGAGCATTACTGAATATCAACATTAATTGTTCACTCTGGCAACAGAGTGGGAATTCAGAATGAAATGTTTTTGTTTTGGTTTGCGGGCAGGCATGCATCCACACCTGCAACAGATGAAAGTCATGCGCTTCAAAGCGGGTTGGCCACGTGCTTGTGTGTTTATCTGCTACTGCTAGTAATGAGGGGTGCAGTGGTTTTGTTTTAAGCTATTCAAACGCATTCACGAGACCTAAACTAAAAGGTGATCAAAATCTACACATAAGATAGAGTCTGATGGCCAAAGACAGCAAATTTAACACTTATGGAAATACCTCATTCAGGTGTATCGTATAAAATTAAAATAACAGCCACATATTTGCCAAACAGAAAATATAAACTACACCTTTGTTATTAAATCACTACCGAAACAGTAGGAAGTGCACGTGCAATCAATTTGCACGATGTGACTAATTTCTAAAGGCGTAATGTCAAATATTTTGGGATCATTGTTCCGTCACTGCAAGATGTCTTACTGCCATTGTCGCTGTCATTGTCATCGAGATTCTTGTTTCAGTATTCCACTCCTTTTTCCAAAACATTATCAATTCTTTTAGTCTTCTATATAAAAAGCCTGGCATTATGGAAAGCTTTCCTTGTGAAATAATTTTAGGAAGCAGGCGGTCTAATTTTCTAAACCGTGATCAATCTTTACAAATGGGCCATTGCCCTAATATGAACCACATGATTTAAATATATCACAGTGTTAAGCTACAAAAAATTACATTTTAAATATTATTATGAAATACAATCTCTTGTTAGTTCAATATTGATGAATCTGAATGAAAATAAAAATAACGATATATTCATAGATGTGGTTTACATCATATTATATAATAAATAATAATAATAATAATAATAATAATAATAATAATAATAATAATAATAATAATAATAATAATAATAATAATAATAATAATAATAATAATAATAATAATAATAATAATAATAATAATAATAATAATAATAATAATAATAATAATAATAATAATAATAATAATAATAATAATAATAATAATAATAATAATAATAATAATAATAATAATAATAATAATAATAATAATAATAATAATAATAATAATAATAATAATAATAATAATAATAATAATAATAATAATAATAATAATAATAATAATAATAATAATAATAATAATAATAATAATAATAATAATAATAATAATAATAATAATAATAATAATAATAATAATAATAATAATAATAATAATAATAATAATAATAATAATAATAATAATAATAATAATAATAATAATAATAATAATAATAATAATAATAATAATAATAATAATAATAATAATAATAATAATAATAATAATAATAATAATAATAATAATAATAATAATAATAATAATAATAATAATAATAATAATAATAATAATAATAATAATAATAATAATAATAATAATAATAATAATAATAATAATAATAATAATAATAATAATAATAATAATAATAATAATAATAATAATAATAATAATAATAATAATAATAATAATAATAATAATAATAATAATAATAATAATAATAATAATAATAATAATAATAATAATAATAATAATAATAATAATAATAATAATAATAATAATAATAATAATTGCAGCCGCCCGTTTTGTTGCTTGACACACAGGTATTTTAATGCCCTCTCCTTACTCCTTGTCACCATAGGGTGAGTTACCTGGCTAAGGGTTTTTCCGGGGATATCCTTTATCCTGGAAGATGAACGTCAGATAACTCTAAGCTCTATGGATCCTGGGATCATTTGAGCATCATTTCATTGATCATCCGATATGGCGTAAAGTTGGAGGAGGTAAATTAAAATCAGTTGTACGATCCGCCACCAGGAAGAAAATTTAGTCCAATATTCCAAGCGAAAGCATGATGTTGCCCAGAGATGGCTCTACCTTGAACGTCTTATATCGGGAAAGACGATTCGTATTTATTTAGAAATTTTTATAACATATTGTAGTTATATAGCTTATATGTATCTTAGATTTAATTGCCTTATATTTTACGAACACAAACAATGGCTCTGATGTATAGAGAGACAATAAGATATGACAAAATGATTGTTTCTGGAAATGGAAGTCTTCTAAATGATTTATATTACAACGCTTTTCGTGTCATTCGATTCATGGGTTTAATGACCTTTTTTGTTTAGCGTTATTTTGCATTTTTGTCACCGTATTGTTATGAATAGCAAGTCTAGTACCAGATTTAGAACTTCAGTCTTGTATACAGATGGGAAGCAAAGATTTCGAGAAAACTCGTTCATCATACTCGTACTGTAGTTCATAATGGACAGCCTTAGGTAATGTATAATTTTCTTCGAAATGTGTATAATTTTAATTCAAATATATTTTCGAAATATTAGGATGAGAATGTAAATGTATATTTCTGGGGCCTCTAAATTATTTAATTTTATATAATTTTCTACATCATAAAGCCAGAAGTAAAATAGTCTTAGAATTCCTCATAATATATACGCTTTGTGTTGTGACAATATGCATATGGTAGAGGCTGTTGTTCATTTATATTGCCGCGAGCCCATTGTTGATCGAAGTGGTGCGGACGATTAGTTCAAAGAGACAGGCGTGCAGTATGTAGATAAAAGCTCGCCGAAACGGTGGGGGGAAAGAGACGGATTTCTTGAGAGTTCTTTGTTCTAGCCGTCTCGATTGTTGGAGAACATTCCGGAATATGAGTAATATATAAAAAAAGGAGCCTGCCCGCCAAAACAGTCAGTTGGTAGTTGAACTCGCGTGCGTAAACAGCTGTGTGTTTGTGGTCGATTACCTTGCAAGTTGTATTGTGTATGTGACGTAATTCTGGACGGCTGTGTATGAAGCATGTTTCTACGGAAATAAAGTGCAATTTTGGTGTTTGTAACCTGAACGTTTATTTTCACGAACCCAAAAAGTCACAATATCAAGGGTCGTTCTCTTGTTTTTCCCGAGTTCATGCATACAGTATGTGATATCTAGATAGGCATATGCATATAAAAAGTTTACAGAAATAGCTTTGTATGAAAAATATTATTGGAAATAATCATTTCTTCCACACTAGCCATGGGTAGGCTAAGGTTTAATTTAGTCTAGCTCTACTCATTCAAACTTTAGCCTACACACGGCTAGTGTGGAAGAAATGATTATTTTCATCAATTTACCTGAAAAACATAGTGGTTTAACTATGAAGCCTGGGACTTACGTACTTACAGCATAGTAAGTCGACACAAAAAGGTGCGTGTCTCATAGTATATGAGAACCCCTAGTGGTCTACCGGGAAATATATGAGTCACGTGGAGAATTTAATGTCATGTCGGCATGTTGGCCATAGTAACTCAGTGGTTTAGAGCACCCGCACGGAGAGCGGGAGATCCGTGGTTCAAATCCCGGCTAAGGCATTGAATTTTTCAGTCTAGTTCTACTCATTCAAAAATATTATTAGTTGTACTGACATGACGTTCTCTATTCACACTGGCATTAACCTAGATTAACAAGTTCTTATAAAAACGCAAATACTCTAAATCGGTAATTATTTTCTCTCAGACGCCTCAATTACTGACCTGTAAGATTAATAATTTTTCAAATAAATAGAAATATTTTCAATAAACAATTCCCATAATAATTCCATATTGTATTAAAATTAATGCATAGAGTAAAAAATAAAGATACAGAAAAGGTAAATTGTAGATAAATTAAGCAGGTTGTGAAATGATCTAGACATTAAACAAAGAGTAGCGAATGACAATATATGCCCTTTTGCTAACGCTATTCTTATGAATATGGTTTTTCTAAATGAAAAGAAAACATATTGTAAAAGATCAGGGAAAACAGGCACGAAGTTCCTTAAATGTATCCACAATACGCTTTAATAAATAACAATCAGACAGTGTGATTGTCCATCATTATTAAATCATTTACCCATAACACCCACCAAGAAAGTCAAAAGGCTGCCTCCTTTGTGAGGAGAGGAAAACAAAGGGATCAAAAGACTAAAAAGAGCAAAGGGAAAGAAATTTCCCAGATTGGTGGCGGCTATACCCCACCTTTTGCTGTAAGAGGGTCGTGGATAGCAGCTCTTCTCTAAACATAGCGTACATTAACTCTCGATGGTTCCCCACTCCATCTCCTTCTTTTGTAGAGAACAAAGAAGCAACGAATGTCTTTTGTTTCCCATCGCGCTATTGCTATCTCGCAAATTGCCAGGACGTATTCCAGATCAGCATCTTACGGTTCAGCTATGCCAACAGCGGATAATTTTCTCTTTATTTCCGCTTTGTGCTCGTAAATCCCCGTAAGGTGTGAGTAAATGCTGCTCCTCCCTCAGGAAATTCCACTAGTCACTACAGCAGTTCACTGATGGAATCCACTTTATATTGAACGTGAAACTTCCATTAATAGCTAGCAATAACATTTTTATTAGCAGATCGTTTAGTGGATCTGGGTTATCAGAGAAATAATATTTTCGTTGCTTAAATATTTTTAAAACATCAATGCAGGGCAAAAGCAAATATTTCGCACAGGTACTGTATCGTATTATTTTCGATAAATAAACAGGAAGAAACATCTAATTTAGTACAATTTGTTGCTGCGTGTTATTGTTTGTTACAATGTTCCTAGCCTTTGTTTTATAATCATTTCAGGATTACTATTGCGTCAAATTAAGCATTAAGTTTAATTTATTTGAAGTGATTAAGCTATCTGATACGACTATGGCAGCCAGTGTACAAACATTTCGATCCACTATATTTTAGCACTTATGCCACTGTAAGAACCGGCATAGTGTTAGTTACTGAAAATAAACCAAATATCGCAACATTTTTGATAAAAAGTGTCGTTAAATTACATAAATTTAAGAAATTATCTGCAAATATTCTCCAACACCAGAGGAATATACCTATTATGTGTTTCAAATAGGAAGAGTTTCTCGCCTGTAGTGAATCAGATGCGTTAGAGCCTTCACCGTTGCCACCTTGTTACCCCCACAGTTTATATTTCCCTCTCTCTCGCACACTTGCGAGAGTTCGTGGCGCTAGACGTAAGGGAACGCAAACTGAATTTTCCAGTTTTATAGTAATGCAGTTATTGAAATCACAATTGCAACATGAATATTCGTATATTACGCAAATGGTTTATATTTTAGTTTAAAATTAATTATAGTTTATGAATTATTTGTTTTTCTAATCCAACGAGAATACCAGCGGTGCATCCGTATAGCTGTGAATGTTAGGTTAATAGATAATTCGTCATTGCTATTGTCTTCAACGTCTGAGTACTGCAAGTTTATGATGATAGGTTCCAAAATCTCATTACGTGCTATTTCTTTCCAAAAGTCATCATCCACTTTATCTGATGTCTCACGCAGTTTTCCAAGTCTTGTTGTATGCCTTGTCAATTTCCTTGTGAATAAGTCGTTCGACGTCAGTCGGTTTAAAATTATTATTTCTTTTTGCAACGTAATTTGAGCCCACATTAACTCTATTGGATTGTTCTGGCAGTAGTAAGGGGGAAGGTGGATCGCGTCTCATTGGTCCAGCTGATACACTTTTTCATGGAAGAGTAACTGAATAGTGCTGCTTTGAACTCTAGAATAAATAGAGATTACGAACCATTCATAAACAAAGATATAATGTGACAAGACACGTTCTGCCAGACCAGCAGGAAGTGTATCGTTTCATTTCATTGAATTTTAAAAACACCTTGGCTTATTCAAAGTACATATTTCTTTTACCACGTTATGTCAAATATTTACGTTTCAGTTCTGACTAATTTCAAATATACGTTCACGCATACATGCCAACCAATAATGATATTCATTACAGTGCAATGCATTGTTATAATATAACAGTATCTACTTTATTTATATTGGGGAAACTGAGCTAAAAATATGGGGTTTTCATGGTTATGTTAGATACATTACTCTCTACCTTCCACATGGATCAGTTTTGGCAAAATCTGAATTTTTGTCTTAGCGCCAATAGTATTTCATACAGATTGCTTAGTTTGGCGCTCCTCACAGTGGAAATGCAATACAACACCGCAGGACTCCGATTGGTTGCTCACCTAGTAGCGCTCAATGACAAACGCCTTCCCATTTGAAACACACAATAAGGTATCATCAAGCAGCTTAACACCACTCTGTAGAAATAAATCACAAACAAAAGTTACATGCTTAGGCTTTCACGGCCGGCGTTAATCCAATGGAGTGTATTTCCCAGGCTTGTGGGCCGTGATCCAGAGGAATAAGAATTCTCCTGACGTTTCGCTCATATCTCCGACGAGCATCTTCAGAGAATTCTAGCTAAGTACTTGCTGGAATCATCTGAAGATGCTCGTCGGAGATATGAGCGAAATATCAGGAGAATTTTCATCCTCTGGACCACGGCCCACAAGCCTAGGAAATACATTCTATTGGACAAACAACGGGATTCTGCTGAGTGCACTTCACTTCGTAAGAACAGGTCAGCCTTTAATTATAGCCCATCATTATGCCAATCAAAATGGCGTAAAATTACTTTGAATAAAATTAGACTGACGAGCGCAGTGAACTTTGTTATACTGCCTTCAACATACACAAGAGCTCCGTTGTCCAAGTTGCACTATAATCTATTACAATTTCTTGCCATACTTTATGAAAGCAACACCAAATTTTAACTTTACGGTTTCTTTTAAAACCCAATGGTAAACTTATCATCTAATTTTTAATTTATGCATTAAATGATAAAACAACAGGCTTTATAAATACTATTTATCATATCAATCAAATTTCCCTCTGAACGTATCTGCGAGAACAAACCATACATAAAAATTATCATTTTTGAAAAGGATAATAATAATAAAGTGGCTAGTAGAATATCCACTTTTAATATTCTCTTAAAATATTCCCGTAAAAGTTTACTCAAGTAATCTTATTTATAAACGATGAACAGTTTTCTAGTTGGAAATTACTCCAAAAAGTATAATAAGAAGAAAGCAAAACTCATCGTAAGTGTACAGAAATAAATTATCTTAGGGTCACTATTTCTAGTCGATATAAATATTTTCTATCGTGATTTTAGAACTCAATGATGAGCTCAAAATATGATGAACCATCTGATGGTCAGGCATTTTGGCAAGAAAACTTCGTCGAGCCCAACTTAGTGTGGACATGGAATCTCAAAAGAAAACAGCCTTTGATGCATTTTTTGTTAACCATCAAGTATGAAAGATATATCATTTGTGCTTATTGTTTACGTTTCTCCCTCTTTACTATGTTATAGAATCCTTCACATTCTGAAGAACAAGTGAACGATGGTAACAAATTTACATGTGTATTGTTTCCCAGCACTCCTGAGAGAGAGAACGTCACTTCAGCATAATCCGGTGGAAGGTTCCCAATTTACAGCCAATGTTAACTATGTAAACTACAGATAAAGTTTGAGTAAGGCAAGAGTAGTTTTGGTTGATGGCCTGAATATCTCTGCCTTTACAACACAATTTGGGAATGGTAACGGAGGGAGAGTGTATTGATCAGTAGGCGAGGTACCACACCCCCCACCCCGCGGCCCCGGGGGCTCCCTGCCCCTGCGGGGGCACTTCTTCACATCTAGCTTGTTCCGCCTTTGTTTCCCAAATTGGTAGCGTGAGATTCGTCCCTCTCTGTCAGTAGAACATGTCCAGTCCGCCGAGAACCACAGTAATATATCACGTCACCGACCATCATTCTTCTATCTTCAATATTCTTTACATATTTGATTTGTAAGTACTCTTTGTCTTTCTGTCGAGTTGAATAAGTAATCATGTTTATCTCTATTACATCTCCTTATCCATCTGACAATTATTCATTCAAAATCTTTTTCTATATGCGTCTGTTGTTCGTCCAAGTGGTTTCAAAACATATTTTATTGCCCTCCACAAGAGCCCAATAAGTTAAGTGTTAAAACGCCTGCCAATTATTCATTCAAAGCCTCATTTTTCTATCATTTGTTGTTCTTCCGCCAGTAATGATTTCAGCACAGGTGTTGCTAAATGTCGCAAGAGCGTATAGGAAGCCCAATCCGCCTCAAGCTTTAAAAAATCAACTTGATAAATCAGTTTCCCCGACTCATGAGAAATGAAAGAATGGCGAATATTTTGTAAACAATGTCCCGACAAAGGCTGCTCAGCCTAAACGAAAACTTTAGCATACTCCAAATTGTTCCTGTAACTCGTTTAGTACCTTTATGCTGAAAATCAATGTTATTAAAATTAGGGGAAAGTTACCGAATATGGGGTGTATATTTTCTTTTTGTCGTATGACCAATAATAACGCAGGTTAGTGTCTATAAATAATACATTTGTATACTCCAACTCTTTACCTCTCATAGAATGTAATACTCGAGCTTAAATACACTGCTATGCAAATAAAATTTAGTTTTCTAAAACACAAAAATGTGATTCCTAATATGCGGTAGTGCTTAATATGGGGTGGTAGAGGTGGGATACATTTTCTAGTGTTAAGTTAGAGCACTATGAGTACAAAAGTTCACACAACTTAATGTCTGTATTAAATGTGATTTTTTGATACCCGATGTGAAAATCCAAGGTTCATATCCGAACTTGTCCTATTTTGGTGCCTAATTACTATCCAGGTCTCTTTTTATTTACTTCTTTTTCTCACATACTTTTCACAACAGAACCTATTGGAACTATCACCTGCACAAACCGTGTGTGTTCAATTAAAACATTTACAGCACCTTATCCATGTTTCTCCATCTCGGTCCTCCAAAAAAGGCCTGCACAATCATCATCATCGTCGTCATCATCGTCACTCTCGTTTCCCCACTATTCTTCCGATTCGCACAAAGAATCTTCGTCTTCGGAGGACGAAGATTCAGTAGTCCACTTCCTTCTTTTTCTGGTTGTCTTTGTCGTTCTGGTTTGCAATGCTAAGGTCCTTTTGCTTTTGGCGGAGTCTTGTCCGCCTTCTTTGACTTCTTTTCAGGGAGCTGAACTTTGTATGGCGAACTTGTAATTATACAAGATGTCCCAGCTCGAGATGGTTTGACTTGTTCTGATGAACTTGCCTTCTGCTTCAGTGTTGGGATTGAGCTGATGTCTGCCGCCAGGATCAACCTCCTCTGGGAAGTAGGTAAATCTGTCACTTGTGTCTCACAAGTTGGATTCAGAAGCTGCATCGTGTCCATTGCACGTTCCATTTTCATGGATTGCAAAATCTTATGGCCTGAAAATGATGGGGTTGAATGGATATATTCCCGTTTTACGGAACCCACTACCAGCTTTTCTTCAGTAGCTGCACATAGATAGGCTTTTCCAAAGAGATTCCCTATCTGGAAAACTGGAACCGTTCGACCAATATGATTATTTCAGCCATGTTTGGATTTCCTGGTAGTAGAAGTTTAGTTTCTAGAATGAATATTAAAAGTAATATAGTAAGTCCTAATATTGGGTACCCCTAATTAAGCTCTCCATGATACTCCAATAGGGAACTCGCCATTTTTAATGTATTAGTTCTTGCGGCTCCTTTTGTAATTGAACTAAGGCAAAGGCCTGGGCATAGAAAGATGCCTTGATCTTAATACTACAACTTCAGCAAAGTTGTGTTTAAAACAATAAATATTATATTTGTATACACAGATGTCAATAGCAGCAAATAACTTCAAGGAGCAAACTTCCTTTGTCAGCTCACCGTGACACGATCTCAAGCAGGAATGCCATAACGTAACCGCAGGATACTTCGTCGCAAAACTCTCTTAGTCCATCATATTTCTAGCAAGGTTCAGCACTATGCAGCTGAGATACCACGGTACCCCAAATTGCGTACCACCCCATATTAGACTACTTTCCCTTAATTCCTAGGCTATATGTAGAAACATTTGTGTTCCCAAATATGGGACCTATTTTAACCAAAACGTTTAGTGCTGTTTTTTGTTGTTGTTTTTTTTTCTTCAGAAAATGAAAAATATTAAATTACTTGATGCCTTAGTATAGCCTTACTCTAGCCTTTTAGGTGTCTAACTAAAGAATTAAATTTTGTATTTATTTCACTGTTTGATTTTAAGTTGTTGATACATTTAAACATTTTTGGTACAACAGACCTTGTGAGTCATGGCTATCTACACAGCTTCCGGAATGTACGCGTTCTTCAACACAAGACTGTAGGACAGATGTACGTAATCAGACTGTCACTGTTTCTAGCCATTATGGCGTGGCTTTCTGTTTATTTTTCTCATATACGACTAAATATATTTACTCCATTTCCAGCACCTACAGAATTGCACTTCCACCAGTGTATGACAGTAATTTAACATCATTAAGCTCCTTTATACATGTCTGGCATTTTACAAATGAAGCTAATTCAATATTATTTACTTTTAGAGAAACCGCACTCGACCCACATTTTATCTTCCAACCCTAATAGCTTATGCAACATGTTTGAGAATACAGCAACATTGTTTTGACAAGAGACACGTGATATTCTGCAAGGTTGGCATACGATTATTATTTCGCCCAACCCGGGTTAACCGTGTATTCTTGCTATAATGCTCATTATATCCAAATAAGCTAATTAAAATTGAATTATCTGACCAACATTACAAATTATCGAGATATACATTAAACACATTTCGTCGGATACAAATGAGTTAGTACCAACTGTTATCAAATAAAACTGATGTGTAACGCTCATATGACTTGAGATTTTAAGTAATACTTGTGTGATTCACCTAAGTTAGCAACAGAAGCCCTTCTGTGTTGTGTGAGAGTAAAGTGTCTGTGCCACATTAAAAAGGTCTCGAGTTCAAATCTCGGTTAGTGTTAATTACTCAGATTCGGCTTCCACCGGGAGTATCCCTTATTCTCAAATGACGAAGGTTGATTAATTTTAAACTCTATGGACTCCGAACTCGTTTGAACAATATTTAGCACATTTCATTCATCGTTCGATGTGACCCATAGCAAGTTAAGCGTAAAAATAAATAAAAGAACCTTTCCTTATTAAAGATTAATTTAGGCAATATAGCGCTGGTTACTTATAATCAAGTCCTCATACACAAGACGCTGCACACTTCAGCCTAAAACCCAAAATATAAATGGTGAGTATTTTATAAACGGGTAATATTTGAAAAAAAAAGTTATTTGAGACAGTATTTATACTAAAATACGAGTAAGCTCTGATATTTTCTGTAATGTGGTTTGCTAATTAAAGAAAATCCTTAGGAATGAAATGGATTGCGCAGCTTCTGATAAAAATTCAGATAGAAATACGAGGGCTATTCAATAAAGAATGATCATAACTTTTTACGGTCATAATTTTTAGCAGTAAAATTCAATGTTATTATATTCTGTTAGCGTACTGTGAGACAAACACGTCGTAGTAGTTTCATTGTTGGTACTCCTGGTTCCCGCCTGTGAGAACTAGGCAAATTCAGACATGTTCAGTATCGCCTACCGCTGCAATGAAGGTAACATGCAGTTAAAGTTGACGTTAGAGGAAGATCCGGAGTTTCTTACAAACGTAATTACTGCTGATGAAACTTGGCTACATCATTTTGATCCTGACAGCAAACAGCAGAGCTCAGTGTGGTAATCTCCTTCACCACCAACCCCCAAAAAAGCAAAAGTGGTTGCTTCTGCTGAGAAAGTTATGGTCATCTCATTCTTTGATATTGTTGCGAATCCCTTTTTACGCCTGGCGGCGTACGCGCAAAAAGGGTTCGCGCGGCTTGAATACACAAAGGAACTGATAGGCAGACAGTAATAAAGAGCTTGCGTAAGCAGTTAAAGAAAGCGCGAGGTAAAGGACTTGTCGGTACGGATAAAGCTTCCCGTTTAGAAAATTCTAGTGATATCTTGATTGACAGAACTGTCGATTTCTTGTTTGGTCCAGAAATCTCTCGAATTTATGAATGAGCTACTTAAGGAAGCTACGGCTCACCAAGAGGGCAGTTGTAAACAGATGTAATCAGAACGCTGTTTGTGTTGTGATCGACCTTGGTAGATTGTGACTGCGTATGTGATGTAATACTGCTACTGTAAGTGTATTTCTACGGAAATAAAGAATATTTGGAATTTCTGCAAGTTGAACTTTTAATTCTACGAACCCACAAAGTCACAATATTCATGGAATGGTTTATCAGAATGTTGTACCTGCACACACATCAGTAACTGTACAATACTACAGGGATGTCCTGAAAACATTGCAAGTACATATCAGGCGCAAAAGACCACATTTCCGTGAAGCAGACTGGTTACTACACCACGATAATGCGCGGTCGCATATTGCACATGTTGTTGAATATCTTGCAAATATTAACGTGAAGTGCATCCCTCACCCTCCCTATAGTCCGTATTTAACCCCATGTGACTTTTTTCTATTCCCTAACTTGAAGAAACGCCTTCGTGGAGGCATTACCCTTCATCAGAAGCAGTGGTGAAGGCTGCGGAGGCGATTTTGAAGGATATCTCAAAAATGGTTTCCAGCATGTCTTTGAAGACTGGCAGAAACGCTGGGACAAGTGCATCGCATTCAGGGGAGACTATTTGGAGAAGGACCATCAAAATTATGAAGATGAGTAAAGGTACGTTGTCAAAAAAATTTCGTGATCATTCTTTATTGATCAGCTCTCATATTTTAACGACTTACTATTCCGACCGTTCGTCCTTCCCTCCATCCATCCATCCATCCATCCATCCATCCATTCATCCATCCATCCATCCATCCATCCATCCATCCATCCATCCATCCACCCATCCATCCATCCATCCATCCATCCATCCATCCATCCATCCATCCATCCATCCATCCATCCATCCATCCATCCATCCATCCATCCATCCATCCGTCCATCCATCCATCCATCCATCCGTCCGTCCGTCCGTCCGTCCGTCCATCCATCCATCCATCCATCCATCCATCCATCCATCCATCCAACCCTTCATCCTGTTGGTCTAAGGATCCTAAAACGGTACACAAACTTTTATTTTTTTTCTACTGCGTCTTTGCAGTAAGTTGGAAAATTATTGCAACCTGAAAATTAAATACAGAGACTTAAGTGCAAGTAAACCTTTTGTGGTCATGCAAATCAAAACAGCATATTTAGACTGCATTTGCGTTAAGTTGTCAGAAAGAGAGAGTAATAATGAAGGGATGACCCGAGCTATCTCCCGTTCACTTCAATGGAAAAGGGATGGGGTTTTTTCAGACAAAAGCTTTCGCTGTGGTCAATTTTCTTCAGCCACTGCTTCCTCAAGTGTGCAGATTCCTGGAGAAAACCCTTTCCACCTTCGCCCTAAAAGGTTAGTCACAACACTGCGTGCGTGCGTGCGTGCGAGAGGGTAAATACTGGTTTCTCTTTCTTGGAGTACTGACTTTTTATCCCACACAGACTCTACACCAAGTCAGTATGTGTATCCACACGTGTTTGATCATTATAAGTGAAAAATATCAAACTTAGATAGATAGAGTCAACATGAAAAATTCAATGCAATGGCCGGGATTTGAACCACGGATCTCCTGGTTTCCGTCCAGTCTATCACAGACCTTATCCTATATACGGCTAGTGTAAAAAAATTATTAATTTCCATCAATTAACTAAAATAATAAGAGTTAAGTGATGAAGCCTGGGACTCAAGTATTTACGATAAGTCACCAAAAACGGTGTATCTCGGATGCGAGAGCCCCTAGCGGTCTACCGGGGAAATATACGAGTCAAATGGAGAATTTAATGTCAGGACGGCACGTTGGCTATGGTAGCTCAATGGTTAAGAGCGACTGGACGGAAACCAGGAGATCCGTGGTTCAAATCCCGGCCATGGCATTGAACTTTTCATGTGACACGATCTATCAAAGACCTTAGCCTATATTCGACTAGTGTGAAGAAATGATTAATTACCATCAATTAACTAAAAAAATAAAACTTAGAATTTAAACTCAGCACCTTCCAAGATTGCGACACGAAGATTTTCAAGAAAATGCCCGTTGACTACACTTTACATGGAATATTTCTCTAAAATTTGCATTTTCTAAAATGTATCTTTTAACGATTTTAATTAAATTATGTTTAAGATGTTTTTATGAAAATGAAAGTGTATCCTCAATTTTCTGAGGATATCCTCAGAAACCTTCTACATTCTGGGTTATTTTTGCATAATTAGTAAGCGGTAATAAATAGTTACAATCTTACTAACCAAACAATATAGATCTCAATAAAATATACGTTTCTTCAAAAACATTTTCATGGAGTGAACCACTTCAGAGATACTTCTTGTTATTTTTTTAATGTCAAATGGAAAGTTACTTTTCATTTATCCCCCGCCCGTGTAGAGAGAGCGGAATTTAAATGGCAACACGTAGACAGCAGCTATTTAAAGATTTTACTATCTCATACAGCCTACTGTATTCGCATATTCCCCTTTACATAAAAAGAAAATTAGCCATAAGGTAATATTTACAAATGTTTATCTCAATTAACAGGAAAGTAGATTGAAAAATAAGCATTTGAAGACATAGAGACATGACTATGTCAAAGACATGCGAGTTCGACACGCCAGATCTCTTACAACTCACGTTCAAGAGCTCCCGAATTCGAATGTCGGTCAGGGTGAGTTACCTGGATAAGGATTTTTGCGGGTTTTCCCTTATCGTTACAGACGAATGTCGGGTAGCTCTAAGCTCCATGGATCCTGGACACATTTGAGCATCATTTCACCCGTTTCATTCACCGTCCGATATGACTTAACGTTGGAGGACATAAAATTACAACAACAACAACAACAACATCTCTCACAACCGTAAGTATGATTATAGTGAGATACCTTATGCTACTAAAGCGCATACTTCAATGATCCTAGTATACTTGCAACTTTCACTACCTCATTGACAGACGTTGTGCATAACTACCAGGCGACTTGTGTTTCAAGCAACGGGCAAGGACATGACAATGGAATAATCGAAGTAACTTAGCGGAACTTCAAGTTAGCCATGAAAGCTTCTCTCGAGACTCCGTTCATTTACTGTCATCTAGGTGATGAAGAGGACTGTACACACAAATGGTGCATTAAAGGGCGAATCCATAGAGAAACCAGCAACAATCGTTTCGGGAAACGGTAGACAACGGATGTGGACACTTCACGCACGAGTCATTCACACAGATCTATTACGACTGACTCCCTCCCTTCAGGAGGAAGCGATGACGTAATGTCAAGCGGTAGTCCCTAACAAGAGTTGACAGTTCTTGACGTCGGCGCCGGAATACACTGCGCAGCCGCAGCACTGTTGGTCGACAAGCGTCTCACCATGTGTGAACAGCGACCACAGCGAGAGAAGTATTTATAGTGCGCAAGCATCCGTATCATCTATCCGGCATCACCATACACCTTGAGCCTGAAACCACAAAGGAAAATTATGGAAAGGAAATCGTGATATAAATGAAAGTATCGAAAGTGGAAAGCACGGAAAATCCAACCCACTTCGCTCTATTGGTTTCGGTACAATAGAATCTCCGACTTCAGGATAATTGGCAGATGCACCAGAAACAACTGAGATTAACACTGAAATTATTGTCATTTGATTAAGAGGTAAATTAATTTTAAGAATTTTTGAAAAAAGTTTACCTTTTCACCTTTTAATTAGTGATTTCCTTAAGCTGCTGATGGATATACTTCTTTCTGCCAAGCACAAGAACATCACAATTCTGGCATAAAATGTTTACTTCTACTTTCTCTGTTTTCACAGAGTCTATTGTAAAAGAGTGCTATTTAATGGAATTTTTACTTCCTTTTGTTCGAGGGCTTCTCAATAAAGAATGATCACTTTTTTTGGCAACGTACCTTTATTCATCCTCATAATTTTGATGGTCCTTCTCAAAATAGCCTCCCCTGAATGCGATACACTTGTCCCAGCGTTTCTGCCAGTCTTCAAAGACATGCTGGAAACCATTTTCTGAGATATCCTGCAAAATCGCCTCCGTAGCCTTCACCACTGCTTCTGATGATGGATAATACCTCCCACAAAGGTGTTTCTTCAACTTACAGAACAGAAAATAGAAACATGGGGCTAAATCCGGACTATAGGGAGGATGAGGGATGTACTTCACATTGATTTTTGCAAGATATTCAACAACATGGGCAATATGCGGCCGCGCATTTTCGTGGTGCAGCATCCAGCCTGCTTCACAGAAATGTGGTCTTTTGCGCCTGATATGCACTTGCAATGTTTTCAGGACATCCCTGTAGTATTGTCCAGTTACTGATGTGTGTGCAGGTACAACTGCTGATAAACCATTCCATGAATATCAAAGAATGAGATGACCTTAACTTTCCCAGCACAAGCAACACATTTGCCTTTTTGGGAGTTGGTGATAAAGATTTCGACACTGAGCTTTGCTGTTTGCTCTCAGGATCAAAATGATGTAGCCAAGTTTCATCAGCAGCGATTACGTTTGAAAGAAACTCCGGATCTTCCTCTAACATCAATTTTAACTGCATGCAGAACTGCATGCGAATGTCCTTTAGTTCGAGAATCAACTATCTTGGAACGAATCGCGTACAAACACGCCTCATGTGTAATGTTTCTGTCACCAACGTGTGGGTGGCACCCAATGAAATGTTCATTATTTCAGAAAGTTAACTTAAGGTAACTCGTCGATCCTCTCTCACAATGGCAGCAGCAGTATTGATACCGTTCTGTTGGTGTTTTCACCGGATCCACCTTCCTTTAAAATTGATTGTCTGCCCTCTTTAAACGTTTTAAACCACCTTCGAGCTGTGCTGTAGGGAAGAGCAGACTCTCAATAGGCCTACTGTAACATTGTATAAGCCTCAGCTGAAGATTTGTTGAGAAGAAAGCAGAATTTCAAAGCCGCATATTGTTCCTCGCGTGTTACCTCCATTGCAACGGTAGGCGATACTGAACATGTCTGAATTTGCCTGGTTCTCACAGGTGGTAACCAGGAGTACCAGCAATGAAACTACTACGGTATGTTTGTTTCACATTAAGCTAACAGAATATAATAAGATTGAATTTTAGTACGAAAAATTATGACCGTAAAAAATTATGATCATTCTTTATTGAACAGGCCTCGTAAAAATGTGGGCAGTTACTTTTTATCAAATTATTATCTAAGTCAACGTCATTCAAAATATTCCAGTAGTCGTTTTAGTTTCAGTTTTGTTTTCATTTTTTAAAACCAAAATAGCCGTATTCCTTACAGACCTTCATATCAATCCAGGTTAGTTTAACAATGATAGCACGCATTATAGCGTGTAATACCCCGGATGGTATTAAATAAAAATGCAGGTCTAATTTTAAACGTGCTACAGCTCACTCGTGGTACATTAATGCTCCTACAGGAAACATTAGTAGTTCATGAATATTGTAAAATATTTTACGATCCACTACACACATATCCATGCTACCGCTTACCATGACCAAATTAAAATTGTTCATTAATTGAAAAATAAGTCCCCATTGATTGGAAGGTGTAACCCCAAACGTATTAAAATACTGTAAATCTCTTATTTCCCAACCAAATGCAATATTTACTTGAGATAGTTAACTAACTAGTGTATGATATGTTTCCCAAGTTTCTTAAAATAGTAGTAAAAGCACAATAAAGGAAATAAAAGATGTCAGCAACACGTAGTACATTCGGCTCAAGCACTTTATGTATCCTGTTACTTTTTATTAAACTATTTTCTTTCTAGTAAGTATTTTTATGGTATGAATATCTGCCTTCAAACTTTTGAAACTGTAAAAATGTCCCCTTATTAATAAATACGATTTATTGTGTTTTCAAAAACCCCATGAGAACTGTTTGCTCTTATTTTTTCAGTTTATCCTGTATGAAGTTCTAGAGGATCTTTTTTTCTCCAAAAAATAAGCGAAAAAGAAACGAGGAAGATTCATCCGGTACTAGTTTGTTGAGTTCTTAGAAAACTTTGTTAATCTCTTAATCTCTCTTGCAATTACCCAATACTCAATGATGCTGTTTGAATTTGCCGGCCCTCGCAGCCATGGTCGCTAAAGCATATGTCTATAGTGTTCCACTGCGTAGAGGGTCGCGGGTTCGAGTCCCGCCTTAGACATTGGTGTTTATGTGTATAGTCAATATTTGTGAAACTAGGAAAACAGATAAGAAACTAATGAAAATCGGTTTAATAATAAAAAAAGAAAAATATATATATCTATATACATAGATATGTATATTTTACATAAAAATCATTTAGTAGTTGTTTCTTATGTCCAAAATTTTCGAGAAATTTTTACCGTCACAAGTAATTTTCAGTAAATTTTGTGATTCGTATGCTTTGGCCTCCCTTGTCCATAGATCCAATTTATGCTGTATCATAAAGGTTTTTATACTGTTTGCAGAAACCCTTGTGATAAGTTCTCTAGATCATATCGATGCTATTTAACATTACTTAAATTATCGCCCTCCAAAGTTGATTAAGTCACATTGGACAATGAATGAAATGGATTAAATGACGCCCAAATAAGCCCTGGATCCATCCAACTCTCTTAGAGTTACTCGAGGTTCATCTTTCAAAATAAGGGAAAGCCCTGGAAAAGTACCTTATTCTGATAACTCGCTCTAACCGAGATTCGAACTCGTAACCTCTTGAACTTAGACAGATGTAATACAAGGGCGGGATAACAATTTGTGATAATTTTAAAATTCCATTTAACTCGCGCTTCAATTGGTCTTATAATTCCCCTGTGCTCTTCTTAAACGAAGCTTTCAAATTAAGGATATAATTCCATTCTTTTTTCCATATTTGATATCCTTGCAGATCGCTATTAAGTCTTTCTGTTCGCAGTAAATGTTTCCCACCAGTTTCTGATTGTATAAGACGCGCACGCTTATACAATCTTATTATTTCTAGTGTTTGACTTGCTTAAAATATACATTATTATTCTTATTTACAGTTCATCCTAGTTCACATTTACATCGGATATCTGATACAATTATGAAGGATATTGCTGATATTATCAGAACAGTTTTAGTTAATTTTTCCTATTCATGGTAATTTATATTCTTTGAAGTGCATGTATTAATATTTGTTGGTTTTCCATTTTCTTACATAAATGTAAGATTGCATTTAAAATTGCTTTTCCAGCACTTGAGGTTCTCTTATTCTTGTCAAAAGATGTTTCCAATTATCTCTAAACGTACCACATCTCCTTATCATTCAGCAGTTTGCCCCTTATATGTATAGATATTTACCTCAAGGACAGGTAAGAGAGGAAACTATTCACATTCTGGAGAAGGGGGAATATGGGAAGGTATGCTCCAACTAACGACCCACATACATACATTCCTCTGTTCCCTTTCACTGGAAATGGAATTCTATTATTAGTTTCTGTGCTACATGTTTCCATCGTACACCTCACTACCTCTTGTATCATTTCTTAAACATGATATGTAACATTCACATGAATTTTTCTATCCATTTTAAACATTTGTATAATAGCTTATTGGTTGATCCACTTCCGTTAGAGACAAGCATTCGTAGAAATGGTTTAATTACGTGTTTCCTTGCACATGCAATGCTAACGAAAAATACAGTAATAAACTTAAACTTTGCCCGCCATGATGAATGTCTCATTCGCCATACCATACATCTCAGAGGTGGGTGACGCAGCGGTCTAGCAATATGACTTGGTTCAGAATTGGGCTCTTGTTAGGTGCTTTTTTAGTTTTAGTTTTAAGAGCTGGTGGTTATATATGGGCTCTGCATGACCAGGAGGAGAAAAGGTCTGTGATTTGCATTTACATGACTTTTCTATCCATTCTTCAACGAATTCTCCTCGCCAAATCTTATTTTTATATTTACTTCATGTTAATGGAGTCAAACATTTAAATAAATTAGCTTACTGCATATTTCCTTGTATGTTCAACAGGTTTACAGGGTTACAGTGTGTTACTATGATGACAGCTGCTGCCAGTTTCCAATGTTATAACGTCAACTTTTATACTCGCAATTGTTTCAGTTTCTGATGCTTTTGATTAACAGTAATCCTAATGGATGTATTTATTACAAAGCCTTTTGTCCATGAAAGCGATTATAATATTCCCCCAGTCAACACAATAGCGTTCCTTCAGTCTGAAGTATAACTACTCCAGTGAAGTATTTATACGAGGGCTGTTCAATAAAGAATTATCATAACTTTTTTACGCTCATAATTCTTCGCACTAAAATTCAATCTTATTGTATTCTGTTAGCTTAATGTGAAACAAACACACGCAAACACACCGTAGTAGTTTCATTATTTGTACTCCTGGTTCCCGCCTGTGAGAACCAGGCAAGTTCAGACATGTTCAGTATCGCCTAAGGTTGCAATTGAGGTAACACGCGAGGAACAATATGCGCCTTTGAAATTCTGATTTCGTCTCAACAAATCTTCAGTTGAGGCCTATACAATGTTACAGGAGGCCTATGGAGAGTGATCTTCCCTACAGCACAGCTCGAAGGTGGTTTAAAATGTTTAAAGCGGGGAGACATTCAATTTTAAAGAAAGGTGGACCCGGTGCTCCAGTTAATGCTCTTACGGAAGAAAACATCAACACTGCTGCTGCTGAGAGAGGATCGACGAATTACCTTAAGAACACTTTCTGAAATACTGAATATTTCCACTGGGTGTCACCCACACGTTGGTGACAGAAACATTACACATGAGACGTGTTTGTGCGCGATGGGTTCCAAGATTGTTGGTTCCCGAACAGAAGGACATTCGCATGCAGTTCTGCATGCAGTTAAAGTTGATGTTAGAGGAAGATCCGGAGTTTATTTCAAACTTAATCACTGCTGATGAAACTTGGCTACATCATTTTGATCCTGAGAACAAACAGCAAAGCTCAGTGTGGAAATCTCCTTCATCACCAAACATCAAAAAGCAAAAATGGTTGCTTCTGCTGGGAAAGTTATGGTCATCTCATTCTTTGATATTCATGGAATAGTTTATCAGCATATTGTACCTGCACAAACATCAGTAACTGGACGATACTACAGGGATGTACTGAAAACATTGCAAGTCCATATGAGGCACAAAAGACCACTTTTCCATGAAGCAGGCTCGATGGTGCACCACGATAATGCGCGGCCGCATATTGCCAATGTTATTGCTGAATATCTTGCAAAAATCTACGTGAAGTGCATCCCTCACCCTTCTTATAGTCCGGATTTAACCCCATGTAACTTTTTCTATTCCATAACTTGAAGAAACGCCTTCGTGGGAGGCATTATCCATCATCAGAAGCAGTGGTGAAGGCTGCGGAGGCGATTTTGAAGGATCTCTCAAAAAATTTCCAGCATGCCTTTGAAAACCAGCAGAAAAGCTGGGACAAGTGCATCGCATTCAGGGTAGACTATTTTGAGAAGGGCCATCAAAATTATGAGGATAAGTAAAGGTACGTTGTCAAAAAAGATTATGACCATTCTTTACTAGCCTTCGTATAACATTTTCTTTAAATTAAAATGCTTTTCAGTTTCTGGCATCCTGAAGACCTTTTCCGGAATTAATGAGTTCTCTAAGCTTCCAGTTATACTATCACATGCTTGTTTCAACAGCATTTCATGTATTGTAATAAAATACTCTTACTGCTACAAAGAGGTGCCCGTAGTTTTAGTTATCGCAATGGATCCTTTTCCTGGCATTAGCAGTTTTTAACATTCCAAACTCTTCTTGGCATGTTGATGATTCCCTAGAAATTTCTGTATTCTAACACAATTCTCTCAGTAATGTACCAACTTGAATATAACAGGTTGGCCCATAAGTTCTGACATTTTTTTTTTGAAGTAAAATTTTGAGTGCCAAATAAAATGTTTTATGTTCTTCAATAAATAACAAACAAAACAGTCTGTATAGTTTTTGTGTACTTATATACTCTTTGTTCTTTACAGGTCAATAAAGTGGGGTGTCATGTCGAGCCCTCTCGACACCTGCATTTCATCGAGGTGTCCAAAGCAGGTGCCAAAAGTGCTTCTTTGTAGTCCACGTTACACTCAATTTTATTGACCTGAAAAAATAAAAAAGGGTGTATAAGCATACAAAATTAAGTATGTTATATTTTAGAGCATATAACCCTGTATCAAATAAGATAATATGCAATGTCAAAACATTTTATTTTTCACGCGAAACTTATTTCAGAAAGCGCTATTAATTATCGGTCATTCCATTATATTATTACAACAAAATAACACCCGAAACACCTAAGCCAAATTTTGCGAGTACGAGGAGATACATAAGAGGGTCGTTTGATAAGTATGATAAATTTGCATTAAGGAATGGAAATTTTTGTTTCAACTTTGTTGGTTGTGAGCTTTATTATTCAAAAGATTGTACAGCAAATTTGAATGTGCTACAATATACAGTTCATTGTTGAAGCCATCTGAACTGGTTAGTGTAATAGCTGTGATTGAAAACAGAAAAAAATAGAGTTTCGTGGTGTTATTAAACATTTTCATTTGAAGGGTGGAACTGCCGCACAAGTTAAAACTGAACTGAAGTTCACGCGGATTCTGCAGCAATATTGAAGGCAATTTAAGTTTGGATCAATGCATTTAAATGTGGTCGTAGAAGCACAGAAGGTGAATCGCGCTCTGCTCACCCAATTGTCACCACACAGGATACCATTGATAAAATCCACGATATGGTTGTACAATAGCGCCGACTCAAAATTCGTGAGATTACCGAGGCCGTAGGCATCTCAACTGAGCAATTACACAATATCCTGCATGTAAAAGTGGCAATGAAAAAACGTGTGCAAGATGGGTGCCGCGATCGCTTACAGTCAACCAAAAGCGCATCCAGCAGAACACTTCTACCGAGTATCTGGCGATGTTCAATTGAAACCACCAGACTTTTTGCGCCGACTTGTGACCGTGGAAGAAACTTGGATCGATCATTACACACCAGAGTCAAAACAATGAACAAAGGCTGGTGAAAGGGCACCAAAGAAGGCAAGGGCCATTTTGTTAGCTGGTAAAGTGATGGACACTGTTTTTTTTTTTTTTTTTTTTTTTGTATTCTCAAGGAATAAACCTTATAGACTACTTGGAAAAAGGCAGAAACATAAGTGGAGACTATTATACTTCATTGTTGGATGGTTTACAACATGAGCTGACTTAAAAGAGACCCAGATTGAAACGCAGAAAGTGTTCTTTCACCAGGATAATGCACCATTGCACACATCAGCAACCGCACTGGCGAAAGTGCATGAGTTGGGCTTTGAATTGATTCCTCATCCACCTGATTTACCAGAGTTAGCTCAAAGTGACTTCTTCCTGTTCCCAAACTTGAAAATTTGGCTTGGTGGTAAGCAATTTTCATCAAATGAAGAATTAATAGTAATTGTTAACGAGTATTTTGCAGACCTCAACGAAACCTATTTTTTCGATGGCATGAAAAAGCTTGAACATCGCTAGATCAAGTGTATAATCATGTCGAGAAATAAGGTGAGATGCTCGCGAAAAAAAATTCTTGGTTTTTACCTGACTTAGAAAACGATCTATCTATCGACATTCCTTCTGGTTGAAATAAATGTTCTGAAAGTTTTTCGGCTCCATTTCCTACATTATGTGATGCTGATTGTTGCTAATTGTTGCTGTTTGCATTTATTTGTTGTAATCTAGTACATATTTTTATTTCATCCCACAGAATGTAAACTCCGCTTCTAGAAAGTACGAGAGCTGTTCAATAAAGAATGAACACCTTTTTTTGACATCGTTCCTTTACTCAGTCTCATAATTTTGATGGTTCTTCTTAAAATAGTCTCCCCTGAATGCGATGCACTTGTCCCAGCGTTTCTGCCAGTCTTCAAACACATGCTGGGAACCATTTTTGAGAGATCCTTCAAAATCGCCTCCGCAGCCTTCACCACTGCTTCTGATGATGGATAATGCCTCCCACGAAGGCGTTTCTTCAAGTTAGGGAATAGGATAAAGTCACATGGGGCTAAATCCGGACTATAGGGAGGGTGAGGGATTCACCTCACGTTGAGTTTTGCAAGATATTCAGCAGCAACACTGGCAATATGCGGCCGCGCATTAACGTGGTGCAGCATCCAGCCTGCTTAACGGAAATGTGGTATTTTGTGCCTGATATGCACTTGAAATGTTTTCAGGACATCCCTGTAGTATTGTGCAGTTACTGATGTGTGTGCAGGTACAACATGCTGATAAACCATTCCATGAATATCAAAGAATGAGATGACCATAACTTTCCCAGCAGAAGCAACCACTTTTGCTTTTTTGGAGGTTGGTGATGAAGGAGATTTCCACACTGAGCTCTGCTGTTTGCTCTCAGGATCAAAATAATGTAGCCAAGTTTCATCAGCAGTGATTACGTTGGAAAGAAACTCCGGATCTTCCTCTAATATCAAATTTAACCGCATGTTACCTCCATTGCAGCGTTAGGCGATACTGAGCATGTCTAAACTTACCTGGTTCTCACAGGCGGGAACCAGGAGTACAAACAATGAAACTAATACAGCGTGTTTTTCACATTGAGCTAACAGAATATAATAAGATTGAATTTTAGTGCGAAAAATTATGTCCGTAAAAAATTATGATCATTCTTTATTGAACAGCCCTCGTGTATACAATGTGGAAATATTCAATGCTAAAAATGTTATTCAACTCATGTTGACGAATTCTCTTTAGGAAAGAATTCCTGTGTTTCCATAAAATATATACTTTTATGCCTGCTACGCTAAATACAATGTGTACCTGCAGCAAACAAATGGTTTGAAGGAGTTATTCATTTATTAGAAAGGTTTAAGCTATCACATGTGATCTGCCTATTCCGTTCTTGAGCTTGGTAGATAAAGGTAATAGACGGATGTTCTTTCACATATAGTAACGTCTTTACCTTATTTATTGGTAACTACTGAATGATTTCAAACTCAAATATGCACAAACAGTGCATCAATCCTATGTAGAAATAGGAATATTTTGTTGCTCCATCCCGGATTCTACGCCTTTGAGATTTGTGATGAATTTGTGATGAATAAAACGAAGCACGGTTTCCTCCGGGTTCTCTAGTTTCCTTCGTCATTCATTCCATCAACTGTTCTATTATCATATTTCCGATCAAGCATTTACCTTCATTTCATATCATCTCCTCCTTTTCATACTTATCTGATAACAGGCTTCGTTCTGATCGCCCATCCTTGGTACACTCCTTGGCCAAAGTTACTCTGCTCCTCGATATTCAGGTATCTGACCCTAGGCACTTACTTTTAAAACCTTGGAGGAGATGTACATCAACCAAAAAGATAAACCAACAGAAAAGATCAGTAAAGAATAAAGTTCATCATCGATCATTCCACCTTTTTATCTATGTTTTAAAAAAGTATGACCTGGTAAAAATAAAAAAATAAACAATTTGCCTTCTGTGAGTGTAGCTTAGATTGAAATAACTTATGTTGTTAATGTGAATGTTATAATATCAGAAAAACTCGTTCCATTGATATAGATAACTATTTTTTTATTAACGTGTATTATCTGTTGCGTTAGAGCACTTTAGCTGTTTTAGCAAAAAGCAAAATCTGCGAAAATAAAGGAGGAAACGCTAGCAGTTCTACTTTAACACTGTAAGTGAAACGTCTAGGGTCAGATGGAAAAATGCGAGAAATTCATTGTGGAATTCCATATAAACATTAAGTCCGCCCTTTGAGTTTGCTCCAAGTGATTACCCTACTTTTTGAATCCTTGCATAAAAGCTTCAGTGAATCGCACGTTCAAAAGGAATCTTACTTTGCGGGGCATGCTCAACACACGGAAGCGAAGCTGTGTTAAAATACAACCTTTTTCCCTTGCCCACTTTAAACACGGTTGGGGTAGCGATGATAAGGCGCCGGCAAAAGAAATGAGAAGCGTTACCAGCGCCTTCTCGCTCTAGATGCCCTCTACCCCCAGGGAATATTTGAAGAAAGCACGTTTCCCAGCTACTCATTTTTATAGTCGCCTCGGTGAACCTGGGTCAGTGCGGACATGAGCGAAATCCTTTCTGCCTTTGCCAAGTACATCAATAGTCAGCCACCTTACCTCTAAGCTATGAAATACTAGAATAATAAGTTTAGGAAACACTGCATCTTCGATTGCCTCAGCCATTCACACGCTTACATTAAAAACGTATCAAGGAAATTCGAGTATTGTTACGTCATTTTATTGAGGTTAACTATCAATCATAAAACGCGGTTAATTCTCAAATTATGATCACTTAATCATATCTTTAAACAAAAGTGTGATATGATACAGTCATACAGTATCCCTATCCACTATCTACATATTCGCATATATGCATATAGTGTAGCACTCACTAAAAATTTACTTATTCTTTTATTCTAATAGTTACACATAGTAAATAAAAGAAACTATTGTATTCTACCCTAAAATTCGCAGCGAAATTACACGGAAAATGCCTGTTTTGAATCTTCCTGAATCCAAACACAAACACATTTTTTAAAAAGGCCTCCATGAGATGTATGTCTGTGAAAAGTATGGTTGTGAAACAAAATGTTCCATAAATACTAAATTTGGTATTTAATTCATTCAATTCATATCGCCTTTTAGATTAATGAAATTTAGAACTTTTAATTTTTAAAAGTGCATCTAATTGTTTTAATTAAAACACCGTACAGTAAAGATGTTTAGGTGACAAAATTTATATCTTGAATTTTCTGTGGATAACCTGAGAAGTACTTGTATTTACTTTTGAATTTGAATTTATTGTAAAATTTCGGTTTACAATTTACTATCTTCCGATACTTTAATACAAAAATTCCTCTTAAATTTGTACATATCTGATACCAGCACCTTCCTTTGTTTTGTACATTCAGTATGATTCCCAGACTCTCAACGTGCTGTGCAATATTTATTTTGCTAAACTCACTGTACAATTCATGTTATCTCCTCTCCTCTCTTCTTCTTTTTGACTTTTCTTGTCTACTTTCTTCCACTTTTATTAGGAAATCCTCTACCTTCTTATTTCTCTCTTATTGCTTACTTGTTAACAGTTTCAAAGTAACTATTTCCCTCCATGTTGTTCCACTTTTTCCCGGATTTCCTCTTTCCATTTTTAACCTTTCTTGCTCTAATAGATATACTTTACCCACCTTCCCAGCTTTGAAGCAGTTATTTTAGATAGAATTTCACTGAAAATTATTGAAAGATTATAGTAAAAAGGGAACGAAGTTAAAAAAAGAACAATTGAAACTGAAACATTGATTGAAGAGATAAAAGCAAATGAAAACAATTATTAATGCTTTAATAATGATAGTATTATTGTAAATTTTAAATAAATATTGCTTAAATATTAAATTCTTTAAAAATTATTTAAAAGAAAAATTTTAAAAGATTACCAAATATGGTAACAAATGCTATTCAGTGTAAATATGACGTGAACCAATAAAATTGTGTTGAATAACCATAGCAACGACAAGGCCAATAACTTGGGACTAGCTGAAGTTGGCGTACTTTTGCACATAGACGCCGCAGAGAACGGATTCAAAATGTTTTCTTCTTGGCACAGACTTCATCCAGGTCGGACGCAAATGTTTTTCGGTCCGTAAACTTGCAAACAGATGCTGTGGAGAATAAAGTATTTCTTTAACAAGAAATATCGACACTTACAAAAATGTATCTTAGTTTAGTGCTACGACCAGTAATGTAACTTCTTAAACTTAATTAAAATATAAACTTCTAAAAGAGAGTCACAACTATTTCTTTTTTTAACAAAATACGCATTACTTCCTATCCAGGACCACGCCCAAGTTAAGATCATCATGCAGAGACGAGAGCAGCTGAGGTAACTATGATTTCCAGAGCATCGTAACCAACGCCAAGGACCGGGCGTTGCAGCATCCAACCCACGCGGAGATCGTCGCAGCATCTCCATCACCCAATAATAAATCCTGTCCCATCATTCATGTATTCCTTTATCATTTCGTCTTAAGCCACTTAAGAAATTCGTAACCATTCTTATGCAGGACAATCATTTTTTTTTTCCTTGTTGCACTGCTATATAAAATTTTCTCTGCTCTACTGTTCTTTTTGCTGCAACATTTACAATATATTTCTTTTATTTTCTATACCATCTCATATTTCGTTTGTTCCTCTCACCTGTTTTAAAAAATCTAGCTTTTTCCTTTTCCCTTGGCAGCTAATTTTCCCAATACATTTCTGTTTTGTGTAATTTCATACCTTTTTGTGGATTAATAATTCGAATTCTTTGTCACAACGTAGTTATTGCCATCCAGCGTATTTCACTTTATAAAAAAGTGCCAGCAAAGAGTTCAAGTTTAATCAATCGTTATAAAATATTCTTGCCGAAATAAAATCCAAAATATGCGGTATTTTGTTACATTGGATGAGGAATAAGCTGGCATCTCATACTATAATTATTGCTAATACTAAAATATAGAGATGAATAGTTAGTTAATTCGTCAATTGTGCTTCAATTCACAATTTGATACCATGCTTAGGCCAATGAACATTTAAATAAAAATCTGGACAAATAGGTTAAACAATTTGAACATGTTTTTTTTTTTTTTTTCAATCGCGAGAAAATATGGGCTATAACACAACATATTTTAACAACTAAAGATTTTTCCCCTTGTAACGAAGACTGCCAAGCATAAAAGTGTACTCTTTCGTCGGTTTTAACAAGAAAGTAGTTAACTTCTGCAGTGGATCTGAATAAAGAATCAGGCATCCATTTAAGAAAATTAATGTTTGAACACATAAGTGTATTCCATACCAAGAGAATCCTCATTTGAAATAAAGTATGAACATGATTGTTATGAGGATCTGATAAAAACGGAGAATGAAAAACATTTGACATCGAATTAGAAGAAAGAAAATGTGCATCTCAATGAGACAACGGATGTGGTTGGCAGGCACATAGCCAATGTAAACATCGCAGCCATGGACTGCACAATAGATGAAAAGGTGTGTACCCCATTCCTTCCAACTTTCGAGGCACCTGAAAGATCCAATAACGTGACAGCTTGTCGGTCTTAAAACTACAATCTTGAATATGTTGTGACCAGCGAGAATTAGGTACCATATGTTTTCCTATTTCTCACAGATGGCGTACCATGTATTAAAAATGTGATAGAAACTTAAAAATCCTTTTCCTGCTAGTGCCATATAATTTGTTTTACCTATATTTTTATTGTGTTGCTCGTGAGATTTGTGATTTCCTCGCCAAATTGGACTGTTTGATCTCCAATAGCTAGAAGAATTAACTTCAAGTTCCATCCTGCGCCCAGACTTTCAAAGAGCTCGCATCTAATCTTGCCTTATCTCCACAATCAATTCTAACTAAAAGGAGGACTTTCATTATTACTGCTCCGTGCTGTTCACGAACTTTAAGAAGTCATCAATTAAATTTCTGAAGATTATGCTACGTACATCTGTAATACAATGACAGAACATTTTATTGAAGGAGAAATTAAGAATGATCGTTCTGCCCCGTTATGCATATTTCTCTGGATTTATTATGGTATTATTATGCATCGTAAATAAAGTAATGTAAAGTTATCGTGAGGTAGAAACAATAAAACGTGTGGGCAAGGTTTACAGTACTGAAAACGTAAAAATTGCGAACATTAACCTTTGCTTGTTGCAAGTATGCTCCAATTAGTTGAAAGTTGAACATTGAAAAACTGAAAACGTAAAAATTGCGAACATTAACCTTTGCTGGTTGCAAGTATGCTCCAATTAGTTGAAAGTTGAACACTGAAAAATATGTTAACTGACAGACTATGATATTTCTATGTTCATAATATGAAGAAATATTTTATAGTTACAATCAACATTAAAATTTTGTTACGATTGTAAAACCGTAAATGCCTTATTAGTACTGTATTACATATTTTAAGTACCCACTTGACTGTCTTTTCTACCGTTCTTAGTGCCAGAACATCCGGGCTCTAATCATAATAAACAATATTGAGTCCAACGGCATGTTGTGCAACTCTCACCACTCTCATGTTCCTGATGTTACTCACTTAAGGGATTAATGTAGCTTGGAGGGAAGGAAGAGCTGGTACAAGAAATATCAGATCAGTTTTGCATTCAGTTCCAGTCTTTCTTAAACCAATATGAATATTAAAGTCACTTTTTATGCACCCAAAATTGCAACCTTATTTGAATCAACAGACATTTTGTATTGAAGGTTAGGGCCTCTTTATAAACTCATCCTCTTTCATTCTTATTTTCGTTTACACACACACACACAGAGAGAGAGAGAGAGAGAGAGAGAGAGAGAGAGAGAGAGAGAGAGAGAGAGAGAGAGAGAGAGAGAGAGAGAGAGAGAGAGAGAGCATAGGAGTGGTGCCTACTCAGCATCGTGAGGAAAGTGAGCAGCTTACGTTAGGTAAGCGGTCCTGGTCACGAAAACCTCATTCCGGCTAGGGGATGCCGAGATGCTGACCACATCTCTCCGTATCCGTTGGATGATCGCCCACCTCTGCCGTGCGTAAGTGGGCGTGAGGCCGGCCATGTCCCGTAGTTGGCTTTCACTTTTAGCAGAATGTCGGCAACATTAAATCTAATAGTTTTTGTTTCATGCTGATATCTTATGTTTCACTTTGCATTTGTGAAATGTGTGAAACTTGGTTGAATGAGCCATGTGCAATACCGACCATAATAAAATATCTACTAGGAACTACACATTTATAGCTATCTGCCTGGGGAAAACATGGTTTCAATTTTATTTTGTAAACATCTATAATGTTATAAAAGTATTAGTTGTGTTATATCAAATTATAGGCCCCAAGAGATAAAACAAAGGGTAACAAAATGTTTGAGCTCATCACAAAGGATTTGAACCCAAGTCAAACGTGTATACTAGTGAAGTAACCTGTATGATACCACTTAGCTAACGCTATGTTGCCAGGGAAGGTTTCTATATGAATTAAATAACCGCAGTCATAAGACCCACCTCGAATCTTTACACGCGTTCTACAGCTTTATACATTGTTTTGAGCTCATTTTGGCATCTTCCATACAGAGTTAAAAACTGCCTCAATTTGTGACAGAAGCGAAAAATATCTAATTCTTAGCATTTTTTGACATGACTGTACAATGAAAACACGTGTTGGCTGAAGATTTAAACCCAATTAGTCCCAATGTGTAGATCTGCCAATTTGTGTTCCAATGTTATTTTCAACTGATGCAATTGATAGGCTGTTCCTTCAGAGGTGTGTTTAAAGGTGGGCGTGAATGTACGCTAATGAATAAAAGTTTGTAAATACTCTAAAATTATTACTGCAACTTTCTTATCTGGGTGTGATGTTTTTGGAATCAATATACATAGTGAATGCTTTTTGTCTCATACAGCACTTATGCACGGAGTTATCTACCCCCTCTATAAGCGGTTCTGCAAATCATCCATTAGAAGGTATTGCTTAGCAAGTTGCATAAATTCAAAAATAAATAGGGGCAGCTCACTCACTTGGTATATAGGTATATATATATGGTATGATGGTAAAGGCCATGGTAAAGGATTAGGATCCACATAGCCAAGTCGCACCTCAGGGGCTAATAATTCAGAGGTAAGCATACTCAGGAGAGGTTGGGATTTCTATAAAAAGGTTCGATTATATTGCAAATACTGAAACTACATTTTCGACATGAAAGGTTTACTACAATAATAGGAAATACACAATTGGCCGCATGGCCCTTACCTTACAGAGAGCGGACCGGTCCGTCTTTGACCTAAGCTGGCACATGAGACAAGAGCGGAAGCTTCTTACATGCTTCATCAGAGGCAGGAGAGATTATGTGACGTGACATCACATGCACCACTATAGTCAAATGATTACTTACAACACACTATTTGTTCTAAAAAAACAGTCAATATATATATGAGCCACATTTTTTCTACTCGCCCTTCCTTTCCATGTACTTGTTACCATATAACATCATTGCTTCAATGTCAAGTTATTTATTTTTTCTATTCCAATCATTCATTCACTTTTGTAAAATACAATGGCTGTTCAAATAAGAATAATCATAATTTTTTACGGTCATAATGTTTCGCACTAAAATTCAAACTTATATTCTGTTAACTTAATGCGAAATAAACCGGCCGTAGTAGTTTCATTGTTGGTACTCCTGGTTCCCGCCTGTGAGAACCAGGCAAGTTCAGACGTGCTCAGTATCGCCTACCGCTGCAATGGTGTACAATATGCGCCTTTGAAATTCTACTTTCGTCTCAACAAATCTTCAGTTGAGGCCTATGCAATGTTACAGGAGGCCTATGGAGAGTCTGTCCTTCCTTACAGTACAGCTCGAAGGTGGTTTAAAATGTTTAAAGAGGGGAGACAATCAATTTCAAGGGAAGCTGGACCCAATGCTCCAGTTACTGCTCTTACGGAAGAAAACATCAACACTGCTGCTGCCATTGCGAGAGAGGATCGACGAATTACCTTAAGATAACTTTCTGAAATACTGACCATTTCATTGGGTGCCACCCACACGTTGGTGATAGAAACATTACACATGAGAGGTGTTTGTGCGCGATGGGTTCCCGAACAAAAGGACATTCGCATGCAGGTCTGCATGAGGTTAAATTTGATGTTAGAGGAAGATCCGGAGTTTCTTTCAAACGTAATCACTGTTAAAGAAACTTGGCTACATCATTTTGATCCTGAGAGCAAACAGCAAAGCTCAGTGTGGAAATCTCCTTCATCACCAACCCCCAAAAAGCAAAAGTGGTAGTTTCTGCTGGGAAATTTATGGTCATCTCATTCTTTGATATTTATGGAATGGTTTAACAGTATGTTGTACCTGCACACACATCAGTAACTGGACAACACTACAGGGATGCCCTGAAAACATTGCAAGTCCATGTCAGGCGCAAAAGACCACATTTCCGTGAAGCAGGCTGGATGCTGTACCTCGATAATGCGCGACCGGATATTGCCAATGTTTTTGATAAATATCTTGCAAAAATCAAAGTGAAGTACATCCCCCACCCTCCGTATAGTCCGGATTTAGCCCCATGTGACTTAGTTCTGAAACGTCTTCGTGGGAGACACTATCCATCATCAGAAGCAGTGGTGAAGGCTGCGGAGGCGATTTTGGAGGATCTCTCAAAGAATAGTATCCAGCATGTCTTTGAAGACTGGCAGAAACGCTGGGACAAGTGCATCGCATTCAGGAGAGACTATTTTGAGAAGGATCATCAAAATTATGAGGATGAGTAAAGATACGTTGTCAAAAAAAATCGTATCATTCTTTATTGAACAGCCCTCGTAGTTTCGTTGTTTATTTTATGTATTCAATTTACACCGTTCCATATTTCAAATGTTTTCGATTGTTTGCCGTTGTCTTATTGTAAAGTCAAAGGTTCTGCACTCACGTGAGCCTCTCCACACAAATAACTTCAATCATGTCTGTACTAATTCTTCCTGAAAGCCATCACATAATTATGCATACTACATCTAATAGTACTTATCGAAATTTTACGCTTTGTCCCAATTTGTTTAATTTTATCGCAATAATCAAGTACTCTTCGGCTTTTTAGAAATAAATCACATTCTCAATTCATCTATACGAAGACGGTTCCTTCACCATTCACAAAAACCTACATAACGCAGCTTAAGGATGCCTAATATTAAAATAATACGAAATGTCCCAGTGTTACCTTATACGAAGCTTTCAGAGGCGCCTTTTTGAACGATGGAAGAGCTGTTGGTGACAGCTCCTTATTTGTCTTGTTTTTTCTTTTGTTTCTTCTAGCTTGTTTCTCTGTTTTTGTGTTCTTTGGATTGATCGTCTCTCTTTATACATTCTGATCAACAACGAGTTCAGGGCTGTCCATTAAGATGTGTAGCATCAGGTTAGCTTATCTGCAAATGACACCCTTGTTGCTTTTGAATCCTCCTACTAAAGTAGAGATAAACAGATTTTAAATATTGTGAGTAAACAGCAGTCTAGTGGGTGTTATAGGTCATGACTCATAACCTATCTAATATGTAACATGAAAAAATGCATAGGAAACGGGACAGCAAATTGAAACATGATCTATTCTTCATACACGTTCCGGTGCTCTGGTTAGGTTTCCGTTTAATCGTGAGTGCCATGTTATAAAAAATGATAGTACTCATTTTGATTACCCTTGCAGATTAGTGTGAATCAGCATTTACTTCAAGATACGTGAAACTTAATAACGTCCATTTTGCAACGCAGAAAGTCGAGCCAGAAGTATAGCAATTTCTTCTGCTTTTGTGCAGTTCTATGGAATAATATCCGCCATTATACAGCTTGTTGCATTTGGCAGTCACATCATGTGCCATCTATCTAACATCTGAAATATGCCTGAAGAATTCTCCTGATGGCTCACCTACTCCCGGCATTTGATATGGTTTATTGCAGTGATATATTTGCTCCTAGTTATTCCCCGATCTAACGTTTCCATTCCACCCTGAACTCTTGTGATTGAAATCCCTGTCACTGCCGTTTGCGCTCTCCGCAGAAAAACACGGCACACGCATATATCTACTGGGAGTTGTATGGCAGGTCTTTATTTACATCTTGAAGACGTAGTCCATCTTTCAGAAATGCAGCGCAATGCTTTCTAGCAACCCGTAGCGTTGTGCTTCTAGAGATTACACCATTATGTCTAGGTCGCACATTACAGACGCTGTATATTCCATTCTATAAACTGCCACCGCAACTAAATGTTCACAAAAGTAAGGGGAAACCAGGTCATATCATGTGAAATTTATTCCATGAGAGAACAATATTCTGATGTCTTTGATAAGCTTAAGTTTATATGAATCGATAAAGTGAGTTAGCAATGAACTCCACTCCAGGCAATGCAGGTCTAATCTGCGGCCACGCCGTTGTCTAAAAAATGAACATAGTATGTTGGGTATCGAAAAGGTGAGCTTTTATCTGAACACTTTCTTAGCTTAATTTCTTCTCGGGCAGCAAGCCAGCTGAAAAGACGATTAGAAATCGACGTTTCGGGACTGTGCATCTCTCCCATCATCAGAATATTTATTAAATGTTATAACCACAAATGAAACACTATTGGAAACCGACCTTAAACGTGGAAAACCGTCGACTTAAGAAGCACAGATCAATACATCTTGATAATCAAGTTAAGTAGTTACATTTCCTTGACCCAATTCATTTTCTATACTCACGTCATTTCCTGACCTGGCATTTAATTTACTGGAAACATTCTTTTGTTCAGTAATGCGAATTTTGTTAGTGTTTTGTCTTTGTTTATATTTGTGTTATATCCAGTGTTTCATTTGTGGTTATAACATTTAATAAATATCCTGATGATGGGAGAGATGCGCACTCCCGAAACGTTGATATATAATCGTCTTTTCACCTAACTTGTTGCCCGAGAAGAAACTGAGCATATTCGTCGCCAGGAAAGCTTCAGATCTTACTTTCTTAGCTGTTTGACTAATCAATTAAGCTAGTTTTATCTATTTATAATTATCACAATTTGCCACCATAAGGTTCATTAGTGGCGCACAAAATACGAGTTGGCGATCAAGTGTGCCTATGCATCGGAAGCAACAATTCCTCGCACCGGTACCTTTACTTTTGTTCTATAACTTAAAGTGCGCTTCACTGTTTAGTTAATGGTATATGGTTTTATAAGAAGAATATATACATACTGTTACCCTTGTAGTTAGTGCGGTTAGTCTGCAGCAACATTTCGCCGTGTCATAGCTTCGGGAGAATCTGCTTACGTAAAAAGACGGTTTCTGATATTAAAATATAATTAATTAATTTTTTATTTATTGCTGCTCTTTAACTGCTATTTTTCTCAGTTTCGAATTTTCTTGTGAATGAAAGTCCGCTTAAATTCGCTCAAAAGTCTCTTTTTCAAGCTTGTGGTCCTTTGACGTACCGTGAATCTACAGCGCGGCACTACTAGCTACTTCTTTTTTAAAGCTTCTTTATATCTGAAAAAATACATTGCCTCCAACATTACGAGCATTCTTCGCGTGTGCAAAGCCAGTCGTCCAGAGAAGTACTGCCAAACACTTGTTAGGGACACAACGCGATTGTAATGCCGCCCGTGAAAGGTCCCCTGGGCCTATATAGGATACTTTCATCTCATCCTTGCTGCTTTGGTCTAATACACAATAAGCCATCGGATGCAGTGAGGTATCTCCACCGTGAAAAAAAAATGGGTGCACTAAATTCGCAGTATTCTTCCCTGACCAGAAGAGAGATGGACCCAAACAAGGCTCAAGTAAACAACATGGTGAAATGGAGCATGAGTTAATATGTATAAGAAGATAGTATCTCTAATTGTTAATTTGGGTAAAATTATTCAAGTTCAAGTACTGTGAATTTTAATTACCATTGGCAGAATGTAGTAAATTCTAAATTTAATCTTGGAGAAGAGAAATTAAACGGAAGGCATTTCAGGAACCTCAACCAGTAATATATTGCTTGGTATGAATTAATTGTATTTTCAAGTAAAACAGTGTCTATCCCAAACAGTTCAATAAGAATGTGTAAGTCAAATTTAAAGTTAATTAAGTCATCTGGATAGTGTAACAGTTGTTTAGGTTTGAACCACAGAAAATATAAAATTGTTTCGAAATTGTTTTGGAAATTTGGGGATTTGATTAAAATAATATAAATTATATGGAAAAAGGAAAGATAAAAAATTAAGGAAACTTAGTGGGTCATGTAATGACGTAATATTTGAAATTGGCCTATAAATATTGGTAGTGATGGTAACGAAAGTAAAAATCAATAATATTGTTAAAGAAGCTTGGGGGCGAAATCATCTTTCGATCAACGTACTCAGGAGTGAGCAGACGTTTTTTTCTTTAATCCGTCAATATAACCTTTTAAAGATTTAAGTTATATTTGAGATTAGTAGTGGTTAAAGTATTCATATTGTATTGTTAAGTATCATTTTATTAAAAATTGTGGAAAATTAATTTATATTACATTTGGAAACATGGACGTTGTGGAAAATAAACTTGAATTATATATTAGGAAATTTAACTTATTCAAATTTTATTCCTTTTACTCGTAACCATCCTTGAAAAGAAGATATCTTATGACTTATATTTAAGCAGATACAAAAGAAGAATTAACAACTAGTTGTGGAATAGTCGACGATATCGTGGGCGGCTGATAGAAAGACGACGATCGAACAGCAAAGGAGATGAGAGACCATTTCGTCATGCTATATATGGCTTCCCAACTTTGGAAACACCTCTACAACGAAGAAATCCCATTCTAATAGTGTACCAGTAACCCGAGAATAGAAGCAAGTTTAACTTGGTACCTATTTAGTGATTTATTGAGGTACACTGCCACTCAAAGGTTTTTTGAACACACGTCATTTTTAGTATTTCGTGTAACAATGGAATAAAAGAGACATAATGTGTAGTCAGAAACAATATATTTAATGAAAATCCACAGTACATGTCAGATTTTGCTTTCTTCAATGTAACTTCCCCTTGCTTTTATTACGGCTTTGCAAACTCTGGACATCCTTTCTAGTGCGCTAGTGTATCTTGAGAAGTACCCCTCTGTAGTTTTGTACATGACTACAGAATAGATTTGCATTAGTGGGTTGTTTCTTCCTGATCTCTCTATCCACGTGATCTCAAAGTAGTTCAACAGCATTGCAGTCAGGAATTTGGGGGGGGGGGGCATGATCTCCAATGTTTCTTCTCTGCCAATCGTTCAACATATCTGCTACAGAGTGAAGATGTAAGCTTGGGGTCATTGTTCGCTATAGAGTGAAACCCTTGCCAATTAACCACATCCTAGATTGTTTGGCATGGCGTTGGAGTATGTTGTGATCATTCTCTTTCTTCATAATTCCTTCTACTTTCACAGTATCGCCTGTCCTATTGCCACCAAAACAACCTCATAGCCGTACCGAATCATCTCCATGCTTGATTGCAGGGCATTTGCACTGAGGTGCCATGCGTTCACCTTTTACACATCGGACGTTTTGAGTCAAATAGCTTAAACTTATGGAAATTAATTATTCTTTCACACTGGCCGTGTGTAGGCTAAATTGTGGAAACGTTGAGTCAGACTGAAAAATTCAATGCCATAACCGGGATTTGAACCACGGATCTTCTGGTTTCCGTCCAGCCGCACTACCATTGTGCTACTATGGCCAACGTGCCGATATGACATTAAATTCTCCAACTGACTCGTATGGTTCAAATCCCGGCTATGGCATTGAATTTTTCAGTCTGACTCAACGTTTCCACAGCTTAAACTTAGATTCATCAATAAACACCTTTTTACACTGGTAACAGTCTAGCTTACATGTCGCTTGGCCCATTTTAATCTTTTCCATTTATTAAATGTTCTCAGGTTTCTTTGCCACAATGCAGTGTTATCCTGAAGTCATCTCTTCACTGTAGAAACACCCACAGATTTATTCCTCAACTGGTTCAGTTCCGTTCTCAGCATGGGTGCTCTTCTAAAGAGATCAGGTTTGCTGAAGGAAGTGTATCCTCGCTTTTCGAGGTCACCCTTGGCCTCCCCTTTCGATAATAATCCATATTGCTTTTTGTAGTTACATACCGCTTTACAGTTCAATGGAGACTTTCCAAGGAAACTTCCTATTTTGTCACAATTTGACGCATGGTATGGCCTGCCTTATGTAAGCTGACTATTGCAAAACGTTTTTCTGCTGAAAGCTCCCTTCTTTTACCCATTTCAGACATTTCAGCTGCACAATAACAATATGTAGGTACCATTTCACTCGCTTATGTAACACTAAACTATTGTTTACAGCCAATACCGATTTACAGAACGTCTGTGTACGACATCTAAGGAATCACAGACATCCAAAACATCATTAGGATAAGTGTTTCTAAAGGGTTAACAAATGCTACATTTTAAAAATACACCTAATTGACAATCGAAAGCTGGCATAGTATATTTCAATTATGTTACCATGGATTTCTACCATGTATAATGTGACATTGATTTTGTTTGGCGTTATAAACTTCTTTATTTCAGAAAAAGAGGTTGTTCAGAAACTTTTGAGCGACAGTATATGCTTAGCTGAGGCTGAGTTTGTTTTGAATATTTATTCTTGCTTTTAATGTCCTCCAGCGGAAGTCATATCGGAAAATATATTCTTTACAGTCCTTGAAATGTTTAAATTCGTTATAATTGTTAATATGTGATTTAAATAAAGCAAAGTTAGCACAGCGACATGTGATACTTTTAATCTAGCAATTAATATCAGTTTTCATAACTTGTAGGTCTTTAAGTAAGTCTAAAGCTCCAAATTTTAATATTCCGTTAAACGTCTAAAGAAAAATAATGTAACAAAAAAGCCGCACATTGTTAACAGAGCTTAACATTTTAATTAATAAAGAGCAAAGTCTAAAAAACGATATATTCTCTATGTGGTAAGAGAGAGATTTACCGATTCTTTGGAGATAAAAGAGAGCACATTGAATGCGTTTTTAAGCAACAGGCTTACGCCTAAATGACATGTTTACTTAAATCCTTGTGTTTACATTTGCTACCCATAAATAATTTCCAAAGTTTGTATTCGATACTCAGAGGTCACTCGGGGTATATTTGGAAGACTCATGAAAAAATTGACATTATAGGAAAATGTCGCCTACGTGCTCTCTATACCTCTGCCAGTCTGTAAGCATTGCAGCTCTCAAATACAAGATCGAAAAAAAATACATTTCAAGCACGACAAACAAAGCGAGCATTCACGTGAAACACATAAAGGAAACATTTTATATTAGGTTGATTAAAATAGCATATCATAAAGTTTGCGGCACTGCCATCTAAACAGATCTAATATTCTTAGTAATATATAATTTGGGTTTCCATTTTATTTAGTACTTCTAATGAAGATTACTACTGGTAAGCCCAGGATGCCTTGGTTTATTACTCGCGATATATTTACGGTTGCGCAGCGTCTGTTTTTCATTTTTTTCCCTCTTCGTTACAGAGACCACAACTATTTACACCTGGTTTAACCATCTTTCAGAGGTGAACTAGGAAGTAGAGAGTATTCTTCAGTTTCAGCAACTAGTGTACTATTTTCTGTTTTCTTAACGCTTTCAGTCACGGTGTCCATTATATTGATCATAAGTATTTGTTCCCATTTGTAATTATTTTAAGATTTGTTCTGCCATATTCTAGTTATATGTCCTTAGCCAATTAAACAACAAATATATTTGAGATATTCTGACTTGAACAGAGTTATTATTATTATTATTATTATTATTATATTATTATTTATTATTATTATTATTATTATTATTATTATTATTATTATTATTATTATTATTATAATTATTATTATTATTATTATTATTATTATTATTATTTATTATTATTATTATTATTATTATTATTATTATTATTATTATTATTATTATTATTATTATTATTATTATTATTATTATTATTATTATTATTATTATTATTATTATTATTATTATTATTATTATTATTATTATTATTATTATTATTATTATTATTATTATTATTATTATTATTATTATTATTATTATTTATTATTATTATTATTAATTATTATTATTATTATTATTATTATTATTATTATTATTATTATTATTATTATTATTATTATTATTATTATTATTATTATTATTATTATTATTATTATTATTATTATTATTATTATTATTATTATTATTATTATTATTATTATTATTATTATTATTATTATTATTATTATTATTATTATTATTATTATTATTATTATTATTATTATTATTATTATTATTATTATTATTATTATTATTATTATTATTATTATTATTATTATTATTATTATTATTATTATTATTATTATTATTATTATTAATAATTATTATTATTATTATTATTATTATTATTATTATTATATTATTATTATTATATTATTATTATTATTACTATTATTATTACTATTATTATTACTACTATTTATTATATTATTATTATTATTATTATTATTATTATTATCTTATATTATTATTATTATTATTATTATTATTATTATTATTATTATTATTATTATTATTATTATTATTATTATTATTATTATTATTATTATTATTATTATTATTATTATTATTATTAATCATCATTATCATTATCATCATCATTATCATTATCATTATTTATATTATTATTAATTATTATTATTATTATTATTATTATTATTATTATTATATTATTATTATTATTATTATTATTATTATTATTATTATTATTATTATTATTATTATTATTATTAATATTATTATTATTATTATTATTATTATTATTATTATTAATCATCATTATCATTATCATCATCATCATTATCTTTATCATTATCATTATTATTTATATTATTATTATTATTATTTATATTATATTATATTATTATTATTATTATTATTATTATTATTATTATTATTATTATTATTATTATTATTATTATTATTATTATTATTATTATTATTATTATTATTATTATTATTATTATTATTAATCATCATTATCATTATCATTATCATCATTATCATTATCATTATCATTATTATTATTATTTATATTACTATTATTTATATTATTATTATACCATTATTATTATCATTTTTATTCACAATTTACATTGTAGTGCTCTTAATATAGGAAAAGAAGCAAAATCCATGCAACTGCTCTCAAATGATACCACGTCATCACCTGAGCGTGTCATAGCACATTTTACTTGAGTCCGCATACATCCTGTACTAGTTGCACATTTGACTGCGGTTGCCGAGACTCGAATTCACGACCTCCGGCTGTGAGTGGATGGCCAGTCCACTTAGTGTCGCTGTATCGATCATGACCATTCAAGTC